>CM059427.1:153284023-154484023 GCA_030390025.1 Squalus acanthias
CCCAGTCTCCCTCTCTCCCCCAGTCTCTCTCTCTCTCCCTCAATCTCTCTCTCTCTCCCCCAGTCTCTCTCTCTCCCCCCAATCTCTCTCTATCCCCCAGTCTCTCTCTCTCCCCCATCTCTCTCTCCCCCAGTCTCTCTCTCTCCCCCAAGTCTCTCTCTCTCCCCCCTCCCTCTCTCTCTTTCCCCCCCGTCTCTCTCACTCTCCAGTCTCTCTCTCTCTTCCCCATTCAGTCTCTTTCCCCCATTCAGTCTCTCTCTCTCCCCCAGTCTCTCTCTCTCCCCACATTCTCTCCCTCTCTCTCCCCAGTTTCTCTCTCTCTCCCCAGTCTCTCTCTCCCCACATTCTCTCTCTCTCTCACACCAGTCTCTCTCTCTCCCCAGTCTCTCTCTCTCCCCAGTCGCTCTCTCTCCCCACATTCTCTCTCTCTCTCCCCAGTCTCTCTCTCTTTCCCCAGTCTCTCTCTCTCCCCAGTCTCTCTCTGCCCTCTCTCTCTCTCCCCCAGTCTCTTTCTCTCTCCCCAGTCTCTCTCTCTCCCCAGTCTCTCTCCCCCTCTCTTGCCCCCAGTCTCTCTCTCTCTCTCTGCCCCCATCTCTCTCTCTCTCTCCCCCGTCTGTCTCTCTCTCCCCAGTCTCTCTCTCTCTCTCTCTCCCAGTCGCTCTCTTTCTCCCTCCCCCCACTTTCTCTCTCTCTCTCCCCAGTCTCTTTCTCTCTCCCTAGTCTCTCTCTCTCTCCCCATCTCTCTCTCTCTCTCTCCCCAGTCTCTCTCCCCCTCTCTTGCCCCCAGTCTCTCTCTCTCTCTCGCATTCTCTCTCCCCCAGTCTCTCTCTCCCCCTTTCTCTCTCCCCAGTCTCTCTCTCTCTCTCTCTCCCCCGTCTGTCTCTCTCTCCCTAGTCTCTCTCTCTCTCCCCCAGTCTCTCTCTCTCTCTCTCCCAGTCTCTCTCTCTCTCCCTCCCCCCCCACTTTCTCTCTCTCCCTCCCCCAGTCTCTCTCTCCCTCCCACCCCAAGTATCTCTCTTTCCCCCCACTCTCTCTCTCTCCTCAGTCTCTCTCTCACCCCCCAGTCTCTCTCTTACCCCCCAGTCTCTCTCTCTCACCCTCGTCTCTCTCATCTCCCCGTCTTTCTCTCTCTCCCCAGTCTCTCTCTCTCCCCCAGTCTCTCACTCCCCAGTCTCTCTCTCTCTCCCCTAGTCTCTCTCTCTCTCTCTCTCACCCTCGTCTCTCTCATCTCCCCGTCTTTCTCTCTCCCCAGTCTCTCTCTCTCCCCCAGTCTCACTCTCCCTCCCCGTCTCTCTCTCTCGCCCCCTATCTCTCTCCCTCCCTCCGTCTCCCTCTCTCTCTTTCCCACCAGTCTCGCTCTCTCTCGCCCCCCAGTCTCTCTCCCTCCCTCCGTCTCTCTCTCTCTCTCTCCCCCCAGTCTCATTCTCTCTCCCCCTCCCCACAGTCTCTCTCTCTCTCCCCCTTTCGATCCTCTCTTCTCCCCCCAGCCACCAGTGAATCCAATTCTCCCACGGAACTGAAGAAAATGTGGCCACACTGCAAGGCCGCAACTGTTGGGTTTTGCGCATGCACAGCTCTGGGATACTGCGCGCATGTGCAGAAGGCAGCAGGAATGGTGGTGTGGATAATCAGTGTTCACAGGCAGTACCTCAGGTCTCAGCGTCAGGCCTGTAATGGGCTCCAGCGTGCAGGCGCCGAAATGGGTCCAGCACACAGGCGCTGAAGCCTGCTCCTGTGGGCCTAAAGAACAAGCTGTTAGACGTGATTCAAAAGAGTGCCTGCGCGCTGGAGCGCACTCCAGCAGGACTGTACGGCCTGCAACACCTCATGCACAGCAGCCTTGAGGGAACAGCCGGGCAGCTTAGGGGGAACAGTGATGGGCAACTCCATTAGCGCACTTGTGGACCCAACCATGATGCAGCATCTGATGGCCGATGTCTCAGCTTCTATTGCAACACAAGCAGAATCCACCCTACGTCTGAGTGCTGCAGTGGAAGCTCAGACTTCTGTCATGCAGGCTCAACTTGCTGCTATGCAAGCTCAGACTGTTGCCATCATGGCTGCATTTACCAGTGTTGAAAGGGGCTTGCAGGATGTCACAGCAGTCCAGCAATCTGTCCTCCAACAGTTTACTAGGATTGCTGAGGTGCTGCCCCGGGGGAGTGGCAGTGGCTTTGTGGAACATGAACCTGCTGTCCTCTCTCAGGATGACAGCATTTGTCCTCCCACTACTGCCACTCCGCCAGTGCCCTTGCTGTTGCCTGTCAGCCAGCCAACCCAGACTGCTGCCGCCCATGCTGAGGTGGTGCAGTCTAAAGCCGGGCCTTCTAGGCCCAGAGCTGCTCGAGGTCATCCTGTAAGGCCATCTGCAGTCTCCCCCACTGAAAGTCAGCAGCCTTCCACCAGCCATGCTTCAGCCACTGGGGTAGCACTTCGTAGGAGTACTAGGACAGGCAAAGGCACACGGAAGACAGGCACTAAGTGAATGTACAAGGGTGATTTGTTGACTTTGTTATGTAATATTTGATGGATTGATTTATAAAGTTGGTTTGGAATGTTTCTTTTGTGGTAACTTTTATTTCAGCATTGTGGCCAAGAGGACACTGTGATGATCCAGAGCAGTGAGATGGTAAGATGTCTGACTGTTGTACAATGAGGATTTGGGGTTCTGTTCAGTGGAACTATAGTCAAATGAGTCGAATGGTTGCCTCCTTTTTTCCTCCTGCTCCTCCTTTTGCTCCTCCTTCTCTTCCTCGTCCTCCTCCTCCTCCTCCCTCTGTGAGCAGCTTGTCCTCGTTGCTGCCTCTGCTCCATCTCCCTGTCATGCTGCAGGCCAAGGGGGATGACAACTAGAGCACCTATGACTGGGAGTAAGTGGTCTGACCAGAACCCTTGAAGTCAGAACCAAGGCCTTCTCCACTTGCAGCACCACTCCCTGTCACCTCACCAACTTTAAACAACTCTAGAAAGCTTCAAATACTTCTACAAACTTACACAGAGACAGTGGGCCGTATTTTGCGACCCCTATGGGTGCGTACAAGGTGTGTACTCGCCTGTAGGGGCCGCGCAAGTTCCGGATTTAGGTATGCTAAACATTTGCGCTAAAACCCGGCACTTGCGATCTGTCAAGAATCCTCTTGCCCGATCCCCCGCATCTCCGGGAGATGGGCCTCTGCGGGTGGAGAGTTGCGCTATTTGTACAACTTCCGCCCGCTGAAAGCCTGTCAAATTCTTACGCATGGTAAAAGCAGGCGCAAGACCTGCTTTTACCAGCATAAGAGTTTTAAAAAATAGAAAAATAAAATTTTATCACTCATTTATAAATTAAAAATACTCTTCAATAAGGTAAGTTTATTTTTAGCCCCGTAAAAACATATAATTTTTTTTTCAAAATAAAATTTTTGTTTAAAATATTTAATTAAACGGCATTTTAATTAATTTTAAATATGTAATTTAAAAAAAAATTATTTCATGTGTTGGTGTATTTTTTAAATGATCTCCATTCATACTTATTGGAGTTCCGTACGTATTGAACTCCAATAAGTATGAATGGGGATTCCCTTCTTTGATTGGTTGGGCCGGCCCACGTGATCCCAGGGGCAGCTACGAACCGCCTGTGCCCCGGGATACGTGGGGCTCTACCCGTGTGGACCTGGAGCGGCCCAGGATCGCAAGCCGCCATTCCTCCCGGGCCACCAGATACATTCAGAGATTTTCCGCATGCGGGAAGCCTCCGATTGCAACAGTTGGCCCAGTATAAATGAATCAGCAATTTACCCGAGAGTTGTTGATGATCCCTTTAATTAGCACTGGTGGGGAGTCCTTGCTGCTGCTGCACACATGTTCAGCTGTGTGAGGTTAAGACAGGGCGTTAGCTCCAGCGTTGAGGACAAATATGGCAGCGCTGGCGTCAAATCAGCATTTCAACTTCTGGAAGCAGTTTCTCCTTATTTACTCTATCCTAATGGAACTCAAAGCTTTGGTAACTACCATATGTGATGGCCTGTCCGCCAAGGCTCAGCTCTATCACATAGGGCTCTAGATGACTACATTTGACTGCTATTGTAAATACCACATACGATCGATGTTTAACAGTTTTTATTCTGAGAAATAACATGTTTCCAAACAAAAATGGGCATTTTGCGTACTTTTCATGAAATCTGAGTTTATCGAAGCCTGCTGCAATCCTGCTATGGGTTTTGCCTGATTGATCTAGATTTGGATCAATGAGTTTGTCCATCCCTAATTTTATTTTTACTTTCCACTTAGATAAAATTCGCTGCCCTGGATTCCAATTCCATTTCATAATACATTCATTGCTTTTGTTCCTGGATATATTCTGTACTGGGTAATGTCTGGTGATGTATGGTTGTTGTCGATGGGGCTATTCAAGTTCTAACACTATTCCCCTACTGATAATGTTGGGAAAGAACTTGGATCAAAAATAGTCATTATGCCAAATGGTTTATCACCTTAGAAGCTTCCAAAGTAGAAGGTATGTGAGACATATCGGACATAATTGCAGCAAAACTGACTTTATGTTAAAACATCAGGGGCTAAAAATTGAGTAGCGCCCCAAAAGTCGCGCTGCGGTATTGCAGGCCTTCCTCTCCTTCTTAAAGGGGAGGGGCCTTGCGTAGCGTGACCCGGGGCCCAGCTCGGCCCCCGGGGATCAGGAGTGCCGGCAAAAGAGCCCGGTACTCAAGAGAAGTGCCAGGCTCTTGGAGCGCAGCCAGCACTCCGCGGGGGGGGGCCGTTCAGGAGGCCGGGGACGGGAGCGCAGGCAGGTGCTGGCAGGTGGCCAGCAACAAAAATGGCCGCCCCACACCTCGCCTTTAAATTGTGCCTCCCCGGCCGCAGGTCGGCCCCCCTGACCCCGTCGGATATAGCGTCCAGTGGTAAGTCAGGGGCGCTCCCGAAGATCGCGGCCGGGACATGAGCGGGGCGCTGCGCTGCGCACGGCGATGACGTCATCGCCAGCGGCGCTGCGCTGCGGGGCGCTACCGGTTAGCGCCGCCGCTAACCTCCCACTGAATTTTGCGGGAGACGTAGGCGGTGCCGCGCCCGAGTACTAGTTGCTTTGCGCCCTGTTAGCACCCTCTTAGGAGGCGCAAATCAACCCAATTTCCCCCCCCCCACCCCAGGAATGCAGTAATGTAAATAGTGTTGAAAAGCATATTACATCACTTAGAATCATAGAATCATAGAAGTTTACAGGACAGAAGGAGGCCATTCAGCCCATCGTGTCTGTGCCGGCCGACAAAGAGTTATCCAGCCTAATCCCACTTTCCAGCTCTTGGACCGTAGCCCTGCAGGTTACAGCACTTGAAGTGTATACCTAATTACTTTTTAAATGTGATGAGGGCTTCTGCCTCTACCACCCTTTCAGGCATTGAGTTCCAGACCCCCACCACCCTCTGGGTGAAAAGAATTCTCCTCAACTCCCCTCTAATCCATCTACCAATTATTTTAAATCTATGCCCCCTGGTTATTGACCTCTCTGCTCAGGGAAATAGGTCCTTCCCATCCACTCTATCCAGGCCCCTCATAATTTTATACACCTCAATTAAGTCTCCCCTCAGCCTCCTCTGTTCCAAAGATAACAATCTGAAATTTCTCTTCTCTTCAGGGCCATTTTAAAACCAAGAACAGAGTGTGAGAAATACATTCACTGGGGCATTTTGGCTACAAGTATTACTGTTTTCATAAGTCAGTCAATGGGCTGGTATTAACAATAAGCTTCATGCAAAAGTAAAAAAAAATCAAATATGTGGCCAAATTTGCTGTTGGCCAGACTATGAAAAGAAGCAATACCCCTGCTCTTAGAGAAGGCGGTAATTGTGAAATGACAGCCACAAAGTGCCTGAATATGACAGATTTACAGCAATACACAGGAAGAGAGAGCTAGCTGAAGCTCTGATGTTGTCACACCGCATAATACATTTTTTTATCACCTTAGAATGTGATAAATCTTGTTAGACATAACACCGATTGTATAAAAATGCATTTTTATTAGAAACAATGTGTTTACTGTTGAGTGTTGATAATTTTCATGGGCATTTATCATTTCTTACATTTTGTATGAGTTGAAATTCTGGCCACAGTTTGGCAGCTGTTGAAAGCACTTGTATCCACTCCCAATATGATCGAGCCTTAGACCGTCACCTTTGATATCTAGTTCTCACGTGATCATTATTTATAATATGTTTGCAGGCTTTCTAGTGTTATTGAGAAAATATTCTAATTACAAAATGTTTCAAAGCTGCTGTTCTTTCTGTTCTGTTGGATATTCAGGATCACACAGTTTACGCGAGGAGACTCTGGTGCAACGTGTTAGCACTGTGCCCCTTCACCTTTGGGAATTGGATTGAAATCTACCTTAGAGTGAAGAGATTAAGGTCTCTTCTCTCTGATAGTGAATGTATCCTAACTAAAATTAGCTTTGATAGTGTCAAGCTAGTTCCTAGTGGGTATGACTGCACAGCATTCACTTGTCCATAATTTAGCACTGTTTGCCAATCTCCCCCAGAAAGGTACAGTTAACTGGTGTGGGGGATTGAAATGTCACACTGGTTCTGAGGTTAGGGTTAGGAGATATTATTGTTGCAGAGTAAAGGGAGCTTAATTTTGTGTCTAATTTATGTTGATACTAAACCAAGAGAGCTGGATACTGAAACGTATGACGTACAAAAATGATTCATTTCCCCACATTCGCATTCATCACTTTGAGAAACAGAATGAAAGTTACAGAAATTCACTTCCACAGATGTTGAAATGTTCAGTAGTCCAAGCTCATAAAGAACATTTTGGTTTGTCTTTTTTTTTTGCTTTCTTAAATATTCCAAATGGAACCCATGTTTATAAAAATATTGTAGAGATATAAAAATGGGACTTGTTCAAGGCTTTCAACGGAAACTTTGGGTGTCTGTATAATGGGATGTGCCATCAGCAGCCAACTGAACCTTTTGAGCGTCCTGCAGTGTCAAAGCAGCTCAGCATATCTGAACTTGCACACACACGAACAACTCTGCTCCCTGGACAGCTCATTTTCATTGTAAGAGCACAAATAGGAACATCACTTTACTCCTAGCATTAAAAAGCTCCTGTACTAAGTTTGAAAAGCCCCTAGATTGTTACAGTTCGTGGCGAGCTGAGTTACGCTGGCTCTGCCGCACCTGATCTCACTTCCTCCTTGCAAAGCCATTCTGATGTTACTGATGCTGGCATGAGAATATCATGACACACTGGAGTAAATGTGCACAAAGGAAGAAAGCCAAGCATTTAGGGGGAAACAAATATTGTTTTATTTGGTGAGAGGAACTTGTTTCAAAGGTTTCTGAGTCAGAAGGTTGTTCGTTCAAGCCCACTCCAGCGACTTGAGCACATTATCTCGGCTGCCACTCCAGTGCAGCGCTGAGGGAGTGCTGCACTGGCGGAGGTGCCAGTTTTTGCATGAGACGTTAAACCGAAGCCCCGTCTGCTTTCTCAGGTGGACGTAAAAGATCCCTTGGCACTATTTTGAAGAAGATCAGGAAAGTTCTTCTCAGTGTCCTGGCCAATATTTATCCCTCAGCCAACATCACTAATGCAAATTATCTGGTCCTTATCTCATTACTGTTTGTGGGAGCTTGCTGTGTGCAAATTGACTGCTGCGTTTCCCTACATTACAACAGTGACTACATTTCAAAAGTATTTCATTGGCTGTAAAGCGCTTTGGGATGTCCTGATGTCCTGAAAGGCACTATCGAAATGCAAGTTCTTTCTTTTCTTTCTTTATTATGCCATGTCGTCACAACTTTGATAGGCATCCCACACTACAGGGATGACTTTGAAACCAAACTGCTGAAGACAGTAGCCTAGAAATTGGGTGGTTTACTGCCACCGGTTAACACCATAATCGGGCGAAGAAATGGCGGCCACCACTCCTCCGCCAGTTGATGGCGGGTCCCACAGCGGCCGCCATTTGTGGGTGGCTGACAGCGCTGCTGATAACAGCAATCGCGAAAATCATTGAAATGTAGCAGATCGTGACATCAGGGAGTGTGCAATGCTCACCTGATACCAGATCTGCGAGGTTCGACTTCACCACTCCACTTAGCAGCATGCCTTGACTACAATGAGCTGAGCAAGTGCTGAAAGCAGGAAGGAGGCTCCAGCAGTGATATTTAAAGCAATCTTCAGCAATCACTTGCACCTGACCTGTTTCTGCAGTTTGACTGGCTCTGTGCTACTTTCTGCAACTCCAGCAGCTTTATTAACTTCTTTCAAGGTTCTAAGGTAACAGGGAGTGTTGTTGCAAGTGGAGAACGCCTTCATTCTTATTTCAAGGCTTCTGCTCACAACACTTGCTCACAGTCTGGGGGGGGCTCTACTGGCAGTCCACCTCACGCTCGAGGATCTTCGGGAGAGGAAGCAGAGGCAGTGAAGAAGACAAGAAGATGCGCACAGAGGGAGGAGGTGGAGGGCGAGGAGGGCTCTCAGCAGGAGGCCTTACCCACCTAGGGTCTCCCGAAAGCAATTCTTTTATATCCATTTAAGTGAGAAACATTGTATACAGAACTCTGCCACCTCCTGCAACCAGACCTGCAGCCTGAGAGCAGGGTGAACACAGCTCTCTCAGTGGCAGTCAAGGTCACCGTGGCCCTCAATTTCTTCACCAGCAGATCCTTCCAGTCTGCAGCAGGAGATATAACTAACATCTCACAGTTCGCCACCCATCACTGCATCTGGGAGGTCACTGTGGCTCTCCACACCAGGATATAAAAGGAGAAGGGACTACGTTGTCTTCTCTCTAACCAGAGAGAAGCAGGACGAGCACGCATGTGGTTTTGCCAGGATAGTGATCTTCCCCATGATGCAAGGCACCACCAACTGCACTCACATGGCTTTGCGGGCGCTGTATAACATTCCTGAGATCTTCCTTAACTGCGAAGGCTACCATTCACTTAATGTGCATTTGGTGTGCAACCACGCCCAGAGATTCCTGAAGGTCATTGCCCGCTATCCTGGCAGCAGCCATGATGCCTTCATCCTGCGTCAGTCCGGTGTACCAGCAATCTTCCAGCCACCACAGCAAAGTCAAGGGTGGCTGCTCGGAGACAAGGGCTATCCGCTCTGCACCTGGCTCATGACTCCCCTTCGCAACCCCAATACTCGTGCCCAGCACTCATATAATGAGAGCCATGCTTCCACCAGGAACATCATCGATCAGACCATCGGGCTACTGAAGCAACGGTTCCGCTGCCTTGACCGCTCGGAAGGAGCCCTCCAGTACACGCGGGTGTCCCATTTCGTAGTGGTCTGCTGCATGCTTCACAACTTGGCCATCATGAGGGTGCAGCCCTTGCCACCAGGAGGAGGAGGACAAGGGAGAGGAGGACAAGGACGAGGAGGAGGAAGAGAAAGAGGAAGAGGAGCAAGAAGAACAGGAAGAGGATGAGGAGGGAGGGAGGATGCAGCCAATCCCCCTTTCAGACAGAATGTCGATGAACGGCTCATCAGACTCAGATTCCAGTGAATGAAACCCCAGGTCCCAATTGCTCATCACATCCCCATCATACCTTCCCTCTGTCATGGAATATCACAGTGTCTCCTGGGCACCAAGCTGAAAAGAGAGACAGCACAAAAAATTCCAAACAAAATTAATAAATTTATCAAAAATCACTTCACACATATTTACAGCAACAATATGAACTAAACGCCATTGTGCAATCCCTTAGTGCCTGTCATTCAGTTGCCTTTTCCTGCTCTAGTGCTACTCCCAGTGGCTGCAGCATGGCTTGTGGAAGGCTGCTGAGTTTCCATGGGGGAGACTTCAGATGGGCTTGCAGGATGACCTCGAGCAGCTCTGGCCCTAGAAGGCCTGGCTGCAGACTACATCACCTCAGCAGGCAGCAGCAGTCTGGGCTGACTGGTTGACCCCTCGCTCTCTTGCATCACCCTGGGGACAGGCTGGTCCAGTTCAATTTGTTGATTATCTGAAAGCAGAAAGGCACAAGAGTCGGGTTATGGTGAGGGCAGGATGGAAAGTGAAAAGAGATTGTAGGATGAGGGGGAAGTGGGACGTGAGAAGAAGGATTAGGAATGACCACACCATTGTTGTCCCCAAGGGGTTCAACCTCACCGGTTGCCACGGCCTTTACAATCTGCTGCCCAATTATCTCCGGAACTCTCTCCTCCAGCTGACTGAGGTCCGAGATGTCAGCTTGCCCCTGCCTATCTGCTGCTGCTCCTGCCGGTTGTGAGCCACCTTGGCCTGCAAGACAAAGAGAAGTGTGTGAGTGAGTGTGGTGCAATTTGTTCGGGTGATGTGCCTGCCATAGTTGAATAGCTGTCAGTGTGTGCAAGGTGTAAGATGTGGGTGTGAGTGTTACAGCCATGGTAAGGCTGTGAGAGTGAAGTGAAGCTATGATTGTGAGGTATGAGTGGTGATTTCAGCACTGGATAACCGACCTTAGTACCATAGTGCTGGCCGTCACATGCGCGGCTATTTCCTGCCACATCGTTCTGCAGGTTTATGGCAAGGGCTTCCTTCCTGTCTGGGGGAAAAAGACAGCCCGCCTCCTCTCCATGGCCACAACCAGTGCCTCCAGAGTTGTATCCGAAAATCTCCGGGCTCTCTCCCTTTGAGGTCTCTCGGTCGTCTTCTTCTTCTTCACCTCCTTCTTCCCTTTAAGTACTGAATAAAGCCTGTGCCACTCATGACTGGGATTAGACTGGCCCCGATATTGGTCCACCTGTTGAGCATTAAGCCAATGAGCAGCAGTTTTAGCGCTGAAATCATGACTATAATTATGTTAATGATGAGCGAGCAGAAATTTTGCATGCTACCCAGACCATTTTGTGGTGGCTCAGCTTAACATCGTTAGGCCTTAACACTGCCCGTTTCTTGGCTATATCCAGTTTCTCGGCCTGTGTTTATACTATGGTTGGGGAACTACAGCACAAAGCCCACGCTGCTGGTGTTTAAGTTTGCCACTATTAATGTAGTGTGGAGTAAGTGCAAGACCCAAGTGGCGAGCGGCTACCTGCTAGAGGGACCATATGCTTGTAAGTCAGATTGCATTTTGAGTGCGTAATTTAATGGCAGCCCAAAGCTTTACATTGCGAGAACACAATTTAATGGCAACCTAAACATTCACTTGCCAATTTGTAATTTACAGTGCCAAGTGGTACCATTCCAAGTGAAACATATTTATAAATGGCAACAGATTTCAGCAAAGCTGTCATATGCTGCACAAGTGATGGGAGAAGACCTGGCAGCAGCCAGCCTCTCCCATAACAAATGTGTCAAGGCGACGGTTACTTTAATCACGGCTTGTCAATCAGTGTCAGAGTCATTTGAAAAGTGAGGAACATTATGTCTTTTACACTGTGTTCAAGTAGCATCCTTAGGAACATTCACCTTTTGACAGTGTGCTTATCAAATCATGTAATACTGCATCACACTGTCAACAAGAGAGGGGTTGAATCTGGTAACAAGAAAATTATAAGTGAGCACGTAGGATAAGATTTTTTTTTGTAAAATGCACAAGGACAGTTGTTGGAAAAAGTATTGGAGTACAGAACCCATTAACCATCTAAAACATTGTAGGCATCTGTCACTTTTCAGAAGTAAGTAATGCTGGGAGACAGGGTGGTCTAATTAATTAGCACACTGTACTCACACCTCAGGACCTTGAGCTCAAAGCTAGTCCTGATTGATGAGACACAAATCCCTGCTGGCTGTAAGGGTCCTACGTGAAATAAACTTAGGATCTCATTCTTAATGGTTGTAGGCCATACCATCAAAATGGTCAATCTCACACTGAGAATTCATAAACCTTTGGAGTGAGAAGCTTGAGAAATGCCCTTCTGAGGTTTAGATTGAGACAAATATTGGAGCAGAGTACAAGGACTTTTATTTTCCATCTGTCTATGCTATATCTACCATTTCAATGCTTGATGTTGACACTGGCTGTTCAAGATTGAAAAGTATAATTCGCCCGCATTGGCACTCTTCACTTTGATGAACACAAAGGCAGATTTAAAAAAAAAATTAAATCACCAATATTTTTTTTAATAGGTAGAATAAGAGAAACAGAATATGCTTGGGCTTGACATAAGTTCTGAAACACGTTACACAGTAAAGCTGCTTGTCCATCAGCTAAATCTCTGCCTTCTGCACTGTTACTCTCGAAGTATAACCTCTATCCAGCATTGATTATTGCTTACTGCAGAAGATATTTGTCTGCAAACATTTGCATTGATTTTAGTAATAGACTATTGGAATCAATTATCCTCATCTCTGATGCCTGAAAATCAAAGCCACGGGCCTGCACTTAGCCCAGAAATGAATATCTCCTTGGCAACACATCTACCCATCAGACCTGGAAGGATTTCTTTAAACTAGAGCTAATTCCAAGCTGACTTTTATTTTCTAAACAAAAATTCCTGAGGGTAGATTTTGAAAGACCTCTTCTATTGTTTTCTTTTACTTATTATTATTTATTTTTTTGGCTGCAATATTTTAACTCTTTGGTTTTACAATAATTGTCTTCTATGATTAGTCAATTTGCTGATTTACTAACATTTAAAGTGTAAAACTACCCTTAATAATGATTGTGAAATGTGAAAAATGTCAATGGTTAAACACATAGAATAAATAATTTAAAAATAAAATCTACATCTCAATTTCAGAAGATTTGAGTCAGACAAGTGCTCCAAGGCTACTATCAAGCTATTTGCTCTTTCAGTATGACTAGGCTTTCAAGTCTTTTCAGTGATTTTAATGAGACTTTAATTCAGTTTCTTTCTGCTCTTGGAGGATAGAGACTGGAGACTCTCAGGCACAGTCAGACTACAAATCAACAGCAGTTCCCTAGCATGTGTGGGAGTTGACAAAATGGGAGGTCGGCCCCTCAAAAGTAATGTTCTGCTGTTTTTATAATCATGGATAAATAAGTCATAGATAACCGGCACTAACAGCAGTGTCCTTCGCTGATACAAAACAAATTCAGAATTCAGGTATCTTGTACTATATTGTAAAGGCATGGAGACAGATCATGTTGTTGCCAGGTAACAGAAGTAAGTTTGGATCATTTACTGAGAAACAGGTTTGAACTGTGAGACCTGCATTGTGCATCTGGAAACAACATGCACAATAACGTGGAGTAACCAACCCATACATAATTCTTTCTCATTTGCAATTGTTTTTCTGTTGAGTGTGACACTGTGTTAATATTGCATTTTGTATTTGTTGGTTATGTTCTTCTGTATCATTTCATGCTATTTCTATTACAATCAATTTTAGGTGCAGAGCTGACAACTCTAAATCAAACACCTATATAATAACCTGGAAAGGACCAAAAGTATGGATGGTTATACTTGGAAGTGACAATTTAGCTTTACCCATGTGTAGGTATTAGTTATTTATGAAAAACAATAGGCAATATAATGATACATAGATAGGAGGATCCAATATTTCAGGCTGACCCTGCATTCTGGAATCCGCTCCTTAAATCACTCCGCCTCTCCACCTCCTTTGAGATCCTCCATAAAGCCCACCTCTTTGACCAAGCTTATTGTTAGCCCTCCTAATATCTCCTTCTTTGACTGAGTGTCACGTTTTGTCTGATTACCCATCTGTGAAGCGCCTTGGGATGTTTTCCTATGTTAAAGGGGCTATATAAATGCAAACTGGTGTTAACCACCAAAATCTGTAGCATTGATAACTGGCTAGGAATTGTGGCCATAGCAGCTTGAACCTGTAGTGACCTCGGCTTAGCAGAACAGATACTGAAAACAAAAACTTCATTGGCTGTAAAGTGCTTTAGGATATCCTGAGGTCATGAAAGGCTCTATATAAATGCTAGTTCTTTCTTTTCTTTTATGTCTCTGTCACACTTCAACTGTGAAACACCTGGGGATGCTTTAAGATGTTAAGATGTTATTGGTGTGTAAAATATATTTAATAAAGAGAAATAAAACCAGTCATTTCCTGCTGGTTTTTCTCATCCTCATAACCTGGCCTCACTCCAAGAACAGGAACCATGGATTTACAACTTGCCGTCAATCTGCAGAAACTTCCCTCAGCAAATAGCCTCAGGATAGATACATTGGAGTGTCTATTGAAAACCACTGTGTCAGCCAATAGTTGGAGGTGGAGCAGGACTTAAACCAGACTTACAGCAAACAAAGCAAATTCCAAAGGAAACAAATTCTACTTACAGAGTCTACTTAAAAAGAGTCTCTATAAACTGCAGCAAAGCGAACTCACGACATCTCCAGCAAAATGCAGTGAGTGGAAGATAGTTACATAATACAAATTACATGCGTAAAATCAATCCCAGTCACTTACAGCCGTGCAGTCTCCAGGCATGATTGATAGGGGAATTACCCAATCATTCTTACGCCTAGTAAAAGCGGGTACCGCGCAAACCTCCGCACCACCAGGTAAATTCGTAGATTTTTTGCAGGTCGGAGGCATCTGCCCACGGGAAGCCTCCGACTGCACATTTTGGGCCATGATGTTGTTTTCTCTATCCTAGCAGCCAACCATCACAACTGTGCTCCAGAACCCCAGACTACATGTGAGCAACAGAAAGAAAGAAAGACTTGCATTTATATAGCGCCTTTCATGACCACCAGACGGCTCAAAGCGCTTTACAGCCAATGAAGTACTTTTGAAGTGTAGTCACTGTCGTAACGTGGGAAACGCAGCAGCCAATTTGCGCACAGCAAGCTCCCGCAAACAGCAATGTGATCATCTGTTTTTGTTATGTTGATTGAGGGATAGATTTTGGCCAGGACACCGAGGATAACTCCCCTGCCCTTCTTCGAAATAGTGCCATGGGATCTTTTACATCCACCTGAGAGAGCAGACGGGGCCTCGGCTTAACGTTTCATCTGAAAGCATTCCCTCAGTACTGCACTAGATTATGCAACATAAGATTAATTATTAATAAAAAAAGCGAAAGGGCTCTCTCAGTTGCGACTTACTTGGCACACTCTGAGGTTTTGAATACGTGAAACCTTAAAAAACATTTCAAAATGATAAGCCAGCTTAGGAGCTGCAGCAGAGTTATCTGTGCCTTCCTTCCTGACTCACATGGCTATGTCCTCCTGAAAATCCACCTTACCAGTCACATCGTCCAATCGGGGCATTTGCAGTATGAGAGACTGAAATCCTGCATTAAGCCCACTTAAAAAAAACAAATATCACAAGCAGTCTCCAACTCTCATCACCTACTTGTCAGTCAAAGCACAAAGCCTTTGTGAAGAACAAGGCAAATTATGTTTTTTTTTAACATTGTGCTGTGCTTCTTTGTTGTTTGCAATGACTGCAGAAGCCTTGATGTCATTGCAGGGAGAATGCTTTGCTGCAGGGACCACCCACACAGTGTCGCAGAAGCTTAATTTAAAGAGAATTATTATGCATAGGGAAATATAATAGAATGATTGCTTCTGCCTGTAGCAAGGATTGAATAGGTCTGTGGGGTGAGAATTTTTTTTTACCATAAGAGAAAATTGGATGAAAATGTTTTAATTCCCGTCGCTTTGTTCTCAGCGTTTGAACTCGAGTTCTGAAGTTGCAAATGAAAAGTGGACTTCCGTCCCCGGTTTTTGTGATAAATTTCTTTGGTCATCACCTCAAATGAAACAATCTTACCGCAAAATGGTAACCACGATCACCTATTAGACACAAGGTACAACTTTAAACTGTTTCAGGATATTAAGCCCTGAAAATGCAGGAACCTTCTGGCATCGCTCCCACCATAACTCTAGCGGAAGGCCCAGGAAATAGGTCTGGATGTGATTACTTCAGATCTTGGTCTGTGCAGATAGTTTCTGTGGGGAAGGGGAGCCTTGTCAGGGGTAGAACCTAAATTGTGAACTCCTGCTTTTTCAGCCTCAATGGGATCTACTGGCTGGGGCAGAGGCCACAGCCTGGACCCCCTGGAGTTCTGGGCAGTTTTTTTTTAAAGTGCCCCTTGTTGCAGGTTGTTTTGGGGGTCATGATCTTCCACCCTGGGTCGGCCAGCTTTCTCCTGTGTTTCTGGGATCTGTGGCAGGGAGTGGGAGGTGGTTCCCCCACTGCCCCAACATCACCAAAGGCCTGCACACTTTGATGGGTTCAGTGACAGAGTTCAATAGTTTGTGTTTGATCTAAAGACAAATGCAAGTATCGTGCCTCTGTGGTTTTTCGGGGCCTTACTTTATTTTTGAGAGCCTGAGGCTTGGTTGAGTATTCCCCTCTGAGCTGGAAGGTTATGGGTTCGAGGCCCACTTCAGTTAGCGGAGATGAGAGTTCTGCTCTCTGAATACTAGGCTGACAACCAGTGGGGTAATCACATCCAATGGGCTTGGAATGGTGACTCCTTCAGTACTGCACTGTAGTGTCAACCTAGATTTTGTGCTCAATTCTCGAACTCAGATGTGAGAGTATTACCAACTGAGCCACGGCTGATAAGAGCCCTTAATTTTAGTGAGAGAACAAGCCAAAGCAACCAAGCCTTTGTGCATGTAGGTTGGTTATACCATACACCTTAGAATCATAGGGGGTGATTTTGTCAATGGGGAGCTTTTGGAGGCGGACTCCTACTTGTCGGGTTTCAGTCCCGCCTCCAACAACTTCTGGCCAACCCACGCTATTTTCCCTTGATTGACCTTGTTTAGCCCGCACAGTGGGTTTAGCAGGCCAATTAAGGGAAAGCCGGTTGCAGGGAACATCAACGTATGACGTTTCATCTGTCAAAAATTTTGACAGATGAATTGTCATCATTTGACAGCTCTGTGAAGCTGTCAAACACTGACATTCTCTGTAGTTTGATGAGGTCTTGAATTCAAGACCTCATCAAACCTCTTTCTTTTGCAGAAATGAGTTGGTTGTTGCATTGGAGAATGCAGCAGCCATCTGTCATCTCTACCGTGGAGGTCCGAGACTCTCCGCATACACACCGATTGAAGCCTGCAGGAAGAAACAAAGGTAAGTACACTTTTTCTAACACTTTCCACTTACCTCAGATACTCACCTCTCCACACTTGCACCCATCACTTACCTTCAGAGTGCACTTTTGCACCCCTCCGACCCCCGCAGGCCCACTACTCGCCTCAGTGACCCAGACGGGTTTCGGAGCCTTCGGGGAAGCCCGCACTTGTGTGGGCAAAATGGTGATAAGCCTATTTTCTGCCTGTTAACTACCTGTTAACAGGCAGTTAAGTGGCTGTAATTCCTTCCCTGCCTCCAAGGAGACGGTACCCGGCGCGGGACAGCTGCCCGCCTCCTGGCAAGATGGCATGGAAGCGGGTTGGGGCACACGTCCCCAAATTCTGCCATTTTCCCGGCAGTCCCGCCTCCATACCCGCCTCCCCAGGGCTGGCAAGATTGCGCCCTATGAATCATAGAATGGTTACAACACGGAAGAAGGCCATTCGGCCCGTCGAGCCCATGCCAACTCTCAGCTAGTCCCACTCCCCTGCCCTTTCCCCGTAGCCCTGCATTTTTTTTTCCTTCAGATACTTATCCAACTCCCTTTTGAAAGATAAGATTGAATCTGCCTCCACCACCCTTTCAGGCATTGCATTCCAGATCTTAACCACTCGCTGCATAAAAAAGTTTTTTCTTATGTCGCCTTTGGTTCTTTTGCCTATCACCTTAAATCTGTGTCCTCTGGTTCTTGACCCCTCTGCCAATGGGAACAGTTTCTCTCTATTTACTCTGTCCAGACCCCTCATGATTTTGAACACCTCTATCAAATCTCCTCTCAATCTTCTCTGCTCCATGGAGAACAACTCCAGCTTCTTCAGTCTATCAATGTAACTGAAGTCCCTCATTCCTGGAATCATGCTCATGAATCTTTTCTGCACCTTCTCTAAGGCCTTCACATCCTTCCTAAAGTTTGGTGCCCAGAAGTGGACACAGTACTCCAGTTGGGCCGAACCAGTGTTTTATGCAGGTTCATCATAATTTCCTCACTTTTGTGCTCTATACTGCTATTTATGAAGCCTAGGATCCCGTAAGCCTATTTAACTGCTTTCTCAACCTGCCCTGCCACCTTCAATGATTTATGCACATATACCCCCAGGTCTCTCTGTTCATGCGCCCCCTTTAGGATTGTACACTTCAGTTTATATGTCCTCTCCTCATTCTTTCTACCAAAATGTATCACTTCACACTTTTCTGCGTTAAATTTCATCTGTCAGGTGTCCGCCCATTTCACCAGCCTGTTTATGTCTTCCTGAAGTCTATCACTCTCCTCCTCACTGTTCACTATACTTCTAAGTTTTGTGTAATCTGCAAATTTTGAAATTGTGCCCTGTACACCCATGTCCAAGTCATTAATATATATCAAGAAAAGCAGTGGTCCTAGAACTGACCCCTGGGGAACACCACAGTATACGTTCCTCCAGTCTGTAAAACAACCGTTCACCACTACTCTCTGTTTCCTGTCACTTAGCCAATTCCGTATCCATGCTGCCACTGTCCCTTTTATTCCATGGGCTTCAATTTTGCTGGCAAGCCTATTATGTAGCACTTTGTCGAACGCCTTTTGGAAATCCATGTACACTATGTCAACCGCATTGCCCTCATCAACCCTCTCTGTTACCTCATCAAAAAACTCGATCAAGTTGGTTAAACACGATTTGCATTTAACAAATCTGTGCTGGCTTTCCTTAATTAATCTACACCTTGTAAGGTTTCCAAAATTTACAGATCCCCAAAACCTAAGGAAAAAGGACATTGGAACTACCTCAGAGTGATAAAAATGCATTTGGGCCTAACATAAGGAATTTAAGACCAAAAACCAAGTTTTGGCATTTTAAAAACATGTCTGGACCTGTAAAGGGAGAAAAGGCTGTGAAGGAAGTTGGGTCCGACCTCTGTAAAAGCAGTTTGGGTATTGCAGTTAATTGCAATGTCTGGGGAATCGGGATGACCTCACTCAAAGCCCCAGCAAGCATTAACATTTTGACAATAGACCCTAGGAGAAGACAGTCCCACCCAAAACAACAGGCCCCATCAAACCGTTTACAGAACCCATTAAAGACATGCATAAAGCAAATATTCGATCGAAGTCCTAGGCCCAGTCAAGAAACCCAAAACATGAGGACAATTCAAACTCCGATTAAACAACAGATCAACAGGATGGAGCTATCCTGAAACCACTTCACACATTTACAAAACCAGTTAACACGCTAGTAAAATTGTTACTGTTAACAAGGTCTTACAATGACCGGGATTTGATTTGGTTTTGATAAGGCCACTACAATTTAGTATAATTGAAGGCCTATCAAGCAGTTCAGCAGTTACAACAGTTCAAGTTCAACAGAAGGCAGTTCTGCAAGAAAGCAGTTCCACAGCTCGGAAGAAGACAGTTTAAACAGAGGCAGAGTTCAACAGAAAGCAGTTCAACAAAGAAGGCCAACAGCTCCAGAAGCAGGCCGACATGCAAGAAGAGACCAGAGCGACCGCCTCAGTGACCATCGGACACCTCGCGCCAACAAGGGCCTTACGAAACTTTTTACTCAAAAGACTCTAAACCCTAACTCTCAACTGTCAAGGATTCGTTTGGTGAGCATTATCCCTGGTTCTCCAGAGTCCAACCCAGCTAGTGAAGTGGGATTGGGAGGGGTGAAGTATTCTTCTAATGTTATTTCCCTCACGTGTACCGAAGTGTTCCCCACTTTTAGAGTGTTAAAAGTGTTTGTGTTGTGTTTTACTTTCTTGAATAAAGATCGAAGTTCTTTCATCAAACTCAGTTGTCTGCTGCACCTTTTGTATCACAACCCCCAAATAAGTCCAAGGTCTAGAACCAAGGGTGTGGGAGCGATTCGAACCGCTCCGAAGTCAGAGGTAAAGCTGACACAAAAACACCACCCCCTACAACCTATCCAAGTGACTGTTAATTTTGTCCCTGATTACTGTTTCTATAAGCTTCCCCACTACCGAGGTTAAATGACTGGCCTGTAGTTGCTGGGTTTATCTTTACACCATTTTTTGAACGATGGTGTAAAATTTGCAATTCTCCAGTCCTTTGGCACCACCCCCGTATCTATGGAGGATTGGAATATTATGGCCAGTGCCTCCGCGATTTCCGCCCTCAATTCCTTCAGCATCCTAGGATGCATCCCATCCGTTCCTGGTGACTTATCTACTTTAAGTACAGTAATCCTTTCTAATACCTCTTCTTTATCAATTTTTATACTATCAAGTGTCTCCACTACCTTCACTATGTTTATGGCAGCATCCTCTTCCTTAGTGAAGACAGATACAATGGGCTTGATTTTGTCATTGGGGGCGGGCTAGGGGCGTGTCAGGTGGTCGGCGTGTCAGGACCCCACCTCCAATGTGAGGCGTGACAAAAGTGCGATTTTGCCCTAATTGGGCACTTGATTTCCAGCGTGTGGGAACCCCTGGCCCAATGAGTCTTTTGATACTGAAACTCGCCTCCGATGATGTCATCTATGCAGCAGGATTTAAGGCCTGCAAGCAGCCTTGGTTCTTTTTCAGCCGTACAAATTTATCAACATACTTCTGATGGATTCCTACTGCTACTATGTCCAGCACCAGACCAAAGTGTGCACCCAGATTCGATGAGGCCTCCCTCCAAGCTCTGGTGGAGGGAGCAAGAGCGAATAAGGAAGTGCTCTTTCCTTCCTCAGGGAGGAAAAAGCCTCCACAACAGACCAAAGCTGTGTGGCTGCAAGTGACACAGGAGGTGAATGTCATTTCAATGTGCAGCAGAACCTGACTGCAGTACAGAAAGAGGTTTCATGACCTTCTCCGCACAGGAAAAGTGAGTATTCCATCCCCATGACCCTCAATCTACTCCCCATCGCCTCTCATCACCAGCACTCTGCTTTGTCAACCTCCCCCTCCACATCCCACTTCACCCTTACATCCCTGGACCCTTAACCATTCCCTCTCTCTGTATGTTCACATTCACTTAACTATTCGACTATGCAGCCCTCACACTCCCTATCACTGTGATGCTATGACAACAACTTACAACACACTGGGAGGGCCCTTGGTCTTGCTACCTCACTCCATCTTTGTGTCCTTCTAAGCATCTATGCTATGGATTCTCTACACTCCTTCATTCTCACTCAAACTCCACTTGTGTCCCTCATTGCAGGAAAAGAGAGCCCGCAATAAAAGGGAGATGGCGAGGACAGGAGGAGGGCCACTCTCAATAGCCCAGCTCACCACTGCATAGGAGGCAGCCCTGGAGATCGTGGGAGTGGAGGAGGATGCGCAAGTGGGGGACGGACAGACGGGTGCATCAGAGCAAGCTGGTGACAGGATAGTTTTTCATCTCTCTCATTGACATTGCATGAGTGACTGATATTGATTCTGATGCTCTAACAGATTGACTTATGATCATCTGCACAATTCAATGTGCATGCAATGCTTATTTCACATGTCTAACTCTTTCCTTTACTCCACCACAGGACCATCAACAATCCCCCTCCCCTCTGTCCAGGAGGAACAGCCTGAGCCAGAAGACTCCTCAGAGGAAGCTGCAACCTCTGAGGGTGCAGCATCAGCAGAATTCAGCTCACCCAGCACCAGTGCAGACACTCACACCTCGGTGGGACCTTTGCGAGATAGAGTCTTGTTGTCACCTGGTGTATCACAGCTCACGAGTGAGCATCAGCAGATGGTGGAGACAGGGTCGGCAGTGGAGAGTCCTCATCGGAGGGCGCAGGACTCTGCCAGCATGGCTCAGCTGCATGTCGACCCTGTGCCTCCGGGTCCATCCAGAAGGAGAGTGGTGCTGGAACTCCAGGAACAGGAGTCTCTGGCAGGTTTTGTCTCCAGGGTCGCTGCAAGTGTGGAGCGAATGGAGGAGTCCATCGCTAACATGAGCAGGGCCTTTGTGGAGGCATTGGTGCATGAACGCATCACCACGGAAAGGATGGCAACCTCCGTGGAAAGGATGGCTACCACAGAGGAGAGGTTGGCTACGGCCATGGAGGAGCTTAGTCGCCAGGGTCTTGAAAACATAGTAATTGTTCAGAATAGAGTGTCATCTCTTGAGGAGTGATGGTCAGCTATTGAGCTGAGAAACCAGACCTTCATGGAAGTCCTCTGGAGTAGGACTTCCAGTGCAGAAACGGGTCCTCATGGCCCCCCTGAAGTGCAGCAAGGTGCTGTCAAGCCACTTGCTAGCTCTGAAGTGGGGCTGACCCAGGAGAGGGATGTTGGTGGCAGAGAACAAGGAAGTCGGGCTCCTCTCCAAGCGCTCACACGACCATGCCACTACAGAGCCCTCGGTCAGAGCCCCATCAAAGTCCTCACCCAACTGAGATCGGTGTCTCAGCCCCTGCACAGCCGCAGGAGCAGCAGATTGTTGCCGAGCCCTCACAGGCTCACAACCCCAGGAGGACGCCCGCCAAAGGTGTCGAGGCAAGAAAGTGAGCAAGGGGCCTCCACATCTGCTGAAGCCATAGGGGAAGCACCACGTAGGAGCACGCGTAAGAGGAAGATAATGCATAAGTAGTCACAAGGGTAGTCACTTGGGTGTTCTGTTGTGTTTAATTTTGAAAAGCCATCCGTGAATTGTGATGAAAAAAAATTTGATGGCAAACTGTTGAAGTTGTGGCCTGTGTCATTTTGCAAATGGGACTTCCACATTGAGGGCGTAGGGCGACTTGCAATTGTCAGTATGGTTGTCAGAGTGATAGATATCCGCAGGTTCTTGGCCATTGTCGATGCTCTGATAAGAAGGTGCGAGGCAAAACTGTTTGATTGGGCAGGCTAAGCAAATCTGGCCAAGATGAGTGCGTCCCTTGCATCCCGGGCAGCAATGTGCTCACGTGCTGCTGCCGCAGGTTGATGCGCCTCCGCAAGCTGTTCGTTGTCGCTCTCCTCCTCCTCCTCCACTTCCTCCTCCTCCTCATCTGAGGAGGCTATGCGATCAGCCACTTGTACCTCAGCCAGCTGCAAGCCACGATGCTGTGCCATGTTGTGAAGTGCACAGCAGACCACGATGATTCTGGAGACCCTGGCTGCTGAGTACTGCAGGGCTCCATCTGATCTATCAAGGCAATGGTTTGCTCGATTATGGATCTGGTGGAAATGTGGCTGGAGTTGTAGCCCTCCTCAGCTTCGCTGGATGGACTCCTCAACGGCGTCATTAGCCATGTCTTCAGGGGATAGCCCTTGTCTCCAAGTAGCCATCTGAAAAGTTGGTCTGGCAGACTGAAGAGCGGAGGCACACTAGACTGGTGCAGGATGAAGGAGTCATGGCAACTGCCAGGGTACTTGGCGCAAACTTGCAAAATTTTCTTCTTGTGGTCACACACCAGCTGCATGTTGAGGGAGTGGAAGCCCTTACGGTTGAAAAAAATTCCTGGATTGTGATGGGGTGCCTGAAGGGCCACATGTGTGCAGTCAACGACACCCTGCACCCTTGGAAAGCCTGCCAGATTCGCAAACCCAACCGCACGCGCGGTTACACTTGCTTGAGCCTTGGAGAAGTTGATGTAATTGTGCGCGATGGCAAAGAGGGCATCGGTAACCTGCGTGATGCAAGTGTGTGCGGCCGCCTGGGAGATGCCGCTGATGTCTGCTGTTGATCCCTGGAATGAGCCTGAAGCAAAAAAGTTGAGTGCGGTGGTGACTTTGACGGCCATTGGTAAGGGGTGTCCACCCGCTCCTCTGGGCTCCAGGTCTTGCTGCAGCATTGCGCAGATGTCACCCACTACATCTCACAAAAGTCTGAGCCTCCTTTGGCACTGCTGCTCAGTCATGTTGAGGTAGCTCATCCGCTGTCTGTAAACCCTGTTTTGGGAGTATCTCCTGCGGCGATGTGCTTCCATGCGCTGGCGCCTTCTGGCCTGTGCAGCTTCAGGTGGGTGAGTAGTAGCTTGGCACTCCTGTTGTTGCTCCTGCTGTTGGTGCTGCTGTTGTTCAGGGTTCTGCTGCTGCCGCGGCTGGTCTTCGTCCGAATCTGATGTCCAGGAGGAAAGGAAATAAATGGTTCCCATTCTTCTGGTATATGCCTCAGGTGAGGAAGCGCTCAGTCAAGGTGGGGAGAGGGGTTTCCCAGGAGGTCACACTGGGGATGGGTCTCAGGCTCCAAACTTCCACAACAATGAGTAGGCCTTCTAAAAGTTCCCCCAGACCTGAGACAACAAAGTTCTGCCACCTGCAAATGATGATTGCTGAAAACTCCTTTTTAATGGTGGAGCTGCAGCTGTTAGTAAGCCATCCACTTGTGAGACTGCCAGGATTAACTGGCATGTTCCAGAGGAGATGTGCAGCACGGGGGAAATGTGTTAAATTCAGAAAGGCCTCTCAAAATAGGATGATAGAGGCACTTAACTGGTTGTTAAGGGCCTGAAGGGCATATCCTGTCTCTTGGAGGCGGGATGGAAACGGGGTCTGAAACCCCGATTGTGGGACAATTGCTCAGAGGCGGGCTGGAGGCGGGATCGGAAGCGCCCACCATTTTTTGCGATTTTAACAACTCACACGCCTCCAAAGTCGCCTCCTCGGGCCTGGCAAAATCCAGCCCAAAGTATTCATTTAGTACCTCAGCCATACCCTCTGCTTCCATGCTTAGGTCTCCTTTATGGATCCTAATTGGCCCCACGCCTCCTCTTACTACCCTTTTACTATTTATATGCCTATAGAAGACTTTTGGATTACCTTTTATGTTGGCTGCCATTCTATTCGCATACCCTCTCTTTGTCCCTCTTATTTTTTTTCCACTTCTCCTCTGACCTTTCTATATTCAGCCTGGTTCTCAGATGTATTTGCAACCTGACATCTGTCATATGCGCTCTTTTTCTGCTTCATCATATTGGCTATCTGTTTCGTCATCCAGGGAGCTCTGGCTTTAGTTGCCCTACCTTTCTCCCTCGTGGGAATGTACCTCGACTTACCTGAATTATTTCCTCTTTAAAGGCTGCCCATTGTTCCACTGCAGTTTTGCCTGACAATCTTTGATTCCAGTTTACCCAGGCCAGATCCGTTCTCATCCCACTGAAATTGGCCTTTCCCCATTTAAACATTCTTACTCTAAATTTCTCCCTGTCCTTTTCCATAGCTAATCTAAACCTTATGATACTATGATCACTGTTCCCTAAATGTTCACCTACTGATACTTGCTCCACTTGACCTACCTCATTCCCCAGAACCAGATCCAGCAATGCCTCCTTCCTCGTCGGGCCGGAAACATACTGATCAAGAAAGTTCTCCTGAACACACTTCAGAAATTCTTCCCCTTCTCTGCCCTTTACACTATTATGATTCCATCTATATTAGGATAGTTGAAGTCCCCCATTATTACTACTCTATAGTTCTTGCACCTCTCTGTAATTTCTCTGCAAATTTGCTCCTCCATATCTTTCCCACCATTTGGTAGTCTAAAGAATACACCTAGTAGTGTAATGGCAAGTCCATTATTTCTTAACTCTAGCCATATAGATTCTGTCCTTGACCCCTCCAGGACATCCTCCCTCTCCAGCACTGTAACATTCTCCTTAACCAATACTGCCACATCACCTCCTATCTTTCCTTTCCTATCTTTCCTGAACACTTTATAACCAGGAATATTTAATACCCAGTCTTGCCCTTTTTGAGCCAGGTCTGTTATCAGCACAACATCATATTCCCATGTGGCTATTTGTGCCTGCCGCTCACTTACCTTGTTTACTACGCTTCGTGAGTTCACATACATACACTGTAAACCCATCTTAGACCATCCTGTATTCTCTCTTAGTTGGACCCCACCTAATAACTTACTATTTCTTACTTTAGTGCTCTCTGCCCCTCCCAATTCTTTGAGCATTTTATTTCCCCTTTCTAATGTTACATCCTGGTGCCTATCCCCCTGCCAAATTAGTTTAAACCCTCCCCAACAGCACTAGCAAACTTCCCCGCGAGGATATTGGTTCCGGCCCTGTTGAGGTGCAACCCATCCAGCCTGTACAGGTCCCACCTCCCCCAGAACTGGTCCCAATGTCCCAGGCATCTGAAGCCCTCCCTCCTGCACCATCTCTCCAGCCACGCATTCATCTGTTCTATCCTCCTGTTTCTATACTCACTCCCGCGCAGCACCAGGAGTAATCCTGAGATTACTACCATTGAGGTCCTGCTTTTTAATCACTTTCCTAGCTCCCTAAAATTTGCCTGCAGGACCTCATCCCTCTTTCTACCTATGTCGTTGGTACCAATATGGGCCTTGCATTGTGTAATGTTATTTGGGTGTGAATTATATTTCGGCAGTGGTATGGGGCCAGCTCCAGTAGATAGTCTCACAACATTTCAGCTTCACAATAGCTGCAGTATAACTGCAGCCTTAATTGCTCAATGAAGGTGAAAAACCAATATAGAAAACACGCTTAAATACAACATCTGAATGATTGAGATCACTATAAATATTGATGTTCCATTCTTCTGACAGTGCTGGTCCTTGTTGTCAATATGTTAATGTTGTTATTTCAAACAGAGCAGAAATCTAACATGACAAAAAGCTGAAACCATTTGCATCAGTATGTTGCTGAAATGGAGAAGTGGGTTGATACAAGACCTCCTTCAGATCCTCTTGAATTGATCATTAAATTTCCAGAAGATATTCATGAGATCTCTAATGAAAAATGCATCGATGAAAATCAACTAGATGCGGTGCTTGGTGATGCTGCTCAACTTGACAAATACCCAAATGATTACAAACAACGAGAAATGCTTAACCAACAAACGTCTTTGCTACTAATCAGGACAAGCTGGTCGTAAAGTTTCCAAAGTGAGGGCAGCAATGTAAAAGGTACACTGACAATCCATCAACGCCCTTGTGTGTGAAGCTGTCAGAAAGTATACTACATATACGTATACTCCAGACAGAATTAAGGACTACCTGAGAGATAAAGGATGCATGAAAGGGGAAATAAGTGGTTTACAACAAAAATACTACAGAGTGGCGCTAGTCCACAACATTTACAAGCCTGGATGGTAACAGAGTAATTCAGGCCAAATCACACCGTAACTTATTTTTTTAGAAATGTCATGCAGCTATTTTACATTGGAAGTGTTCTTGTTTAAGGCGAGTACCTGTAGTATTGTCCCAGATGGAAGTATTTTTAAGTGGAATTTATCCCACAGATGCTGAGAAGCACCTTTTCACATAACAACAACTTGTATTTATATAGCGCCTTTAATGTAGTAAAACGTCCCAAGGTGCTTCACAGGAGTATTATATGTCAAAAAAAATTGGCACCACAGAAGGAGAAAATAGGGCAGGTGACCAAAAGCTTGGTCAAAGAGGTAGATTTTAAGGATCATCTTAAAGGAGGTTTAGCCATTCACCGCCAGATCTGGCTGGATCACATAAAGCATTATTGGGTCCTGCTCTCGTCTGCCAAAATTGCTCACTATTCCAGAATATTTCTGGAATGCAAAGATAATCCCCGGCTCCTATTCTCTACTGTAAACCGTCTTCTTAAACCCCTCACCCCTGTCACCTCCACCCTCACCTCCGATAACAAATGTGAGGAGCTCATGGACTTCTTTGTCTCTAAGATTGAGACCATCCGTTCAGCTGCCTCTGCCACTTCCCTTCCTTCCCCTCGCCCACCGGGTCAAACTTCCTCCAAGGTTCCCCCCTGCACTAGCCCTGAACTCACATCTTTCTCCAGTTTCTCTCCGATCGCCCCTCATGATCTTTCCACGCTCATCTTGTCCATGAGACCCACTTCCTGCTCCCTCGACCCTATTCCCACCAAACTGCTGAACACCCAACTTCCTTTTCTGGCTCCTATGTTAGCTGACACTGTTAACGGTTCTCTCTCCTCAGGTACTGTCCCCCTCTCCCTCAAATCTGCCGTCATCACCCCTCTCCTCAAAAAAACAACCCTTGACACCTCCGTCCTTGCAAACTTCAGCCCCATCTCCAACCTCCCTTTCCTCTGCAAAGTCCTTGAAGGTGTTGTCACCTCCCAAATCCGTGCCCATCTTTCCCACAATTCCATGTTTGAATCCCTCCAATCAGGTTTCCGCCCTTGCCACAGTACCGAAACGGCTCTCATCAAAGTCACAAATGACATCTTTTGTGACTGTGACAAAGGTAAACTATCCCTCCTCATCCTTCTTGACTTGTCTGCAGCCTTTGACATGGTTGACCATTCCATCCTTCTCCAACGCCTCTCTACCATCGTCCAGCTGGGTGGGACTGCACTCACCTGATTCCATTCTTATCTATCTAATCGTAGCCAGAGAATCACCTGCAACGGCTTCACTTCCCGTTCCTGCATCATTACCTCTAGTGTCCCCCAAGGATCTATCCTTGGCCCCCTCCTATTTCCCATCTACATGTTGCCCCTTGGTGACATCATCCAAAAATACAGCGTCAGTTTCCACATGTACGCTGACGACACCCAGCTCTACCTCACTACCTCTTATCTCGACCCCTCCACGGTTTCTAAATTGTCAGACTGCTTGTCCGACATACAGTTCTGGATGAGCAGAAATTTTCTCCAATTAAATATTGGGAAGACCGAAGCCATTGTTTTCAGTCCCCGCCACAAACTCCGTTCCCTAGCCACTGACTCCATCCCTCTCCCTAACATCGTCTGAGGCTGAACCACACTGTTCGCAACCTTGGTGTTATATTTGACCCGGAAGTGAGCTTCCGACCACATATCCGCAGCATAAGACTGTCTATTTCCACCTCCATAACATCGCCCGTCTCCGCCCTTGCCTCAACTTATCCGCTGCTGAAACCCTCATCCATGCCTTTGTTACCTCTAGACTTGACTATTCCACTGCACTCCTGGCTGGCCTCCCACATTCTATCCTACGTAAACTTGAGGTCATCCAAAACTCAGCTGCCCGTGTACTAACTCGCACCAAGTCCCGTTCACCCATCACCCCTGTGCTCACTGACCTACATTGGCTCCTGGTTAAGCAGCGCCTCGATTTCAAAATTCTCATCCTTGTTTTCAAATCACTCCATGGCCTCGCCCCTCCCTATCTCTATAATCTCCTTCAGCCCCACAACTCCCTGAGATATCTGCACTCCTCTAATTCTGCCCTCTTGAGCATCCCTGATTATAATCGCTCAGCTTTTGGTGGCCGTGCCTTCTGTTGCCTAGGCCCTAAGCTCTGGAATGCCCTGCCTAAACCTTTCCGCCTCGCTACTTCTCTTTCCTCCTTTAAGACGCTCCTTAAAACCTACCTCTTTGACCAAGCTTTTGGTCACCTGCCCTAATTTCTCCTTATGTGGCTCGGTGTCAAACTTTTTGTGTTATAATACTCCTGTGAAGCACCTTGGGACGCTTTACTATGTTAAAGGTGCTATATAAATACAAGTTGTTGTTGTTGTTGTTGAAAGAGAGGTAGATTGGCAGATGACCTCAAGTTTACGTAGGGTAGAATGTGGGAGGCCCGCCAGGAGTGCGTTGGAATAGTCAAGTCTAGAGGTAACAAAGGCAGGAATGAGGGTTTCAGCAGCGGATGAGCTGAGGCAAGGGCAGAGATGGGTGATGTTACGGAGGTGGAAATAGGTCGTCTTAGTGATGGCGCGGATATGTGGTCGGAAGCTCATCTCGGGGTCAAATATGACACCAAGGTTGCAAACTGTGTGGTTGAGCCTCAGACAAATGTTAGGGAGAGGGATGGAGTCAGCAGCTAGGGAGCAGAGTTTGTGGCGGGGATCAAAATCAATGGCTTCGGTCTCCCCAATATTTAATTGGAAGACATGTGCACTGACATTTAGCTTTCTGCATCTCACAACCTCATGGTAGATATCATGTAAATTCCTGAAGCTGAAGCTACATTTACAAAAATAAATTCATTTAAAAAATGGCTAATCTTGTGCTCATTGTGGTAAGAGATATCAATGTTTGGGTATGAAATGCTATCTGTTTCAGACAGTAGTTCCAGGTCAAGCAAAGCTCCCAATATAATGCTCCAACAAGGGGCCTGAGGAACGACCTGAGGAAGCGCGTCCACTGCACCAGTTTGGCTATTTCATTTCTAACACTAGCTAACTGCGAATGTCAATTTAGTGGCAATTTATGGCTGAACCAGAGAAAGTTTATGCTCACTAGGAATTGGATTGGGAGTAAATCATTTTATCTAGGACCCTTACAGCAAGCAAACAGAGGAGACTTTTATCTTACTTCAATAGAGGGAATTAGTAGCTCTTGTGGAAGTGGTACATCTCTTGTGTTCCTGTGTATTCTAATGGGCAGCATGGTAGATACCTTTTACTATATATGGATCACTCCAATCCCTCATTGTTTGGTATGGAGAAGAGTATATAGCCCATTGCTGGTGTCAAATCTATTCAGTCATCCTGTAGAAGTCAAATTGACACCTATCCTCTTTAGCACAGGTAAACAGCCTCTATCACCTCACTCATTGGTATTATATGTGCTAAGGAGATAAAGTAAGTTTTGCTATCAATTTTACTTGTATTCATGTTTTTTTTTTAATTGGAACTTTGCATTGGCGGACCAAATTTTTGTTTTCTCTGTACTCGAACTCTAACTTGAAGTGTGAATTATCATAAGCTCTACTCTGTAATCAAGTCATTTTCATTTCCTATTGCTTATCTTGGCCTTTGATGTGGGCTGCAGCAGTAATTTCCCATTTAAATCAAGCATGCTTGCAATCTAATTAGGTGATGACAACTGTTACAAGTAGACGGTAGAAAAGTGATCCTGACAGTGAAATTACTCTTCCAAGAATAAGCCATCACTGTGGTGTCTACACCTGTTGTATAAACGGAGCCAGGCCATTCTCAGGCTGCACCACTGGATGATTTAAATCTAACATGACACGTGCAAAACACGTACAATGTGCATCAGGCTCTGAGAACAGAAGCAGAAGAAATGTTACTTTTAACCTTTCCTGCAGGCAGTGTAAAAAGCAAAAAGGTTAGTGTGAGCTCGCAGAAAAGGGTTAGAGACCTTCACCACCCAAGAGTAGGCCCAGAGTAGTGGTGACCTTTGCTCATTAATAAGTTAATCAATGGCATCCCAGTTGACTGGATGATCTGTAGGATGGTTTGTAACATGCTGTCACAGCTACAATCTTTGCAATGCGTTACTTACCTCTTCCTGATAGTAGAATAGGCAGTGGTACAACGTTTGTGATGTTTGCATTTGTAACGGAGCTGGTTGTCATTTTGCATAGTAAGCGTGCCAGGCAGATGCGGAATGATTTCAGAAATTATTTTTATTTTAATTAATTTGGCCCCCATTTATACGTCTACGCATTCAGATACCAGGTTAAGGCTCTCGAAGCTTCAGGTTTTATTAAAACACATGTGCAAGAGCTCAAAAAAATCTGAAACCAAAGTAAAAGAAAAACATAAACAATGGAGTCTCAACACTGAATTATGAGATCAAAATAAATAAATACTTGATACGAATCTAAAGTTTAAACCTTGAGTTTCCTTGTGTGCTTAAGTTGAACAGATATTCGGGTATTGTAACTTCAATTAATGAATTGCATCAAGGGTGGTATCCATCTGTATCTGAAGAGTTGCAAGTTCATCACAAGAGGAATCCATGGCTTGCATATTTAGTGCAGGGAGTCTGGAATAGAACTACTCAAAACCAGAAGTAAAATAAAGTTATAAATGTTGCATTAATAGAACAGCCTGGCAGCCCAACTGAGAAAGTTGGAGTTTGAGTCTCAAGGTTGTCCATCATTCAAACTTGCTCTGACAATTCCCCCTGGAAAGTGTTGCAGTGAGGCAAAGGAGACAAAGGGGAGAAAGAAAGAATTGGCTGTCTTGATCCATTAGAATTATAAATCTCACTGTTGAGAAACATTACAAGTGATAGCAAAACCTGAGCACTTGAATGTTACCAGTCCACTCAAATAAAGCGTGAATAGCAATGTATTTAAATAATTGACATTTGCTGTTGACGTTTTCAGATACTGCAGGAAATTGATATTTTCACAGGAGCTATTGATTTACGCTGCATGGGTGATGGTGAAAGTGGCGGACCAAATTGTTTCTTCCACCACACCGGCCCCCAGGTGTACGAGGAAAGCTAACTCTAAAGGAAATTAAAATAAATTGGGTGGAAGAGCTTAAGAATGAATAAGCAGGTAATATGTTGTTATATTATAGTTTGTTGGCACACCTGCAGCTATTGTGACACATTCTGGGCGACATTCATACTGTATCAATCATGCCAAGGTTCGACAGCTAAAATCTAAGTAAATGGAAAACTGTAAAATAGTTAGAGCTTACAGCAGGCAGTGGTTCAAATTGGAAATGAAATGACTCATTGCATCATAAAAAGAAAAAAGACTTGGGGGCTGAGTTTCACCGAATACTCTAGGCACTAAAGAGGTGGCCAAGATGGTGTCTTAAGCTGAAACGCTGGTTTAGCCCGTGTTTAGCGCAAGACACCATCGTGGTAAAGGAGTTGAAGCCAGCGCTAGGAATGGCCGCCTGGAGGCCAGTTAAACAGCTGATTGCCACTTAAAATGCCTGCTAGTGCTCATTAAAGAGGCTACATGGCATTTTGGTGGCTAGCTCTTCAACTAACGCCCTCTCCTAACAGCAACTAGCTGTTTGGGAGTAAACACGGTGTTGATGTCGATTTCAAGTGCTACTTAAAGGGATCCTCACCACTTAAAGGGATACTCACCATTTCATGATCATTGCTGCTGGAGCTGTGAAGAGGACCTCTGAAACACATCAGGAGACATTCTGGGACAATTTGTCAAGACTTCACCAACACTCGAGTAACATTTATTCCAGAAATTCTCTGAGGAAGGACTTCACCTAAAATGAGTAAGTCCCGTGCTATTTCACCTTATAGGAGTCACCAGGAGAAAGGGAGTGCTTGGTCATGGGCATCTTGCTAGGGGTCCCCTTGGTATGGATGAGGAATGAGAGGAGACATGAGGCCAGGCAGAGCAGCACCAGCTGCTGCAGGAGAGAGGGACAGGAGGGCAAGGAGAGCGAGGTGGCATCCTTTCCCACTGTGGGTTCAGGTCATCCTTCCTCCTTTGGACTTCCTCCACGAGACCTCCAGTGCCGCATCCGAGAACATGTGCGCCCTCTCCTTCGGTCCCTGCTGTGTGCCAGCCAGAGCACTCCACACCTTCAGTGGAAGTGGGTGCGAGGAGCCGACATATACAACTCCACAAAAAATTGCACCTAATCAGCACTTGAGTGCTAAACCTGCAGGTTTCTGGTTAGCGCCTGCAGGCACATTTAAATCATGATAATCGTCAATTAGCCCAAAAATTGCGTGCTAAATCCGGACTTTCAAACAGGTGTTTCTTATTAGCACAGCACCCATTTAGTGCCTGTTTTCACCCTTTTGGCTAAAATAACCCCCAAAGATTTATATAGCTCCTTTCACGACCTTTGTACATTCCAAATCGCTTTACAGCCAATGAAGTACTTTTTGAAGTGTAGTCACTGTTGTAATGTAGGAAACAAGACAGCCAATATACGCACAGCAAGCTCCCACAAACAGCAATGTGATAATGACCAGATAATCTGTTTTAGTGTTGCTGGTTGAGGGATAAATATTGGCCCGGACATGAGGAGCTCCTGACCTTAGTGACGGTCACCTATTGTGGTATTTTGTGAAGGCAAAGAGTTACCTTTGAGGAAGAATCACGGCATGAGTAAGATCAAGATATTTTCACCCACTTCTATCAATTACAGCAGTTCAAAACAGCAACGATAAAGATGCAGAGCAGGTTGCTACCTACCACCTTGACACAGGAACAGTGAATAAAACATGTCATTACAATTCGGATTGAAAAACTTTCAATCAATAGAAATAGGAGAGTAAAATCTGTAACAAAAGGTAAAGAAACAAAAGAGGATTTTATATCCATTAATGAGTAATTTGTGACAAGATATATGGTAAGTGTAGCATGTTAGGGAGGAACAGGTAACTTTGAACCTGTGGTTCCCAAATGGGATTTTCCTCACCTCATGTCTGGGTCTGGTGTAGACTAATTGATAGAGTTTGATTGCTGTGATTAGACAACAACTCCATTATTGTTGTATCATGCGACTACCAGGATGGTAAAAGGTGAACTAGATGAACCTTGTTCTTTTTACATCTAGTATTTCCTATGTTCCTAATTTATGAGCTTCTCACAAACTTCCTATACGTTATTATAAATTGAAATTGATATTTGTTGTTTTTCTATTATTTATTTGCTTAATTTCCAAAAGACAATGAATTAACTTTGTGAGGTTACTTGGAATAAACATGAAGTTTGCATTTTAAATAAATTAATAAAATGATATTAGGACTGTAACTCAAATCAATATAAACTGTGAAAGAAAGAAAGACTTGCATTTATGTAGTGTCTTTCATGAACTCAGAGCGTCCCAAAGTGCTTCACAGCCAATTAAGTAGTTTCGAAGCGTAGTCACTGTTGTAATGTAAGAAATGCAGCAGCCAACTCCCTCAGTACTGCATTGGTGTGTCAGCCGAGATTTTGTGTTTGGAGTGGGACTTGAACCCACAGCCTTCTGACTCAGAAATTAGAATGTCACGTTGAGTCATGGCTGACATCTAGAACCCCAGCGTAAGATTGAGTGGTATCAACAGAGTCAAATAGAAATTAGAAAAATGAATTGAAATTTTCAAAAGGCCTTTGATAAGGTACCACACAGTAGGCTCATGACAAATGTTAGGGCATGTGGAGTCAGGGGACAAATAGCTGAATGGTTAGCAAATTGGCTGAAAAATAGAAAGCAGAGAGTGGGGTTAAAGGGTAGTTATTCAGATTGGAGGAAGATAGAAAGTGATGCTCCACAAGGATCAGTGTTGGGACCACTGTTACTTATAATTTACATTAATGATTTGGACTTGGGAATAAGTCACTCAATATCAGATGATACCAAACTGGGGAGTGGAGGTAACACTGAGGCAGAATGCAACATAATACAAGAAGACATTAGGGGGGAAAAATGTGGTTGCTTTGCGCCTCCCGTTAGCGCCCCAAGAGGGCGCTAATGGGGTGCAAAGCAACTAGCGCCCAGGCGTGGCGATGTTTGTGCCGTTCGCGAAATTGACCAGACATTTTGCAGTGGCGCTAAACACTACCGCCACGATCTCCTGCGCCCGCAGATCGTGACGTCAGTCGAGCGTGCAACACCCCGGTAGTGCCCCAGACCGCATATTGAGTGGCGCCCCCTGCCTTACCGCCTGCTGCTAGCAACGACAGGTTGAGGGGAACATTTTGCAGTCGGGAAGGGACTGGGGGAGCGCTATTTAAAGGCGACCGCTTCCTGACTTTTTTTGTCGGCGACATTTTTGCACCACGCATTCTGAGAGAGAGAGAGAGAGAGAGAGAGACTTCTGGAGAGATTCAACGCTGTGTGAAGGAGTTTTGGGTACTGAGCTGCACGTTGCAGGTTCATTTTGATTTGTCCTTCCTTGCATCAATTTAGAAGAGACTATGGGGGGTGCACTCTGAGCTCTTGCCCTGGGCCTCTTCATTGTTCTTTCCAGCAGAATTGATGAACAGGTTTATCCAGACTGAGATTCAAGGCTGCAATGAGCAGGGTGTGGATGGAGAGCAAGATCGACCCTCCCCTTTAAGAACTGCCTGGTGCCAATGTATCTGTGTTCTATTGCTGACTGGCATCACATGAGCTTCGCCAGCGCTCTGAGTTAGCGCCTTGCTCCTCGGCATTAGTGCCTTAAGAGAGGTGTGTAGCACCTGATTTAGCGCTCCAATCACCTCCAGGGGCGATAGAAGCCAAGTTTGCTGTCGGAGACGATAATTAGTGCCAGGCGCTAAACTTTGCGCCTGGCTGATAATTGCGCCCCAAACGGGGCGATACCGAATTTCTCCCCCTAGAAAACTTGCAGACTGAGCAGTTAAGTGACAAATGAAGTTTAACACAGATAAATATGAGATGGTAGGAAAAACAAACATCACCTGAGTCATGGCTGACACCTAGAACCCCTGTGCAAGGTTGAGTGGTATCAATGGAGTCAAATAGAAATAAAATAACAAATTGAAATTTATTTGCATAATTTGTGTTTGCAGTTGATGTGCTGAGACATTGAATTATTGAAAATGAAAGAATAATAGGGCAAAGTTTCTGAGTGGCAGCACTGTTGTGAAGGAATAAGCCATATAACCTATTCAGAAAAATACACTATCTTATGAAAGAATTCTGGCCTTATTAAAACATGACAAACTGGGTTTGGAAATTTGGAAATTTAGAAACCTAACTATGAAATAGCTATGAAAGCATTATGGCTATTGAGATAAGATAGTTGTTGACCCTGAATAAACAACCTTATTGAAACAGAAGGTAAAGGGCTCCGACAGGCTGAACTTTTGGGAACGAAACAATGGTTCACCCTGGATAAGGTGTTCTAATTTACACTTCATAAAGAAGCACATAAGATAAGGAACATCTGCCCTCGTAAAGATGACAAAGTAAAGACCACCTGCCGTCACACCGTTTTTATATGGTAAACTTAGAACACCTAGAGAGGAGACATGATTCTGGTAGTAAGAGGTCGGCAGAAAAATGACTAGAGGTAATTAGCTTGCATCAGCAGAAAACCTTAAAGGAAATACCACTGGAAAAAGGTATAAATATTGAACTCTCAAATGGGATAACAGACTCGCTTTAATCGGGCAAAGCGATTCTCAGCTTCAAAGACGGCTCTGTAGTCTTCAACTCTTTGTATCTCGGGGATCAAAGGTATTTGATATTGGTGGATATCCTGTAGAACACTTTAAAAACTGTAATACTGTAGTAAAGTTAAGATTTAAAAGTAAGATTCTCTGTTAATAATAAGATAGCATTTTTTCTCTTTTTAAAATTGTTAATGTTGCGAATGACTGATTCACCAACTGTAAATTGCATGTCGGTTCTTTAATAAATCTATATATTTTTAGATTTGTCTCACATAAGATTTCTGTATCAAAAACTCGCGAACTCAATCTCTGTACACTCTTTGGTGGAGAGTTACAGAATTCTGGGGGAGTTTTCCGGACCCTCATAATATCCGGAATGTTACAGTCTAGCTAAACTTATGAAAAGTGCTATCTGGAGGACGGTAACATTTTCAGGTTGTTCCTTTCCTTTAGGGAGAGATAGTCTGGACCTTTAGACCCAATTAAGCATCTTTAGGATTCGGCTACCTCAAACTTTAGTTGAAAGTGAACGTCTTGAGAAATATGCCTGATCTGGGGTAGCCCTAAAGGGGCTAGGACTAGTAAATATCCCTTCATAGTGTTGCTAGGGACAGATGTTAGGGGTCAGCAAGTCAGACAGAGATTAAACTCACTTATTCTGCACTGCAGGCAAATGTGTGCCCAGAACCTCACTTGCAATTTCTCATGATTCTCGTTGGGAATGTATGGTGATCATCATCATTGATGGGGGGGGAGGGGGCCCATACTGCCCGACAGGAAATTAGCTTTTAAAGGGGGAATTTCCTGTGTTTTGAAGAGAATATGTGAAAGTGGAACTTGCCTTTGTGTTACTTTCACTTCTAATTTTTGTCAGTTCATTTTTTGAGGTTTTTGCCGAAGTATTTTGCCTAAGTAATTTAGTTGCAGCAAGTATAATTTTGAAAATAGATTTTCCAATCAGGAATCACTCATTTTTTGTGTTGTTTGAAGCAAGGAGAAGAGAATGAAAATAGGGAAGTGAGGCAGTCTACCTTTACCCATATAGCTCCATGTCCAGGAAGAGGCACACCTACCTTATAATGTCAGAGAAAAACTATCTTCACAGGCTCCTGTTCACTGGGGATCTAGTGACAGAGTGTGTCATTTCTTAAAATTTGACCTCCAGCCAAGCACAGGAATGGCACAGCCAGTGACTCTCAAGGTCAGAACACTCCTTTACTTTTATGGGTCTGCTTATTCCAAGTTCCAACAGGGGACATCAACAATATCAGTCAATCTGCAGTTCATAGACAACAACAACAACTTGCATTTATATAATGCCTTGAACATAGTAAATCCTCCCAAGGCACTTCACAGGAGCGTTATCAAACAAAATTTGACACTGAGCCAGATAAGGAGATATTAGGACAGGCAAAGAGGTAGGTTTTAAGGAGCATCTTAAAGGAGCAGAGAGAGGTAGAGAGGCGGAGAGGTTTAGGGAGGGAATTCCAGAACCTAAGGCTCAGACAGCACGGCCGTCAATGGTGGAGCGATTAAAATCGGGGATGCGCAAGAGGCCAGAATTGGAGGAGTGAAGAGATCTCAGATGGCTGTAGGAGGTTACAGAGATAGGGAGGGGCAAGGCTATGGAGGGAAACAAGGATGAGAATTTTAAAATTGAGGTGTTGCCAGACTGGAAGCCAATGTAGGTCAGCGAGCACAGGGGTGATGGGTGAATGGGACTTGGTATGAGTTAGGATACGGGCAGCAGAGTTTTGAATGTGTTCAAGTTTATGGAGAGTAGAAGATGGGAGGCCAACGAGGAGTGCATTGGAATAGTCAAGTCTAGAGGTAACAAAGGCATGGATGAGGGATTCAGCAGCAGATGATTGAGTCGGGGTGGAGTCGGGCGATGTTACGGAGGTGGAAGTAGGCGGTCTTGGTGATGGGGCGGATATGTGGTCAGAAGCTAATCTAAGGGTCAAATAGGATGCCAAGGTTGCGAACCATCTGGTTCAGCCTCAGACTGTAGGGGGTGGTGTTTTTGGGTCAGCTTTACCTCTGACTTCGGAGCGGTTCGAATCGCTCCCACTCCCTTGGTTCTAGACCTTGGACTTATTTGGGGGTTGTGATACAAAAGGTGCAGCAGACAACTGAGTTTGATGGAGGAACTTTGATCTTTATTCAAGAAAGTAAAACACAACACAAACACTCTTAACACTCTAAAAGTGGGGAACACTTCGGTACAAGCGAGGGAAATAACATTAGGAGATTACTTCACCCCTCCCAATCCCACTTCACTAGCTAGGTTGGACTCTGGAGAACCAGGGATAATGCTCACCAAACAAATCCTTGACAGTTGAGAGTTAGGGTTTAGAGTCTTTTAAGTAAAAGTTCGGAAGGCCCTTGTTGCCGCGAGGTGTCCGATGGTCACTGAGGCGGTCGCTCTGGTCTCTTCTTGCGTGTTGGCCTACTTCTGGAGCTGTTGGCCTTCTTTGTTGAACTTCTTTCTGTTGAACACTGCCTCTGTTTAAACTTTCTTCTTTAACTGCCCAACTTGCTTCTCCTGAACTCTGTAATTCCAGCACTGACTTCTGCTGAAAACAGGCTTTCAAATTGAACTCGAAAACTGCAGAACTGCCTTCTGTTGAACTTGAACTGTTGTTACTGGATAACTCGAACTTGTAACTGTTGTAACTGCTGAACTGCTTGATGGGCCTTTAATTATACTAAATTGAAGTGGCCTTATCTACTCCAAATCAAATCCCGGTCATTGTAAGACCTCGTTAACAGTCACGACTTTACTAGCGTGTTAACTAGTTTTGTAAATGTGTGAAGTGGTTTCAGGATAGCTCCATCCTGTCGATCTGTTGTTTAATCGGAGTTTGAATTGTCCTCATGTTTTGGGTTTCTTGACTGGGTCTGGGACTTCGATCGAATATTTGCTTTATGCATGTCTTTAATGGGTTCTGTAAACGGTTTTGATGGGGCCTGTTATTTTGGGTGGGACTGTCTTCTCCCAGGGTCTATTGTCAAAATGTTAATGCCCGCTGGGGCTTGAGTGAGGTCATCCCGATTCCCCAGACAATGCAATTAACTGCAATACCCAAAACTGCTTTTACAGAGGTTGAGCCCAACTTTTTGTTCCTTTACAGACCCAGACATGTTTTAAAATGCCAAAACTTGGTTTTTGGTCTTACAGTCTCTTAGGTTAGGCCCAAATGCAATATTATCACTCTGAGGTAGTTCCAAAGTCCTTTTTCCTTAGGTTTTGGGGATCTGTAAATTTTGGAAACCTTACAAGACAGTGACCAGGGAGAAGAATTGGGTCAATGGCTTGGGAACAAAGTTTGTGGTGGGGACCAAAGACCAATCAAAGCAGGGGACTGCTGCTTTGTGCATCAGGGCGAGCAATTCCATCATTTGCCCCATGGGCAGCCAGCAACAGAATGAGATGTCTGTGCAATTTATTTGGATGGCAGGATTTCCCAAACTTCTGAATGTCATTAATGCAGCTCTACAGATCCCTGCATGCAATCCCATTGGCATGAACTACAGGGTTGCTAATCCATGAATGTGTAGGTCATAAGTGACCATTAAAACAGGATCATGCAAGTGAATGCCTGCTTCCCTGGCAGCAGTCATGGCACCTTTATTTTAGGCCAGTCCATGATGCAGAAGGCAGAGTGCAAGGACACCTAGGGTACTTCATTCAGTACTAGGTTTTGATATCTCTGAGACAGCTATGAACAACAGCAGAGCACAGATACAAGGCCAGGCAGCCATCAAGATTATTATCAAACAGATTCTAGTTATCTTGAAGCAGTGCTTCAGATGCCTGGACAGCTGAGGAATGTCCCAAGATCACCATAAGCTGCTCCATAATTTTGCTATCCAAAGAGACATAAGCATGGGGTACGTGGATTTACTTGATATATTGCAATATTTGCAGAATTTCTGAGGATATTAACTTTATACTTCATCTGCTCCCACTTCCTCTTGTTGCCTGTCACTGCATCCACTCTGGCAGCCATCTTCTTCCAAGCAGCCTGGATATTTCTTCAATGAGGAAGATGACCTGGGATATCAAGGAGAGCAAACCTCGTTTGTTGTATTTCTACCACAAGCACCTCCAAAGGTGCCTCAGAAATTGGAGGTCATCTGTGTCTTTCTCCAGCCATTTTTCTTTGTGCTCAGCAACAGAAACAGCCCCTTTACATAGCAGATGCATAGTATTCACCCCCTCCCTTCACTCCACTTACTGACAGCAAGCTCCTGGGGGCAGGCCCAATCCAGGCTGAGGGCTCACTATGAAAAAAAGTGAGACCAAACTCAGGAGATAAGCCAAGCAGGATTTTGGCGAGTGTGACACTTCCTGCTCAAGGTATGACCACTTTAGTGCCAAGACTGAAACATTTACCTTAACACGATTGGAGAATGGGACATTTCTCACTTTAGGTACCCAGAATAATGCTACATTCTCTATGGTAGAGGTGAGCAATAGTACCAAGCTCTCGTCTAATGTAACTCAAACAGGATTCCACTACAGTCCCTACATAGCCCTACATACCTGCCAACATGTTTCCAGTCCCAGTGCTCAATCCTCAGTCTTATAATGATGAGATGCCTGATGAAGGTGTCAAATTCAGGGCAGCTTTTGTGCAACAGTCTTGAGCTTAGACTGAGGCTGTGAGAATTTAATTAATTTGTCAGCCTTAACAGTCATTAGAGAGATGAGATCTCAGGATGATTAAAAAATACACCACAAACCTTGCATAATCAACTCATTTTATGGTTGGTTAATTTATAATTAAGCAGTGCTGTATAACAGTGGTTGAAATTTAGGAATTCTATTCCAAAAGCCTTTCTAAAATGATAAAATTAAATATTCCAGTCAAATGAATAGCTGGCAAGCCTCTAATTATGAATAACAGTGACATTGGATTACAAAAAAAATCACCACAGTACCTTATTGCAGCTGCACCACCTCCCATTTGCAGGGTAAACAAATCCAGTTGAAGTGAACAGTCAGTTCGACTTTTTTTTTGTTTGTCAATTTTCTTCGCTCTCTTCTTCCTGAAAGCAATGACTCATTGCTGAGATACAATTTCATGAGCATCAGTTGTCCTCCACTCCACTACCCGAGTGCCTATTATTGATGTGTGAGTCTTTGGACTGATTGTTGGCAGGCTATTCCACATCGAGGGGCATTGGGACCAAATCCAATTCGTCTCCTCACCCGACACTCACACAAATGAACTTCCAGCCAGGGTCGTAGAACGGAGATCAGGAGCCGGAAGCCTGGCCGATTTTTCCTATCTCTAACGCAGTGGGGCTAAGGCAAGTTGTGCCAAGCCTAGAGGTATCTTAGCCAAGATCAACTAACTTAGCACAGACTGGCATTAAATCTGAGACCTTCCTGGTTGGCAGGCTCAGCCGCTCACTGGATGCACTCACTGACCAATAGGGGGAGGTGGTTGTTGAATTTCTAACATTTACTCAAAGTATCAGGCCCTAAAGAGCATGTTCACAAGATCACAAGATAAATACAAACAAGGAAGGTCATTTGGTCTATTTTAGTTTATCTGTACACAAGCACTGTACCGCACGCCTGCATTGTTGTTCCTTTTGCTTTATGCCAGCTGCAAAATTCCGAGCTAAGGTAAGATGGAGCTCCCGAGCCCAGTGAAGAGGGCGTTCGAGAAATAAAGCCTAGAGGTGACAAAAGTGTGAATGTGAATTTCAGTCATCATGGGGCTGAGGTACAGGCAGAGAGGGGAGGAGTTGCGGATATTAGTGGATAATAAGTAAATGGGAATGTTTCATTCTCCACGTGCTCCAATACAGAAACTATTGATCTACAAGAACAACTCTAACTGAGACCTCACTCCAAATCAGTGTCTTGAGAGGCCTGACAAGCGAGATCCCCTTGTTGAAGGCTCTCACCAAAGTTACAGGGAATCCAGGTTGGTCAGTTTAACAGTAGTGAAATTAAGTGTGCACAAATTAAAGGGAGGTCAATGTTAATAAAACATGCACAAAAAGCACCATATACAGCATGTAACATTTCCCAACAGGGATGATTTTAAGGCATTACATTTGGAGTAAATTGTATGTCAGTACATAGACCCAATAGTAACATTTAAAACTTTCCTGAAAAACTGATTACAAACATACGAAAATGACGGGCAGGAAAAGACCAGCTGGTCCATCAAGCCTGCCCCACACTCGTGATGGCCGGGGCATCATGAATAGACACTTCCTTCCTCCCAAACCCCTTTCAGCCATGTCTCCTGGGAGAGGAAAACAAACAGAAAAACCCAGGGTCAATAAGGGAAAAAAGAACTCTGGAAAATTCTACTCCAACTCCCTCAGGCAATCAAAATCAGTCCAGGAGATCAGATTGACTACATGTACGTTATCTGTTAATCCCCTTATCTTCTATATGATGCAATCCCATCAGGTAAAGTCAGCCAGGGTTCCAGCTCCTGATCAAGACCCCGGCTGGAAATGCACATATGTGCGTGTCAAGTGAGAACAGCGTTAGCCTTGGCTGTAATGTCTTAGCAGTCAAATAGCTCAGCAACACTCATTGTCAAGACTCACACTTGAATAATGGTTACGTAGTTGTGATAATAGAGGACAGGTGGCACCTATTAAACATGAACCTCAGGAAGGAATCTATGCCTTCAGGTGAGATGGGGGGTGGCTGAGAAAAAAGGAAAGTATAATACCTCAAGCTACTCCCCCAATGGCTCAGTTGGTACATGCATCCACTGGAGTAGAACTGTAGCTGTTGAGGCCAGGAAGGTCTTAGGTTCAATCCTCAGTCTTTGACAAGTAAGTTGGTCTTAGTCAGGGTAGTTAATGATAGGGAAGCTACAACTTGGAAGCATTGCTGAAGCAAGAAAGAGAACAATCAGCCAGGTTTCCCCCTCCTAATTGCTATCCAGGGACTTCTGCTGGCTGTGTGGATGTCAGGTGAGGACAGGAGTGGGAGCAGGCTTGCAATCCACCCCACCCCCCACATATATTTGAATAGGCTGCTAAGATTATCATAAATAATGGCCATTTTGACTGAGGCCAACAACTATGAGTGAGCACCTTCAGGAGAGGAGGGCAGAATAGTGCAAAAATAGACATCAGAAGCAATTGACATCCAGCTATTTGCTATATTGGACCTATTAACCTATGGAGAATCTAACAATGAACAAGAATTCACTGTTTACATTAATTCAGCCTGAAAAGATTCTCCTTCTGTAGGGAACTTTGCTAACCTCTGTTCATTATTTTTAATGTCTTTCTCTACCTTTCTCTCCTCCCTCCAGCAAGACATAGAGAAGCAGCTTTCCAGTCTTACTGGGACCCCAGGTCCACAATGCTTTTCTATTGCAATAGGTACAAAGTTTTTTTTTTCTGGAGCTGTAGAAAGAATATGGCAAAGCAGGACCTCGCATCAAAAGAGTTAGTTCCTTTCTTTCATTGAATAAGTTAAATGTCAGCTTGGCTCTGTGGGTAGCATTCTTGCCTCTGAGTTAGAAAGTTGGGGGGTTAAGCTCCACCATTGGTGGCCGTGCCTTCAGTTGCCTAGACCTTAAGCTTTGAAATTCCCTCCCGAAACCTCGCTGCCTCTCTACCTCGCTCCTTTAAGGCGCTCCTTAAAACCTACCTTTTTTGACCAAGCTTTTGCTCACCTATCCTAATATCTCCTTCTGTGGCTCGGTGTCAAATTTTGCTTGACTTGATACTGTACCTGTGAAGCACTTTAGGATGTTTTACTACATTAAAGGCGCTATATAAAAGCAAGTTGTGTGTTTGAGTGGAATAGCTTGCTGACACTTCAGTGCAGTATTGAGGGAACGCTGCATTGACTTTTGGATCAGATGCTAAACCAAGAGCCCATCTTCCTGCTCAGGTGCTTGTTAAAGATCACGTAGCACTAGTTGAAGGAGAGCAGGGAGGATTAATTTACAGGATTATGGGGGAAAAAGCTGGGTTATGGGACTAAATTGGACAGCTCTTTCAAAGGCATAACAGGTCAAATGACCTCCTTCTGTGCTGTAAGATTCTGTGATTGTCCTGGCCAACATCATCAGGTATGGACCATATGGCCATACACTCATCTGCTGTTCGTGGGCTGTGCACAAATTGGCTGCCACGTTTGCTTATATAACAACAGCAATTGCACTTCAAAAGTATTCCGCTGGTTGTTAAGTGCTATGAGATATCCTGTGGCCATGATAAGACACAATATAAATGCAGGTTGTTTCTGTAATCTTTATTTTGAAGCTGCTGAGAGGCAGATATAGAGTTAAATATTTGTTTCATACTACTGTTGACACTTGGAGTGAAGATATCCTCAGTTTGCTGTTTGTATCCAAATTGTAAATGCGTTCTTTATGCAGAACTTATAAAGAACAGGTTTACAATTTTGCCATAAACAGCAGACGTAGGAAATGCACTCCCTGGTTGTGCAGATTTGTGTGCCTGTTCATTTGAAAGGCAAAGAGCCGAGCAGCTTTCTGTGCAATGTTTGGGTTATGTTTTCATTTTAGCTGGCACTGGGCTGTGAGCAGCCTTGCCATCCCTCATGATATTTCCCTTTGCTATTGTGCACAATCCACTCTTCAACCATTTTGCGTGGGCTGCCCGTGGCGGCTCGTGCCTGAATAGGAATAAGCTTTCCACATGATAGGCACTTTTTACAACAGCACAAATAGCATTTCTCCAGATAAAAGCAAATGTAGAGCTGCTCGTCATCGTATTCATAGGAGACAAAAAACACAGGTGTGTAATGGCTTTTCTCCTGGAAATGATTGAGAACTGACGGCTGCACACTTGCGTGCGCTCGCAAGTACTGAGCGCATTAGTTTCTACACATGAAAACTGATCGTTACTTGACAAGCACACACTGAAGTGTTGACACAGATGAGCATAACATCCCTGTCCAATAACCTGTGATTATTGACTTGCTATCGGAATTCGGTGGAATTCCTACAGGGTTAACAAAAGCATAAAAGGCTGCCTGTGATAAGAGGATGCATCAACTGACATGTGAAGGCAATTGGAAAGTCTTAAAAATATATTTAGTGTGTGATTGGTGTACATGCCATGGGATTTGAAAGGAATTCAATTGAATTAAAGGTGTAATTACAGGAGTCTGAGTCTAAAGGGAATTCAACACAGCAAGAAGCACAATTAATCTCTGTTTGGCACTTAGGCCTTTGAATCTTAACAGGATTGAATGAAACTACAGGTATATTTAGTCTGTGTACTGTACAGTGTCCCAGCACTTTAAAAGCCTTCTGAAATTTCCAGCAAGTTTAAAACCTTTTTCTATAGGTGGCCACATTAAATATTGAATAAAACATGATTTTTATTTATTAATATATTGGTCTGTGATGCTTCAGACAGTGAATGCAGTCAAAACATCTCCATGACATCTGCTTTATACAAAGAATCTTAGCCTCCCCATTATTCTTCTTCAATTTCATAATTAACGTGACTTCCTTTTAAACTTTTACTGACTTGTAACTATATTGTAACAGGCTTAATAAAAGTCACAGGCATCCAAAAAATTAATTCTTGTAGGGAATAGAAAAAAGAAGATTTATGAATAGTAAACTGAACCGTTTTACTAGGTTGGCTGATTAATTGCTGTTCATTACATGAATGAGATTTATTGTACTGAATCTAATGTCTAGCCAGAACCATTGTCCAATAATGCAGTGATGTATAATAACCGGAGAATAGGAGCTGCACGTCCAGAACTGGAAATCTTGTTTGACTAATTAATTGGATCAGACATGTCCTTGAGCAGTGTCTTAGCAAGCAATGCAAAGCTTATGTGAACATTCAATATTAATCGATCACCACAACACGGTCAACTTTTTGGCACTGACCAATTTGAACATAATGTAGTTTTTGCCAAGCGGGAAACATTATCAGTTAACACAATAAGTTTCTTCAAAGGTCTATTTTCATCCCTTTTGAAGTCTTTGATCGATTTGCGTATGCAACAATTTTTTCACAAAAGGTTGCAATAAGAATTGATGATTTGAACACCCTCAATCCTTCTGATGCACTCCTGCTATAAATCCAGTGAAACTGTGCCAGGAGGGCCAGATATTAGGCTGGGAACTGGACAGGCCATGTCCCTGCCTACATTAGCATTACCACAGGCCATGTAAAGAGCAAAGCCTCCATTAGACCCTGACAAGGCTATTGACACAGGAAGGACAGGGCTAGGGATGGGTTTTCCAGCCCAGGAGATCCTGCATCCTTGGTTAATTAGTAGGGGGAGTGGATCATTTGCAACCACTAGACCAGCTGAAACAAGGCACACTGGCCTGCCAAATGATGCAAGTAAGGCCCGGCTGGTAGTCCAGGCCTCCCATGAAGACCGAGCGCACTTTTGGACAGATTTTGGCTTTTGCAAAGGGGGACCAGGAAGCAGGTACATCGATTTTGGTGGGGGATGGGGTGGGGTGGCAACCCGCCTGAGAGTCTTCCGCCTCGGTTTGGTCCTATGGGGGCAAGCAGGTACCCAAAATGCACCCCTAGTGGTGCAGGTGCACACTAGGGTTGCCGGAGGTCCAGTGCAGGCACATCCCAGAATTTATGCTGAGATGTAGCCCCCACCCCCAGTGAAGTATCATTCCTGAATCTCCTCTGTTCTAATGAAAACAGACCCACAATTTTTAGCCTATATTTGTATTTTCTCCTACAGCATCCGAGTGAAGCTGTGCTGTACCTTCTTCCATTTCCTCAACATCCTTCCTATAATGTGGAGCCAAAAACTACACACAGTATTCCAATTGTGATTACCCCTATTGAGTGTAAAAACACTGGGAGATGATTTCCTCCATGCAATCAGTGCAGAAATAGTAAACCCTTCCTTTATAAATGTATTTTAATTTTGCCACACCGACTGTACAGAGGAAATCTTTCCCAGTGTGGAGCAGAGAAAGAGAGTTAACTTAAGAGATGTCATTAATCAGTCCACTTTCTTCTGCTTCCACTGTTTCTCTCTCACACACAAATTCCCACCTACATGTACTCGGTCTCTTTTTATCTTGTATGCATGGATTTTGGGAGGCCTCATGTTGTCAGCGATGCCTTGTACACAGGAGATGGTACACCCCTGATGTTCCAATATGCTGTGGCTGTATGTGAGGTCCCTGTATAGTATAGAAGAAAGGGAGTGGCCTATCTCAAGATTACAGTTATTAACCAATCTTTGTCATAGCCAAACATGGACAAAGGAGTTGAATTCCAGAGGTGAGGTGAGAGTGACTGCATTTGACCGAGTGTGGCATCAAGGAGCCCCAGTAAAACTGAAGTCAATGGGAATCAGGGGGAAAATCTCTCCACTGGCTGGAGTCATACCTAGCACAAAGTAAGATGGTTGTGGTGGTTGGAGGTCAATCATCACAACTCCAGGACATCACTGCAGGAGTTCCTCAGGGCAGTGTCCTAGGCCCAACCATCTTCAGCTGTTTCATCAATGACCTTCCCTCCATCATAAGGTCAAAAATGGGGATGTTCGCTGATGACTGCACAGTGTTCAGTGCCATTAGCAACTCCTCAGATAATGAAGCAGTCCATGCAAGCATGCAACAAGACCTGGACGACATTCAGGCTTGGGCTGATAAGTGGCAGGTAACATTCGTGCCACACAAGTGCCAGGCAATGACTATCCTCAACAAGCGAGAGTCTAACCACCTCCCCATGACATTCAACGGCATTACCATCGCCGAGTCCCCCACCATCAACATCCTGGGGTCACCATTGACCAGAAACTTAACTGGACCAACAACATAAACACTGTGGCAACAAGAGCAAGTCAGAGGCTAGGTATTCTGCAGTGAGTGTCTCACCTCCTGACGCCCCAAAGCCTTTCCAGAATCTACAAGGCACAATTAAGGAGTGTGATGGAATACTGTCCACTTGTTGGGATGAGTGCAGCTCCAACCACACTCAAGAAGCTCGACACCATCCAGGACAAAGCAGCCCGCTTGATTGGCACCCCATCCACCACCTTAAACATTCACTCCCTCCACCACCGGCGTACTGTTGCTGCAGTGTATACCATCTATAAGATGCACTGCAGCAACTCGCCAAGGCTTCTTCGGCAGCACCTCCCAAACCCGCGACCTCTACCACCTAGAAGGACAAGGGCAGCAGGCGCATGGGAACACCACCACCTCCAAGTTCCCCTCCAAGTCACACACCATCTTGACTTAGAAGTATATCGCCGATCCTTCATCGTCACTGGGTCAAAATCCTGGAACTCCCTCCCTAACAGCACTATGGGAGTAACTCCACCGCACAGACTGCAGCGGTTCAAGAAGACGGCTCACCACCACCTTCTCAAGGGCAATTAGGGATGGGCAATAAATGCTGGCCTTGCCAGCGATGCCCAGGCCCCATGAACGAATAATTTAAAAAAAAAAAGCCGGTTATTTATTCCCCACTTCCCTCTCCCATCTACTGTGGGTTGCAGGAATATCCTCCTCCATGGCTCTGTGATTCCCTTTCTGTCTTCATATGTCTGACGTCCCCTCTATTATCAACTTTTCACTGAAGATGCTATACCACCATGTCCATATTTCCAGAATTTCTCCTTCACTCCATGGGCAGGATTTTCCCAGCGGAGGCGGGATGGCGGCGGGAGAGCTGGTTGGCGTGTTTCGGCCCCGCTCCCGGCTGCAGCCGCTCTGTGAAAAGGATTTTCCATAGATTGGCCTTGTTAAGCACGCTCTGCGGGGTTCCCGGCCAATTAATAGGAAGCAGGTCTGATGACATCATTTTGTGATGCGTCATCAGCCGGTTTCCTTAAAGGGCCCATGGCTACGTTGATTTTGACAGTTGTGCTGTCAGTGTTCTACAGCATTGAGGTGCTGCAAACACTGACAATCACTGCACAAAGGTGCACGGCTGCACCCAGGCTCGCGCATGACTCCCTCTATATGCTTATGGAGGGAGTCACAGCACGCAGGGAGGTTCTCTTCCCTTCCCATGGGTGGAAGGGACCTTCCCAGGACACCAATGCAGCCTGGTTGCACATTGCACAGGAGGGCAAAAGCAGGGATGTGGTCAGGAGGACCAGGCTGCAGTGGCACCAACCTTTCAATGATCTCAGTAGATCACGAAACGTTACTGCAAAGCCACACTCAACCTCATCCTGCTGTGCCACTCATCACAACCCCATCACCCTGCCTTCCCTACCCTACTTCTGCACATCCTTACTCACACCAAGTTACCTTGCACCTCCACCCATCCCTCGCTATCTACATTATCACTTCCCCATCTCACTAGCCACCCCTCACACTCACCCTCATCCTAGTCCAGTCATACCAACTAACAACACACAATCGTATGCACTTGGGTGTGTAATGCAAAGTTCATGTAAATTTTCTGTTAATGTGTTGTCAAACATTGAAATCTTTATTTTTAAAACTTTGCCTTATTGTACAGATTTGTGTTCAACTTTGGAAGTGGCTTAGTGAGTTGCAGTGAATGGTGAGACATAACGGTACCACCCGCAATGGTGATGAGTGTGAAAGGAATGGCTTGGTCATTGTAGGAGCGTCTCATGGTGTTGGTGTGGGGTGGTGATAACCTGGCGCATCATGTGGCAGCCAGGGTGTAGAGCGTCAAGTGAAGTAAATCTGGCCATGGTGATGCCATCGCTGGCCTCCCGGGCAGCAGTGTGGTTGGGTGCTGATGACCTGTGTCCTGTGCAGAATCAGTTGATTGCGCAGAAGATTGATGTTGTTGTTGGTGATGTTGGTGTGCCTGTTGATGTTGGGGCTGATCATGGAGGGATTCAGAGGACCAAGGTGAGATTTTTTCAAGGGCACTGATGTTGCTGGAATAAATGGCAGCTGAAGTTGAGATGGCAGAAGCAATCTGTCAATGGTGAGAGAGCTTGCTCCAAGAGGTGACAGTGCATATAGAGTTAACACCACACTCTTACAGCCTCCAGACAGATGAAATGTGACTTCAAAATCCTGAAATCAGCAACTTCTGACATTTGAAAGTGAACAGATGTGAGTGTTCAGCTTTTACTGCATACTACAGTTGCAGCTGTGAATTATGCAGCTCGCTGCTACTCCCAACATACTTACCTGACGTGATATCCGAATGTCGTGAAACCCATTTAAGATGCGGGAAAATAGGAAAAGGCTGTCAAAATAGCAATTAACAAGCACTCAACAAGGAGTTAAGGGGGCTAAATTCGGTTGATTTGCACCTCCCGTTAGTGGCCGAAGAGAGCGCTAACGGGGCGCAAATCAACTAGCGCCTGGGTGCGGCGCTGCTAATACCTTCTGCAAAATTCAGCGGGAGGTTAGCGGCAGCGCTAACCGTTAGCGCCGCACGCCGCTGCGCCGCCGGCAATGACGTCATCGCCGTACGCAGCGCTCCCTGGTGGGTGCCGGGACGCGCTACGCCAGGCCCCTCCCCTTTAATAAGGGGAGGAAGGCCTGCAGTACCGCGGCACGTTGCACCGCAATATTAGCTCGCAGCGCCCCAAGAGGGACACAGGGCGCTTCCAGTAGTGCCCCTCCTCCCTCTCGGGGCGCTACCTGGGAAAATCGGCTGTGGGGGCGCTAACTTTTTCGGGGCGCTAAAATCGGTCCAAAGGGGGCGCTACCCAATTATTACCCCTAAGTGTCTTAAATCAGCCGCTTGGTGTCGGGTCTGTTCTGAGATCGCAGACCCGACACTTTGTAAACCCACACGGAGGCAGGATCGCTGCGGGTTTTCAATCCGCTGTCAATCATTGCTACTTTAACAGCTGACCTGCTCCGAACCCACCCTCTGAGTGCTGGCAAAATCGTGGCCTATGTCTTTAAGTTTCCCTCACACACTTTGGGCTGGATTTTGATACTGGGGCGGGTTGGGGTCGTGTCATCCACTTTTCGTGTTATCCACCCGTCTGCAATTGGATGTGGGAGATTTATGCAATTTTCACCTAATTGGGCAATTGAGTTCCAGCATGTGGGAATCCATGAACCAATTAGTGTTTTCAGTCTGAAAGTCGCCCCTGATGATGTCATCATTGCTGCTGCATTGAAGGTCTTCAAAGACTGCCTGGCCTTTGCTGTGAGAGGACCTGGATGCAAAATGAGCAGCAGCAGCCCTAAGTCTGCTTCCAGATATTTTTACACCACCACTCCCAGATATGTCTCCTCCACATAGCCATCCATATATGCATCCCTAAAGCCAGCCAGCCAGCCCGCCCTCTCCAAATGTGCTCCCGCCAGGTTTCACATTCGTGGTTCAGAACAGGCGTGCTTCATGTACAAAAAGGGTTAAAATCATAAAGGCCTTTCAAAATGGCATTATAGAGGCAATTTAGTGCTTGTTAAGGGCCTTAACAGCCTATCCCGCCTCTTAGAGGCGGGACGGAGTTGGGACCAGCAGACACGATTTAATGAAAATTGCGTGGAGGCGGGATGGAGGCGGGCTTGTGCCCGCCCGCCAATTTTTGCAATTTTAACCCCCCACACGCCTCCAAACCCACCTCCACGGGTCAATGAAAATCTAGCCCTTTATGCCTCCAGGATCCTACATACTCCTTTACATCTCTGAGATGTCCCCATCATCAACCTATATATATATATATATATAGATACCCATCCCCTTAATATCGCAGAAACCCTTCTCTCTTGCCATGGAATTGAGATACAGCTCAGCTATGATCTAATTGAATGGCAGAACAGGCTCAGGGAGCTGAATGGCCTACTCCTGTTCCTATTTTCCTATGTCTCTAGAATCTCTCCATCTTTCTTATCCGGAAATGTTGTCACCTAAAGACCCCTCAACCCACCAATGTTAGGTTGAAAGACACCAGCCTAGAAATTGGTTGATGACACGTCCATTTTACAGCCTAAGAATTCAATATGGTGGGAGGCGTACTCATGCACATTCCGTGCCGGAGTGTGTTGCTCGCCATATTGGCGATGGTAGAAAAAGAAGTGTCCAGGGCCCACATCTGAAACAGGCGTTAGGGCCATTACATATAAAATAAGGGGCCTAAAGCTTGTTTCTGGACTCCTTCCCAAAAGTGGTCGGCCTTGAATGCTGCTGGCACCGGGCCAGCTGAGTTCAGGAAAGCAGGTCTAACATGCAGCCTAACCAGAGGTCCTTAAAGGGACCGCTGGAGGCCACCAGGTAAATTTAAAATACTGACGTGAATGTGGAGCTGGGAGGAGCAGGAGTGCTCTAAGCCATCATCACCAGTTCTGTCACTTCCCCCCTCAAACGTTCTCCAAATATTCTATGACTGCTTCTCTGCATCTGTCTTTCCCTCCACTGTTGTCTCTTGTTCTTTGGTCTTCCTTTCACAATGATAAGGACTACTAAAGCCTTGGGGGGAGAAATTCAGTATCGCCCCATTTGGGGCGCAATTATCGGCCGGGCGCAAAGATTAGCGCCTGGCGCTAATTATCGCCACCGACTGCAAACTTGACTTTTATCGGCCCTGGAGGTGATTGGAGCGCTAAATCAGGCGCTTCACACCTGTCTTAAGGCGCAAAGGCCGAGGAGCGAGGCGCTACCTCAGAGCGCTGGCGAAGCTCATGTGATGTCAGTCAGCAATGGAACACACACACAATGGCCCCGGCCAGTTCTTAAAGGGGAGGGTTGATCTTGCTTTCCATCCACATCCTGCTCATTGCAGCCTTGAATCTCGGCCTGGAGAGACCTGCACATCAAATCTGCTGGAAAGAACAATGGAGAGTACCAGGCAAAGTGCTCAGAGTGCAGCCCCCACAATCTCTTCTAAATCGATACAAGGAATGGCAAATCAAAATGAACCTGCAAAGTGCTGCTCATACCCAAAACTCCTTCACACAGTGTTGAATCTCTCCAGAAGTCTCTCTCTCTCTCTCTCAGAATGCGTGGTTCAAAAATGGCACCAACAATAAAAGGCAGGAAGCGGTTGCCTTTAAATAGCGCTCCCCCAGTCCCTTCATGACTGCAAAACGCTCCCCTCAACCTGTCGTTGCTAGCGTCAGGCGGTAAGGCAGGGGGCGCCACTCAATATCCGCTCCGGGGCGATACCGGGGCGTTGCGCACTCAACTGACGTCACGATCTGCCGGCGCAGGAGATCGTGGCGGTAGTGTTTAGCGATGCCGCAAAATGTCTAGTTAATTTTGCGAGCGGCGCAAACATCGCCGCGCCTGGGCGCTAGATGCTTTGCGCCCCATTAGCGCCCTCTTAAGGCGCTAACGGGAGGCGCAACCAACTGAATTTTTCCCCCTTGGAGTTATGCAAGCATTTTCAATTCCATAGGAAATGATCTGTTCCATTCAGGACACTGTAAAATCGAGTCTAACCAGAAGCGGAATCACACTATAGTTTAGATAGGTATGATTGACAATGGATTAGGTTGTCGGGAGCAATCTTTGAGGTGTACGTCGGGCAGTTATGAGGAAGGTTTGAGATGTGTATCAAGCAAGTGGTTTGGGAACAAGAGTAGTTTTTGAATACAATACCAGTCCAGTGGTCTTGAATTGTAAAATATGGAAAATTATCAGCAATCCACTGGGAGAGAATTCAGGTATGTCTAGGTATGATCTCTGAACAGAGAAGTAAAGTGTTGCTCTAACAGTCACTGTTCACACTACATTAAATTACTGCCGCAGTGCTGGGCACCTTGGAGATTGTGGGGGTAAGTTTCCCAATTGGGCGTAAAATGTGTTTGAAATTGTGCTGGTTAGGTAACAGTTCAGGTTTCCGCTAAAATTCATTTGCATACTTAAAATATTCCATTAACCAGCGCAATCATAAATAGAATGTAAATGTTTATTTTGTTTTCTTTGCATTAAAAAATATTAATTGATGTATTTAAGAGTGGTAACCTGGTGTAGTTTTACTAATACAGCTGAAAATGGCTTTATCACAAAAAATAAGCAATTTTTAATAAGTGTCTAGTCCTCTACCTGTGAGTAACCCGATTTAAAATCACTGAAAAAGATTTAAAAAAACTATACTGAACCAGTTACTAGTTGCATTGGTGTACATTAGTCAGTTTCTTAGTAAATTAAATATTTTTTAACATGTAAACCTTTTAAAACGTGCCTACTAGTGCCTGTGCGCCTGAGAAAACAAGCTTAATTTGAAGAGCCTCCTCGAACAGCCGCAAACGAACGCAATCGGCAGGAACCCACCATCCTCGTTATTTCGATCTGGGGGCTTGGCCAGTTTTATGAGCGGGGCCAGCTTCGGGCAAAATTATTTTTAAGCTAGCGTTAAAGATCGCAGAAACTCGATTTATGCTTGGCCTAACTTGTGTTTAAAATTCCCTGATCTTTTGAGCTGGTTTGGCCAATTTCACCCAGATTCTGCTGATAAAACTAGTGGAAATTCTCCCCAAGTGCATTTAGTCAATACCTGAGTGTCCTCACAGACAAACTCAGATGTAGAGGGAGTAAAATCAGCAACAAAAAACAAGCTGCCTTGCTCTGTGACATAATGACTTAAAGTATACAGAAGGAGCATCAACACACGGCTGTAATTATCGAGGAGACTTTTTCCTAACTGTTTCAATGTCACAAATCTGTTTGTGACTTCAACTTTTATCAGGTTTGTAACTGCAATGAATTTCATGCCCTTTTAAGCTAATAATTATAAAGATCTGTTGTGGACTGAAAGCTTGCATTATATAGATTCTGTTAGAAACTATCAAGCCCTTTTTTTGGAAATATAAGTATGATTCACAATAGAATTTAAATCTTTAGCACTATATATAACAAATGTAAGATGGTAGGCTATCCTAGTCTTTGAAATATGAAATGTGTTCCTTGTGTCTGGTTCTAAGTTGTAATTACCAATCTGGAGATGCCATTAATGCATATTCAGAATGTAATTGCTAAGGGTTGCTGGGATCTGAAAAACTTTTACTTTGAACTTCAGGCCATTATCCAGAATGGTGTCAATTTGCAGAAAAAAAACATTGGGGCCTATATTCCTTAGTGCCCAAAATGGGGATGCAATTCTGGTGGTGATGGCAACAGAATACCGGAACGGAGAGGCCCGTACATCGAACAAAATTCGTCCTCGGGCCGCATCATAACAATTCAGGCGAGCTGCAGGCACCTAACAACTACGGATCTCTGCCTTGCTAAATTGGCTATTGTTGTGTCGTTTAGGCCCATAGGAGACCTGTGTCTCCTATGAATTGAAACTGAACCCAAGCATAGACGCTGAGGAGCACAACAATCAAAGCCATGCCTCCACCAGAGCTTTGATGGAGCAGACCGTTGGGATTTTAAAACAAGGGTTCTGCTGTCTGGATAGGTCTGGAGGCATCCTTCAATCCAGCCGCGAGCAAATCTCGATTCGTGTGTTGCATGCTACAGAAATTGCTATGCAATGGGGCAAGACCTAGAGCCACAAGAGGAGGAAGAACTGGAGGATGAACAGCAAGAAGGAAACCGGGAAGCAGAGGGTCCAGAAGAGGAGCAAAGCTCAGTCATGCTGTCACCAACCAGAGCTCTAAGGAAGCAAATCATTGATAAGAGGTTCACTTGTAGGTTTCCTCCCTTCCTATATGCACCAACACTCCCTCCTACCATGTCACCCAGTCCTTACATGCGCCATCTGAAGGCCCTCAAACAGTACATCTTACATTACTGGAAATATAGGCCGGAATTTAACATTTCTGACCCGCCCGGAGCGGAGGGTCCTGGTGGACCTTGGGAAACCTGGAAGTCCCCATAAACTGTGGAGTTTTAACTCCACGGCGTGCGTGTGACGTCACGGACAGGTTCTCCACAAGGAAGTCAGCTTGATTGACAGGCTGGCTTCCAGTCAGGGAGGGAACGTTGGACAGGAGGCCGCAACCGAGCCCCAAGCCTGGGGGGGGTTCTGATCCCCTGGAGGGTCCGATCCCCCCCCCCACCCCGGGGGCAGGTACGATCCCCGACCTCGTGAGGGTCCGATCCCCGACTCCGGGGACGTCAGATCACCGAACCCAGGGTGTGTGGGGGGGGGGGGGCGGGGATGGTGTTTGTATGGGGCTGGCTGATGGTGGGGGAGCTTGGGGAGCCGGGAGGAAACACTCCTGCTCCTCCTGGCCAACAAGGATCTTGCTGCAGGTATCGGGAATCCCGAGGCTCAGGTTCCCCGGCTGGCCACGGTTATCCCTGCACAGCAGGTTAAATCCGAGGCTTCCAGGCCTCATTATCATATTTAAAATGCCAACCTGCCTCATGGCAGCGAGTTGGCTGCCCGCCCCCCGTCCCACCTACGTTAAACCCAGAATTGGGCGGGTTGGGGTCAGGATTTAGATTTTTAATACTTTAACTTCCCCCCGCCCCAACTCACCCGTTTTTACAGGTTAAAATACCCCTCATTAAGATGAACAGCAATCCAAAAAAAACATTTACAACTCATTCTTCATTTGACAATTGCGTATACTGAACATAGAGAACAAAATATCACCCTTGTGCAAACCCCTAGTGCTAGTCAATTGTGCTCGTTTGCCTATTCTGGTGTTCCTCAAGGTGGTTCCCCAGTAGCTACATCAAGGGAGGTGGAAGACTTCTCAATTTCTGCAGAAGGTATTTGAAATGGCTGTGGTGGGTGACCTCAAGGAGCACTGGCCATAGTGGCCTGGCTGCGGATTGCAGTACCTTGGCGTTGGCCAGGGCAGCCGGGACAAACAAGTGCACTGGTTGCGAGCCCGGTGGGAGCTGTCATCCTGAGAGAGGGCAGCCTCTATTATGAAGTCAATACCGCTCTCATGGGGCTGCCCCTCAGCACTCTCACTGTGCTTTGCAAGAACAGATTATTGGAATGATGTGACACTCTTGAAGCCCCTATCCATGCTCTCATTCATGATTTGAAAGCCATAGGAGTAGCTGGACCCCAGAGCCAGGATGGTAGCAATCTGGTCACCAGAGGCTCCATCACTGTGGGTCCCCACTGCAGTGTTCATAGAGCTTATCACTTGCTCCATGGTTGATTGTATGGTTTTGATGCCATGTGCGAACAGCCCACACAAGTTGGAGCTGGACTCCTCCTCCTTGTTCTCTGATATTGTGCACAATCTCACTCTAACCCCTAAACTACATGTCACTCTCATTGCAAGGATCTGTCAACCCACCCAATATGAGCTGCATGCTGACAACAAGGTAACATGATAACAAGATGTACTTTTCACTTTCAAGAAGGGGAGCACTCACCTAATTGCTGACCCCACCATATTTTCTGGGTTCAGTTTTATTGTAATATCTCGGGGTTTTTTGTTATTTTCATATCTTCACACTTCTTCACGCTCTTCCCTCGCAGAATAGTGTGAAGTAATGGAAGGACTCGTAGGCTGATGCTACTCGTAGGTCTGACAGGCCACGACGTCAACACTCCTTCCACAGCTGTAACCTTCTTCGTACCAGCCGTTAGGGTGGTTAGTCCTATACGGCGAGAGTGTTTTATGGGTTCCCACAACTCATAGGATGAGGAGGGGCCACCCACACCCGCCAGACACGAGTATCCCATTGGATGTCAACTCAGAATTCAGCATGGAGTTCCGGTCTCCACTTGCTGGGACTGGCTGGAGGGCGGTTCAAGCTCTGCACCTTCTGACTCAGAGGGAGGAATGATACCACTAAGCCAAAGGCTCACTCCAAATCTTGGGTGAGCTCAAGGCATCCAATGCACCCGATTTGGAGCCAGGAAAATAACAAATTGCTGCAGGCTTTCAAGGTCTACTGCGCTTAAACGGACAGGCATTGTCAAAATAATTTCTGCTGCATCAAAGTTCAGAAAAGACTGACAGTGCAAAATGCCCCCAGGCCTAGGTTTGCAGATGGAACAGTAGAAATTCAGTTACAGGATGTGAGGCAGAGGAGGGAGGCCTTCTTTGTAGTCAATGCTTCACAAATGGCCAGGCAGTGCAAAAATTAAAATGGCGGCAGTGCGGGAATGGGGCAATAAGTCTACCACCTTGAATTTAAGTTCGCTATCGCCCTGTTTCAACCAGGTAGAGGGAGTTAAAATCTCCACAGAGAGGGAGAGAGAAAGACGGAGTTGCAATAGGTGGTGGCCACTAAATGTCTGACCTTTCACCCCCTATATGGAATTAGTTCTTCAAATCTGGGTGGGAGGCCTAATAGGATGTCAGAGGTGGGGATGTAGTATGGCATGCACCAACTGCAGGTCTGTGCTTTATTTCTGCTGCTCTCTTGTCTCATCCTATTGTACCCCACATTATACTAATTCTGTAGTACTTATACAGGTTAATCAAGACGAGGTCAATGTTTGTATACTTGTAGACAGACAGGACTCAATAACAGTCTGTGGGAAGAGATGAGAAAGGAATGTTAACGAACGGTCGTGGTGCAAGATTTTCTGGGTATTGGAAGGGAGTGTGAAGCATGAATAGAGTTCACTGTGAAATATATTAAGAAGAGATAAGAGGATGAAGGTCATGTCTGACAGGTGTGGTTACTCATGTTGAACGAACAATGAACAGAGATCGATGGTATTGCGCAGGCACGTTAAGGGAACATCGTTTGACATAGTGATGTGTTACGTAAACAAACTCAAGAATTAATTAGATGTAGATAGGATGCCATGATGTAATAGCGTCATGTTAAGGAGATGTAATTTACCTTATAACGAAACGGTGCACCAAAGCCCGCTTAGGGACATTTAGCTAATCTTGCTTAGGCTAGTGTGAGCAGTCAGGACGACATGCTTACGAAACCCGATGAGTTCATTGCACATGAGTTACCTTCAGTGCCAGTCTTATAGGCATTACATGTAATGGGTTGTATCAATGATGTGATGAACAAAAGATATTAATCAGATTTTGCAGCGTTCTCTGGTCATCGAACTTGTATTAAGGGTAAGGATAAATGACTATCTTAGAAACCCAACACATATCATGTCACTTATTTCACAGTAAGTTACATGGGAATGCTGCTTAACAAGAAAGCATTGCTTCTTTTCTTCCTCTAGATGTGCCTGAGGAAGAACATGCAGTCCCCAGTACATTCGATCCCGCCAGCAGGTTATAACACATTGCATGCTGCCGCTCACTTGTTCCCTCCTAAGTATCACTTCAGAGACATTCACCCTCAGAGTTAAAGGGTAAGCCACGGGGAAAAGCACTGTGTGTCCGACAGAACATGGGTGAGCAGGAAAAGCTACTAGTGCCACATGAGGAGGAAGGTCTTGCTTGCCAGAGGGTCAGGTTGTTTGGCCCTTGGGAATCTGGGTGTCACAGGCCCTGTTTTTATATAATAATGCTCGTACAACATCAAGCAGTGGTGCAGGCATTGAAGACCACACGAGACATTAGCGACCACGCCAGACATCGGTGACCACGCCAGACATTGGTGACCACGCCAGACGTTGGTGACCACGCCAGACATTGGTGACCACGCCAGATGTTGGTGACCATGCCAGATGTTGGTGACCACGCCAGACGTTGGTGACCATGGCAGACGTTGGTGATCACGCCAGATGTTGGTGACATTGCCAGACGTTGGTGACCACGCCAGATGTTGGTGACATTGCCAGACGTTGGTGACCACGGCAGACGTTGGTGACATTGCCAGACGTTGGTGACCACGCCAGATGTTGGTGACCACGCCAGACGTTGGTGACCACGCCAGATGTTGGTGACATTGCCAGACGTTGGTGACCACGGCAGACGTTGGTGACATTGCCAGACGTTGGTGACCACGCCAGATGTTGGTGACCACGCCAGATGTTGGTGACCACGCCAGATGTTGGTGACCACGCCAGACGTTGGTGACCACGCCAGATGTTGGTGACATTGCCAGACGTTGGTGACCACGGCAGACGTTGGTGACCACGCCAGACGTTGGTGACCATGCCAGGCATTGGTAACCATACCAGACATTGGTGATCACGCCAGACATTGGTGATCACGCCAGACATTGGTGATCACGCCAGACATTGGTGACCACACAAGGCAGTGTCCTGCAGATTGCAACTCAGGTAGTGTATTCCATCAGCAGCATGTGCAGGACGTCGGAGGACTGATTTACAACTTTTTGTCCACCATGGAGTATGTGGCATTTGCAGCACAGGCCCCATGACAGAGGCCATAAGAGCAATCTGTGCTTCTTTCATTAATGCTCATACTGGTGCCATACAGGCCTGAGGTGTCAGATTGGAGAGGACTGTTTTTTGAGGCTTCCAAAGCATTAGGAGCTGGATTGCAGACAAGCATCACACTGGAACCATTAGGGTTGTCTTCCTGCAGATCAGTGGTTATGCTGAGCCAATGCCTCATCCTATTGCCATGGCATCAATGGGTACAGATAATGATGCGCTCTGTCTGAGTGGCAGCACGTGCGGCAGAAGGAACACAAGGACAGGCTGCCCCTGGAGTGGCACCAGAGTTGCAGCCACAATAGGTCTAACTCAGTATTTACCATGAAATGAGAACACCTTAGTTCAAGAGGCTCCCAAACACCTCATGCACTCTTGCCATTAAAGCAGCAACATAGAGAAGCAGAAGACTAAGGCTAAAAGCACACATTTTATACACTGGCATCAACAGAACAACATTGGGGTAAGAAGCATAATATAGTTTCTCATTAAAATTATGGTTGCATTAAAGTTGCACAAAGATTCTTTCAATGTGTGGCATAAATCGGAGCTTGGTGAGTTGTTTTTTAATTTGCTCTTTTGATGTATGTAACCCTGGTTATTGTCCTGAGAGGGTGGGAGCCTCCTTCTACAATGAATAACTTGCTAGGCTACCTCAACAGGCCTGAAGAGTCAACCACATGACATGGAGAAAAGAAATCATATGTAGGTCAGACCGAGTAGGGGGAAAGTTCCTTTCCCTGAAGGAGATTACTGAACCAGTTGGGTTCTTGCAATATCCTAGCCCGACAATTACCTGCTTTATTAAATTCAATTTCACAACTTGCCATGGTGGGATTTGAACTCACGACCTCAGGAGTGCATCCGTGACTTACTTAACACACGTGTGCTAGTGATGTCCCCAGTGGTAGCCTGAAATGCAGGAAAGTTAGGGGTAGAGAGCTGCACAGGTAATCTAGGCTGACACTCCAATGCAGTCCTGAGGGAGTGCTGCACTGTTGGATGTGCCATCTTTTTGATGTGACAACAACAACAACAACTTGTATTTATATAGCACCTTTAACGTAGTAAAATGTTCCAAGGTGCTTCACAGGACTATTATAAGAAGGAAATTTGACACCGAGCCACATAAGGAGAAATTAGGGCAGGTGACCAAAAGCTTGGTCAAAGAGGTAGGTTTTAAGGAGCGTCTTAAAGGAGGAAAGAGTGGTAGAGAGACAAAGAGGTTTAGGCAGGGAATTCCAGAGCTTAGGGCCTAGGCAACAGAAGGCACGGACACCAATGGTTGAGCGATTATAATCAGGGATGCTCAAGAGGACAGAATTAGAGGAGCACAGATATCTTGGGGGGGTTGTGGGGCTGGAGGAGATTACAGAGATAGGGAGGGGCGAGGCCTTGGAGGGATTGGAAAACAAGGATGAGAATTTTGAAACTGAGGTGTTGCTTAACCGGGAGCCAAGGGAGGTCAGCGAGCACAGGAGTGATGGGTGAACGGGACTTGGTGCAAGTTAGGACACGGGCAGCTGAGTTTTGGATGACCTCAAGTTTACGTAGGGTAGAATGTGGCAGGCCAGCCAGAAGAGCAGTGGAATAGTCAAGTCTAGAGGTAACAAAGGCATGGATAAAGGTTTCAGCAGTGGATGAGCTGAGGCAAGGGCGAAGACGGGCGATGTTACAGAGGTGGAAATAGGCAGACGTAGTTATGCTGCGGATATGTGGTCGGAAGCTCATTTCAGGATCAAATATGACACCAAGGTTGCGAACAGTGTGGTTCAGCCTCAGACAGATGTTAGGGAGAGGAATGGAGTCAGTGGCTAGGGAACAGAGTTTGTGGTGTGGACCAAAAACAATGGCTTCGGTCTTCCCAATATTTAATTGGAGAAAATTTCTGCTCATCCAGAACTGGAGGTCGGACAAGCAGTCTGACAATTTAGAGACTGTGGAAGGTTCGAGAGAAGTGGTGGTGAGGTAGAGCTGGGTGTCGTCAACGTACATATATAACTGATGCTGTGTTTTCAGATGATGTCGCTAAGGGGCAGCATGTAGATGAGAAATAGGAAGGGGCCAGGATAAATCCACCAAACAGTAATGGTAATGTAGGGCACAGTAACAATCAAGAAATTAGAAGTGCATGTAACAAGGGCAATACGGTAATCATGGGGGACTTTAATCTACATATTGACTCGGCAAATCAAATTACCACTAATGGTGTGGAGAACAAATTCTTGGAATGCATGCGAGATGGTTTCCTGGATCAGTATGTGGAGGAACCAACCAGGGAATAGGCTATTCTGAATCTGGCACTGTGTAATGAGAAAGGGCTAATCAATAATCTTGTGGTAAAGGGGCCTTTAGGAACAAGTGATCATAATATGATTGAATTTTATATTAAGTTTGAGAGTGATGTAGTCCAATCTGAAACTAAGGTCTTCAATCTAAACAGAAGAAACTACAAGGGCATGAGGGACAAGTTGGCCATGATAGATTGGGAGACTACACTAAAAGGTATGAAGGTGGACATACAATGGCTAACATTCAAGGAAATAATGCATAATTTGCAACAAACATATATTCCTCTAGGGCATAAAAACCCAAAAGGAAAAGTGATCCAACCATGGCTAACAAAAGAAATTAAAGCTCGTATTAAGTCAAAGGAGGAAGCTTATAAAGTTGCCAGAAAAAACGGTCAGCCTGAAGATTGGGATCTTTTTAGAAATCAGCAAAGGGGGACAAAGAAATTGATAAAGAAAGGGAAAATGGAATATGAGCACAAACTAGCGAAAAATAAAAAAACGGATTGTAAAAGCTTCTATAGGTATGTGAAAAGGAAAAGACTGGCAAAGGTAAATGTAGGTTCTTTACAGTCAGAGACGGGAGAATTTATAATGGGGAATGAGGAAATGGCTGTGAAATTAAATAAATACTTTGTTTCTGTCTTCATGGAGGAAGACAGAAAAAAAAACCAGAAATACGAGAAAACCAAGGGTGTGGCGAGAATGAGGAACTTAAAGAAATTATTATTAGTAAAAAAACAGTACTAGCAAAATTAATGGGACTAAAAGTCGATAAATCCCAAGGACCGGATGACCTATACATCCTAGGGTTTTGAAAGAGATGGCCATACTATCATGGATTGAGAATTGATTAACAGACAGAAAACAAAGAGTAGGGATAAACGGGTCTTTTTCAGGATGGCAGGCTGTGACTAGTGGGGTACCGCAAGGATCGGTGCTTGGGCCCCAGCTATTCACAATCTATGTCAATGATTTGGATGAGGGGACTAAATGTAACATTTCCAAATTTGCTGATGATACAAAGCTAGGTGGCAGTGTCAGTTGTGAAGAGGATGTGAAGAGGCTTCAAGGGGATCTCAACAGGCTCAGTGAGTGGGCGAGAACATGGCAGATGGAATATAATGTGGATAAATGTGAAGTTATCCACTTTGGTAGAAAAAACAGAAAGGCAGAGTATTTCCTAAATGGTAAAAGATTGGGGAATGCAGATGCTCAAAGGGACCTGGGTGTCCTTGTACATGAGTCACTGAAAGTGAATGTGCAGGTGCAGCAAAACATTAGGAAGGCAAATGGTATTCTGGCCTTCATTACAAGAGGATTTGAGTACAGGAGTAAAGAAGTCTTACTCCAATTATATAGGGCCTTGGTGAGACCACACCTAGAGTATTGTGTACAATTTTGGTCTCCTTACCTAAGGAAAGATATACTTGCCATAGAAGGGAGTACAACGAAGGTTCACGAGATTGATTCCTGGGATGGCGGGACTGTTGTATGAGAAGAGATTGAGTAAACTAGGCCTGTATTCTCTTGAATTCAAAAGAATGAGCGGGGATCTCATTGAAGCATACAAAATTATTACAGGGCTTGTTAGGGTGGATGCTGGGAGAATGTTTCCCTTGGCTGGGGAATCTAGAACCAGGGGCCACAGCCTCATAATAAAGGGTAGGCCATTCAGGATTGAGATGAGAAGAAATTTCTTCACACAGAGGGTGGTGAATCTTTGGAATTCTCTATCCCAGAGGTCTGTGGAGGCTCAGTCATTGGGTATATTCGAAACAGAAATCCATAGATTTCTGACTAGTAAAGGCATCAAGGGATATGGTGATAAGGCCGATGAATGGAATTGAGGCAGAAGATCAGCCATGATCTCATTGAATGGCAGAGCAGGCTCGAGGGGCCGAATGGCCTACTCCTGCTCCTATTTCTTATGTTCTTATGTTCTCAGCCTTGGGGTCACCAGAGGTCACGATGTGGGAGCGGGTTCGAGAAGCCATTGCAGGTGATTCTCTGGCTATGATTAGATAGATAAGAATGGAAGCAGGCGAGTGCAGTCCCACCCAGCTGAATGACGGTGGAGAGGCGTTGGAGGAGGATGGAGTGGTCAACCTTGTCAAAGGCTGCAGACAAGTCAAGAAGGATGAAGACGTTAAACAGAGGCCCCTTCTGCCCTCTCCGTTGGTCATAAAATATCCTATAGCACTTTTTTGAAGAAGAGCAGGAGACTTCTCCCCAGTGTCTTGGCCAATATTTATCCCTCAACCAACATCACTAAAAAACAGATTATCTGGTCGTTATGACATTACTGTTTGTGGGAGCTTGCATGAGCAAATTAGCTGCCCTGTTTCTTACATTACAGCAGTGACAACACTTCAAAAAATACCTCATTAGCTGTAACGCGCTTTGGGACATCCTTAGGTCGTGAAAGGTGCTACATAAATGCAAGTCTTTCCTTAGCAATCACTAGCTGTGAAGTATCCTGCAGTAGACTGGGTTGCAGCATATGGCACAACTCAGTGAAGGCTTCCTCAGTTAAGTGAAGCCTTTGCGGGCACTGCTCCTATGACTAACAGATGTACGTAAACCTCTGAATGTATATTCTGGTGTGGGTTTACCAGTGGATGGGCCTCCAGTGCTGCCTGACCATACTGGCATCCCTCCATTACTCCTAAATGTCTTTCATAAAGCAAAGATTATGGGGAATTCCAAATCAGAAAGCCATTGTTACTTGTCTTAATTGGAAGGGGGATGGGTTTGGGGGGTGCTGGTTGGAGAGACGGCAAAGGAAGATGTCAAAAGTAGTTGGCACATCTGTCAATTGAAAAACCTCTTGGATAAATGAGTCAGAGGCATGAACTGATACTATCAGTGTTGATGCTGAGCTCTTTAAATCATCTTCCACCTTGCTGGCTGCTGTATCTACCTTCCCTCATGAATGAGGAAGATTTATTCAAGCCAGCAATGTGGAAGTCACTTCATCTGGCCATTGGCACGCGAGCAGCCAATTCAAATGGTCATCAGTGCAATTATTTAAAACAATTATATTTGCAGCTATATTGGTGCTGAATCCGGAGATAATGGTCTTACTCCCTTACTTACTTTACATCATTACTGCTTAAATTAGGCCAGCTGGCATCTGTAATATTGTAAAGGATGCGACTGCTGCCAATGAAGTCGAAGGAGTTGCACATGCGCAGTCTATGTGTTTTTTTGGTTGTTCACTTCGCCGGGAAGGGAGCGAGCTCATTATAAAAAGCTGGGAAGGGAGCGAGCTCATTATAAAAAGCCGGGAAGGGAGCGAGCTCGTTATAAAAAGCCGGGAAGGGAGCGAGCTCATTATAAAAAGCCGGGAAGGGAGCGAGCTCATTATAAAAAGCCGGGAAGGGAGCGAGCTCGTTATAAAAAGCCGGGAAGGGAGCGAGCTCATTATAAAAAGCCGGGAAGGGAGCGAGCTCGTTATAAAAAGCCGGGAAGGGAGCGAGCTCATTTGAAAAAAGCTGGGAAGGGAGCGAGCTCGTTATAAAAAGCCGGGAAGGGAGCGAGCTCATTATAAAAAGCTGGGAAGGGAGCGAGCTCATTATAAAAAGCTGGAAAGGGAGCGAGCTCGTTATAAAAAGCCGGGAAGGGAGCGAGCTCGTTATAAAAGCCGGGAAGGGAGCGAGCTCGTTATAAAAGCCGGGAAGGGAGCGAGCTCGTTATAAAAAGCCGGGAAGGGAGCGAGCTCATTATAAAAAGCCGGGAAGGGAGCGAGCTCGTTATAAAAAGCCGGGAAGGGAGCGAGCTCATTTGAAAAAAGCTGGGAAGGGAGCGAGCTCGTTATAAAAAGCCGGGAAGGGAGCGAGCTCATTATAAAAAGCTGGGAAGGGAGCGAGCTCATTATAAAAAGCTGGAAAGGGAGCGAGCTCGTTATAAAAAGCCGGGAAGGGAGCGAGCTCATTATAAAAAGCTGGGAAGGGAGCGAGCTCATTTATAAAAAGCCGGGAAGGGAGCGAGCTCGTTATAAAAAGCCGGGAAGGGAGCGAGCTCATTTGAAAAAAGCTGGGAAGGGAGCGAGCTCGTTATAAAAAGCCGGGAAGGGAGCGAGCTCATTATAAAAAGCTGGGAAGGGAGCGAGCTCATTATAAAAAGCTGGAAAGGGAGCGAGCTCGTTATAAAAAGCCGGGAAGGGAGCGAGCTCGTTATAAAAAGCCGGGAAGGGAGCGAGCTCGTTATAAAAGCTGGGAAGGGAGCGAGCTCGTTATAAAAAGCCGGGAAGGGAGCGAGCTCATTATAAAAAGCCGGGAAGGGAGCGAGCTCGTTATAAAAAGCCGGAAAGGGAGCGAGCTCGTTATAAAAAGCCGGGAAGGGAGCGAGCTCGTTATAAAAAGCCGGGAAGGGAGCGAGCTCGTTATAAAAAGCCGGGAAGGGAGCGAGCTCATTATAAAAAGCCGGGAAGGGAGCGAGCTCGTTATAAAAGCCGGGAAGGGAGCGAGCTCGTTATAAAAGCCGGGAAGGGAGCGAGCTCGTTATAAAAAGCCGGGAAGGGAGCGGGCTCGTTATAAAAAGCCGGGAAGGGAGCGAGCTCGTTATAAAAGCTGGGAAGGGAGCGAGCTCATTATAAAAAGCTGGGAAGGGAGCGAGCTCGTTATAAAAAGCCGGGAAGGGAGCGAGCTCATTATAAAAAGCCGGGAAGGGAGCGAGCTCATTATAAAAAGCCGGGAAGGGAGCGAGCTCGTTATAAAAAGCCGGAAAGGGAGCGAGCTCATTATAAAAAGCCGGGAAGGGAGCGAGCTCGTTATAAAAAGCCGGGAAGGGAGCGAGCTCGTTATAAAAGCCGGGAAGGGAGCGAGCTCATTATAAAAAGCCGGGAAGGGAGCGGGCTCGTTATAAAAAGCCGGGAAGGGAGCGAGCTCGTTATAAAAATGCCGGGAACATCATGCTTCTGGTCATTGGAGCTTCCAGATAAATGCGCAGTACGCTCGTGTGCAGCTTCCGGTCGTTGGCAGCAGTCAGTCCGTATTGTAATATAAAGGGGCCTAATCTGTACTTTTGTCTGTCGCCCTCAATCTTGCATCTAACCAGAGAATGTTCTGCTCTTTTTTTTAAAGGTGTTAATTGCTTTAGCCATAAACCTGTTACAACTTGTTAGAAATTAATAATTTAACATGTTGTCACATTTTGAGTGAAGTTATGGAAAAATTATGAACTTTTCAAAATCGGATCCTGGGTTTTTAGGGACTTTAGACATCCAGGGGGAGAAAATTCAGTATCGCCCCGTTTGGGGCGCAAATATCGGCCGGGCGCAAAAATTAGCGCCTGGCGCTAATTATCGCCTCCGACTGCAAACTTGACTTTTATCGCCCCTGGAGGTGATTGGAGCGCTAAATCAGGCACTACACATCTGTCTTAAGGCGCAAAGGCCGAGGAGCGAGGTGCTAACTCAGCGCACGGGCGCAGCGCGGGTGCTGTCAGTTAGCGATGGAACACAGACACACTGGCGCCAGACAGTTCTTAAAGGGGAGGGTCAATCTTGCACTCCAGCCACACCCTGCTCATTGGAGCCTTGAATCTCGGCCTGGAGAGACCTGTGCCTAAATCTTCCAGCCAAGGACTATGGAGAGGGTGAGAGAACGAGCTCAGCGCTTCAGCGAGCGGGCCTTGGATGCTCTGGTTGGCGCGGTGGAGCGCAGAAGATCTATACTCTTCCCTGAGAGTGGCAGGAGCCCTTGGCCGCGCGAGTACAGAAGAGTGTGGAGGGAGGTGGCTCAGAGCGTCTCCTGCAGGAGCATGGTGCCCAGGACCCATGTACAATGTCGAAAAAAGTTCAACGACCTCACTCGGATCGTCAGTGTGAGTGGCTATTTTCTCAATACCTCTCCATCCCTCCATCTCAACCTCACTCTATGGCCAGAGGGTCTTAAAACCCCAATGCACAACACTCATCCAACACCTATGGCCCTCTCATGAAACACACACGCACATTCCACACTTTGCATACAGTAAGGGCTATTCACCTGTGGGAGGCACATCAGGCAAGACCATGGCTGCATACAGTAAGGGCTATTCACCTATGGGAGGCACATCAGGCAAGACCATGGCTGTATATTTACTCAGACGCCGTCCTTTTTCTTGCAGGCCAAGCTATCTCATAATAGGAGACAGCAGCAACGGACGGGTGGAGGGCGGCCTCAGCTGCAACCCCTCAGCGATCTTGAGGCGCGCATCCACAGGATTGTGGCAAGCCGGGTGATCGGTCCCGTCGCCACTGGAGACGCCGACCCCGTTCTGGACAGCAATGGTAAGGTCAGCACCTTTTTGTCCTCTGTCCTTCCACTTGTCCCTCACAACACCAGCCTTTGACACTTTCAATCCAACTTACTAAATCGCTGCACTTATTCCTCCCTTACTGCCACCCTGTCCTCACACTAAAGCCACTCTTGTACCTCCCTGCTTTCAGATGGTGATTCACCAGCTGAGGAGAAGGGCCTTCATGCTGCCAGTGGGAGTGAAGCTGCAGGCGAGGAGGAAGATGAAGGCGGAGCATCAGTGCCACCCTCTCCCGAGGAAGCCCATGCCCACACTGGGAACACGCCATCCCTGGAGGGGAGCAGGGGGGAAGGGTCTGATGAGGGTGAAGCTCCAGGATCCAGCGGGCTGCAGCAACGCCATGGGGGTAGGGAAGAACGGGGTCCTTCTCCCCGGAGGGAGAGTATGCCAGCGACTCCTACTGCACTGGACGCAGAGGAGGAGCGACTCATCGCTGAAATGAACACCCAGGCGGTGGACATGCACACTGAGCTCATGGGTGCAGTGGGAAGGGTGCCCGAATGCATTGAATCACTGGCAAGGAGTGTGGAGCACTTCGCTGTAGCACAGGCGGATGCCACACTAAAGCTTAGTGCTGCAATTCAGTCACTGGCTGCTCTCATGCAGACTCAGATTGAGGCCACGTGAGCACTGACTGCTGCCATCCTCGATGGTTCGTACACATTTCCCCGGGGCTCTCACCGCGCCGCAGCAGGCCAGCAATCTGTGCTCCAGCAGATTGCTCCGGATGCTGAAGTGCTGCCCCGTGGGAGTGCCAGTGTGTCGGTCGAGCAGGGAGTTGCTGTCCTCTCTCAAGATGACAGCATTCCTGCTGCCACCACTGTCACTTCTCCACTGCACTTGCCACTGCCTGTAGGACAGACTGCTGCCGCCCATGCAGAGTTGGTGCAGTCTGCAGCCGGGCCCTCCAGGCCCAGAGCTGGTCGAGGCCGTCCTTCAAGGGCATCTGCAGTCTCAGGTTCTGACAATCAGCAGCCTTCCACCAGCCTTGCTGCAGCCACTGAGGTCCCATTACGGAGGAGCAGTAGGGTGGGAAGGGGGGAAGTGCGCAAGGGAAGGAGATCACCCTCGAAGGGCAAGAAGTAGGAGGTGTGACAAAATGTTGGTCATTTTTTTATTAAAGGCTAAGGTTCGTGGTCAAACTTTTGAACATTATCTCCAGGTTATGAGAACCAGTTATGTTAATGACTGTGTTTTTGTGTTTCTTTCTATTAGTTTGTCATGAGGAAATGACACACACAGAGTTTGTGAAATAAATACGTTTTTGTATTCAAAATATACATGTTTGGTCTTTGGAATCATTGGTGCCTTGGCCGGCTTAGGGGTTGCGGGTTGGTTTCATTCATGTTGTTCTCAATGGCAGAAGCCATTTCCTCAGCAGGGGCCTAGAAGCGGCTTGCTATCAGCCGTTGACGGACGGCCCTTGCAGTTTCAACATTGTGGGCCGCCCTCCCGCCTTGGTGCTGCTGATGATCATCATCCTCCTCCTCTTCCTCCTCTTCCTCCTCCTCCTCTGGTGGTGCTCCAAGGCCTGGTGGCATTGGCTGGGTCCTGAGGATTGCCATGTTATGCAGCATGCAGCACACAACTACGAAGTGGGAAACTCGCTCAGGCGAGTACTGCAGTGCTCCTCCAGAATGGTCCAGACAGCGGAACCGTTGCTTCAGCACGCCGATTGTGTGCTCAACAATGTTCCTGGTAGCTTGATGGCTCTCGTTGTACCGCAGCTCAGCAGAGGTGTTGGGCGTATGGAGCGGTGTCATCAGCCAGCTGCTCAGTGGATATCCCTTGTCCCCGAGAAGCCAACCAACTGGCTGATGCGGTGCCTTGAAAAGTTCTGCCACAGTAGTCTGGCGCAGGATGAATGCATCGTTGCAGCTGCCAGGATAGTGGGCATTGACAGCGAGTATCAGCTGTCTGTGGTCACAGACCAACTGAACGTTCAAGGAATGGAACCCCTTTCTGTTCCGGAAATCCTCGCATTCTCATGCGGAGCACACAAAGCCACATGCGTGCAGTCAATGGCGCCCTGCACCATGGGGAAGCCCGCTATCCTCGCAAAGCCCATAGCGTGTTCATGCTGCTTGTCTGGGGTCATGGGGAAAGAGATGTACTCTCGTCTCCTTTTAAAGAGGGCATTTGTGACCTGACGGATGCAGCAATGCACCGCGAACTGGGAGATATTGGCGATGTCCCCAGTAGCAGATTGAAATGAGCCAGTGGCATAAAAGTTCAGAGCCACTGTGATCTTCACTGCCACCGACAGAGACGCCCTGGACCTCAGTTGAGGCTGCAGATCTGGCTGCAGCAGGTGGCAGAGCTCAGTGACCACCTCCTTGCTGAAGCGCAGCCTTCGCAAACACTGCTCCTCAGACATATGAATGTAGGAGAGCTGTTGACGATATACCCTGGGAGGGTAAGGTCTCCTGTACAGAGGCCTGTTGGCCCTCCTCCATCTGGCCATGATTGCCACTCTCTCTCTGCGTCTCTGTGTCCTCCGATTCTGGTGGCGCAGGACGATGCCCCCAATCAGTGCAACCCCCATAGTCTCTTAGCAATCAAAGTTATGAAGGCCAAAAACCAAAGTACCTGCAAAGTTATGATCAGTAGCCAAAACTACCTCACACAGCGTTGACTCAATGCAGAAGTCTCTCTTTCTCTCTCTCCGAATCTCTCTCTCTCTCTCTCAGAACGAGTGGTGCAAAAATGTCAACCACAGAGAAAGACAGGAAGAGGCCCCCTTTAAATAGCACCCCCCCAGCCCCACAGCGACTGGTAGCGTTCCTGTCTTCTGGTCGTTGGTAGCGCCAGGCGGAAAGGATGGGGGTGCCACTCAATTTCCGCTCCGGGGCGCCACAAGGGCGTTGCACCCTCGTATGACGTCATGATCTGCGTGCGCAGGAGATCGCAGCGGTAAAGTTTAGCGCCGCCGCAAAATGTCTAGTTAAGTTCGCGAGCGGCGCAAACATCGCTGCGCCCAGGCGCTAGTTGCTTTGCGCCCCATTAGCACCCTCTTAAGGCGCTAACGGGAGGCGCAACCAACTGAATTTTTCCCCCTTATAGGAAGAATTAGCTGCATTTTAAATCTTGGAAATTTTTACTGGCTTCCTGCTATCATTTTTTTCACATTATTATATTAATAATTGTAATGTTCAGCAGTCACGCAACTAAATTACACTAAAATATTGATCATTTAAACATTATCTGGATCGGGCGTTACGCCCACAAATTGGGGAATGCAGGAAACCTGCCAGTAAATTTGGCAGCCAAGGATAATGGCCGCCAGCCGAGAGAGCGTAGAGCACAGGCAGTTCCAGTATTTTGGTACGGCCTGCTCATTAACATCAGTGTGGCGGTGATTTTCTAGTGCATCGTGCTCTTTGCAGCGCTATTCTCAGAAGGAAAAGAAAGAAAGACTTGCATTTCACGACCACTGGATGTTCCAAAAGCGCTTTACAGCCAATAAAGTACTTTTTGAAGTGTAGTCATTGCTGTAATGTGGGAAACACGGCAGCCAATTTGCACGCAGCAAACTCCCACAAACAGCAATGTGATAATGACCAGATAATGTGATGTTGATTGAGGGATAAATATTGGCCAGGATACTGGGGATAACTCCCTGCTCTTCTTCGAAATAGTACCATTGGACCTTTTACGTTGACTTGAGAGAGTAGATGGGGCCTCGGTTTAATATCTCACCTCCGACAGTGCAGCACTCCCTCAAGTCTCTGGAGTGGGACTTGAGCCTACAACCTTCTGACTCAGAGGCAGGGGGTACTACCAACTGAGCCACTGGCTGACATTCCAGTGCACTACTGAGGGAGGCAAAAGGTCGCCTCTGTCTCCCGCTTGCAGTGCAGGGGAACGGGGAAGAATGGAGCGACCCGAATAGTTGCTGTATGTGCTCCAAAAATATTAGCTTTTTTATTTGTTTATGACATGAACGAAGATAAAAGAGATCTTATCACAGATCATCTTCAATCGTTGCAATGGAGTTCACCCATTGATTGATTGATTGGTAAAAACATATGGTCAATTCATGAAGGCTCAATAATTACTTGAAACTATTCTTAGATAATACATATCCTGGAACATATAATGCTGGCTCATTACATATATTTCTCCATATAATAAACAAGTAACTGAAATGTCTATATTCCCTGCTGTGTTGCAAAGACTGAGAGGTGCATGACTGCAAATGTAGTTCCCAACAGTGAATCCTGTGGTGTCCGCTCATTTATGAAAGGGTTTATGAAAAATACTTGTATAAGTATCTAACCTGGGAACAGGTCCGGTAGAGCCTTATCATTAGGTTTAGCTATGTTTTTGAGGTGGTCAAGCTCTGCACGCAACCATGAGAGGATAGGCTGAGGCATTGAAGTACTTGTGAGCTCTGATGTCTAGGAGCACTGTGAGGAGGGAGGATAGGGTCCTGGGAATACACAGTGGGATTGGAGCACACAAGAGGATTCTGGAGACTAGGGGGTAAAAATTCAGTTGGTTGCGCCTCCCGTTAGCACCTTAAGAGGGCGCTAATGGGGCGCAAAGCCGCTAACGCCCGGGCGCAGCGATGTTTGCGCCACTCGGGAACTTAACTTGACATTGTGCGGCGGCGCTAAAACTTACCGCTGCGACCACCTGCGCGCGCAGATTGTGACGTCATTCCATGGTGCAACGCCCTTGTGGCGCCCCGGAGCAGAAATTGAGTGGCGCCCCCTGCCTTACCACCTGGCGCTTCCAACGACCAGAAGACTGGAACGCTATCAATCGCTGTGGGGCTGGGGGGGGCGGTATTTAAAGGGGGCCTCTTCCTGTCTTTTATTGTTGGTGGCATTTTTGAACTACGCATTCTGAGAGAGAGAGGGAGAGACTTCTGGAGAGGTTCAACGTTGTGTGAAGGAGTTTTGGGTACTGAGCAGCACTTTGCAGGTTCATTTTGATTTGCCATTCCTTGTATCGATTTAGCAGAGACTGTGGGAGCTGCACTCTGAGCTCTTTGCCTGGTACTCTCCATTATTCTTTCCAGCACATTTGATGTGCAAGTCTCTCCAGGCCGAGATTCAAGGCTGCAATGAACAGGATGTGGATGGAAAGCAAGATTAACCATCCCCTTTAAGAACTGGCCCGTGCCATTGTGTGTGTGTTCCATTGCTGACTGACATTACATGAGCTTCGCCAGCGCTCTGAGTTAGCGCCTCACTCCTTGGCCTTTGCGCCTTAAGACAGGTGTGCAGCGCCTGCTTTAGCGCTCCACTCACCTCCCGGGGCGGTAAAAGTGAAGTTTCCAGTCAGTGCCGATAATTAGCGGCAGGCGCTAATATTTGCGTCCAGACGATATTTGCGCCCCAAATGGGGCGCGACCTAATTTCTACCCCTAGGTGTTCTCAGAATATTAGGGATTTGGGAGAATAAGGGCTGATGCTGGGGCCTGTGAGGGCAAGGGGTTGGCAGATTGTGAGATCAGAAGAAGTGGCTGTGCATGGAGGAATAAGGTAGGCTGGAGTGTGGAAGTACTAGGAGAAGGTGCACTGTAGAGGTATCAGGTTGCGGGAACATTGAAGGGAGTGATGAAGACTAGAAGCATTGATGGTGCCTAGGAGCACTGAGGGAGAAGGTGGAGCCACATAGAGGAGAGATGGAGGCTGGAGGAACTAGGTAGCAATCCAGGACACACGGCTGCCCCCAACTACAACCCGAGGTCTTGCGTACTGGCTCAGGTCTGGGGCTTGCAAATAACACGTCCTGGCCTGCTCTGTGAATGACTAGTCTTTTTGTCAGAAGAGGGGATCCTTAACTACATTCTGGAATCAATTTGAAGAGGTGAAGGCTTTCCATGATTAATATGGACTGCAGCCAATCATGAGAAACCAAGGAATTTGGGTGGGGGTGGGGCGGGAAATGGTCTGTGGCCAAGCATGCAGGTGAATGACAAGGGGAAATCTAGCTCCATGAAGATGCACTGTCACTGTGGCAATGAAGAAATATGGCCCCTCTAAGTCTGGCATTTTGTGTTTCTGGTGAGTTCCGTTGTTTCTTTTCACTGTTTTTGAAGTGTGTTGCAGAAATGTGATATTTGACATTTGATGTAGGAGTGTGATGGACAGGAAATACATGCCAGATGTATTGTTTTTCTAATATTAACAGATACTGTAAAATATAACAATTCCACTTTGAAACTTGGAAGTATTTCAAGTCTAATTTCTCAAATGTCTAACATGCTGTAAACAACCCCTGGAATATAATAACAGGATTTATTCTTTTCTGGAAAATTACTTCAGAACAAGTTGAAGAGTTCAAGCTTTATCTTGCCTTTGTTGTTTTATAGAAGAAAAAACAATTCTCTGTCCTAAAATGATTTCCCTGGAGAATTTCATTTGAGTTATTTTCCATCAGACAGAATGCTGCTGCATGCTCTGTGAACAGCCAGTCTCGCTGTCAAACCCGTATGTACAGATGCATCCTGGATGGTACATTTTTGCATTGTATGCAAGATATTCTGCCAAGGTTAGCGTCACCAACCACACTCATAAGTGGACCTTGTGTCCCCTGTAATCCAGAGTGTGCCTTTATCTGCTTAATATCTAGGTAAATGTAACAAGGCCCAGGTATCGAACATATACCCCATGCCCACTATATGCCAGTTTACTGGAATGTACCACGTGCTACCACATGTTTCTCATCATTTTCAGCAGGCAGTTTGAAAATACACTTTTCAGACTGAGGTTTAGACTTCAAACCAACAGACAACTTATTAAATATAGAACATGTAAATAAACATTTGGAAGAAAGAACAGAAGGGATATCGAAGGGGATAGGAAGAGATCAATTGTGGTAGTCTACATAGGGGTAAACAACATAGGAAAAATATTTTTGGGGATTTAATAGTCAAATACATGAGAACCACCTCAACTCAAAGATAGGGGATGTAAAGTATTGCTCTCTTGTATACTTCCAGTATTTGGGAAAGGAGCAGAATGCACCAAGAAAATTGAGAACGTAAATGAATAGCTGGCAACTTGGTGTAAAAACAACAGTGTGACTTTCAGAAATAACAGGTTCATTGTATGAAGAGATAGGAAGGGCATGTGAGAACAGGAAAGTTATTTTAATTTGCAACTTCAATCAACCTAATATAAACTGGGAAGCCCAAGTGGTTTAGAATCAGAGTCCGTAAGTGTAACGCATGACTGCTTCATGTCACAGTGCGTAAAGGAAACAAGGAGAGGCAGTGCTTAACCAGACCTGATATTTGTAAATGGCCCAGACAATGTACATAAATGCACTCCTTTTTTTATTCCATCATGGGGTGTGGGCATCGCTGGCAAGGCCAGCATTTATTGCTCCTAATTGTCCTTTAGAAGGTGGTGGTGAGCCACCTTCTTGAACCGCTGCAGTCGGTGTGGTGAAGGTACTCCCACAGTGCTGTTAGGGAGGGAGTTCTAGAATTTTGACCCAGTGACGATGAAGGAACAGCGATATACTTCCAAGTCAGGATGGTGTGTGACTTGGAGGGGAACTTGGAGGTGGTGGTGTTCCTATGCGCCTGCTGCCCTTATCCTTCTAGGTGGTAGAGGTCGGGGGTTTGCGAGGTGCTGCCGAAGAAGCCTTGGCGAGTTGCTGCGGTGCATCTTGTAGATGGTACACACTGCAGCCACGGTACGCTGGTGGTGGAGTGAGTGAATCTTTAAGGTAGTGGATGGGGTGCCAATCAAACAGGCTGCTTTGTCTGGATGGTGTCAAGATTCTTGAGTGTTGTTGGCGCTGCACTCATCCAGGCAAGTGGAGAGTATTCCATCCCAGTCCTGCCTTGTGCCTTGTAGATGGTGGAAAGGCGTTGGGGAGTTCCTCAGGGCAGTGTCCTAGGCCCAACCATCTTCAGCTGCTTCATCAATGACCTTCCCTCCAACATAAGGTCAGAAATGGGGATGTTCGCTGGTGACTGCACAGTGTTCAGTGTCATTCGCAACTCCTCAGATAATGAAGCAGTCCATGCCCGCATGTAGCAAGACCTGGACGACATTCAGGCTTGGGCTGATAAGTGGCAGGTAACATTCGCGCCAAAGAAGTGCCAGGCAATGACAATCTCCAACAAGGGAGAGTCTAATCACAGCCCCTTGACATTCAATGGCCTTACCATCACCGAATCCCCCACCATCAACATCCTGGGGTCACCATTAACCAGAAACTTAACTGGACCAGCCACATAAATACAGTGGCAACAAGAGCAGGTCAGAGGCTAGGTATTCTGTGGTGAGTGTCTAACCTCCTGACTCCCCAAAGCCTTTATACTATCTACAAGGCACAAGTAGAGAGTGTGATGGAATACTCTCCACTTGCCTGGATGAGTGCAGCTCCAACAACACTCAAGAAGCTTGACACCATCCAGGACAAAGCAGCCCGCTTGATTGGCACCCCATCTACCACCTTAAACATTCACTTCCTCCACCACCGGCATACTGTGGCTGCAGTGTGTACCATCTACAAGATGCACTGCAGCAACTCGCCAAGGTTTCTTCGGCAGCACCTCCCAAACCCACGACCTCTTCCACCTAGAAGGACAAGGGCAGCAGGCGCATGGGAACACCACCACCTCCAAGTTCCCCTCCAAGTCACACACCATCCTTATTTAGAAGTATATTGCCGATTCTTCATCATCGCTGGGTCAAAATCCTGGAAAACCCTATCTAATAGCACGGACTGCAGTGGTTCTAGAAGGTGGCTCACCACCATCTTCTCAAGGGCAATTAGGAAGAAGGTGAGACACTCGCCGCAGAATACCTAGCCTCTGACCTGCTCTTGTAGCCACAGTATTTATGTGGCTGGTCCAGTTAAGTTTCTGGTCAATGGTGACCCCAGGATGTTGATGGTGGGAGATTCAGTGATGGTAATGCTGTTGAATGTCAAGGGGAGGTGGTTAGACTCTCGCTTGTTGGAGATAGTCATTGCCTAGCACTTGTGTGGCACGAATGTTACCTGCCGCTTATCAGCCCAAACCTGAAAGTTGTCCAGGTCTTGTTGCATGTGGGCATGGACTGCTTCATTATCTGTGGAGTTGCGAATGGCACTGAACACTGTGCAGTCATCAGCGAACATCCCCATTTCTGACCTTATTTTGGAGGGAAGGTCATTGATGAAGCAGCTAAAGATGGGGCCTATAGACCCTGCCCTGAGGAACTCCTGCAGCGATGTCCTGGGGCTGTGATGATTGAACTTCAACCACCACAACCATCTTCCTCTGTGCTAGGTATGACTCCAGCCAGTGGAGAGTTTTCCCCCCAATTCCCATTGGCTTCAGTTTTACTAGAGCTCCTTGATGCCACACTCAATCAAATGCTGCCTTGATGTCAAGGGCAGTCACTCTCACCTCACCTCTGGAATTCAGCTCCTTTGTCCATGTTTGGACCAAGGCTGTAATGAGGTCGGGAGCCGAGTGGTCTTGGTGAAACCCAAACTGGGCATCAGTGAGCAGGTTATTGGTGAGTAAGTGCTGCTTGATAGCACTGTCGACGACACCCTCTATCACTTTGCTGATGATTGAGAGTAGACTGATGGAGCAGTAATTGGCCAGATTGGATTTGTCCTGCTTTTTGTGGACAGGACATACCTGGGCAGTTTTCCACATTGTTGGATAGATGTCAGTGTTATAGCTGTACTGGAACAGCTTGGCTAGTTCTGGAGCACAAGTCTTCAGCACGACAGCTGGGATGTTGTCGAGGCCCATAGCCTTTGCTGTATCCAGTGATCTCAGCCATTTCTTGATACCACGTGGAGTGAATTGAATTGGCTGAAGTCTGGATTCTGTGATGGTGGGGACCTCAGGAGGATGCCGATATGAATCATCCACTCGGCACTTCTGGCTGAAGATGGTTGCAAACGCTTCAGCTTTGTCTTTTGCACTCACGTGCTGGGCTCCACCATCATTGAGGATTGGGATCTTCATGGAGCCTCCTCCTCCTGTTAGTTGTTTAATGGTCCAGCACCATTCACGACTGGATGTGGCAGGACTGCAGAGCTTTGATCTGATCCGTTGATTGTGGGATCACTTAGCTCTGTCTATAGCATGCTGCTTCCACTTTTTAGCATGCATGTTGCAGCTTCCCCAGGTTGGCACCTCATTTCTAGGTACGCCTGGTGCTGCTCCTGGCATGCTCTTCTACACTCCTTATTGAACCAGGGTTGGTCCCGTGGCTTGATGGTAATGGTAGAGTGAGGGCTATGCCAGACCATGAGGTTACAGATTGTGGTGGAATACAATTCTGCTGCTGCTGATGGCCCACCGTGCCTCATGGATGCCCAGTTTTGAGTAGCTAGATTTGTTCTGAATCTATCCCATTTAGCACGGTGGTAGTTCCACACAACACAATGGAGGGTGTCCTCAGTGTGAAGACGGGACTTTGTCTCCACAATGACTTTGCAGTGGTCACTGCTTCCAAAGCTCTCATGGACAGATGCATCTGCGACAGGTAGATTGGTGAGGACGAGGTGAAGAGTTAACAAAGGCATGGATGAGGGTTTCAGCAGAGAAGGAACCGTTAACAATATCAGCTAACATGGTGACCAAGAAGTGAATTTGTGTGGTCAGCAGTTTGTTGGGAATAGGGTCGAGGGAGCAGGATGTGGATCTCATGGACAAAATGAGCTCAGAGTGCATGATGGGAGTTAGGAGAGAAACTAGAGAAAGATGCAAGTTCAGGGCTAGGGCAGGGGGGAACCTTAGAGAACGTTTGGTCCCGTAGGCTAGGGAAAGGGCGGAAAGCAGCAGAGGCAGCTGAACAGATTGTCTCAATCTTTGTGACAAAGAAGTCCATGAGCTCATCACACTTCTTCTTGTAGGTGAGGGTGGAGGAGGCAGGGGAGAAGGGTTTAAGAAGACGGTTTACAGTAGCAAAGAGAAGACATGGGTTATCTTTGTATATGAAGATGACCCTGGAATAGTGAGCAGTATTGGCCGAGGAGAGCATTACCCGATAGTGCTTTATGCGGTCTAGATCTGGTGGTGAATGGTTGAACCAGATGTTTGCTATAGACATTCAAGTCTGCGTCCCTTGGACATAATGAGTGGAGATGAGGGCCAGACCGGGGGAATGACCAGGGTGAGAAAGAGTAATGATTGTAATGGGGACTAGGGCATCAAAGGTGGAGGTGAGGGTGTGATTGAGCAGATCAGTAGCTGCGGAAATGGCATGGTGAATGGCGGGTCAAAGGCTAGTCAGTTGGGAATTTGAAAGTGCAGTTGTAAGTGACTTAGGAGAGAGATTTTTCCAGAGGCGGAGACAGAGGAAAGTGGGGTTGGGAGCAGGAAAGGGGATGTGGATGGAGAGGGATACAAGGAAGTTATCAGAGAAGGCCTTATCTGTGATTGATGCGATGGGAGTAGCGAGGCCAGGTGTGATGGCAAGATCGAGGGAGTAGCCGAGATCCGGTAAGCTCAGACTAAACAAGAATGATCCTAAATGGATTAATAAACAAGTCAAAAGTGAAATCAAGAGGGAAAATGACCTCTATAAATCTTGCAGGTCAATAGGGAATTGGGGTTCACTGGGATGAATACAAGAACATGAAGTCAATGCAAATAAACTCGGTCAAAGTCAAAATTACCCCCTTGGATTTTTCAGCTTTGAAAGGAGGCATCTTGAGGGGACATTATAGAGATAATACAAGAGATATACAAGAGCGTAAATGATATACAGAAGGTAAATCTGGAATAATGGCCTGAATATTGCAGTCGGCGGCGTAATTAAGGATTATGCCACCGGCATCCGAACCAAATGAGCACTTACCTGTTGCGAGGCCCAAACGAAAAGTTGCTCTCAGACGCTGCAGAGTTGAGTGCAGTGTGGTGGCCCTCGATCCCAGGGGCGTACCTGGGATCACATGGGCCGGTGCTCCAATCAGCAAACAGAGGGTCTAGCAGAACTTACATATTAACATCGCTAATGCAATGCTTTCTGCTGCTTAAAGTATTTGTTAAGAGCTGCAAGAATGACTCTCATGCCGACATCTAAGAGTTATAAATGCAGAAACATGCAGAACTGCAAATATTTCTCTTGATATTTGTTGAGTTAATCCCCAACTAAATTAACCTTTAAATCATGACAAGTAGTGGACACTATTACAATGAGGCTCAAAAGGTTTCAAATTATGCTCAAGTTAGAGATTGTTACTCCTTGCACTTCAGTACTTTGAAAATAACTTAATTTTGTGATTTTGGGGTCTGGGTGTGTGCAGAATGCATTTTGTAAATCATCTACATTTTCATTATTTTCCTCCCAGCAAAATCATTTTAAAAACATGAGAAGACAGTTCTTTACTTTTCATGGACATAGCCTCATATAGCCTTTAAAATTACTTGGATTTGTCAGGAGATATCCCCTTAAGCTTACAGGGAATGGTAGCATAGTGGTAATGTGTCACTGGGCTAGTAATCCAGATGCCTGGACTAATGATCCAGAGACGTGAGTTCAAATCACCACCATGGCAGCTGGGGAATTTAAATTCAGTTAATTAAATAAATCTGGAAGTATCAGTAATGGTAGCCATGAAACTATCGGATTGTCATAAAAAGACCCATCTGTCCTTTAGGGAAGGAAATCTGCCGTCCTTACCTGGTCTGGCCTATATGTGGTTGACTCTTAACTGCCCTCAGAAATGGCCTAGCAAGTCACTCAGTTGTAACTAACCGCTACGAAACAAAATAATAAGAATGAAACTGGATGGACCACCCAGCATTGACCTCGGCACCGGTTACAGACATGGCAACTGCACACCCAGCCTAGTCAACTCTGCAAAATCATCCTCACCAACATCTGGGGACCTGTGCCAAAATTGGGAGAGCTGTCCCCCAGACTAGACAAGCAACTGCCTGTAATAGTCATACTCACAGAATCATACCTTTCAGCCAATGTTCCAAACTCCTCCATCACCATCCCTGGATATGTCCTGTCCCACCGCCAGGAGAGACCCACCAGGGGTGGTGGCACAGTGGTATACAGTCGGGAAGGAGTGGCCCTGGTCCGTCCGGTTTCATTCTTCTTATTTTGTTTCGTAGTGGTTAGCTACAACTGAGTGACTTGCTAGGCCATTTCAGAGGGCAGTTAAGAGTCAACCACATTGCTGTGGGTCTGGAGTCACATATAGGCCAGACCAGGTAAGGACGGCAGATCAACATTGACTCCAGACCCCATGAAGTCTCATGGCTTCAGGTCAAGCATGGGCAAGGAAACCTCCTGCTGATTACCAACTACGCCCTCCCTCAGCTGATCAATCAGTACTCCTCCATGCTGAACACCACTTGGAAGAAGCACTGAGGGTAGCAAGGGCACTTCAATATCCATCACCAAGAGTGGCTCGGTAGCACCACTACTGACCGAGCTGGCCGAGTCCTGAAGGACATAACTGCCAGTCTGGGCCTGCTTGACTAGTCTGTGGGACAGCTCTTCCCAATTTTGGCACAAGTCCCCAGATGTTGGTGAGTGAACCAACAAGAGGGAAAAACCTACTTGACCTCGTCCTCACCAACCTACCTGTCGTAGATGCATCTGTCCATGACAGTATTGGTAGCAGTGACCATCGCACAGTCATTGTGGAGACGAAGTCCCGTCTTCACACTGAGAAAACCCTCCATCGTGTTGTGTGGCACTACCACCGTGCTAAATGGGATAGATTTAGAACAGATCTAGCAGCTCAAAACTGGGCATCCATGAGGCGCTGTGGGCCATCAGCAGCAGCAGAATTGTATTCCACCACAATCTGTAACCTCATGGCCCGGCATATCCCTCACTCTACCATTACCACCAAGCAGGGGACCAACCCTGGTTCAACAATGAGTGTAGAAGAGCATGCCAGGAGCAGCACCAGGCGTACCTAAAAATCAGGTGCCAACCTGGGGAAGCTGCAACACAGGACTACATGCATGCTAAAAAGCGGAAGCAGCAAGCTATAGACAGAGCTAAGCGATCCCACAATCAACGGATCAGATCAAAGCTCTGCAGTCCTGCCACATCCAGTCGTGAATGGTGGTGGACCATTAAACAACTAATGGGAGGAGGAGGCTCCAAGAATATCCCCATCCTCAATGATGGTGGAGCCCAGCACTTGAGTGCAAAACACAAGGCTGAAGCGTTTGCAACCAACTTCAGCCAGAAGTGCCGAGTGGATGATCCATATTGGCCTACTCCCAAGGTCCCCACCATCACAGAAGCCATTCTTCAGCCAATTCGATTCACTCCACGTGATATCAAGAAATGGCTGAGCTCACTGGATACAGCAAAGGCTATGGGGCCCCGACAACATCCCGGCTATCGTGCTGAAAACTTGTGCTCCAGAACTAGCCGCGCTGTTCCAGTACAGCTACAACACTGGCATCTATCCGACAAAGTGCAAAAATGCCCAGGTATGTCCTGTCCACAAAAAGCAAGACAAATCCAACCCGGCCAATTACCACCCCATCAGTCTACTCTCAATCATCAGCAAAGTGATGGAAGGTGTCATCGACAGTACTATCAAGCGGCACTTACTCACCAATAACCTGCTCACTGATGCCCAGTTTGGGTTCTGCCAAGACCACTCTGCTCCTGACCTAATTACAGCCTTGGTCCAAACATGGACAAAGGAGCTGAATTCCAGAGGTGAGGTGAGAGTGACTGCCCTTGACATCAAGGCAGCATTTGACTGAGTCTGGCATCAAGGAGCCCGAGTAAAACTGAAGTCAATGGGAATCAGGGGGAAAACGCTCCACTGGCTAGAGTCATACCTAGCACAAAGGAAGATGGTTCTGGTGGTTAAAGGTCAATCATCACAGCCCCAGGACATCGCTGCAGGAGTTCCTCAGGGCAGTGTCCTAGGCCCAACCATCTTCGGCTGCTTCATCAATGACCTTCCCTCCAACATAAGGTCAGAAATGGGGATGTTCGCTGATGACTGCACAGTGTTCAGTGCCATTCGCAACTCCACAGATAATGAAGCAGTCCATGCCCGCAAGCAACAATACCTGGACGACGTTCAGGCTTGGGCTGATATGTGGCAGGTAACATTTGCGCCACAGAAGTGCCAGGCAATGACTATCTCCAACAAGCGAGAATCTAACCACCTACCCTTGACATTCAATGGCATTACCATCACCGAATCCCCCACTATCAACATCCTAGGGGTCACCATTAACCAGAAACTTAACTGGACCAGCCACATAAATACTGTGGCAACAAGAGCAGGTCAGAGGCTAGGTATTCTGCGGCAAGTGTCTCATCTCTTGACTCCCCAAAGCCTTTCCATCTTCTACAAGGCACAAGTAAGGAGTGTGATGGAATACTTTCCACTTGCCTGGATGAATGCAGCTCCAACAACACTCAAGAAGCTCGACACCATCCAGGACAAAGTAGCCCACTTGATTGGCACCCCATCCACCACCTTAAACATTCACTCCCTCCACCACCGGCGTACCATGGCTGCAGTGTGTACCATCTACAAGATGCACTGCAGCAACTCGCCAAGGCTTCTTCGGAAGCACCTCACAAACCCGCGACCTCTTCCGCCTAGAAGGACAAGGGCAGCAGACGCATGGGAACACCACCACCTCCAAGTTCCCCTCCAAGTCACACACCATCCTGACTTAGAAGTATATCACCGATCCTTCATAGTTGCTGGGTCAAAATCCTGGAACTTCCTCCCTAACAGCACTGTGGGAGTACCATCACCACACGGACTGCAGCGGTTCAAGAAGGCGGCTCACCACCACCTTCTCAAGGGCAACTAGGGATGGGCAATAAATGCTGGCCTTGCCAGCGACGCCCTGATCCCATAAACGAATAATAAAAAAGCTGTGCAAACAGGCCTTGCGCCTGTTTGCACCAGCCTGTTGAGATTAAGTTATCTCGGGTCTTTCAAATAATCAGGATCGAGTGCAAACCAATATGGTGGGTATATTGTGTTTAATTGGAGTTTAGGACAGAATATAACATACTAGTTATACAGCAAAAACATACGACCGTGACAAGCAGCTGGAACCAGGCCCGATTGGACAGACGGCTGGCGTGCACGAACAACTCTCCTTATCTCTCTCTCTTCCTAAACTGCCCAAGAGTGTTAGACCGAGGACAACATCAATCGACCCTCAGGAGCTCTCCGCTCCACTGTCTGGCCTAAGGGCTCTTTAGGTCTTCCTTTTATTCTCTTTTTAGGAGGTGGACCTGGGGTAGAATATGGACAGGACCATTTAACCTATAGAGGTTCCCCTTAAAACAAGGTGCCCAATGGCATGTCGAGTTCTTTGTCTAAACTTACAGATGAAGACCCTCCCTCAAGGGGTCCTATGCTTTCCCCTCACATGTCTTTTTTGTTTATACATTTTGAAGGCCAATCCATCTGAATTCCTCTTATCTTGTCCATCCTGTCCTCCCTGGTGCAGCCAGTGCATGTACCAGGCACAGCCTTGGGCCATTTAATCAGAGGCCCAAACTAGAGCTGTCTTACGCAACCAGCCGCCATCCAAACTAACACCCCTTAATCTAACAGACTATTTCATCCTGAGATGATACCTTAACTCCCATAAATTCCTTCTATTCTATGTCCTTTATGCTAATTAACTTTTATATATCTTCGCAAGCAGTTCTGTTAAACGAACTCCAATTCCTACATTAGCATTATAAAATGGTTATTAGCAATAATGGAAGAAACATAGGTTGGGCCTTAGTTGGCCAAATTAAAGATACATTAAACAAAGTTAAAATCCTAACTTGCAAACAGCAGACAGCTAGCCTGGGAGGCAAGGCCGTATGTGGTGGCCCCTGTGTGGAATGTTATGCCTCATCTAATCTAACTAGTCTGAAGACACTTTGGGGGCAATTTTCTCAGCCCTGGGGAGGTGAGTATGGAGGCAGGACTGCCGGGAAAATGGCTGAATCTGGGAGCGGGTACCCATCCCGCCCCCAACCCGCCTCCGTGCCATCTTCCCAGGAGGCGGGTACTCGACAGGTAGTTAACAGGCAGTTTTTTGGCTATTCCCTATTTTGAGCCCTAAAGTGTGGGCTTCCCGACGGCTCCGAACCTTGCCAGGGTCAGCGAGGCGAGCCGTGGGTCTGTGGGGGTCGGAGGGGCCGAAATGTCCGGTGTGCAGGTTAGTGATGAGTGCAAGTGTGGAGAGGTAAGTGTGTGAGGTGAGTCTAAAGTGTTTTAATAAGATTACTTACCTTTGCTTCTTCCTCAGGCTTCATCCCTTTAGGCTGCGGAGCTGCCTCATCTCACCGGCAGAGATGACAGAATGGCTGCTGCATTCTCAGATGCAGCAGCCATCTGATTTCTGCTCAGGAAAGAGGTTTGGTGAGCCTTCAGTACAAGGACTCACCAAAGAACAGATATTGTCAGTGTTTGACAGCTTCTCAAAGCTGTCAAACGATGACAATTCATCTGTCAAAAATGTTTGACAAATGAAACGTCATACGCTGATGTTCCCTGTCACCGGCTTTCCCTTAATTGGCCTGCTAAGCTCATTGGGCGGGCTTAACAAGGTCAATCAAGGGAAAATAGCGTGGGTTCGCCGGACGTTGATTGAGGCGGGACTAAAACCCGACAAGCAGCAGACCCGCCCCATCACGTCCCCATTGATAAAATCACCCCCTTTGTCTCAAGCTCTAATACAAGTTTCCAGGACACTGAAACGTAAGCTGTTCCAGTAAAACACAACTTATTCATTAACCCTTTACTTGTCTCTAGCTCAAATACAATCATTTAAACACAGTATGATTCGTGTCACAATTTCATTCAGATAACCATATTTAACCATTTATTTTAGGTACCTAGGTACCCCTAATTTCTAACAAGCCATAAAATTTTCATAGTAATTGCTGGGCAGTTGGTAGGCAATTAGCTCAACTCTGCACCAGCAATTAGGATTTCAATGTCGGTATGGATCATCTGTCAAGTCGGAATTTGACATCACAAGTTCGGGATTTAGCGCATGCTGAGAGTACGCCGTCATACCGACCGCAAAATCTGGGCCATTACTTCAAATTAAATTGCAGGAGTAGGACAAAAGGGAGACAGATTCAAACAAGGCAAAGGAAAATTTAGGACTTATAGCAGGAATTTCTTCTTCACACATAGAGTAATCAGCAGATGGAATATACTCCCAGATAGAGTACTGGCGCAAAAGCCCTGGAATCATTTAAGGACCAATTTGGGTGCAGTGGTGGAACAGCGATTATTCACTCCTTACTGTTGTAAACAAAGCTACAGAAGCATCATTTCAAATCTTCTAAAGGTGTAATGACAGAAAGCTCATTAACTTAAAACTGCGAGAGCGCAAAATTTGGATCCCATGTGCCAGTTTTTTGGGCGCTACGAGTGCCTTTAGAGGTTCAAAATGGCGTCCGCGGTGCGTGCGCATACTTCTGGTGCGAGTCATGCTGAATGCCATATTGCTGAGGGCATCAGCACGTGGGTATTGAGCATCCGCCAGAAGTATGAAAAGTAGACAAATCATGACATCAATCAGCGTGCAACACTGATTTGACATCAGTGCTGCCATCTTGGAGTTCAACGCTCCAGCAAACGCCCTCTCTTAAGCTCACACTGCTGAACACACGTAAGGACATCCTCACTGAAATCTGCCACCTGCTGCAGCCACAACTACAAGCGCAGAGGACTGCATTGCCAATGGCTGTGAAGGTGACCGTGGCCATGAACTTTTATGCATCTGGCTCCTTCCAGGCTGGAGCTGGAGATATTTGCAACATCTCGCAGTTTCTCATCCATTGTTGTGTAAGGGAAGCCACTGAGGCTCTATATTCAAAGAGAGCTGACTACATTTCATTCTAACTTACCAGAGAGCAACAGGAAGATTAGGTATGAGGATACCATCATCTTCTATGGTTTCAGTCCTGCCGCAGGCCGTGGCCTCAGCAATGGCCGCACCAATGATGGCAAGCACAATCTCCTCCATGGAGGTAAGGACATGCAGGTGCACCTGTCCCCCACTGGTTAACTCCTGCTGCCTCCGGTTGTGTGCCACCTTGTCCTGCAAGAGAGAGGGAAGTGTATCAGTGAGTGTGGTGCAATTTGTTTGGGTGATGTGGCTGTCATGCTTGAATAGCTGGCAGTGTGTGGATGCTATGTGATGTGGGTGTGAGGCTTGCAGCAGTGCTAAGTGTGTGAGGGCAAGGTGAAGCTATGAATGTGAGAGATTGTTGGTAGGTGAGTGATGGGGGTGTGGTGCATTGAGCAGTGTCTGAGGCCAGTGGTGCAGTTGGATATGGCATTTGAAGATGAATTCACTGACCTTGACCACTCGTGTGAGGTCACTGAATTTTTTGTGGCACTGCATCCAGGTCCTCGGGGCTTGACTCTTGGCATTGACTGCTATGGCTACCTGATCCCACTGCCTTCTGAGCATGTATCTGGAGAGCCTCCTGGCCCCCTGTGGATACAGCACTTCTCTCCTTTCCACCTCATTCACCAAGGCCTCCAATGAAGCATCTGAGAACCTTGGAGCACACTCTCTCTCATGTTGTGCCATTATTCAGTCTTTTTCCACAAGGACTTGTACCATCACCTTCTCCAGCCACAATGCATCTTCCCTTTAAGAGGTGCAGGTTGGCTTCAGGTAGTGCAGGCTAGCTTTAACTCATGTTAGCCTCTCATGATTTTGGGGCCCCTGCTGAGGCGTGCAGCCACTCAACAGTACGGTTAGCATCACATTTAATGGGCACAGAGCAATCACGCATCGTGATCCCCGCATTCGTTTTTGGTGGCTATCCAATTTAGCCCTCCATTTCGCTTAACTACATTAAATGGTTAGATGGTCCATATTTGTCCCCCAGTTTGCAATAGCTGCAATAAATTGGAACTTAATGCAGAGTTGTCCAGCAGAAAATGCCTTACACACACTCACACAATACAAGTAAATGTATTTCTCGTGTATATTTATCAAACATCTACCATCATTCAGTAACCAAGGAAGTAAAGCACTCACAATGATCAAAAAATGCTCACACACTCTGCTTTTCTTTTTACCATTTTACCAACAAACGCACAAAAGTTCAAGTACACATGCACTCGCCGTGTGAATAGAATATTAGTATTGAAATCACATGCCCAATGACATTGTTAATCATGTTTATTTACTTATCAGAAATGCAATTAGCCACATCTGGATTCCCAATTAACCACATGCGGCTAATAGCTAATGTATTGGCCAACACTGACTTATCTATCCAGCTATCAAAGACAATATGAAATAGTTAGTATTGGAACCAATGCCTCTCTATTCAGTCAACATTAGCATATTAAAAAGCAAAATAGTAAAGATGCTGAAATTCTGAAACACAAACAGAAAATGCTGGATGCGCACAGCAGGTCAGTCAATATCTGTGGAAAGAACAGACAAATTTACATTCCAGGTGTGGACTTTCTTCAGAACTGAGAAATAAGAGATGGTCAGGCATATTAATGCAATCAGAAAAGGAGGATTGGGAATATATAACATGGACTGGTTGTGCTGAATGGTCTATTTCTGTTTTATAATTTCTATCTTATTCTGTATGAGACTTCTCTGGATTTATCTGTTTTATATAAATTCCCTCTCCACTTATCACTGTTATTGATATTAGTGGATGAATGCTGAACATGTTTGTATAATGTTCCACTGTCCATTATTTTACTGGCATTGTTAACTCTTTTGGAATAAAAGAGATAATGGGCTTGATTTTATTAATGGAGACGGGTTGAGGGCGGGCCCGCTGCTCGGCGGCTTTCCGACCCGCTCTCGGCTGCCGCCTCCCATCAGTTACTATTTTGGCTTGATTGGCCTCGTTACGGCCGGCGTGCGGGTCCCTCCAGGCAATTGCTTGGAGGATGTCAGTTTCTTGCGTCTGATGACGCGTTGTTTGAATGAAAATTGAAAGGAGCCATGTCCCCTTTGGAAAAAATGTCAATGGGATGGATTGGTGCTGTATTATATAGAAAGGGGAGTCGACAGCATCTGTTCTGAACAAAATTTGATGAATGAAATTGCTGGTCATATTATTCCAGGAAGATATTTATGATTTTTTATATATCAATTTATTATCTGACTATGAAATGAAAAAGATGCCAGATTTGTTCCAATCATTGGCTTAGTAATATTAATGCTTTTTTCTTTTAAAGGTGCTGGCGGCTGCAGGAATGGCAGCCCCAATAACTAAGGCTGCACCCAGGTTCAATGAGGGCTCCCTCCATGCTCTTGTTGAGGGAGTTAGAGGATGTCAGGAGCTCCTCTTCCCTGGAAACAGGAAGGAGGAGGCTTCCTCAGCTTGGCTGCAAATTGCTGAGGAGGTGAGCTCAAGGTCTGTGTGCAGACGCACATGGGTTCAGTGTGGAAAAAGGTTTAATGATCTGCTGAGATCACCGAAAGTGTGGCCTCTGTGTTCTGGGAAGTGGAAGTTCAAGAGTGAGGGCTCAGGGTGATTTCCATGTAGAATGTTGGTGGTGACACTGAGCGCAAACCACCGTTTATTGGACAGATGATGCCTGGGGTTTTGAGAATGTCGGACTTATATTCATCTCCATGTGCCAGCCACCTGTTGTTGAAGCGTAAGCTTACGTGAATCTGGCATAGATGAATGCATCCCTTGCCTGACGGCCAGCAATGTGGTCGCCTGCTGCTGGATTGGCCACATCCGGCCCTGCAAGGCATCACTCCCCGTCCTCCTCCTCGTCCTCTTCCTCGTCCTCTTCATCTTCCTCCAAGGAGGCTGTGTGCTGAGTCACTTGTTCATCCAGCAGCACTAAGCCGCGTTGCTCTTCCTTCGAATCTGACGACCAGGATGAGAGGATGTAAATGGTTCCCATCCCGTTGTTATAGATTTCAGTTGAGGCAAGAAGCTTGCAAGCGCACACTCAAAGTGGGCTGAAATAATTCCAATCAGTTCAAACAGCAGATGTGTGTCAGCTCGACCAGTCACAAGGTCAGTAGATTTGCAAAATCTTATCCCAAACCTCCAACAACAAAGTTGTTGCATTTGAATGCCAGCCGTGTTACAGGAGCGCTTTTAAAGTTCTGCACCAATAATGACTACAGATCATGTCCTCCACCAACTCGTCTCCTTGCAGCAGAACTGTTTCTGACAAGACGGGAAACAGGAGCCAGAGGCACGAAAATGGGAAACCTCTGTCAAAATAGAATTATCAAGGCAGTTAACAGGCTCTTAACTGCCTTAACTACCAGCCCCACTGGTTGGAGTTGGGTCAGTTTGGAAGCAGCTGAACAGACACTCACGAAAATTGCGTGGGGGCGGGATGGAAGCCATTTTTTCTGATTTTAGCAGCTGAGACGCCCCCAAACCCGCCTCCTCAGGGCTGTTAAAATCCAGCCCAAACCCGCCTCCTCGGGGCTGTTAAAATCGAGCCCAAACTGTTTGTTAAAATATCGAACAGAAAAATGTTATATCAATGTGTTACAGATCTGTTTTTCTGATGTCATCAATAAGAATTTCTAGGTTTAAAAACTCTAAAATGCTAATAGAAAGACAAAGCGTGGAATTCTGGTTCCTATAATACTTATCCAATGTCTTTCTTACACCTGCACAGGGCACTGGGTAACAAAAACAGACTTACTGCAGAAATGTGGCTTGCATTGTCTAATGAATGCTCTTTTGATTGATAGCTTGTTTTATCTAACTTGTTATCAATTAAACATTTTTTTGCAAACAGTAGATTATATTTTTCTGCTAATTTTTTTGAAAGGCACCTTTTTTTTTGCTTCAACTTCATAATTAGCTTCATATTTGATTTTTTTTCCAACAAAGCATTTTTGATATATATTAGGGTACAACAAAGCAGGCTCTTTGTTTTTGTACAGTGTGGGATGGTTTGAATTAGATTGCGACTGGTGGAGTGAATACTTTTAACTACTAGTATCTACAACAACAACAACTTGCCTTTATATAGCACCTTGAATGTAGTAAAATATCCCAAGGCACTTAACAAGAGCGTTATCCATAAATATTTTAGACACCGAGCCACAGAAAGAGATACCAGGACAGATGACCAAAAGCTTGGTCAAAGAGGTAGGTTTTAAGGAGCATCTTACGGAGGAGAGAGAGGTAGAGAGGCAGAGAGGTTTAGGGAGGGAATGCCAGAGCATAGGGATAAGGCAACTGAAAACATGGCCACCAATGATGGAGCGTTTAAAATCAAGGATGTGCAACATGTTAGAATTGGAGGAGCGCAGAGGTCTCGGGGTCTTTTAGTGCTGGAGGAGGTTACAGAGGTATGGAGAGGCGAGGTCATTGAGGGATTTGAAAACAAGGATGAGGATTTTAAAATTGAGGTGTTGTCAAGCTGGTCAGTGTAGGTCAGCGAGCACAGAGGTGATGGGTCATGGAGTCATAATGGCACAAAAGAAGGCCATTTGGCCCATCGAGTCCGTGCCGGCTCTCTGCAGAGCAATCCAGTCAGTCCCATTCCCCTGCTCTATCTCGCTCTATCCCCCGCTCTATCCCCATAGCCCTGCAAGTTTATTTCCCTCAAGTGCCTATCCAGTCTCCCCTTGAAAACATTGAGTGTGTCCGCTTCCACCGCTTCCGTTGGCATCAAGTTCCAGGTCCTCACCACTCGCTGTGTAAAAAAGTTTTTCCTCACATCCCCCCTGTATCTCTTGCCCAAAACCTTAAATTTGTGTCCCCTAGTCCTTGTACCATCAACTAGTGGGAACAGCCTTTCCCCGTCTAGCCTATCCAAATCCGTTATAGTCTTGTACACCTCTATCAAATCACCCCTCAACCTCCTTTGCTCTAATGAAAACAAATCCAGCTTCTCCAACCTGTCCTTGTAGCTTAGATTCCCCCCTCCCCAGAACCATTCTGGTAAATCTCCTCTGCACCCTCTCAAGGGCCTTCACATCCTTCCTAAAGTGTGGTGACCAGAACTGGACGCAATACTCCAGTTGTGGCCTAACCAGCGCTTTATAAAGATTCAGCATAACTTCTCTACTTTTGTACTCAATACCTCTATTTATTTGGGCATCGTGCATGATAACTGACTAGGTACTCAACTTGGTGGAGAAAAATGAAAAGCCTAGCTAACTAAAGACTAGATACCATGGTCACATTATTTGAGAATCACAAGGATTGCTAATGTGTCAATTAATAGGTATCTCACCCTTAGCCTCCCTGTTATTTTTAAGAATTTGCTAGATTTGCACATTAATTGCCTATTAAACACGTCACAGAAAGCTAAGTCTGATAAATTAAGAGCATATGTACCCTTTTAACAATGTGATAATTATTAATACAATTTCAATCAACTTCTCTGGCCCAGAAAGGGAACAATTTACATTTTACAAATTACATTTTTCATGTAGTAATTTGTTGGAGATTTTAAAAATGTAACATTTAAAAATTCTTATATTTTCTTCTTACTTTTCTTTCTCTTTTTTTCCCTCTCTCTTAATCCAATCTTTCTTTCCCTCTCTTTATTTCTCTTCCTGTAGCGGATTTGACTCTACTACACCCACTCTAATTCAACTTCTAAGTCATTCCTCTTTTTCTTTCTCAATCCTTAAATCTCATTGCTTAAGGAGATAGACTGTTGCTCCTGTCATTAACTGAGATCCCAGATTCCCTGTTGCCCTTGCCAAGCTGCTATAAGCTCTAATTTCCAGCAACTTACGGTGCAAAATTTTTCGAGTTGAAGGGTGCAGGAAAAAGTCTAACTAACGGCTTACGTTGCAAAATGTCCCGCTCCAGCAAGATCTTGCTCAATGTTGTTTTGTGCTGAGCTGCTGTAGAAGTGTTAATGGGCAGTATATATAATTTTTTACATTCTTCCATAAAAGGACATAAGCCAGAGGAGGAGACTGGGGAGTAACACTGCTTAAGGTTCTGTAAAGTGCAACGGTCCAGTCCAACCAAACTTCAAATATTGTAGGAAGGGTTTCATCAATCTCCTTACCCGAAAATATCCCCCACAGGCTCCCTTCCTACTACCAGCTACCATGCCTTATTTCTCAAAGTATGAAACGCAATCCAAGTGTGTGTGAACATAACCAATAAACCTAATGAGGTTGATTTTCACCTTCATAGTGCCTTGATTTGGGGCAGTAGAGGTCAGGACATCCGGCGGAAATCAGTTCCTACTGGATTCCCACTGGCTTAAAAACTTGCTTGATTTTCCAGTCAGACGGGAGCTTCATTATGGTGTGCAAAAGGAATGGAGAAGACTGTCTCACCATTTTCCAGCCCACGGACAAGCTAGAAATCAGTTCTTCAACATACCCATACCAAGGCCTTAGGCGCACCTGCAGGTGGAGGGGCATTTAAAAGGCCCACAAACTTTAACGGTAAGTACATTAGTCCTTCTAAAGGCCCTTCTTGTAGTTTTCTTTGGTTACCTCTCTCTGAACTGGCAAATAGACTTTCATGAGCCTTTGTGCCAGTTGCTGTTACTTATTTTTCCACAAGCTCCCTTTTTGCACCATGTGCAGAGAGAGTAAGGATTGACTGTGGCCTGAAACTTGGCTGCATTTCCCTACAGGCATGCTGCAGTGCTGACCTATGGGATGATGCTGTGGGTGGAAAACCATCCTTGCACGCATCGCATTCAGCATCACCTTGACCTCAGCAGCCATCAAAGAGGAGGCCAAATGCTGGGCTGTACCATCGCTTGCCTGCAGACTCATGCCTGCACCTGCTGGTCCCTTTTTATTCATCCTGACCTGCCACTGCTCACTGTCCTGCTCCTTTAGCCCTGGCATAGCTTGCTGATGGGTTGAGATACTTTTAATGCTTGCTCGTAGCTTTCTAAAGTTTTGTCAATCTCCTTGAGACATTTGCCTTTAATTGCCCCCAACCCTTTAAATTTGACTTGCACGCAATTTTTTTCTCCTACCAGTGGTGTCATCTCTAGAATCACCTGAGTTTGCACCTGGAGTTGTGAATAATTATGCAAAGAAGTTTAGGACAGATAGTTCAGTTCTATTGGCACGTGGGATTCAGGCAAGTCTCAAAGCAGCAATAAAAGTTAAGAACGGTTTTACACCTGAAAATGAAAACTGCTCCCAATCTGTCAGTGCATGTCTCTGTAACTACTCAGGGAACAAAATGTACAACAACAGAACTAAACGTCTCAAACAATGTAATTCTGAAAAACCAATTTAATAAAAAGAAGCCTATGAATTTATGATGTGTCTTTGTTCTTGGATGGATTACCTGTTTCTCATTCAAAAGAACCAGAGTAGAAATTGGCTTAAACTTGTTTATAGGCACAGAATGGGCGCTGCGATCGGAGCTCATGGCTGTATCACGTGGGCGTAACTAAGGCCACAAATTGGCCCACCTGATCAAATAGGCGCGTTGCCAATGCTACTTGCACTGCACACTGGCAGCTCACCTAATGGGGGGCTCAATTTTGCGCCTGGCTGAAATTGGCTGCAGGCACCTGCCACTGAAGATTGTCGATAATGACAGGCAGAGGAGAACCTGCAAGGGCCAAACATTTTCCTGATGCTCCGTTTGAGGAATTGGTGGAGGAGGACAGTAGAGGGATGGACATCTTCTATCCACCAGGCAGCAGGAAGCTATCAAGGCAAGATGCCCAGTTTGAATAGGTAGAGGTGGCAGACCGGGTGATTGTCAGAAGCATCGCTTCCAGAACATAGCTCCAATAACGAAACGTGTTCAGTGACCTTACGAGGATAGCTGAGGTAAGCCCCTAACTCTTATTCTCATTACTCTCTGCTTAGTCCTGCATTGCCTATTGCCACAGCACTCAGTGTTTAATTGAGCACTCTCCTCTAATCACTACAGCACACTTCATTCCACCTCCTTCAGCTCCTACTGCAGCACTTTGTACCTGATATTCTACTCACTATTACTTCCTTCACCTCCTTACACCTTTGCCATCTTTCACACACCAGAAACACTATTCTACCCTGACAAGCACATCCTCAAAGCTTCTCACTTTGCTAACACTGACGCACTCCCTTCTTTCTTGCAGGCCAAGCTCGAATGCAAAAATAGGGAGCAGGCAGCCACAGGAGGAAGGACACCATTCATCCATGTGCTGTCCCCACTGGAGGAACAAGTTATGGACGACGTGGGTAGATTGCCCATCATGAGTGTGGCATCTGGCGAGCATGGCATCTGGCAAGCGTGGCATCCGGACAAGTCCCACAGGGTTTTATATCTGTCTCTGCTTCCCGATGCCATAAATGCTAACCCTTTCTTCCATTTCAGGGCCAGAGGCACCACACACCACACAGGGAGCAGGAGACAAGGAGAGCAGTACTGCAGAAGAGGAAGGGTCACTCAACCTTACACTTGGAGATATCAGCTCAAAGACTGGTACCCCATTTAGTTTAGATGGTAGGCTAGAGGGGTCTGTATGTGGAGATGCACCCAGCACTAGTGCCCGGGAGCAAGGGCAGAGAGATAGGATGACCCAGGAAGCAGCTTTCTGGAAGGAGAGCTCACTTCCTTAAACTGCTGCAGAGAGAACATGTGAAGTCATCGAAGGCCCATCATACATAAGATTGATAGCAATCCACTCAGATCTTCTAAGTGCACTGGGCTGCCTGCCAGCAAGCTTACTCACAATGTCGGAGAGCATGGAGGAGTCCAGCTCCAACTTGTGTGCTGTCTTCGAAACCATGCAATCAACCACTGAATGAGGGGTCAGCTGTATGAGCACTGCAGGGGACTCCACAGTGTTGGAGCCTCCGGTGACAGCTCTGATGGAAGCTCAGACTGCTGCCATTTTGGTGTGGGGTCCAGCAGCTTTTCTGGCTTACAGAGCCTGAAACAGAGTGTCGATAGGAGCTTCAAGAGCCTCCCAGCACAACGACACTCTGATCTAGTGCAGAGCAGTGGGAGTGTTGAAACGTAGCCCCATGAGAGTGGCATTGGCTCCATGGGAGAGACACATGCTGCCCACCACAGCCATCTCAAGTGCTTTCAGCAGAATTCAGCAGTGTTCCATCTCCCAAGCTGTAGCCACTGGGAAACCACCTCATAGGAGCAAATAAAGACTGGAGTCTTTTTAGAGTAGTGAAGAACAATGTTTTGTTTTGGTATAGCTGTTGGTCTTCATGATCTTAGTGATGCAACAAGAACATCCATGAAGTTCTACAGTTTGAGAGCATTGAAATGGCAGGTTTTAGGACTGGGTCATATGGAAGGAGGGACTGTTGGTGCTCTAGAGAGGGGAGAGATCGTTCATAAGAACATAAGAAATAGGAGCAGGAGTAGGCCATTTGGCCCCTCGAGCCTGCTCCACCATTCAATAAGATCATGCCTGATCTGATCTTGGCCTCAACTCCACTTTCTTGCCTGTTCCCCATATCCCTTGACTCCCCTGTAGCTCAAATATCTGTCTATCTCAGCCTTGAATATATTCACTGACTCAGCCTCCACAGCTCTCTGGGGTAGAGAATTCCAAAGATGCACGACCCTCTGAGAGAAGAAATTCCTCCTCATTTCCATCTTAAATGGGCGACCCCTTATTCTGAAACTATGCCCCCTAGTTCTAGATTCCCCACACGAGGGGAAACAGCCTCTCAGCATCTACCCTGTCAATCCCCCTCAGAACCTTATATGTTTCAATAAGATCACCTCTCATTCTTCTAAACTCCAATGAGTATAGGCACAACCTGCTCAACCTTTCCTCATAAGACAACCCTTTCATCTCAGGAATCAACCTAGTGAACCTTCGCAGAACACCCTCCAATGCAAGTATTCCCTCCTTAAATAAGGTGACCAAAACTATATGCAGTACTCCAGGTGTGGTCTCACCAACACCCTGTACAGTTGTAGCAAGACTTCCCTACTTTTGTACCCCATTCCCCTAGCAATAAAGGCCAACATTCCATTTGCCTTCCTAATTACTTGCTGTACCTGCATGCTAACTTTTTGTGTTTCATGTACGAGGACACCCAGATCTTTCTGTACCGCAGCATTCTGTAGTCTCTCTCCATTTAAATAATATTTTGCTTTTCTATTCTTCCTACCAAGGTGGATAACCTCACATTTTCCCACATTATACTGCCAAATTTTTGCCCACTCACTTAACCTATCTATATCCCTTTGCAGACTCTGTGTCCTCCTCACAACTTGCATTCCCACCTATCTTTGTATCATCAGCAAATTTGGCTACAGTACACTCAGTCGCTTCATCCAAGTCATTAATATAGATTGTAAATAGTTGAGGCCCCAACACTGATCCCTGTGGCACCCCACTAGTTACAGTTTGCCAACCTGAAAATGACCCATTTATCCCGACTCCCTGTTTTCTGTTAGTTAGCCAATCCTCTATCCATGCTAATATATTATCCCCAACACCATGAGCTCTTATCTTGTGCAGTAACCTTTTATGTGGCACCTTATTGAATGCCTTTTGGAAATCCAAATACACTACATCTACTGGTTCCCCTTGATCCACCCTGCTTGTTACATCCTCAAAGAACTCTAATAAATTTGTCAAACACGATTTCCCTTTCATAAAACCATGTTGACTCTGCTTGATTGTATTGTGGTTTTCTAAATGTCCTGCTACTACTCCCTGAATAATGGATTCCAGCATTTTCCCAATGATAGATGTTAGGCTAACTGGCCTATAGTTCCCTCCTTTATGTCTCCCTCCTTTCTTGAATAGGGGCATTACATTTGCAGTTTTCCAATCCGGTGGGACCTCTCCAGAATCCAGGGAATTTTGGTAGATCATAACCAATGCATCCACTATCTCTGCAGCCACCACTCTTAAGACCCTAGGATGCAGGCCATCAGTTCCAGGGAACTTGTCAGCTTTTAGTCCCATTAGTTTGTCTAGTACATTTTCTCTAGTTATAGTGATTGTTTTAAATTCCTCCCTTCCTTTTGGCCCTTGATTATCTACTATTATTGGGATGCTTTTAATTTCTTCTACCATGAAGACAGATACAAAGGGGGAAAAATTCAGTTGGTTGCGCCTTCCGTTAGCGCCTTAAGAGGGCGCTAATGGGGCGCAAAGCAACTAGCGCCCAGGCGCGGCGATGTTTGCGCCGCTCGTGAAATTAACTAGACATTTTGCGGTGGCGCTAAAAAGTACCACCACGATCTCCTGCGCCGGCAGATTGTGACATCAGTCGAGTGCGCAACGTCCCGGTAGCGCCCCTGAGCGGATATTGAGTGACGCCCCCTGCCTTACTGCCTGCCGCTAGCAATGACAGGTTGAGGGGAGCGTTTTGCAGTCAGGAAGGGACTGGGGGAGCGCTATTTAAAGGCGACTGCTTCCTGCCTTTTATTGTTGCCGACATTTTTGAACCACGCATTCTGAGAGAGAGAGAGAGAGACTTCTGGAGAGATTCAACGCTGTGTGAAGGAGTTTTGGGTACTGAGCAGCACTTTGCAGGTTCATTTTGATTTGCCCTTCCTTGTATCGATTTAGAAGAGACTGTGGGGGCTGCACTCTGAGCTCTTTCCCTGGGCCTCTCCTTTGTTATTTCCAGCAGATTTGATGTACAGATCTCTCCAGGCCGAGATTCAAGGCTGCAATGAGCAGGATGTGGATGGAAAGCAAGATCAACCCTCCCCTTTAAGAACTGGCTGGGGCCATTGTGTCTGTGTTCCATTGCTGACTGACATTTCATGAGCTTCACCAGCACTCTGAGTTAGCGCCTCGCTCCTCGGCCTTTGCGCCTTAAGACAGATGTGTAGCACCTGATTTAGCGCTCCAATCACCTCCAGGGGCGATAAAAGTCAAGTTTGCAGTCGGAGGTGATAATTAGCGCCAGGCGCTAATCTTTGTGCCTGGCTGATAATTGTGCCCCAAACGGGGTGATACTGAATTTTTCCCCAAAAATATTTGTTCAAAGTCTCAGCCATTTCCTTGTTCCCCATTATTAATTCCCCAGTCTCATCCTCTAAGAGATCAATGTTTACTTTAGCTATTCTCTTCCTTTTTATATACTTGTAGAAGCTCTTACTGTCTGTTTTTACATTTCTTGCTAGTTTACTCTCATAATCTATTTTCTCCCTCTTTATAGTTTTTTTTAGTTATCCTTTGCTGGTTTCTAAAAATTTCCCAATCTTCTGGCCTACCACTAATCTTCGCAACATTGTATGCCTTTTCTTTCAATTTGATACCATCCTTAACTTCCTTAGTTCAGAAGAATCTCTCCTCAATAATTTGCTACCTTACAGCTCACAGCATTACTGAACCCTACTCTTCCTCTACATTCTTCAATGTTTCATCCCCTTCTTCATCTTCCTTCTCTACTTCTTCCTCTTCAGGAGGCTTCAAGCTTGCCTGTATATTGCAAGATTGTGGAGCATGCAACAAATGATTATGAATCTTGATACTTGCTCTGGGCAGTACTGAAGGACTCTTCCTGAGCTGTCCAGACAGAGGAACCGTTGCTTCAGGACACCAATTGTTTGCTCAATCAGAACCCTTGCTGTTGCACGGCTCTCATTATATTGGAGCTCGGCATCGGTGCCTGGGTTCCTGACAGAAGTCATGAGTCAGTTGGTGAGGGGATAGCCCTTGACACCCAGCAGCCAGCCTGCCACCCAATGGTCTGGGTGGAACAGAGGCGGTATTGAGGACTGGCACAGTATGAAAGCGTCATGACTACTGCCAGGAAACAAGGCACAGACCTGCATGAGCCACTGCCTGTGATCATAAACAAGCTGAAAATTGAGTGAATGGAAGCCCTTCCTGTTGAGAAACAGTACTGATTTATGATGGGGAGGACACGGGGCTACGTGCATGCAGTCTATGGTGGCTTGCACCTGTGGTAATCCAGCAATGCGGACAAATCCCAGTGCTCGTTCTTTCTGTTTGTCAGCATCCATGGGGAAGGTAATGAACTGTTGAAGGCCTCGCAAAGACTGTAGATAAGTCACCAGGATCGGATGAGATGCATCCTAGGATGCTGCGGGAAGTTAATGTGGAAATTACGGAGGTACTGGCCATAATCTTCCAATCCTTCTTAGATATGGGGGTGGTGCCAGAGGACTGGAGGATTGCAAATGTTATACCCTTGTTCAAAAAAGGGTGTAAGGATAAACCCAGCAACTACAGGCCAGTCAGTTTAACCTTGGTAGTGGGGAAGCTTTTAGAAACAATAATCAGGGACAAAATTAACAGTCACTTGGTCAAGAGTGGATTAATTCAGGAAAGCTAGCACGTATTTGTTAAAGACAAATCGTGTTTATCTCACTTGATCGAGTTTTTTGATGAGGTAACAGAGAGGGTTGATGAGAGCAATGTGGTTGATATGGTGTACATGGACTTCCAAAAGGCGTTTGATAAAGTGCCAAATAATAGGTTTGAGGGATGAAGGACTTCTGTTACATGGATAGACTGGAGAAGCTGAGGTTGGTCTCCTTAGAGCAGAGAAGGTTGAGGGAAGATTTGATAGAGGTGTTCAAAATCATGAGGGGTCTAGACAGAGTAGATAGAGAGAAACTGTTCCCATTGGCGGAAGGGTCGAGAACCAGAGGACACAGATTTAAGGTAATTGGGCAGAAGAACCAAAGGCGACATGAGGAAAAACTTTTTTACGCAGCGAGTGGTTATGATCTGGAATGCACGGCCTGAAAGGGTGGTAGCGGCAGATTCAATTGTGGCTTTCGAAAGGGTATTTGATAAGTACATGAAGGAAAAAAAATTGCAGGGCGAGGCGGAAAGGGCGGGGGAGTGGGACTAGCTGAAGTGCTCTGAGAGTCAGCACAGGCTTGACGGGCCGAATGGCCTCCTTCTGATGTGTAACCATTCTATGATTTCTATGATTCTAAATGAATGATAATCAGTGCTTTTTACTTCCCGTTTTGCTGTTTGTGAGAATTCTTCAATGTGATTGGCTGCGCAGCCTGCTTGATGACATCACTATTGCTGGATGCCACAGATCCCCTATAGATGATGCCAGATGGAAAGTCACGTCGGAAAAGGGGAAATCGATGCCACAGAGCCCGCTACAACCTTGTGGGAAGCTTTCTTCGAGGTCAGCGGCGAGCGCCGTCCCTGTGCTGCTGACAGCAAAATCTGGGCCAAATGTGTGGTTCTTTGTACTTTGTTTGCAATTGTGCAAAATTAGAGCTTGCATGCTATTTTCCAAATCTCCCTTTGTGTAAGCAAAATAATTTTTGCTGCCATTGAGCATCTCCTGTAAAGTACACAAACCTCAGGGGGCAGACTGACACTGAAGCACTTCACGCAGCTATTTACAAAAAAGAAATTGCAGTCGCATAAATGATTGCTGAAACACAGTGAAAAGGTACAAAAAGAAGGAAATGCAAAAATAGCTCAAAATGTTTAAGCTTACAAATGCAAGTTTATTTACCCTCCCAGACAATTCTCCATAATCCAAAAACAAGAGGGTGTTTTTGTTTTAGTTGAAGAGAAAAAAACATGATTGTAGATGAAGAGCTACAAATAGAGTAAGACTGTCTAAAATGCTGCATAGGGATGAACATTCAGAATTCAGTTGCATTCTACCTCTGGGTTTCATTTTAGAGAAGGCAGAGTGGTACAAAGCCAAATCTGCTTTAGGAACAGGAGTTGGCCATTCAGACCCTCGACCCTGCTCCCCTATTCAATCAGATCATGGCTCAATCTGTACCTCAACTCCTTTTCCCTGCTCTATATCCATTGATACCTTTACTTTTATCGATCTCAGTCTTGAAAGCTCCAATTGACCCAGCATCCACACCCTTTCGGGACAGAGAATTCCAGATTTCTACTACTGTTCTTTAGGTTTCCTTGATATGAACAGAAAGACACCGAATGGTGAAATTAAAATATAAACTGCAGGAAATGCACAACAGGTCAGTCAGTATCTGAAACAGAAGGATGGGCCAATGGTCCCCCACCCCCCTTCATGTTGGTCACATACAAAATGTTAACTTTCTCTCACAAAATGTTGACTGATGAGCTGTACGCTTCTCATGCTTTCTGTTTTTATTTCACGTACCTTTGATTGATTCAGCTTCCTGCAGTAAAATCTAAACCATCAGAAGCCTGAAACAAATTGGCTTCAACTATCTAATACTGTAATGCTCTCTCATTATTGCTTAATTAACTCATAATGTAAATATTCATGTTCCACCTTTGCAGTGAATAGCTTTAACAACACTGAAAATAGCAACATTTAATTTCTGTGCAAATGCAGTGGTAATTTGTGTGGTTTTTTTGTGCGGAACCTTTAGCTTCCATTATCTATTGTTTGCTATGATTCATCATGAGTTGGGATATTAAAGGGCAAGTTTCAGCTTCTCAAATTCAAAGTTACAAGGGATGAAAAAGGACTCACTTTAATATCCATCGCTATTTTCAGTCTAATTGGCCGGAGTTTTCTGGGGTCCGTGCGGGCGCGATGTGAGGCGGGTCGGGTGGGTAATTTGAAATATCCTGCAGCAGGTCAGGAACCCCCCGTGATATCTCGCCCCACGTGCCTTTCCCTCGGGCGCATTTGGCGGTACGGCAGCGACTCAAACGGCAGATGCAGGTGAGCTAATTTAAATCATTATCAGGCACTTATCAGACCCGTAAGAGTCGTTTTAACCCTACCTTTCAAATTTCCCTGGATGAGCACAGGAATCACGCAGCTCAGGAACCACGTCTGTCAACCTGAGGCAGAAGTTGAGTGACCATTGATCCAGCTGATTAGTGCACAGTATAGAAAGTACAATAAAAACTCCCACCTGACAGCTGATCACTTTCCTCAGGCAGGAGCTGTTGCTGACTGCACTGCCAGCACAGACTTAGCTCTCTAGAGGCTGCAAGTGTTTCCAGCAACGTCGGCATCTACTGTCACCTCATTGGTAGAATCTATCACATCATTGACAGATTGTTTCTGTCATCTCTACTTGACCTGCCATCTATTCCATCAGAATAGGTGCCGTTTATACTATCTCATCTTGGTCCTCAGAATCAGACCACGATGAGCCCCAACACCAACAGCAGCACCAGGCACACCAGCAGCACCAACAACAACACCAACCTTCTCCTCAATCACTTGATGCTGCACAGAACAGAGGGCATCAGCGCAGGGCTGCACCACACTGGAGGCGATACCCCCAACACAGGGTATACAGGCAGAGGATGAGCTTTCTCAACATGACTGAGCAGCAGTGCCAAAGGAGGCTCAGGCCAACGCACCAGGTTGTCGCAGACATTTGCACATTGCTGGAACAAGACCTGCTGCTCAGAGGAGCGGGTGGGCATGCCTTACCAGTGGCTGTCAAAGTCACCAGCGCCCTCAACTTCTTCACCTCAGGCTCTTTCCAGGGATCTGCAGCAGACATTTGCAGCATCTCACAGTCGGACGCCCACAGATGCATCACACAGGTCACCGATGCCTTGTTTGACAAGTCAGCTAATTATATCAACTTTTCCACTGATGAAACCAGTCTTGCGGAGTGGGCACTTGGCTTTGCCACTCTAGCTGGCTTCCCACGGGTGCAGGGCATCATCAACTGCACACATGTGACTACCAGGGCACCCCATTATAACCCAAGAGTCAACTGTAAGGACTTCCACTCCCTCAATGTGCAGCTTGTCTGAAACCATAGGAAGATCATCATGCAGGTGTGTGCCAAATTCCCTGGCAGCTGCCATGACTCCTTTGTCCTGTGCCAGTCCACCCTCCCTCAGCTGCACTAGGTTGGCACCACCCCACAGCAACACTATAAAGCATCCCTACAATGACCAAACCATTCCTTTCACACTGACCACCATTGCTGGAGATAACGTTATGTCTCACCATTCACTCTAACTCACTAAGCCACTTCCACAGGTGCACACAAATTTGTCCATGGAAGTGGTGAAAATAAAGATTTTTATGTGTGACATTACAGTAACGGAAACTTTACAGAAACATTTAATAAAACACTCAAGTGGCTACCCTTGTGAATTTACTTGTGTTTCATCATTCTCTTTTATGTGCTTCTACGAGGTGCTACCCCTATGGCTTCAGCAGAGGTAGAGGCACTCTGCTCACTTCTCTCCTGTGACTGCTTAGATGCTTTTGGCAGACATCCTCTGGGTAGGACTCCGGGGCAGAAATGGCCATCGCTATCCAAGGAGGCATCTGGGGCTCTTACTGAGGGGGTGGCAACGGGGGAGAAGTGTAAGCGCTTTGAGAGGAGCCCCCACTTGCATGCCCCCTCTCACCATTATCCCTCTCATGGGCCACCCGCACTTCCCTGCTAGCAAGGAGCTGGAAAGCACCATGCTGCACAGCAGTGGGGCCATGAGGACCCACGCCTACCTTGGCATCCCTCCTAGAGAGGTCTATGAGCCTCTGCCATCTATTCTCCATAGATAGCCAGCTATTCGCTATAGAGATCATGTGCTCCTGTGAGTGGCACATTAGCTGCTCCATACAGGTGGCCATCCTTTCCATGGAACAGCCTACAGTCTCCATCGCCTGCGACACAGTCGTGCTCATGTTGGAGATGGACTCCTCTATTCTCTGCACATTTGCAGACATCATGCTCACAAAACCTGTCAGAGCCCCCTGCACTTCTGGCTGCACCGATAGGAACGCCCTCTTTCTGGATGGCCCCCGAGTCTCAGCATCTGCATGCAGCTGAGCAGAGCTGGGAGCATCCTGTGCCCTCTGGCGAGGAGTCTCCACTGCTGTCCCTGACTCCACCAACTCCTCTTGCTCACTTGTGAGTTGTGAGACACCAGGTGACACTACTCTATCTCGCGTGGGACCCACCGAGGTCTGTGTATCTGCGCTGGTGCTGGGTGCGCTTATGTCTGGTGACGGTGCGCCCTCAGAGGCTGGAGGCTCCTCTGAGGAGTCATCTTCCTCTTCCTCCTGGACAGTGGAAGGGGCTCTTGGTGGACCTGTGGGAGAGTAAAGAGATGAGTTAGATATGTCATATCAAGAATGGGTAACGATACCATTATGCACATGATGACCATTCATTGGCTGTTGATATCAGTCCCCATATGAGTGACTGATGTGTGCCATGTAGCTGTATGATATGTAATTCTGTCACCAGGTTGTTGAGATGTCCCCCTCTCTCCGTCTCCGACCTCCAGCTGCTCGGCGACTCCAGAATCGTCTAAGGCAGCCTCCTCTGCTGATGTTAGGGTCGCCAATGATGGCGTTCCACCTCCGGTTCTCTCCCTTTCCCTCTTATTGTAGGCTCTCTTTTCCGGCAAGGAGGGAAAGAAGAGAAGGTTGAGTGAGAGTGATGGAATGAGTGTAAGGAATGGATGGGTTACATCTTTAGAAGGAGACTATGATGGAGTGGGGTGCCAAAGCCAAGTGGCCTCCTTGTGTGTTGTTAGTTGGTATGATTGCATTAGGATGAGGGTGAGTGTGAGGGGTGGCTAGTGAGATGGGGATGTGATAATGTAGGTAGAGAGAGAGGGATGGGTGGGTGTGCAAGGTATGTTGGTGTGAGTAAGGATGTGCAGCTGCAGGGTTGGGAAGGCAGAGTGATGGGGATGTGATGAGAGGTGCAGTAGGATGAAGTTGAGTGTGTCTTTGTACTCACCTTTCCTGATCTAATGAGATCATTGAAACGTTTCTGGCACTGCACCCAGGTCCTCCTGACCACAGCCCTGCTGTTTACCTCCTCTGCTACTTGGAGCCATGCTCTTTTGGTCTCCTGGGGAGATCTCTTCTGCCCATCAGAAGGGAAGAGGGCCTCCCTGCGCGCTCTGACTCCCTCCACAAGCATATGGAGGGAGTCATCGGAGAACCTGGGTGCAGCCCTCTGTCTCTGTGCAGTCATCTCTGGAAATGGTTGCAACACTCCAATGGTGCAGTGTGCTGCCTGCACACTCCTAGATGAACCTTCAAATGCAATGTGGCCATGGCTCCTTTAAATATACCGGCTGAAAACGCGTCATCGCTGATGTCATCAGACCCGCAACATTTAATAGGGCCGGGAAATGCGCAGGGCGGGCTTAATCGGCCCCATTAACGCAAAGTTGATCTGAGGCGCGGCATGGGATCAGGAACGGGGTCGCGACCCACCACAGCGACCACCCACACCCGACCTGCCCAAGTACGGAAAATTCCGGCCATTATGTTTATCAGTTTGAACAGTTTTGTTTTTTAAAAACTCAGGTTTCACTCCTTTATCAAAGGAATTGGATAGAAAATATTACTGAGCATGAAGGAATTAATACCGGCAGATATGGAGACTTTGCAATCCCAACATGAGTTAATAGTGTATGAATGGTCAACGAATTTTCTGAAATTCCTTTGTCCATTATTTTAGCAGAGGCACTAAAATTAAATAAAAAGATTAAAGCCTCTAATAAAATAGCAGAGAAGTGAATTTCAGATAAATGCATTAAGGGTTTCTATGCTCAATGAGATTTCAAGGTCACAGTTTTTAGTTTAATGCATTGACCCTCACTCAGCCCAAAAACAGCACTTTAGTGTTTGATAAATTGTTGTGTGCCATGTAAACAGAAAAGGACTTGACAAATCTAGGTGGATTTTGTTGATATCAGAATAGTGTAGGCTATGAATATTGCCTGGCAACATTACGGTGGAGTTTAGTTTGCTTAGAGGTTAATACTGCAGACTTTGTAATCCTTTAGTGTCAGTCCAAGAATGTGCGATTTGCCCTTATTGCCTTGCTGCGAAGCATTTTATACTGCACTGTATCTGATGGACTAGTAGCGATAAGTCAGTTTTAAATACTGATTTGTTGTTAGATGTTAAAAGCTTTAAATACAACCATTAGCAAATATATTATTAACAATTAAAACGGTGTGCAGTGAACAGTAAAATCGGTCACATCTGGTGTCAGAGGCCTGGCTTAGATATTGATGCATAAGTGTATGACCGCACACATGACTAGCGAGACATGAGTTGCTGTCTAACAATTTTCCTGTTTAATTTCAGAACAGGCATCATTTGCAATCATGCTGGTGGTAACTTTCCCCTCCTTGTTATATTTGACTTCACTTTGTTAAGTGTGGTTCAATATATTACAAATGGATGCATCCATTCCAGAAATCTGCTGATCTCTAATACAGCCCATAATCGGAATGTCTTAGCTGGACTTATTTGTATATTGCTAAATGTGGCATATTACTCTACCACTCTTTCACATTAGTCGAAGAGGAGTCTGCTGTGAATAGAACGCCATGAGGGGAACGTTAACCTGGAGGAGTGCGTGGGTTCGGGGGTTAAATCCAGCAAAAATGTCAGCACGTCGGGAAGCCAGTTCCAACCCGCCGACTTTTAGGTTTAATTGGTGCGCAGTGGGCTGTGTGCGCCCAACCCCCTCGGGAGAGGCGGGTATTTTTTTATTCATTTACGGGATATGGATGTCGCTGGCAAGGCCAGCATTTTATTGCCCATCCCGAATTGCCCTTGTGAAGGTGGTGGTGAGCCACCTTCTTGAACCACTGCAATCCATGTGATGAAGGTTCTCCCACAGTGCTGTTAGGGATGAAGTTCCATGATTTTAACTCAGCAATGATGAAGGAACGGCGATATAGTTCCAAGTCAGGATGGTGTGTAACTTGGAGGGAACTTGGAGGTGGTGGTGTTCCAATGCACCTGCTGCCCTTATCCTTCTAGGTGGAAGAGGTCGCGGGTTTGGGAGGTGCTGCCGAAGAAGCCTTGGCGAGTTGCTGCAGTGCATCTTGTAGATGGTATACACTGCAGCCACGGTACGCCGGTGGTGGAGGGAGTGAATGTTTAAGGTGGTGGATGGGGTGCCAATTGAGCGGGCTGCTTTGTCCTGGATGGTGTCGAGCTTCTTGAGTGCTGTTGGAGCTGCACTCATCCAGGCAAGTGGAGAGTATTCCATCACACTCCTGACTTGTGCCTTGTACATGGTGGAAAGGCTTCAAAGAGTCAGGAGATGAAACACTTGCCGCAGAATACCCAGCCTCTGACCTGCTCTTGTAGCCACAGTATTTATGTGGCTGGTCCAGTTAAGTTTCTGGTAAATGAGGACACCCTGGATGTTGATGATGGGGGATTTGGAGATGATAATGCCTTTGATTGTCAAGGGGGGGTGGTTAGACTCTCTGTTGTTGGAGATAGTCATTGCCTGGCACTTGTGTGGCGTGAATGTTGTCCAGGTCTTGTTGCATGCGGGCATGGACTGCTTCATTATCTGAGGAGTTGTGAATGGCACTGAACATTGTGCAATCATCAGCGAACATCCCCACGTCTGACCTTATGTTGGAGGGAAGGTCATTGATGAAGCAGCTGAAGATGGTTGGGCCTAGGACACTGCCCTAAGGAACACCTGCAGCGATGTCCTGGGGCTGAGATGATTGGCCTCCAACAATCATCTTCCTTTGTGCTTGGTATGCCTCCAGCCAGTGGAGAATTTCCCCCCTGATTCCATTGACTTCAGTTTTACTAGGGCTCCTTGATGCCACACTTGGTGAAATGCTGCCTTGATATCAAGGGCAGTCACTCTCACCTCACTTGTGGAATTCAGCTCTTTTGTCCATGATTGGAACAAAGCTGTAATGATGTCTGGAGCCAAGTGGTCCTGGCACAACCCAAACTGAGCATCGGTGAGCAGATTAGGGTTGCCTCTTAACATATAACAATTAGAGCAATATTTCAACTGACTTTTAAATTTAACGATGCATCCACGGCTTTCCCGGTCTTCCTGAAACTCGTTAGTGAAAGCAAGGCAAGAGCGGCTGAATCAAACTCAGGGAAATACAGCGATAAATATTGAGCACTCACATTTGCTTTCTTACCTGTAGTGGAAAATGGTTTGTTCACAGTACTTTTGCTGAGAGGTTACTTTCGACACTTTGGATGTTTTCTCCATCACATCAGGATGGGTGGTGCTATGGCTGCCTTAGATTGGACCTCGGACGAGGACCAGTATGACCGGCACCAGAACCAGCCTGCTGTTCAGAGACCTGTAGCTGGACAGCAGAGAAGGGAACAGCAGAGAGGGCAGCAACAGAGGGGTGCAGCTCACAGGAGACACTACCCGCGACACAGGGTGTACAGGCAGAGCCTGAGTTTCCTTGATATGTCCGAACAGCAGTGTCTCAGGAGGCTCAGGTTGTTGCGTCAGGTGGTGGCAGACATCTGCAGCCTCCCAGAAGAAGACCTACTTCCTGCTTGACCTGATGGCTATGCATTACCAGTGGCCCTCAACTTTTTTGTCTCCGGATCCTTTAAGAGCTCTGCCGGAGACATTTCCAGGATCTCCCAGTCGGCGGCCCACAAATACATAAGACAAGTTACTGATGGCTTAATTGTCAAGGCTGGCAATTATGTCAACTTTTCCTGCGATGACACCAGTCAGAATGAGCGGGCACTTGGGTTTGCGGCTCTGGCTGGCTTCCCACAGGTGCAGGGCATCATCGACTGCACACATGACAATCCGGGAACCCCCAGATCAACCAGCAGTATTTATCAACTGCAAGGTCTTCCATACCATCAATGTGCATCTGGTGTGGAACCATAAAAAGATATTTCTGCAGGTGTGCACCAGATTTCCAAGGAGCTGCCAAGATGCTTTCATCTTACTGCAGTCCAAGCTCCCTGACACCTTTGGACCTGCAAGCAGACTTAAGGGGTGGCTGCTAGGAGACAAGGGATACCCACTTCAAACTTGACTGATGACACCCATCAGAAACCTGACCAATGAAGCCCAACAGTGCTACAATGGATGCCATATGACCACCAGATGTGTGATCGAACAAGACATCGGCATGCTGAAGATGTGCTTCAGGTACCTAGACAGATCTGGAGGAGCCCTTCAGTATGCACCCGCCAGGGTGCCCAGAATGGTTGTGGTGTGCTGCGCTCTGCACAACATTGCACAGCAGCGAGGTTTGGACCTGCAGGAGGAACAAGGCGAAGAGCTCAAATCCTCTTCGAACGATTCCAAGGAGGAGGAAAAAGGTGACGCGGGCAGTGCACCACCAGCTGCTCACATTGCTGCCCGGGATGCCCTTATTAATGCAAGGTTCACTCACGTTGCACCAGCGGACCCATATCAGAAGCACGTGCAACGGCCACTCTTACCGCTCCTCAACCCCCCAATGCCACTGAAACAAAGCAGCACTGCAAGCAACCAACCACCCCTTGCACATCCCCCCATTGGTCCCCATCAATTCATGTCTTCCCATTCATCATCAAACAAATTAAAAGGTGACTTGTCAGCCGGAAACAAAGAATGGGCAAGATGGGAAAGGGGTGCAAAAGAATAATATTTATGTGCTTTAACTAAACAACAGAAATTTAACAACATAACATTTTCTCAGACACCCTTGTGCAACTACAAAGCTTTACTCTTCCTTTTCCTACTATACCTACGTGGTGCACCCCTTGTGTCTTGAGCAGATGTAGAGATTAGATTATCTCTAGTCTTTCAGATAATCAGGATCAACTGCAAACCAACATGATGGGATTATTGTGTTGAATCAGAGTTTAAGACGGAATATAACACACTAGTTATACAGCAAAAACTTGCGACCGTGACAAGCAGCTGATACCAGTTCCGATCGGACAGATGGCTGCCGTGCGTGAACAGTTCTCCGGCTTACGACCTTTCTTCCTCTCGTCTAGAACCTCCAAGAATGGGTCCACTCCCAGAAGAGTGTTAGACCAGCCCCACTCTCGTATGGCTCTCCCCTCCAGCATCTGTGCTAAGGGCTTTTCAGGTCTTTCTCTTATAGCCTTTTTTAGGGGTAGGTCTGATGTAAAATATGGACAGGACCATTTAACCTGTAAGGGCTCTTCCTAAACCAAGGTGCCCAATGGCACGTCAAGTTCTTCTCAACTTCGAGATGAAGATCCTCCCTCCAGGAGGGGTCTTCACAATCATCACACATGTTTTATTGTTTATACGTTTTGAAGGCCTACCCACCGGAATTTCTCTTATCTCCCTTGTCCCTATCCTCCCTAGTTTGGAGTCAGACATGCCACTCTCAGCCACCAGATGTTCGTAACTGCTTGTTATCAGTTATTTATGTTCATGCTATTCATGCAGCTTTAGCTATGCAAAACTAACTATTTCATTATCAGACGATTGTACCATGGAATGAATCATTAAATTCCCAAAGATATCCTCTATTCTCATACACTGGTTAACTTACGCATTTTAAAGCAGTTTTGTTAAACAAAGTCAAAATCTTAACTTAGCATTATAATATGGTTATTAGCAGTAATGGAAGAAATATAGGTGCTGGGCCTTGGTTGGTCAAATTAAAGATATATAAAACAACCTTTCTAGCACGCAAACAGCAAACAAGGTCATCATGCTGCAGGATGTTATAACATCCGCAGGGAACCAGAAACATAAACAAATACTAAGCATCTATCCAGCTATTCTGAAGAGACACTTTTGTCTCAAGTTCTGATACAATCCTCTAAACACAGTATTATTCGTGTCACAATTTCATTCGTATAACCCCATATATTTTGGATACCCTAATTTCTAACACAGAGGTAGAGGCAGATCCTTGCTCTGACTGCTGAGATGCTCTTGGCTAATGATATCTGGGTTTTGGAGCCTGTGAAGGCCCCACCAAAGACTGCTCCACCTGCAGTAGTGCAAGGGCAGACTCGGCCATCGGGACACGAGGCAGCATGTGGGCTATTGATTGGGGTGGGAGGGACAACGGGTGAGAAGTGGATGTGCTTTGAGTGGACTCCCCACTTCCATGCTTGCGCCATCATCCTTCTCATGGCCTAGCTGCATTTCACTGCTACCACTGTGCTGGAGAGCATTTTGGTGCAGATTAGTGCAACATTGTAAGGCCAAGGCTAAGGTATCTGTCATCCTATTTAAGGTGGCAGACATGTTGTCATTCAGAGTCTGCACAGCCATGGTCAAGGCATGCAGGGACTCATTTGATTGGAGCATTTGATGTTCCACGGAACTGACCATTCTATCAATGCAAGAAGATGTCATCACAGTGCCCTGCGCCATCAACCCACTTATGCCTGAGGTGGACTCCTCCATTCTCTTTGCAGTCGTGGTCAGTGTGCTTGGAAAACCTGTCAGTGCATCGCACATTGTCTGCTGCTGCTCAATGAATCTCCTACAGTATCTGTGTCCAGCTGAGCAGAGCTTGGAGAGGGCTGCACCCTCCGACATGGCCTCTCCACTGCCGTCCCTGCCACCACCATCTCCTCTTGCTCACTTGCGTTAGTCACCAGGTGAAAAAACCAACCACCTGTCTAACTGGTCCCACCAAAGAGCGAGTATTTAAGCTGGTGCAGGGTGTGCATGAGTCCTGTGATGGTGCAACCTCAGAGGACTCAGCTCCACTGGGGAGTCGTCATCGGTGACCTCCAACAACTTCTGCTGCACGCATGAAGGCCCTGTGGGAGGTAAGACATGAATTAGTCCTGGCAAGATAAGTATGTTGTAACTTATTATTATGAAGATGATCATATTTCACTCGCTGTTGAAAGCAAGTCAACATGACTAAGTGATGTATGACATGTGGGTTGCCAATATTTAATTGTGTCACCAGGTAGCTGGGAGCTCCTCGTCTTCCCATCTCCGACAGCCAGGGATGCCGAAACTCTATTTATTTCCAGCACCTCCTCCTCTGCACTTGTGAGCTGGTAAATCTGTGGAGGGCCACATCCACTTCTCTCCCTCTCCCTCGTGTTCTGTGCTCTCTTCAGCAATGAGGAAAAGGACAGAGCTATGAGTGAGTGTAGCGGCATGTGTTCATCCAGTGGATGCAGTGCATTTGGTGAGGGTGACTATGAGGGAGAGGCAGGAACTTGCATGAGGGTGAGTGGGAGTGTTGGCTGGATAGATGGAGCTATGAGGAAGTGCATAGAAAGAGAAGGATGGGTGGGCGTGCAAGGTAAGTGGGTGTGAGGAGTGATGTGATGGAGCAGGCTTGTCAAGGCAAAGTGAGGGGGGAGGGAGGCGCACAGCAGGATGTAGGTGAATGTGCAACTGCACTCACCTTTCCTAACCTGGTTTGGTCGTTAAACCGCTTCCTCCACTGAATCCAGGAGTGTGGCACTATGCTCCTGCTGCTGACCTCCTGGGCCACTTCCAGCCACGCTCCAATCTTTGGAGTGCCCTTTAAATACTGGAGTTGCGATCGCATCATACGGGTCTTCATCACGTCCGCTGCCACAGATTGGATGGCAAACCCAGAAGTAAAATGATAATGAGCTGGCTGAGTTAAAAAGCCACTGGCAGACACGCTAAACTTACTTCCAGGTTTCCCGTACGATTATCGGAGCCCCCCCCCCCCCGCCCCCGCCCCCGCTCTCAACGCATCTCCGCATAAGTACCAGGGCCTTTGTGACTGCAATCACATGCCTGCTTTGAGCCCTGACTCAGGCACCATGTATAATTAAATCATGAACCCATTTATAAAGAACTGATTTACAATCTTGTTACTCATAGTGCACAGAAGGAAAACTCCCCCCATGGAGAAGAACTGTTGGGACTATCAGCCTTTTCTATTCATTAGAAAATTCCAAAGCAGCTGCTGCATCACTAGAGTATGTTTTAAAAAATAGCAGTTTTTAAAAGAGGCAAATTATAAAGTGGGTTGCTACTGGTGCATAAGTGAAATGAAGTGAGACCGTACTCAGCAGTGGCGCAGGTGATTTTGCTGGTCTGAGCCACGGTAGCATATCTATCTGCAATCAAGAGGTGACGGATGCATTGTACCAGAAGATAAGCTAGTTGAATTATTTTTCCAGGAATGTGGACACACATGCTACTGCTTCTGACACTACTGCTACCTTCCCCAGATTGCTGGGTGTGGTGGCTTTTACCTCTCCTGTTTTTTGGGTCTCTTTTCTCCTCCAGATTTTAGATTGCAGGATTCCTTGGATTTAAAAAAATTGACAACCCAATTCAATAGGTAGTGGTCAGCCATACACATAACTGAATCAATCTCACCGTATTGTTTATGTTTGACTTGTGTTAATTGGTTCCTCTCTCAAACATGTAACCTTGGAGACAACTGACCAATCCTTGGCTTAGAAATCCGATAACTCAGGAAAATGGGCGGTTCCACTGTCGGGCGAGGTTAATTCGTGCCTGCAAAAAGAGCGCAGGCAGCACCGTTATTTTGGTGCTGCCTGCTGATTTAAATGATTGGATCGCAGAACCTACCGTGCAACGCGCTGTTTCAGGCAGTGCGCTCAGCACGAGGCAGCATTGTCTTAAAGCTAGGCTGTCATTTTAGAAAGCAGTCTCGAACCCTTGAATGGGAACTGCCTTCTAAAGTAAAATTAAAAAATCATTTAAAAGTAGGCAGTCTTTAGCCCTTAGAGCTCAACTGCCTTCTGAAATTTAAAAAAAAAATAATTCCGAAATGGCAGCCTTCAGCTCTTAAAGCTGAACTGCCTTCTGCACATAAAAACATGGGAAAAGTGCTTCAGCACGAACACAACTGGCTCAGCAAGCCACGGAAAGGGCACCCAGGGTCTCAGATGCAGCACTCCAGCTTTGTGCAGGGGGTCAACACTGGAAGAGAGGTCCTCTACCCATAGGGGCCAGGAGGCCCTCCAGAAAGAAGGACGTGAGACCAGATCTCCGAGGCCGTCACTGCCAGCAGTGTCGCCCCCCAGGACCCAAAGAAGTTTGATGACCTCAGACCACTGGTCAAGGTCAGTTAATGCATCTTCAAAAGCCATCACCTACCAACTGCACCATTAGCTTCACACACTGCTCAATGCATGACCCCTCACCCCCGCATCACTCACCTACCAACAATCTCTGTCAAACACAAGGCACACCTTACATTCCTAGCTTCACTTCACCCCCTCAGAAGAGACGGTGCTAGCCACTCTTGAGAGTGGCATGGCTGAGCCCTTGGCCAGTGGCAGGGCTAAAAGAATGCAAGATGCTGGTATCCTCATACGTTATCCTCTTTCTCTCATCTCACTTCCTCCTCATCCCGCAATCTCTTCTGATGTACAAGCTGCGCATGGTGTAAGCATGCAGCTCTTGCTTTCCTGCCCTCCCCTCACCACAACCCTACACTTGTGCATTGCTCCTTTCAGACACCCAAGAAATCCAGCCTGCCCAGCCAGTGGTTGACCAAGAAGAGGGAGAGGAGAGAGAAGAAGAAGAAACATTGTCACTCGATTTGACACTCCCAGCCACCAGCTCCTCGGGGTCGTCCTACAAGGCCATCTGCAGTTTCCCCCATTGAAAGCCATTGAAAGTCAACAGCCTTCCACCAGCCATACTGCAGCCACTGGGGTAGCACTGCATGACATCAGAAGGATGGGCAAAGGCACACACAAGACTGTCATTAAGGGAAGGCACAAGAGTGATTAGTTGATTTCTTGATGTCATATTGGATGCATATATTGATAAAGTTGGATTGGAAAGTTTGCTTTGTGGTGGCTTTTATTTCAGCATTGTGGCCAAGAGGACACTGTGATGGTCAGTACCAGAGGGAAGGTAAGGTGCGGGACTAATGATGAAAGGGGAATTGGGGTTGTGGTCACTGGTACCATAGGCGGATGATTCCATCCCGAATTTCCTGGCTAGAAAGGGGCTGTCTGAGTTGCATCCTTCCTTTTGCTGCCTCCTCTTCTGCGTCTTCCTTTTTTGCTTCTTCCTCTTCCCTCTGCGAGCAGCCTGTCCTCTTTGCTAGCTCTGCTTCATCTCTATGTGTCCCTCAGGATTCTGAGCAAATGGGCTTCTCAAAGGCAAAATACTGCAGACGCTGGAAATCTGAAATGAAAGCAGAAAATGCTGGAAATACTCAACAGGTCAGGCAGCATCTTGACCTGAAATGTTGGGCTGGATTTTGTGAATGGAGACGTGCTAGAAGCGGGACTGCTGCTTGTCGGATCTCAGTCCCGCCTCCACCATGTTCTGGCCAACCAGCGGGATTTTCCCCTGATTGACCTTGTTAAGCCTGCCCTGTGGGCTCAGCAGGCCAATTAGGGGGAAGTCACTGACAGAGCACGTCAACGCCTGACGTGACATCTGTCAAGACTTCTTGAAAGAAGAAGTGTCAGCATTTGACAGCTCTGTGAAGCTGTCAAACACTGACATTATGTGTAGTTTGATGAGGCTTTGTGTTCAGGACTCATCAAGCCTTTCAACTTTGTAGAAAGCAGATGACTGTTGGTTCGAAGGATCCAACAGCCAGTCTGTGAAATCTACAATGGAGATGTCGAGACTCCGGAGCCACAGCGGCTAAAGGCTGTAGGCAGAAACAAAGGTAAGTGAACATTTTCTAACACTTATCACTCACCTCACATACTTACCACTCCACACTTGCACCCATCACTCACCTCTACATCTCACTTTCAGGCCCCTCCGATCCCCGCAGACCTCCTACTCATCTCCTCCAACCCGGCGGGGTTTTCCACCTCCTGGCAAAAGGGCACAGAGATGGGATGGGGTGGGTTTGCCATCCGCCCCCACTTTCTGCAACTTTACCGGCAGTCCCGCCTCCATACCCGCCTCCTCGGGGCTGACAAAATCCAGCCCATTAACTCTGTTTCTCTCCCCAGGGATGCTGCCTGACCTGCTAAGTATTTCCAGCATTTTCGGTCTTCTCAGAGGCCTTTCTTTACCATCCAAAGCCTTATAAATGTCCAGCAGCATACCCTGCACTCGCTGCACACTTTAACAACTTTTAAAATGTTTTGCACCACTACTTCAATAAAATTTAAAACGAACAGTCCAAAAGCTGAAATCCAAACTTACCTGAAAATTGAATGTGTCCCTTTAAGAAGCGCTTACAGCATCTCTGTAGGGCTGTTTCATGCATTTATTTTGTGCATAGTTATGACAGGGCGTTATGGCGTGCGAGAATGTCCAAAATAGCAGTCGTGGCATCAAATCAGGCATTGCACACCTATTGATGTCACGATCTGCTCATTTAAATTTGAGAGGCCAGTGCTGGCAACAGCAGCACTATGGCCCTCACCAAAATGGCAGCCACCGTGTCCCATGCTGGAAGCGGGCAGAAGCGAGACGACCACAATTTTCTCAACAAAACTGGCCTTAACGGCTGGCGCTACAATGGAGAATTTCTAAGCTCTTATATTTGTATTGATTTAGACTGGGGATGGGAAATTTAACTGCACTAGGTGAACTGTCAGATCTAGAAATTCGTTATAGCCAAGAAGTGGGCAGTGTTTAGACTAAAAATGGTTCAGTAGCGCCACATGAAAATCGTCTAGAATGCACACCAAATTCATGCTCACTCATCATTAAAATGAATGCAGTCATGATTCTAGTCTAAAAACTCAAGCTCATTGGCGTTACACTGAAAAGCTGGACCAATATTATGGGCATAGTAATTACAAGTCACGATTGTCACAGACTTTTTCCACTACTTAAAGGGGAGGTTCATTGTTGCTGCAGAACCTCATTCTCCGGATTGTTGGCTGTGCAGCTGCCCCAACAGTAAACCAAACACAAGTTAGAAGTCATCCATAGGAATCATGGCAGACCAAAGACTGAGGGAGAGAGCCCATAGGTTCTCGGATGAAGCTCTTGAGGCACTGGTATGTGCAGTGGAGAGAAGGCGGGCGGTCCTGCACCTGAAAACTGGCAGGAGGCCCTCTCCACAAGTCTGGTACACTATGTGGAGGGAGATAGCCAACCACGTCACGGGTAGCATTGTGGTCCCCAGGACCCACACACAGTGCAGGAAGAAGTTTAACGACCTCACTCGGGTGGTCAGGGTGAGTGAAGGCTTCAACAAATGCTACATACCACCATCTGTACCACAAGCTTCATGCACTGGTCAATGCACCACACCCCCAGCACTCACCCACCAACAATCTCTACCTACCAACACTCACCCACATCTCACACCTTGCACACAATGAAAGCTATTCAACTATGGCAGGCACATCACTCAAACACATTGCACCGCACTCACTCACACACTTTCTTTTCTCTTGCAGGCCAAGGTGGCTCACAACCAGAGGGAGCAGGAGCGGACAGGCGGGGGCCAAGCCCACATTGAACAGCTGAGCTAGCTGGAAAGTAGAGTGCTGGAGATCATTGGGTGCCAGGTGGTGGGTGCCGTGGCCACTGGCGACATCGACCCCCTGTATGCATGCATTTCTGCCTTCCTGCCCGCCTCCCCTCACCTTAACCCGACTCTTGTGCCTTTCTGCTTTCAGCGAATCAGCAAGCACCTGAGCAACCTCTCCCTGAGGGTACCGTAGAGAGCGAGGGGGGAGAAGAGGAGCAGGAAGTAGACACCGTGTCACTACACCTGTCACTCGCAGACACCAGCTCAGATATTGGCACTACGCGTTCTTTAGAGGCTAGTGTAGTAGCAGGATCTGCTCATGGTGAGGCACCGGGCATGGGTGGGCTGCAGCAAGGCCAGGGGGAAAGGGTAGCTCGGGGGCCAGCTCCCCGGAGGGCGAGTTTACGCGGGAGTTCTGCTGCACAGGACTCAGATGAGGACTTCGATGGGGAGGCCTTTAGAAGAAGGGTGATGGGCATGCACACGGAGATGATAGATGCAATGGCAAGGTTGCCAGAGAGCCTCTTGGCAATGTCAAGCAGCATGGACGAGTCCGCCTCCAACATTGCACAAGGCTCTGTGCACACCATGGAGCCCATCGTTTCCAGTCTGCAAATGACGGTAGACTCCCAGAGAGACCGTGGCGATCCAGACGTGATGGCGCTCATGATGGGCGATGTCGCAGCTTCCATTGCAGCACAGGTGGAAGCGACACAACGTCTTAGTGTTGCAGCGGAAAGTTAGACTGCTCTCATGCAGTCTCTGCTTGGTGGCATCCAATCTCTGGCTGCTCTCATGCAGTCTCAGCTTGATGCCACACAAGCTCTGACTGCTGCCATTGTGGCTGGGTCTACCGCTGTCGACCGGGGCTTTCACGGTGTCGCAGCGGGCCAGCAATCTGTTCTCCAACAGATTGCTAGGAATGCTGAGGTGCCGCCCCGGGAGAGTGGCAGTAGGTCTATGGAGCAGGAACCTGCTGTCCTCTCTCAGGATGAGAGCATTCCTGCTCCCACCATTGCCACTCCGACATTGTCCTTGTCCCTGCCCTACATCCAGCCAGTCCAGACTGCTGTCGATTAGGCCGAGGTGGTACACTCTACAGCCGGGCCTTCTAGGTCCAGAGCTTGTCGAGCTTGTCCTGCAAGGTCATCTGAAGTTTCCCGCATGGACACTCAGCAGCCTTCCACCAGCCACTGGAGGCGCACTGTGTAGGAGCACTAGAGTAGGAAAAGGCACATGAATGACAGGCACTAAGGAATTGCACAAGGGCGATTAGTTAATAGTGTTGATGTTATGTGTGTGATATATTTATAGATACATTTATTAATTGTGTTTGGAATCTTTTGTGGTGTCTCTCATTTCAGCTTTGCGTCCAGGAGGATGCTGTGATATGGCCTGCGACAGGGATGGAATGATGGGGATCTGGGGTTTCACTCATTCGAATCGGAGACTGATGAGCGGGAAGGCCGATTGTCTAGCTGCCTCCTCCCTCCCACCTGTTCCTCGTCCTCCTCCTCCTTGCCCTCCTCCTCCTCCTTGTCCTCCTCCTCCTCCTTGTCCTCCTCCTCCTGCTTGTCCTCCTCATCCTCATCCTCCTCCTCCTCATCCTCCTCTCCCTCATCCTCCTCTTCCTCATCCTCCTCCTGAGGTGGTCTCGCACTCCCTGGTGGCAAGGGCTGTGTCCTCATGATGGCCTAGTTGTGGAGCATGCAGCAGACCACCATGAAATGGGACAACCGCTCTGACGAGTACTGGAGGGCTCCTCCCGAGCGGTCAAGGCAGCAGAACCATTGCTTCAGTAGGCCGATGGTTTGCCCGATGATGTTCCCGGTGGCAGCATGGCTCTTTATGAGCGCTTGCACGAGTGTTGGGGTTGCGGAGCGGAGTCATGAGCCAGGTGGAGCAAGGATAGCCCTTGTCTCTAAGCAGCCACCCTCAAGCTTGACGTGGTCACTGGAAGATTGCTGGCACACCAGTCTGGTACAGGATGAAGGCATTGTGGCTGCTGCCAGGATAACGGGCATTGACATTGAGTATTCGCTGTGTGTGGTTGCACACCAACTGCACATTAAGTGAGTGGTAGCCTTTGCGGTTACGGAAGATCTCAGGATTGTTATGTGGGGCCCGCAAAGCCACATGGGTGCAGTCGATGGCGCCCTGCACCACGGGGAAGTCCGCTATCCTGACAAAGCCACATGCATGCTCATCCTGTTTCTCTCTAGTTATCGGGAAGCAAATGTAGTCCCTTCTCTTGGTATAGAGAGCCTCAGTGACCTCCAGGATTCAGCGATGGACAGCTAACTGTGAGATGTTAGCTTTGTCTCCTGTTGCAGACTGGAAGGATCCACTGGCGAAGAAATCAATGACCACGGTGACCTTGACTGCCACTGGGTGAGCTGTGGTTGCCCTGGTCTGAAGCTGGAGGTCTGGTTGCAGGAGGTGGTAGAGTTCTGTGACCACCTCCTTGGTGAAGCGAAGCCTCCTAATACACTGCTCCTCGCTTAATTGAAGGTAGGAGAAGTGCTGTTGGAAGACCCTCGGAGGGTAAGGCCTTCTGTTGTCAGCCCTGATGACCCTCCTCCCTCTGGCCACATGTTCCAATCTTTCTCGCTGCCTTCGCTCCCTCCGCCATAGATCCTGGAGGGCAAGGGCGAGATTGACTGCCAGTACAGCCCCCGTGACTTTTAACAAATGTTTGAAGCATTTCAAAAATAAGGAGGGAGTTTTGTACTTGCCAGGACACTCTCTGATACCAAATAACCTTCAAATGACTGAAGAAAAGTCTTGCAGTAGCAGGAATTAGCACACAGCAAACTTCAGGTACAAGTGATTGGTGAGGATCCCTTTAAATAGCATCGCTGGAGCCGGCTTCCTGCTGCTGCACGCCACCTCAACCTGTCGTTCCTTTCTCCAGCCGGTAAGTTTAATGGCCAAAACGAAGTTGGGAGATCGGGCGTCATGATCTCTGTGACTGTGATGTCCCTGACGATTGAGTTTACCGGCCGCGCTACCGGCAAGACAGATATGGTGTGTGGCGCTGGAACCGCCATCAGCTGGTGGTAGAGCTCTGAACGGTGTTTTAGCGCCATCTCATGGCGCTAACATGTGGCACTAAACACACCAATTTCTCTGTCTTTAATTTTATTGCATATATTTATTTTAACACAGCATTCCAGTAATAACACAAGACTACCCATTACCACTGTATGTACCATCACCAAATATAGGTAACCCAAATTATTACTGCCGCTGTCCACCACCCATGGGCTGACGTACAATTGGCAAACTTCACATATAAATGCTTAATACTCTCGCACTATATTTCTGTTTGTGCTGCTTTTATGCAGGTGTTACTCATTAATTGGAAGTGGATTAATTCCTGTGTAAAAATAACACAGCGGAACGTAGTACGAACATGTTAAGCATTCGTACCTGACGGTCATCAATCAGAATTTCAACCCTCAATTGTCATCCAATTAATACCCACGTGCCATAGAATTATTATCCAATATTTGAATGTGTATGTATCCATATTCTGTGTATTTGCTTGTTTTAATCTATGTGTGACTTATCCTTCTTAAGTGCATATATGATCTGCCCGTGACCCTTGTCCTTCTCCGATAATAATAGTAACATTAGGGCAGGGAGTAACATGCAAACATGAATGTACAATTTGATGTTAGAAAGGATAAAGGAAGCAACCATGCTCTGTAATGTCTGGGCTTTAGGGTACAGCACAGCTTAGGCTGTGTCAGCGAGGCTCAATGTCTTATCAGCAGTGTTCATGTTTATACGGTTAATAGCATTGTTTTTGTGCCAGGATAGATCACTGCACTGAGAGTCAACATCCTTTTTGTAATTATTGGACTTTGCACAATGTGTTTGCCAGATCCTGAATGCTGCTATTGAAGAGGCTGTAGCTAGACTGAATAACAAAACCCCTCTCCAATATCAGCCCACAGTGCTGTCTAGAGAATCAGCCCTGTATCAAATACGGTCATGGTTGGAGCAGAACCCAATGTTGCCCCTCTATTGTGTATCCATAAGTACCTACAAATTCTACTGCAGCCGCCATGTAGGATATAATTCTCTGCAGATTACACCAACCTGCATTTATAAATCACCCCTTAAATAGAAAGATATCTCAGGATACAGTTATACTGTCACAAGGGAACTGAAGGTGATTCATCTTTTGAGTCACCTCCAGGTTATGGATCACGTGCCCCCTGTGTCAGGATGGCCAGCACTTGTATCACCCCTCCGTGTTTTTGACACCAATTTAACCTAGTTAACTAAAGGCAGTTCAGCACATCTGCGCACTTTTATTGTTAGGCTGACAAAGACAAAAACAAAGTTATCACAAACCTCTGTCCTGTCCTGAAGGTCAGCCCCTGATCTAAAATATTGGGTTCTATAACCCCTCGCTTGTTTTACTTAATCGGGGGCACCCGTGAGATATTGGGAGCCTAGCTGGCTGCCGCCATCCTCTCTCCATGGTCCTCGTGCCCTAAAATAACTGGGATGGATGAGCACTTCATCACAAGGTATAGAGAGCCGATACACACTGACACTCAAGAGATGACTGTCTATGAATCTGCAGTTGGTTTCATAGAATCATAGAGTGACACAGCTCAGAAGGAGGCCATTCAACCCATCATGCCCGTGCCGGCTCTTTGGTAGAGCTATCCAATTAGTCCCACTCCCCTGCTCTTTGCCCATAGCCCTGTTTTTACCCTTCAAGTATTTATCCAATTCTCTTTTGAATGTTACGATTGAATCTGCTTCCACCACCCTTTCAGGCAGCGCATTCCAGATCACAACTTACTGTGTAAAAAGATGTTTCCTCATGTCGTCTCTGATTCATTTGACAATCACCTTAAATCTGTGTCCTCTGGCTACCAACCCTTCTGCCACTGGAAACAGTTTCTCCTAATTAACTCTATCAAAACCCTTCATGATTTTGAACACCTCTATCAAATCTCCTCTTAACCTTCTCTACTCTAAGGAGAACAACCCCAGCTTCTCCAGTCTCTTCAAATAACTGAAGTCCCTCGTCCCTGCTACCATTCTAGTAAATCTCTTCTGTACCCTCTCGAAAGCCTTGACATCCTTCCTGAAGTGAGGTGCCCAGAATTGTACCCAATACTCCAGCTGAGGTCTAACCAGTGTTTTATAAAAGTTTAGCATAACTTCCTTGCTTATGTACTCTATTCCTCTATTAATAAAGCCAAGGATCACGTATGCTTTTTTAAACAGCCTTCTCAACCTGTCCTGCCACATTCAAAGATTTGTGTACATACACCCCCCGGTCTCTCTGTTCCTGCACCCCCTTTAAAATTGTATCATTTAGTTCATAGTGCTTCTCCTCATTCTTCCTACCAAAATTAATTGTTTCACACTTCTCTGCGTTAAATTTAATCTGCCATGTGTCTGCCTATTTCACCAGTCTGTCTATGTCCTCCTGAAGCCTGTTACTATCCTCCTCATTATTTACTACATTTCCGAGTTTCATGTCATCTGCAAACTTTGAAATTATTCCCAGTATACCCAAGTCCAGGTCATTAATATGTATCAAGAAGAGCAGTGGTCCTAGTACCGACCCCTGGGGACCACCACTGTACACCTCCTTCCATTTGTGTTCTCATATTTCTGATGTCAGTGTGATGATGTCACGATGCTATGTGCAAGAGGAAATTTCAGCCTTGGCTCAAACTTCTAAAAACTGCATTTACATTGTCCAATGAGATTTATGTTTCTATTGTGCACCCTCAGCCACTTCACTGTGATGCTGAAGTTGACGTACAAGCATGTTAGACTTTTCAATGGCATCTATTTCATTTGCATTAGGGAAATTCACACCAATAGCAAATATAGCTGCACTGCCGGCCACCTCTCCTTAACCTTCTTTGCTCTAAGGAGAACAATTTCAGCTTCTCTGCATAACTGAATTCTCTTATCCCTGGTACCATTCTATTAAATCACCTCTGCACCCTATCCAAGGTCTTGACATTCTTTCTAAAGTGCGGTGCCCACAATTGGACACAATTCTCCAGTTGAGGTCCAACCAGTGTATTTTGTATTTTATTATCCATTTAAACCATTTTCTGATTAGCTGTTTTCCTGATATTATTGCTGGCTACTCATGGGAGTCAAGGGTCACATATCCAGCTTTACTAAGTGCTTAACTGATTGTTCCTGATCTCCAAAGAGCGAACATTCACTTCTCCATTTGCAGAAATGTAAAGCTTAGTAGAGCTGAATATCAGCCATTATCAGCGGTGCTGAGGTAACTGGTATGACCTCAACATTCCAAAAATAGAACTGCAGTTTTCTTAATTCTCCAGCATTAATTGAATCCAATTTTCTGCAAATAATAACATAAAGCCCTGGATCAGATATATTCTTTGATTGAAAACATTCACAGGAAGCTCCAGTATTCTGAACTCCGGAGGTAGTCGTGGTTACAGTTTAATCGTGGTTTTCCATTTATTGCTACTTGATTAAAATAAATCTAATTAAAATTTTGATTGAAAAAAAAATCCAGTACTACTTTGCTATTCTTTCTAAAATCTTTCATTTAATTGAAAGATTGTCAATCAAATGTTTCAGGTGAATAAACTACTTTACATCAATTACTTTACCCAAAGGAAATTATCGAATAAATACTTTCCATTGTCCTCCTTGCTTTCAAATGATATAGTTCAAGTCGGAATGTGCACCTGCATGTTGTCGAGAGTGATATGTAATGAATATGTGTTGCAGGATTAAACTAATGCTAGTGACAGATACCACAAGCTTTATATGTACAGTTACACTTACACTTGTGCATGAAGCTCTGAGTCTGGCTGTATTGAAAGTGTGAGTGTGAGTGTCTGTATTGTCAGCATGTTCAAATAAGCTCTGCTTTAGATTATGAAGTGTCTGGAGGTCCAATAGACCTCAGGACCAATTTTAACTTGATCTGCCTGGCAGGAATGTGGAGGGGGGGTGGGGGGCTGATGGGGGTGGTGGTGGGAGGGGTGGGGTAGTGGCCCTAAAATCAGAGTATTGCACATACCACCCTCGGTCCCACATGCCCCAATTTTTCTTAGGCCTCACATCCTCCAGCCCTCAGAAGTTACAGGCCATGATCATCTCAAGGGTCCCAACGTGAGGAAGAACAGCCTTCCACTAGCTTTGCTGAGGCCACTAGGGGTGCAACAGTCGAGTTAAGAAACCTTCTCATAAGAAAGGCACCACAGGTTGACATGGGTGAGAAATGAATGAAAGGCAGTTATTATGTTGGGAATTTAATTCATCACCTTTATCACATTTGGCGCTTTGGTCTGCAGTGTGGATTCATAGCAGCTTCTGAGTCTGCAACATCAGTACATAATTGATGTAGAAGTTGGCTGGATGGTTTCGATGTTCTTTAATGAAGGATTAAGGGAGTGGTAAAGGATGTAACAAGTACTGTTGATGTAGAGGGGCATTGTGCAAGTTTTCAGGGCAGAGTAATGAGCAGATAACCAGAATCGCTGAACAATTAACTCATCCTCACATCTCTTGCTGCAGGGTGGTGAGCTGGTCCTCCTCCTTCTGCTGATGTTTTGCCTTCACCCTGATCTTCCTCGTCCAATGAGGACTGCTGCTTTCGCTCTGCCTCCTCCAAATGCAGGACTCTCTGTGTGGCGAGGTTGTACAGGATGCAACACACTACAATGACGTGATCAATTCTTCTGGGCCTATTGTAGGGAACTCCTCGACTTGTCCAGACACCTGAACCTCGGCTTCAGCAGCCATATGCTGTGCTCAATAATGATCCTGTTGGACCCCTAGCTTTGATTATGCCAGTGTTGCTCAGGTGTGCTGAGATTGCAGAGGGGTGTCATGAGCCACATGTGTAAGTAGTATCCCTTGTCCCCCAGCAACAATCCTGTCACATTGGTGGAAGGATCAAATATTAGGGGGATAATTGAGAGTGGAAGGATAAAAATATCATAACAGCTGCCTGGGTAACTTGCCTGATCCTATTTCTGTGATCGGAGACTATCTGGACATTAATGGAGTGCTGGCCCTTCCTATTGACAAATGCTGCTAGCTGGTGTTCTGGTGCCCTGATGGCAACATGCGTGCAGTCAATTACGCCCTGGATGTCAGGGAAGCTAGCCACTGATGCAAATCCCCATGCTCTCTCCTATTGACTATTGAGGTCAATGGGGAAGATGACGTACTGCTTAGCCCTCGTAAACAGAGCATTGGTGACTTGCTAATGCAGCTGTGAACTGTAGATTCGGAGATAAGGGAGATGTCCCTTGTAGCAGCCTGGAAGGAGCCAGTGTCAAACAAGTTAAGGGCTGTGGTCACTTTATGCTCTACTGGCAAAACATGGCCCCCTGGTCCAGCAGGCAGCAGGTCCCGTTGTACAAGGCTGCAGAGGTTCTCCTGATGCACTGCTCTTCAGATAGATCCAAGAAACTGACTCTTTGCCTGTACACCCTGTGAGCTGGGTATGGCCTGCTACGAGCAGCCCTCTCACCTGTTGCTCATGTGGTTACTGATGTTGGTGCTGCTCCTCTTCTTCCAACTGTTACTGCATCCAAGTGAAGTTGGCAATAATAGCAGCCATCATAAGCAGTTATAGTTTACTGAGGGTAAGTAAGACAAAAAATGTCAGGAAGAAGCGATCTGGAAGCTGGAAACTCTCCTGGCAATCTAAACAGCACAATGCACACAGATCCTCACATCCGATTAACTGCAGCTGAGTGCCCCTTTAAATACTACTTCAGTGGTTCTGAGGGAACAATCCCGCTAGGTTTTAATGGTGGGTTGGACGCTGGGCAGAACTTCGGTGATTTTGCTTTAAAATGGCATAGGGGTCCCAATTACGTCATAGGACCCTACTTTCTATGTATTGATGAGGCTCCCATTTGTCTCTGGCAGTTGCCGACTTCGAAAACTGCTCGGTTAAAATGGCAGCTGGCAGGAGTGCAGTGGGAATGGAGCAGTAAGTCCTCTGCAGCAATTTTACAGCATTCCCATCGAGAAGGAGGTTAAAGTCACCCCTCATGTTTTAAGTTATATATGCATCGAGAAATACTGAAGCATAAACTTGTACCTATTTTAGGAGCAAATATGATTTTCTTAAAATTAGTTTCTTTATTTTAAATACTGTTGCAAATTTGCAATCAAATCACGTGAACTGCATTACATTAACATTTTACATCCAAAATTAGCATTTGTGTAATAGAGCGCAGAGGAGTCAAAAAAAAAGTCCTTAAACTGGGCATTCTTCCTGTTGTGTATAAATCTATGAATAAAAAACTTCCAGAAGGTGGGAATATTTTGCAATCGGCGAAGTTCACACTCCACACTCATTTTACATTCCTCCAAGTGCTGTTTTTACAAGGTGTTAACCTGCTCAAAATAAATAGGTTAATGCCTGCCTAAACACAGTACACAGAGAAATGTAGTACAAGCCCATTAAAGAAGGAAAGAATATACATTTATATAGCGCCTTTCATGACCTCAGGATGTCTCAATGCACCTCACAGATATTGAAGCCACTGTTGAAATTGTCAGAAACATGGCAGACATTTTGTGCAGAGCAAGGGCCCACAACAGCAATGAGATAAATGATATTTTGCTTTTTTTGCGGTGTTGATTGAAACATAAAGGTTAGCCAGGGCACTGGGAGAACTCTCAGTTCCTCCACAGATCGTGGCGTGGGATCTTTATGTCCTCCTGAGAGGTAGATTGGGTCTTTTATTTTAACATCTCATCCAAAAGATTTTTACCCTATTAAACGGGGTAAAATTCAACTTTGACGAAGGCACAAAACGGACAGTAGCGAATCAGCTGCCCATTAACAACAACAACAACAACTTGTATCTATATAGCACCTTTAACATAGTAAACACCCCAAGGCGCTCCACAGGAGTATTATAAGACAAAATTTGACTCCGAGCCACATAAGGAGATATTCGGGCAGATGTCCAAAAGCCTGGTCAAAGAAGTAGGTTTTAAGGAGCGTTTTAAAGGAGGAGAGAGAGGTAGAGAGGCGGAGAGGTTTGTCAGGGAATTCCAGAGCTTAGGGCCTTGGCAACTGAAGGCACGGCCACCAATGGTTGAGCGATTATAATCAGGGATGCTCAAGAGGCCAGAATTAGAGGAGCGCAGATATCTCGGGGGGTTGTGGAGCTGGAGGAGATTACAGAGATAGGAGGGGCGAGGCCATGGAGGGATTGGAAAACAACGGTGAGAATTTTATAATCGAGGCGTTGCTTTACCAAGAGCCAATATATGTCAGCACGCGCCGTGGTGATGGGAGAACGGAACTTGGTGCGAGTTAGGACACAGGCAGCAGAGTTTTGGATGACCTCAAGTTTACGTAGGGTAGAATGTGGGAGGCCAGCCAGGAGTGTGTTGGAATAGTCAAGTCTAGAGGTAACAAAGACATGGATGAAGGTTTCAGCAGCAGATGAGCTGAGGCAGGGGCGGAGTTGGGCGATGTTACGGAGGTGGAAATAGGCAGTCTTAGTTATGGCACGGATATGTGGTCGGAAGCTTATTCCAGGGTCAAATATGACTCCTAGGGCTGGATTTTGCCAATGGGGAGCTTTTGGAGACGGGACACCCACTTGTCGGGTTTCGGTCCTGCCTCCATCAACTTATAGATCGATAGTCATAGAGACTATCTATCATAGTCATAGACTATCAACTCCGTCAACTTCTGGCCAACCCATGCTATTTTCCCTTCATTAACCTTGTTAAGCCCGCCCAGCGGGTTTAGCAAGCCAATTAAGGGAAAGCCTGGTTACAGAGAAAGTCAGCGTATGACGTTTCATCTGTCAAAATTTTTTGACAGATGAATTGTCATCGTTTGACAGCTCTGTGAAGCTGTCAAACACTGACATTCTCTGTAGTTTGATGAGTTCTTGAATTCAAGACCTCATCAAACCTCTTTCTTTTGCAGAAATTAGATGGTTGTTGCATTAGAGAATGCAGCAGCCATCTGTCATCTCTGCCGCGGAGGTGCGAGACTCTCCGCATGCACACCGATTGAAGCCTGCAGGAAGAAACAAAGGTCAGTACACTTTTTCTAACACTTTCCACTTACCTCACATACTCACCTCTCCACACTTGCACCCATCACTTACCTCCACAGCGCACTTTTGCACCCCTCCGACCCCCGCAGACCCAGTACTCGCCTCGGTGACCCCGGCGGGTTTCGGAGCCTTCGGGAAGCCCGCACTAGTGTGGGCAAAATGGGGATAATCCTCTTAAATTAATCCAGTTAAGTGGCTGTAATCCCTTCCCGCCTCCAAGGAAACGGGACCAGGCGCGGGACAGCTACCCACCTCCTGGCAAGATGGCACGGAGGCGGGTTGGGGGCGGGTTGGGCACCCGCCTCCAAATTCTGCCATTTTCCTGGCAGTCCTGCCTCCAAACCCGCCTCCCCAGGGCTGGCAAAATCCAGCCCCAAGGTTGCGATCAATCTGGTTCAGCCTCAGACAGATGTTAGGGAGAGGGATGGAGCTGATAGCGAGGGAACGGAGTTTTGTGGCGGGGACTGAAGATAATGGCTTCGGTCTTCCAAATATTTAGTTGGAGGATATTTCTGCTCATCCAGAACTGGATGTCGGTCAAGCAGTCGGACAATTTAGAGTCCTTGGAGGGGGTCGAAGAAATGGTAGTGAGGTCGAGCTGGGTGTCGTCAGCATACATGTGGAAACTGATGCTGTGCTTCCGGATGATGTCGCCGAGGGGCAGCATATAGATGAGAAATAGGAGGGGGCAGAGGAAAAAAGAAAATCAGGCTGGGTGTATAACGGGCGCTGGTTGGCTACCACCCATTTTGAAGACTATTTATTTGCAACTGAACTTTGGCCAATGGAGAATATTCCATGAATTAAAAGGGTCAGCGAGGCGGGCCGTCGGTCTGCGGGGTTCGGAGGGGCTGAGATGTCTGGTGTGCAGGTGAGTGATGGGTACATGTGCGCAGAGGTAAGTGTGTGAAGTGTGTGTAAAATGTTTTAATAAGTTTTACTTACCTTTACTTCTTCCTGCAGGCTTCCTCCCTTCAGGTCTCGGGAGTCCCTCAGCTCACCGGCACAGAAAGCAGAATGGCCGCTGAACTGTCAAAAGCTGCAGCCTTCTGCTTTCTGCTCAGGAAGGCTTTCCTAATTGAGTCCTGAGTAAAGACTCAACTTAGAAGATGGATTGTCAGTGTTTGACAGCTTCACAGAGCTATCAAACGCTGACATTTCATCTGTCAGAAGATCTTGACAGATGAAACGTCACTCGCTGACGTCACCTGTAACCGGCTTTCCCTTAATTGGCCAGCTAAGCCCGCTGGGTGGGCTTAACAAGGTCAATCAAGGGAAAATAGCGTGGGTTGGCCACAGGTCAATGGAGGCGGGACTAAAACCCGACAAGTGGAGTCCCGCCTCCAAAAGCTCCCCATTGACAAAATCCAGCCCATAGTCTCAGGATAAGGGGTCAGCCATTTAAGACTGAGATAAGGAATTTCTATACTCAGAGGGTTGTGAATCTTTGGAATTCTCTATCTGAAAGCGCTGTGGATGCTGAGTCATTGAGCATATTTAAGACTGAGATAGATAGGGGTAAAAATTGGGTAGCACCCCGAGAGGGAGGAGGGACGCTACTGGAAGCACCCCACATCCCTCTTGGGGCGCTGCGAGCCAATATCGCGGCATGTCACACCGCGGTACTGCAGGCCTTCCTCCCCTTATTAAAGGGGAGGGGCCTTGCGCAGCGCGTCCCGGCGCTCAGCTGGGCCACCAGGGATCGGGAGTGCCGGCAAACGAGCCCGGCACTCAAGAGGAGTCGGCACCCCGCGGGGAATCTTCACGGGGGCCGGGGACAGCAACGGGGGCAGGTGCTGGCAGGTGGCCAGCAACAAAAATGGCCGCCCGCCACCTCCCCTTCAACTAGCACCACCCCAGCCGCAGGTAGGCCCCCCTGACCCCGGTGGACATAGCAGTCCGGCGGTAAGTCAGGGGGGGCGCCACCCAATATTACAGCCGGGGCGCGAGCGGGGCGCTGTGCACAGCAATGACATCATTGCTGGCTGCGCCGCGCGGCGCCAATGGTTAGCGCCAGCACTAACGGTTAGCACCGCCGCTAACCTCCCGCTGAATTTCGCGGGAGGCGTTAGCAGTGCCACGTCCAGGCACTAGTTGATTTGCGACCCATTATAACGGGAGGCGCAAATCAACTGAATTTATCCCCCATATATTTTTGGACTCATGGGGAATCAAGGGATATGGTGATCAGGCGGGAAAGTGGAGTTGAGGTCGAAGGTCAGCCATGATCTTATTGAATGGTGGAGCAGGCTCAATGGGCCGTGTGGCTCCCAATTCTTATGTTCTTACGTTCTTTTGTTCTTGTATCAGATGCTGTGTATAATGGGCGGCTGAGCGTATCGCGCCCGTCTTTCGCCACCGCCCGAGATGAATTTCTACCCCAGAATTTTGAACCTGGAATCAGAAAATTAGAGGCAATTTGCTCATTTGAAACAGCTGTCAGTGCAGTTAATGTATAATTAAATATGGATATTGACTTTTATGTCCTTATTGATTTCTAACATGACAAAAGATCAAATTAAAAGTTGACATGAATATAACATGGTATTGTGAATAACAGTGGCAGAACCAATTAACTTTAAGTCATTGTAATAAGTCAGTTAGATTCCAGGTGTGGGGGCAGAAGATGCAGGAGGGCAGGGCTGGGAGACAGTGGGGATAGGGTTGGGAAATGATGGAGCTGAAAGATTACAGGGATAAATTCTGTTAGTGAAGAGCAGCTGGGCTCAGAAATTGTGGAGCTAGTTTTTTCTGATCTAGAACAGCACTGTTGGAAAACTGGGAGACAGTGAATGACAGGGCCAGCAGATTGCGAGGATAGAACCTAGTCGTAAATGGGAATAACGTCATAAAGAAAATGTATGCTGGTGTCGAAGGACACACCCAGGAAATTATGAACAAGCCAGGAGATCACGGGTCAGTAAAAGTGAGACACATGGCAGGGATATTCAAGTTGTGACCCGTGGATCAAATTCAGCCGGTGAGGCCAACGATCTGGCCCACTAAGCCAGGCAACTCAGTTCTATTTGAGCTTATATTTGATATTGCTGGTGTTTGAATTTTGTGGGCCTGGAAGGTTTAGAAAGGGCTGCTCTTAGCACTGTTGCCTCATTGATGGTTATGTCCTAAATCAGAACATCAAGATCTACAGCTTGAGGAGAAATGGGAACATTGATTTGAACTTATGTGGTTTCATGGTATGTATTTAAGTAGCCCACAAAGACACACACTTAGACACTTTTGTGCTATGGACAAATAAATAGCTCTTTTTTTTTGTTTCTCACTAATTAAGAATTCAAGTATTTTTTGGAAGAAGGCTGCAGTGGGCAATTCCTACCAATAAAAAGAGACTCAGTAATTTGATTACAGTGCAGTGGCAATCCCAACATTTACAACAAAGGAATCGGCATATGTCAAATCTTGGATGAAGACTGGTTTGTAATTTACAGTGAGAAATGTTGGAGTAGAAGTACGTGAAAATATCAAATTAGAATTATCAAGCCACAAGCTGCAATATCCTTAATTGGACCAAAATTCATGGATCTTGTGTGACTGATATTGGGTCAATATACTGTGCATGTAACACATTGAATTAGTACAGATTTGGTACTTAAATGCTATTTGTTACTAGTATCTTCTAAGTAACTGGAGCTAAACCAAATGGACAGTAATTGGGGGTGAAATTGGTCTTTAGTGGTATCGTAAAATGGGCACTAATAAATCGGCAGCTTGTTATACACGCCACCCCATTCAAAGGAAAAGAAAACCTGGCAGGGTATAAAACAGGCTGCCGATTTGCCATCACCAAGACCACCTATTTCCACCTCCGTAACATCGCCTGACTCCGCCCCTGCCTCAGCTCATCTGCTGCTGAAACCCTTATCCATGCCTTTGTTACCTCTGGACTTGACTATTCCAACGTTTTCCTGGCTAGCCTCCCATCTTCCACCCTCCATAAACTTGGGCTCATCTAAAACTCTGCTGCCCGTATCCTAACTTGCACCAAGTCCCATTCACCCATCACCCTGTGCTCGTCGACCTACATTGGCTCCCATCCAGCAACGGCTCAATTTTAAAATCCTCATCCTTGTTTTTAAATCCCTACATGGCCTCGCCCCTCCCTATCTCTGTAACCTCCTCCAGCCATATAACCCTCTGAGATATCTGAGCTCTTCCAATTCTGGCTACTTGCGCATCCCCGATTTTAATCGTTCCACCATTGGCGGTCGTGCTTTCAGCTGCCTAAGCCCTAAGCTCTAAAATACCCTCCCTAAACCTCTCTGCCTCTCTCTCCTCCTTTAAACCTACCTCTTTGGCCAAGCTTTTGGTCATCTGTCCTAATGGCCCAAAAATTCGTGAGGAAGCCTTCGTGCGAGGGTAAGGCTTCTACGCGATCTCTCACTGCGCGTTGGCTTTTTCAGTTCCAGCTAGCACGAACTTGATGTTCTGGACAGCTGCTGTGCTGGGCTTGCGTATCCCACCGGCGTAGTTAATTTGTGCGAGCTGTGGGATCACGTGACTCAGTTAGAGCCAATGGCAGCACACCATCTTCCATTCATAACTTTCACATAAGTGCTGTGAAAGTTATACATAGAAGATAGGAGCAGGAGTAGGCCATCCGGCCCTTCGAGCCTGCTCCGCCATTTAATGAGATCATGGCTGATCCTCCAATTCAGTATCCCGTCCCCGCCTTCTCTCCGTAACCCTTAACCCCTTTTGCCTGTAGAAATATATCTAATTCCCTCTTAAATATATTTAATGAGCTGGCGTACACTGCCCTCTGTGGCAATGAGTTCCACAGGTTCACCACCCTCTGAGTGAAGAAATTCCCCCTCATTTCTGTCCTAAATGGTTTAGCCCTTATCCTTAAATTATGTCCTCTAGTTCTGTTCTCACCCGCCAAGGGAAACATTCCTTCTGCATCTAGTCTGTCTAGACCTGTCAGAATTTTATACACTTCTATGAGGTCCCCTCTCAATCTTCTAAACTCCAGTGTGTACATCCCTAAACTACATAGTCTCTCCTCATAGGTCAATCCCGCCATTCCTGGTATCAGCCTGGTGAATCGCCGCTGCACCCCCTCCATGGCAAGAACATCTTTCCTCAGATGAGGCGACCAAAACTGTACACAGTACTCGAGGTGTGGTCTCACCAGTGCCCTGTACAGCTGCAGCAAGGTATCCCTGTTCCTGTATTCCAACCCTTTTGCTATGAAGGCCAGCATACCGTTTGCCTTCTTGATCGCCTGTTGCACCTGCATGCTCGCCTTCAGTGACTGGTGTACAAGAACACCCAGGTCTCTCTGTACTTCCCCCTCTCCCAATTTATTGCCATTTAAATAATAATTTGCCCTCCCGTTCCTGCACCCAAGGTGGATAACTTCGCACTTGTCCACATTATAGTGCATCTGCCATTTATCCGCCCAATCACCCAGTCTGTCCAAATCGCTCTGGAGCTTCCTGGTCTCCTCCTCTGAGCCCACCCACCCTCCTAGTTTAGTGTCGTCTGCAAATTTGGAAATGCTGCATCCGACTCCCTGATCCAGGTCATTAATGTAAATTGTGAACAGCTGGGGACCCAGGACAGATCCCTGTGGTACCCCACTTGTTACTGCCTGCCATTCAGAAAATGAGCCGTTTATTCCAACTCTCTGTTTTCTATCTGACAGCCAGTTCTCTATCCACGTCAATACTTTCCCCTTTATCCCATGAGCTTCAATTTTCCCTGCTAATCTTTTATGTGGGACCTTATCGAAGGCCTTTTGGAAGTCCAGGTACACCACATCTACTGGCTCTCCCCCATCTATTTTACCAGTTACTCCCTCAAAAAATTCCAATAGATTAGTCAAGCACGATTTACCCTTTGTAAATCCATGTTGACTCTGTCCTATCCTGTCCCCATTTGCTAAGTGCTCCGCTATTTCATCCTTAATGATGGACTCCAGCATTTTGCCCACAACTGATGTAAGGCTTACAGGTCTGTAATTACCTGCTTTTTCCCTACCCCCTTTTTTGAATAGTGGGGTAACGTTAGCTACCCTCCAATCCATGGGCACTGTTCCCGAGTCTAATGAATTCTGAAAAATCATACTTAGTGCATCCGCTATCTCTAGGGCCACCTCCTTCAGCACCCTAGGATGCATGTTATCAGGCCCTGGGGATTTGTCCGCCTTCAATCCCTTTATGAATACTATAGCCCCCCAAAAGAACCGCTAAACCTCAATTAAATTTTTTTTAAAAACCATCACATTAATAAAATAAGTATAGTTAAATAAATTAACCATTTTAAATAAAAAATAAAATTTTTGAAAAAATTTAAAATCTTTTAAAAAGTTATAAAAATAAACTTACCTGTCTTTAAAGTCTCTAAAAAAGATATACCTGTTAAAAAAAATTCAAAATAATACTTAATTCACTACTTACCTTGTTAAAAGTGGGTCTTACTCCTCCTTTTTTTATGTGTAGAATCTTCTGTACTTACCTGCGCGTTGAAACCACTAAGTGCACAGCGTGCGCGCAGCCTGTAGCGCGCACGCGGTTCACCTAGGACCCGCCCCCTTTTCCATTCACCAAGTGCCGGTTTTCAGCGCATGCGCAGTGCATGCAGAAAACCGGCAATTGGAGACAGAATACGCGAGAGTACGCAGTGCGTACTCTCGCGTAGCGGCACTAATTTTTGGGCCAATATCTCCTTATATAGCTTATTTGAATACGCTCCTGTGAAGTGCCTTGGGACGTTTTACTACATTAAAGGCACTATATAAATACAAATTGTTGTTGTTGTTGCGCGACTGCCGAATACCAATTTCACTCCCCATTGCCTTTTTCAGGTCAAAATGCTTGTTAATAACATTGAAAGAGGTAAGTCTGTTCAATATATTTCAGGTAGAGATTACTGCATTGATTTTCTCTTAATGCTCCTCTCTCAGTTAGTTAAAAATCTATGTTTAATTTATTCTTTGTTTCCCAATGGAAGTTACTTCAGAATTTCATCAACATTGCTCTCCTTTTACTTACTGGTTTCTCATCAATTTTTAATAGCTTTGGAAGCTGAAATCCCAGTGCCTCTCACCGAAGGAAGTGGATCAACTGTCTGGTATCTTGGTGGATTATGGAGTATTTTCCTTTTAAGTTGGAGACAGAGATAGACAGCGAGCTTAAATAATTAAGGAAATGTGCTTTTTCAAATACTACCATTAAAATTTATCTAACCACAAACATAATTATGAACATTGGGCATAGGAACAGGAGTAGGCCATTCAGCCCCTCAAGCCTGTTCCATCATTCAATTTGATCATGGCTGATCTGTAGCCTCAACAGCTTTTTGAGAGAGAGAGTTCAGATTCGCACTATGCTTTGTGTGAAAAACTGCTTCCTGACCTCACCCATGAATGGCCTAACTCTAATTTTAAGCTTATTCTTAGTTCTGGACTCCCCCACCAGAAGAAATAGTTTCTCTCTATTTACCCTACCAAATCCTTCAATCATCTTAAACACCTCAATTAGATTACCCTTTAATCTTCGATGCTCAATTGAATACGAGCATAGTCTATGCAACGTGTCCTAATAATTTAACCCTTTTAGCCCTGGTACCATTCTGGTGAATCTGTGCTGCAACCCCTCCAATATCCTTTCTGAGGTGCGGCGCCCAGAACTGAATGCAGTACTCCAGATGCTGTCCAACCAGAGCTTCATACAACTGTAGCATTACATGCACCCCTTTTATTTCAACACCCTTGAGTTGAAGGCTAACATTTCATTAGCCGTTTAAATTATTTTTTGTACCTGTCTACTAGTTTTTAGTGATTCCTGTACATGGAGCCCTAAACCTCTCTGCTCCTCCACAGTTCCGAGCTTCTCACCATTAGAAATTAGGAAATTCAAACCGATCAACGATAGAGACACTTCAGCATGATTCCATTTTTTTTTAATGGGATGTGGGCGTCGCTGGCAAGGCCAGCATTTATTGCCCATCCCTAATTGCCCTTGAGAAGGTGGTGGTGAGCCGCCTTCTTGAACTGCTGCAGTCAGTGTGGTGAAGGTACTCCCACAGTGCTGTTAGGAAGGGAGTTCCAGGATTTTGACCCAGCGACGATGAAGGATCGGCGATATACTTCTAAGTCACGATGGTGTGTGACTTGGAGGGGAACTTGGAGGTGGTGGTGTTCCCATGCGCATGCTGCCCTTGTCCTTCTAGGTGGAAGAGGTCGCGGGTTTGGGAGTTGCTGCAGTGCATCTTGTAGCTGGTACACACTGCAGCCACGGTACGCCGGTGGTGGAGGGAGTGAATGTTTAAGGTGGTGGATGGGGTGCCAATCATGTGGGCTGCTTTTTCCTGGATGGTGTCGAGCTTCTTGAGTGTTGTTGGAGCTGCACTCATCCAGGCAAGTGGAGAGAATTCCATCACACTCCTGACTTGTGCCTTGTAGATGGTGGAAAGACGATGGGGAGTCAGAAGATGAGATACTCACCGCAGAATACCCAGCCTCTTACCTGCTCTTGTTGCCACAGTATTTATGTGGCTGGTCCAGTTAAGTTTCTGGTCAATGGTGACCTCCAGGATGTTGATGTTGGTTGTTGGAGATAGTCATTGCCTGGCACTTGTGTGCCACGAATGTTACCTGCCACTTATCAGCCCAAGCCTGAAAGTCGTCCAGGTCTTGTTACATGCGGGCATGGACTGCTTCATTATCTGAGGAGTTGTGAATGGCACTGAACACTGTGCAGTCATCAGCGAACATCCCCATTTGTGACCTTATGTTGGAGGGAAGGTCATTGATGAAGCAGCTGAAGATGGGGCTTAGGACCCTGCCCTGAGGAACTCCTGCAGTGATGTCCACGGGCTGTAATGATTGACCTTCAACCACCACAACCATCTTCCTTTGTGCTAGGTATGACTGCACCCAGTGGAGCGTTTTCCCCGATTCCCATTGTCTTCAGTTTTACTAGGGCTCCTTGATGCCACACTCGGTTAAAAGCTGCCTTGATGTCAAGGGCAGTCACTCTCACCTCACCTCTGGAATTCAGCTCCTTTGTCCATGGTTGGACCAAGGCTGTAATGAGGTTGGGAGCCGCATGGTCTTGGTGGAACCCAAACTTGGCATCAGTGAGCAGGTTATTGGTGAGTAAGTGCTGCTTGATAGCACTGTCGCTGACACCTTCCATCACTTTGCTGATGATTGAGAGTAGACTAATGAGGCGGTAATTGGCCGGATTGGATTTGTCCTTCTTTTTGTGGACAGGACATACCTGGGCAGTTTTCTACATTGTCGGATAGATGCCAGTGCTGTAGCTGTATTGGAACAGCTTGGCTAGAGGCGCGGCTAGTTCTGGAGCACAAGTCTTCAGCACGACAGCTGGGATGTTGTTGGGGCCCACAGCCTTTGCTGTATCCAGTGCGCTCAGCCGTTTCTTGATATCACATGGAGCGAATCGAATTGGCTGAAGAATGGCTTCTGTGATGGTGGGGACCTCAGGAGGAGGCAGATATGGATCATCCACTCGGCACTTCTGGCTGAAGATGGTTACATAACGCTTCAGCCTTGTCTTTTGCACTCACGTGCTGGGCTCCACCATCATTGAGGATGGGGATATCATTGGAACCTCCTCCTCCCGTTAGTTGTTTAATGGTCCAACTCCATTCACGACTGGATGTGGCAGGACTGCAGAGCTTTGATCTGATCTGTTGATTGTGGGATCACTTAGCCCTGTCTATAGCATGCTGCTTCTGCTTTTTAGCATGCATGTAGTCTTGTGTTGCAGCTTCCCCAGGTTTACACCTCATTTTTAGGTACACCTGGTGCTGCTCCTGGCATGCACTCTACACTCTTTATTGAACCAGGGTTGGTCCCCTGGCTTGGTGGTAATGGTAAAGTGAGGGATATGCCGGGCCATGAGGTTACAAATTGTGGTGGAATACAGTTCTGCTGCTGCTGATGGCTCACAGCGCCTCATGGATGCCCAGTTTTGAGCTGCTAGATCTGTTCTGAATCTATCCCATTTACCACGGTGCTAGTGCCACACAACACGATGGAGGGTGTCCTCAGTTTGAAGACGGGACTTCGTCTCCACAATGACTGTGCGATGGTTACTGCTACCAATACTGTCATGGACAGATGCATCTCTGCGACGGGTCGATTGGTGAGGACGAGGTCAAGTAGGTTTTTCCCTCGTTTTGGTTCTCTCACCACCTGTAGCAGGCCCAGACCCACAGCTATGTCCTTCCGGACTCGGCCAACTCGGTCTGTAGTGGTGCTACCGAGCCACTCTTGGTGATGGACACTGAAGTCCCATACCCAGAGTACATTCTGTGCCCTTGCTACTCAGTGCTTCTTCCAAGTGGTTTTCAACATGGAGGAGTACTGATTCATCAGCTGAGGGAGGGCAGTAGATGGTAATCAGCAAGAGGTTTCCTTGCCCATGCTTGACCTGAAGCCATGAGACTTCATGGGTTCCAGAGTCAACGTTGAGGACTCCCAGAGCTTTCCCTCCCAACTGTATACCACAGTGCCGCCACCCCAGGTGGGTCTGTCCTGCCGATGGGACAGGTCATACCCAGGGGATGGTGATGGAGGAGTTTGGGACATTGGCTGAAATGTATGATTCTCTGAGTATGACTATGACTGTTGCTTGACAGCTCCCCCAATTTTGGCACAAGTCCCTAGATGTTGGCGAGGAGGACTTTGCGAGGTCAACTGGGCTGGGTATGCCGTTGCCTTGTCCGTAGCCGGTGCCAAGTTAATGCCGGGTGGTCCATCCAGTTTTATTCTTGTTATTGTGTTTTGTAGCGGTTTGTTACAATTGAGTGGCTTGCTAGGCCATTTCAGAGGGCAGTTAAAAGTCAACTACATTGTCTGGAGTCACATAAAGGCCAGACTATGTAAGGACGGCAGATTTTGTTCCCTAAAGGGCAGTTGTGAACCAGATGGGTTTTTACAACAATCTGGTAGTTTCATGGTTACTATTACTGATACTAGCTTTTTATTCCAGATTTATTTAATTAACTGAATTTAAATTCCCCAGCTGCCATGGTGGGATTTAAACTCACGTCTCTGGATCATAGTCCAGGCCTCTGGATTACTAGCCCAGCAACATTACCACTATGCTACCGTTCCCGTAATAGGGACCAATATAGTCTAATCATTGTTGTGAGCATACTGGAATATGTTATAGGTCCCGTACATTTTGATAGGAGCCATTTACTTGGACACCATTTTTTTGACTCGTGAAACTTTTCTTTTACATCTTTATTATTGACATGGAACAAAAGCTATATTTCAGATTTATATTGTTACTGTGTCTGTCTCTAATTTCTTTGCAATAATTTCCTGTTGAAAGTACCAAGCTGATTGATCTGCAGCAGTAGAATTCTTTCTTTAGGCAAATGGAAGTCAAAAAAAAGTAATGTAAAATCTGGGTGAGTGATGTTGGAGTCATTGATGTCACAAGGAAGCATCAAAAGTAGCAACTATGGATTTTTCCAGTTATATACAATAATTTCAAGTCATTTTTAAACAGTTGGTATCAGTGAATTTGAGCTACCTTAGAATTTGGGAGATTGTTGCAATGTTAAACAATCAGTATTTTCAAGGGAAGATGTTCAGGGTATGGAGTATAAAATGATACATAATCATTTTTCATTGTACTAATTTCATCAATGAGCACCTTGACTTTATTTTGAAACATTTTGCTCCTAACGGGTGGCTTGATTCCTGGCATTACAGAATAAACCCCTAGTCTACACTGCATAGGAACATAGGAACACCATTAGTTCATTCAGCCCTCGAGCCTGCTCCGCCATTCAATTTGATCGTGGCTAATCTGCACCTCAACCCCATTTACCTGCTTTCCCTTGTCCCTTGATAGCCTTACTTCGCAGAAATCTAGCGATCTCAGTTTTTACAGCTCCAATTGTCCCAGCATCCATAGCTTTTTGGGGAGAGAATTCCAGATTTCTACGACCCTTTGTGTGAAAAGCTGCTTCCTGATTTCCCTCCTAAATGGCCGAGCTCTGATATTAAGATTATGCCCCCTCGTTTTTGATTCCCCCACCAAAGGGAATAGTTTCTGGATTTGCCAGATCCCACCCGCACGGTGTGGGGGAACCTGGGAGACGATGGGAAACCCAAATGGTCATGTTTACCGGCACGCTGTGGAGTTTTAATGTGGTAAAGAAAAAATAAATTAACCCCTAAGTATTTATATCAGATAAAAATTGTGATTTCTTTGAAACTCTGAAATTTCTACGTTGTGTTTGGAAATTCTTTACTAGAGTGCATTTATCACTGGTTTTTTTTTGGGGGGGGGTCCGATCCCCAACCCCGGGGCCGAGTTGCGACCCCGGGGGTGGGGGTGGAGTGTTCCAGGCTCGGGGTGGGTGTCCGATCCCCGACCCCGGGGCCGAGTTGCGACCCCGGGGGTGGGGGTGGAGTGTTCCAGGCTCGGGGTGGGTGTCCGATCCCCGACCCCAGGGCTGAGTTGCGACCCCGGGGGTGGGGGTGAAGTGTTCCAGGCTCGGGGTGGGTGTCCAATCCCCGACCCCGGGGCTGAGTTGCGACCCCGGGGGTGGGGGTGGAGTGTTCCAGGCTCGGGGTGGGTGTCCGATCCCGGTGGTGGGGTTGGGGGAAGGGTCAGGCTGATGGTGGGGGAGTTTGCGGGGCCGGGAGGAAGCACTCCTGCTCCTCCCGGCCCACAAGGATTGCTTCCCGAGGCTAACGCTGCCTCGTTGCAACCACCGGGAATCCCGAGCCCCAGGATCCCTGGTCGCCTGCATTAAAACCTGCAAAGCAGGTTAATGTAGAGGCTTCAGGCCTCATTATAATATTTAAATTGTCAACCCGCCTCCTGGCAGTGGGTTGGCAGCCCGTCCCTGTCCCGCCTGAGTGAAAGGTAAAAGTGGGCGGGTTGGAGGCAGGTTGAGGTCGGGGTTCACATTTTTATAACTTTCACTTCTCCCCCTCGCCATGCCTCCAACCCACCCATTCTTACCTCTGAAAATTCCAGCCTCTATATCTACCATATTGTATCCTTTTAACATTTTAAACAACTCAATCATCACACCTCAATCTTCTATACTCAAGGGAATACAAGCCACATTCTTAAGCAGACAGAAAAAGACAACACCACTAAAAAGTGCTAATGAGCATTGCTAGCAGATCCTTTCAGGACTCCTTTGTATGAGGATAGAATTCCAAATATTTAAACAACAAATTGTTGCTTATCATTCCCAGGGGCAGAAATAACATTTTCAAAATCCCTGAAAACATGGCTCTGAATTTGCATTGTGGGAAACTAACAGATAAAGACTAAGGGCTGGATTTTGCCAGGCCCGAGGAGGCGGGATTGGAGGCGTGTGAGATGTTAAAATCGCAAAAAATGGCGGGCGGCTGCGATCCCACCTCCATCCCGCCTCCGAGCAATTTTCCCAGAATCGGGGTTTCAGATCCCATTTCCATCCTGCCTCCAAGAGGCAGGATAGGCCCTTAAGGCCCTTAACAACCAGTTAATTGCCTCTATAATCCCATTTTGAGAGGCCTTTCTGATTTTAACACTTTTCCCCCATCCTGCACGTCTCCTCTGGAACACGCCAGTGAATCCTGACGGCCTCACAAGTGGATTGCTTACTAACAGCTGCAGCTCCACCATTAAAAAGGAGTTTTCACCAATGATCATTTGCAGGTGGCAGAACTTTGTTGTCTCAGGTCTGGGGGATCTTTTATCAGGCATATTCATTGTTGTGGAAGTTTGGAGCCTGACACCCATCTCCAGTGTGACCTCCTGGTAAACCCCTCTCCACACCTTGACTGAGCGCTTCCTCAACTGAGGCATATACCAGAAGCATGGGAACCATTTATTTCCTTTCCTCCTGGACATCAGATTCGGATGAAGACCAGCCGTGGCAGCAGCAGAACCATGAACAACAGCAGCACCAACAGCAGCAGCAACAACAGGTGCGCCAAGCTGCTGCTCACCCACCTGAAGCTGCACAGGCCAGAAGGCACCAGCGCACAACCACATTGCTGCCCGGAATGAAAGGGATGCACTCATGTTGGCCAGATTTGCTTAGCCTGCACAATCAAACACTTTTGCCTCGCACCTTCTTACCAGAGCATCGACAATGGACAAGAACCTACGGATTCCTATGACTCTGACCACCATACTGACAATTCCAAGTCGCTCTAAGCCCTCAATGTGGAAGTCTCATTTGTGAAAAACACAGGCCACAACTTCAACAGTTTGCCATCAGAATTTTTTTATCACAACAAGCAACTGATGGCGTTTCAAAAATAAACACAACATATCACCCAAGTGACTACCTATGTGACTACTTGTGCATTATCTCCCTCTTATGCGTGCTTCTACGTGGTGCTTCCCCTGTGGCTTTATCAGATGTGGAGGCCCCTTGCTCACTTTCTTGCTGCTCCTGTCTCGACACCTTTGGCGACCGTCCTCTGGGGTTGCGAATCTGTGAGGGCTCGGCAACAGTCTGCTGCTCCTGCGGCCGTGCAGGGGATGAGAAACCCATCTCAGTTGGGTGAGGACTCTGGTGGGGCTCTGACTGAGGGCTTTGCAGTGGCATGGTCATGTGAGCGCTTGGAGAGGAGCCCCCACTTCCTTGTTGTCTGCCACCAATATCCCTCTCATGGGTCAGTCCCACTTCAGAGCTAGCAACTGGCTTGACAGCACCTTGCTGCCTTTCAGGGGGGCCATGAGGAACCATTTCTGCACTGGAAGTCCTACTCCAGAGGACTTCCATGAAGGTCTGGTTTCTATGCTCAATAGCTATCCATCGCTCCTCAAGAGATCCCAGTCTATTCCGAACAATGACCATGTTTTCAACACTCTGGCAACTTAGCTCCTCCATGGCCGTAGCCAACCTCTCCTCTACCGTAGCCATCCTTTCCACGGAGGTTGCCATCCTTTCAATGGAGGTTGCCATCCTTTCCGTGGAGATGCGTTCATGCACCAATGCCTCCACAAAGTCTCTGCTCATGTTCACGATGGACTCCTCCATTTGCTCCACACTCGCAGAGACCCTGGAGACAAAACCTGCCAGAGACTCCTGCACCTGTTCCTGGAGTTTCAGCACCGCTCTCCTTCTGGATGGACCCGGAGGCACAGGGTCGACATGCAGCTGAGCCAAGCTGGCAGAGTCCTGCGCCCTCCGATGAGGACTCTTCACTTCTGTCCCTGTCTCCACCATCTGCTGATGCTCACTTGTCAGCTGTGATACACCAGGTAACAACACTACTCTATCTCGCGAAGGTTCCACCGAGGTGTGAGTGTCTGCGCTGGTGCTGGGTGCGCTGAATTCTGCTGACGCTACACCCTCAGAGGTTGCAGCTTCCTCTGAGGAGTCTTGAAGCTCAGGCTGTTCCTCCTGGACAGTGGGGACGGGGGCTGTCGATGGTCCTGTGGGGGAGTAAAGGAAAGAGTTAGAAATGTGAGGTAAAGATTGCATGCACATTGAATTGTGCAGACGATCATAAGTCAATCTGTTAGCGCATCAGAATCATTATCAGTCACTCATGCAATGTCAATGAGAGAGATGCCAAACTATTCTGTCACCAGCTTGCTGTGATGCGCCCATCTGTCCGTCCCCCCACTTGCGAATCTTCCTCGACACCGGCAATTTCCAGGGTCGCCTCCTCCGACGTAGTGAGCTGGGCTACTGAGGGTGGCCCTCCTCCTGTCCTCGCTCTTTCCCTCTTATTGTCGGCTCTCTTTTCTTGCAATGAGGGACACAAGTGGCGTTTGAGTGCGAATGAAGGAGTGAGTGTAGAGAATCCATAGATGCTTAGAAGGAGACAAAGGGCCCTCCCTGTGTGTTGTAAGTTGTTGTCATTGCATAACAGTGATAGGGAGTGTGAGGGCTGCATGGTCGAATAGTTAAGTGAATGTGACCATAGAGAGAGAGGGAATGGTTAAGAGTGCAGGATATCAGTGTCAAGTGGGATGTGGAGGAAGAGGTTGGCAAAGCAGAGTGCTGGTGAGGAGAGGCGATGGGGATCAGATTGAGGGTGATGGGAAAGTCATACTCACTTTTCCTGTGCGGAAAAGGTCATGAAACCTCTTCCTGCACTGCAGCCAGGTTCTGCAGCACATAGAGATTGAGTTGACCTCCTGGGCCACTTGCATCCACATGGCTTTAGTCTGCTGGGGAGGCTTTTTCCTACCTGAGGAAGGGAAGAGCACCTCCTTATTTCATCTTGCTCCCTCCACCAGAGCTTGGAGGGAGGCCTCATCGAACCTTGGAGCACACTTTGGCCTACTGGTGGACATAGTTGCTGAATGAAGCGATCACAACAATGGGCATAAAGTTTAAAGTCTCCAGAAGAAGCAAGGCTGCTTGCAGGCCTTAACTCCAGCAGCATTGATGACGTCATCGGAGGCAACTTTCTGTATGAAAAGACCCATTGGGCCAGGTGTTTCCACACGCTGGAAATCATGTGCCCAATTAGGGCAAAATCGCACTTTTTTCCCACTTCACATCGGAGTCGGGGTCCTGACACGAAAACCACCTGACATGCCCCAGCCCGCCCCCAATGGCAAAATCGAGCCCTAACATATTTGAAATTCCTCTCTGTCATTTCGGCAGTGACAATAACCTATTGAAATGGCTTTACACCTTTATTAAAATAGCAGAGAGAGAAAATTTCAGACAGATTCATCAGTAGTCATCCACTAATATCCCATAACGTAATTTCAACACCAGGGCATCTCAACGTTTTAAGTTAATCTCTTAAATGCCAAATAATATGAGAAGAAGAAATTGCAATAAATATCTCTCTGCCGAGTGGGGCAGATCTGGCGGAAGTAATTCAGGGATGGATGGAAAATAAATTTGCAAATCAAGTCAGGCTGATATCATGCTTCACCTAGTAATATTTCAAGGGTAAATTGTAAGAAGGAGTTAGTCTGCCCGTCCGCTTAGGGAAGTCAATGGTGAATGAGTCATGGGAACCTAAAAAGCAAGAGTAAATAACTTTAAAATTGGGTATCAGTGCAGAAGAAAATCATTACTGAACACCACACACACACACACACGCACACGCACGCACACGCACACATACATGTACACACACAGAAAAATCTCAGTAGTATCTGTTTGAAAATACATTACAGGTAATTCTGATGGTAGGGTAAGGACCAGGAAGTAGGTAGAATAGGTGCTAATCTAATGTGTGATGTGTTGGCTATTCACCAGTAACTGGTGGGTTCCCAACACATTACCCACGGAAATTTCGAGAGCGAATGTGAGAGCAAAGATGTGCCGCACCCTCCAAAAGCAGTGCACATTGGAAATTGCGTGTTTATTAAGCTAACAGTGTCCACCGTGCATGTACACAAAGAGGAAGCAGGTTCAGTAGTTGGAGCTCACAGGCTGCGAAGGAACCCCTGCAACACTGAGTGTTGCATAAAACAGTGATGTCAAAACTTTTAGCCGATCAAACGCTCGTTGAGAACCATTGAGATATCCACTTAGGGGTTGCAGTAGGCCCTGGATGGACAAACTCCTGTCCTTTGGGCCAGAGAAGGTGTGACAGGTAGCTTTATAATGTGCAACTCCTGTCAAGGTGCCACCTAGAGGCATGATAGAAAGGTGGGGGAAGAAACTTGTGTAGCACCAGAAATCGGCGCTCAGTGGGCGGCACATCTGGAACGCACGCCCAAAGACATCGGTGTAATATATGTAGGTAGAACAAATGAAGGACAGAGACAGCTGTTGCTAGTTCATGAGCTTGCTTTACTAGGCCAGAGTGAACTGAGCATGTTCTTATATTCTTATGTGTCAGCTGTGGCTCAGTGGGTAGCACATCTTGCCTCTGAGTCAGAAAGTTGTGGGTTCACGTCCCACTCCAGGGACTTGAAAACATAAAGCTAGGCTGACACTCCAGTGCAGTGCTGAGGGTGTGCTGCACTGTCAGTAAGTGCCCTCTTTTGGATGAGATGTTAAACCGGGTCCCGTTTGCTCGCTCAGCTGGATGTAAAAGATCCCATGGCACTATTTCGAAGAAGAGCAAGGGAATTATCCCTGGTGTCCTGGCCAATATTTATCCCTCAACCAACATAATAAAAACAGATTATCTGGTCATTATCACATTGCTGTTTGTGGGAGCTTGCTGTGCATAAATTGGCTGCCGCGTTTCCCACATTACAACAATGACTACAGTCAAAAGTACTTCATTGGCTGTAAAGCGCTTTGAGACGTCCGGTGGTTGTGAAAGGCGCTATATAAATGCAAGTCTTTCTTTCTTTTACTTTTCATACTAAACCATGTGACAAACCATGTGATAATACATTACACTGCTTAAAAAAATGTACATATTCCCCTCCCAAATACAACAAAACTAAGGGGCCACCTTTCCCAGCATTACATGTACCAAATAACAGAAACTCCTGGCTTTTTTTCTTTAAATCAACTACAAATGTTACAAATGAACTACAAATCCAATTTGCAGAGTCTTCCTGATCTCCTTACAAAAGGTTTTGGTGGTGAACCAATTTTTGATCTGTTTTGTTCTGGTTCCAAACTCCAAGACGTAGGTACCACCACTCTGTTTCCCCACTTAATACAACCTTGCTCAAAAGACAATTCAGTACGACAGTTATGGAATGGTTTCAATTCTGTGTCCAGATACTGATCAGTCCATCCATTCAAGGTGTTTTCATACTCTCTTTTCAGTACTGAGTCCTTTTGAGTCTCATTTGCAATCTCAGTTGTATTCACGGGAAAGTCTTTGTCAACTGCACATAGCACGAAAATCTTACCTTCACTCCCAACACGAGTCCTTGTGAAGGAATAAGCCATATAACCTATTCAGAAAAATACACTATCATATGAAAGAATTCTGGCCTTATTAAAACATGACAAACTGGGTTTGGAAATCTAGAAACCTAACTATGAAATAGCTATGAAAGCATTCTAGCTGTTGAGATAAAGCTATGAAGGCATTCTGGCTATTGAGATAAGGTAATTGTTGACCCTGAATAAATAACCTTATTGAAACAGAAGGTTAAGGGCTCCGACAGGCTGAACTTTTTGGAACACAACAATGGTTCACCATGGATAAGGTGTTCTAATTTACACTTCGTAAAGAAGCACATAAAGTAAGGAACATCTGCCCTCGTAAAGATGACATAAAGTAAGGAACACCTGCCGTCACACCGTTTTTTATATGGTAAACTTAGAACACCTCGAGATGAGACATGAGTCTGGCAGTAAGAATTGCAGAAGTCACCAGAAAAATGACTAGAGATAATTAGCTTGCACCAGCAGAAAACCTTAAAGGAAATACCACTGGAAAAGGGCATAAATATTGAACTCTCAAATGGGATAGTAGATTCGCTTTAATCGGCAAAGCAATTCTCAGCTTCAGAGGCGGCTTTGTAAGTCTCCAACTCTTTGTACCTCGGGGATCAAAGGTATTTGATTTTGCTGGATATCCTGTAGACTTTAAAGAACTGTAAAACTGTAGCGAAGTTAAGATTTGAAAGTAAGGTTCTCTGATAATAGGATTGTAAGTTTTCTCTTTTTGGAACTGTTAATGTTGCAACTGACTCACCAACTGTAATCTGCATGTCGGTTCTTTAATAAATCTATATATTTTTAGAATTGTCTCACATAAGACTTCTGTATCAAAAACTCGCAAACTCAATCTCTGTACACTCTTTAGTGAGGAGTTGCAGAATCCTGGGGGAGTTTTCCGGACCCTCATAACATCCGGAACGTTACAGTCTAGCTAAACATATTAAAAGTGCTATCTGGAGGATGGTAACGTTTCCAGGTTGTTCCTTTCCTTTAGGGAGAGATAGTCCGGACCTTTAGACCCAATTAAGTGTCTTTAGGATTCGACTACCTCAAACTTTAGTTGAAAGTGAACGTCTGAGAAATACGCCTGATCTGGGGTAGCCCTAAAGGGGCTAGGACTAGTAATTATCCCTTCATCCGCATGTGGCACCTGGACAAGGCATCTGCGATTGCATTTTGCTTTGAAGTGCGATATTCAATCATGTAGTCATATTGTGACAACAACACTGCCCAACGTTGCATTCTTGATGCGGCCATTACAGGGATGGCAGATTTGGGCCCCAATATTGCTAGGAGCGGTTTGGGATCAGGGTAAAGATTCTGCCGATCAGGAACTGTTGGAATTTTTTTATTCTGAACACTATGGCAGGTGCTTCCTTTTCAATTTGCGTGTAATTTATTTCGCTCTTTGTGAGGTTTTGCGATGCGAATGCGACTGGTTTCTCTTGGCTGTCATCCATTACGTGACTTATGACAGCTCCCACACCATAGCTAGAAGTATCACACACTAACTTAAGCTCACGTTCTGTGTCGTAGTGTACAAGTAGAGCATCGCTAGAGAGACTTCTCTTACAAGCGTCGTAAGCTTCCTGTTGTGTTTTTGTCCACTTCCACTGGACATCCTTCTTGAGGAGCTTGTGCAATGGAGCTAACATGGTCACTAACTCAGGTAAGAAACGTGCATAGTACTGGACCATTCCAAGGAAAGATCTTAACTCAGACACATTCTGTGGCTTTGGAGCATTGATGACAGCATCAACCTTTTCCTTCACTGGTTGCAAGCCATTTGCCTCAACTTTCAGACCAAGGTACACAACCTCGGGCTGCACAAAAGCACATTTGCTCCTTTTCAATTTGACATTGTGGGAATTCAACCTTTGAAGCACTAAATCTAACTCTTCTAGATTTTCTTCCTTGCTGCTTGTTGCAATCAGCACATCATCTTGATTGCATAACCAATTTGGAATTCCTTGCAAAATCTTATCCATCATAGCCTGGAAGATTTTGGGGGAGGACTTTACACCATACGATAGATTTATGTATGAGTACAGTCCCTTGTGTGTGTTGATAGTGAGATACTGTTGACTTACTTTGTCAACATTCAGCTGAGCGTAAGCGTGCAACAGGTCAAGCTTAGAGAAAACCTTTGACCCAGAGAGTGCTGGATACAAATCTTGTGATGTAGGTAACGAGTACTGTTCATCATCAACTGCTTGGTTGATAGTAATTTTGTAGTCACCGCACAAGCATACAGTTTTGTCTGCTTTGGGTACTACCACAATCGGGGTAGCCCATTCACTTTTGTCAGTTTTTACTAGCACTCTGTTCTCTGAGTTTTCTCTTGCTCTTCCTCCACCTGACTTTTCAATGCATAGGGGACTGGCCTTGCCTTAAAATAGACAGGCATCGCGTTGGACTTGATGCGGATATGCGCGTCATACCCAGTGATGCCCTCATAACTACCTGAGAACATGCTTTCATACTTGTTCAGCATTGTGTTAAGTCGCTTCTTTGAAGCATCTACACTGAAAATAGTTTTCCAGTCTAGTTTCAACGTTCTCAACCAATCTTTGCCCATCAGGGTTGGCCTGTTGTTGTAGTTCGCTACAATAATAGGCAGCTTTACTGATTGGTCATTATGTTGAACTGTACATTCCATTTGTCCACACGTCTCTAGAATTTCTCCAGAGTAGGTTTTTAACTCTATGGTACTCTTTGTAAGGGGTATTTGATTAAACTTACTCTCATATGTGTCCTTACTCATGATAGAGCAGTCCGCTGCCATGTTGATACACATATCAATATATTGGTCATTGATCATAGGTTTTGTATGGAAGTCTTTCTCACGACTGCTTGTGTTGCCGCTAGTGGTATAGATACCGTAGATGCCTAGTTCTTCTACATCAGGTGTGTTCACTTCAATATTGTGAACTCTTCCCTTTTGTTGTCACTGCTTTACGTTGCCACTAGAATGGTTCTTACTTCCTGCTTTAGATCTAGCTCAACAAGCTGTTGAAGTATGCCCTTGCTTATGGCAGTGAAAACACCTCACATTTCTGTATTTGCAGGACTGTTGAGTGTGATTTCCATTGCAGTGATAACAATTCACTGAACTGCTCTCACTGACATACTTTTGACTTGGTCTCACAGCTTTAGATTCGGCAGTGGCTTTGTGACTAGACCTCAGCTGCACTAGTCACTTGAGTTGGACAGAGCTCCCTAGCATTCTTAGATACCATTTCCATAGATAGGGCAATTTTGCATGTTATGTCAAACGTTAGGTTCGGAGTGTTCAGTAGCTTGGACTGTGTGCGCACATCCACCAGTCCACACACAAACTTATCTCGCAACGCATGATCCAAAAATGTGCCAAAGTTACAATGCAAAGACAGGTTCTTAAGAGCTACAATGTACTCACTGATGGTTTCATCTTGATTTTGGTTTCTGGTACCAACCTTATAGCTCTCTGCTATTTCTAATGGCTTTGGGTCAAAATGGTCCTCGAGTTTCTCAACAATGTCATCAAATGACACATCCTTCACTTTCCCAGGCGTGAGTGGTTTGTCAATGATCCATAGACATCTGGCCCGATCTCCGTTAGAAAAATTGCTTTTTTACGTTCACGAATTACCGTATTTTGAGCTTGAACATTCTCATCTGCACCTTCGGTCTCAATAATGTTATTGTCCCTAAAAATATCTCCATCCGCTCAATGTAAGAACTGAAGGGTTCGCGAGCTCGGTCATACATGCCAAGACTTCTGATGAATCACGTAGGCACGGCCATGATTGTCCCGATCCCGTTGAACAGTGACTCAGCACGCTACCTGTGTACCTGTGAGAATCAATGCCACTGTTGCTGTGTATACATACACACGAAGGCGAAGCACAGACGATTCTGCATCAGCATTAACAGTAAAACATTGCAAAAATTCAGTTTAGGTGTCACAAATTCACCTTAAACTTTTCCACTCGAAGGTTAAACACTGTGTCCTTCCATGATCCCTAAAAATGGCTTTGGGATCCCATCTTCATCGCCAAAAATGTAATATATGTGGGTAGAACAAATGAAGGACAGAGACACCAGTTGCTAGTTCATGTGCTTGACTTATTAGGCCAGAGCGAACTGAGCATGCTCATACTAAACCATGTGACAAACTATGTGATAATATATTACAATCGGCTCGCTGCAAATTGGTCCTCAGGCCTCATTTCCATAAAACCAGCGAGCTGTGGACACTAATCAGCCATCCCGTGCAGCTCGCCGGTTGGGCCCTTGGAAAATTTAACCGAGTTTGATGCTGAGCCGGGCCTCAGGTAAGTCCTGCGGGGTAGAAGAAGAACTCCTAGTTCCACATAAATTTTAAAAAGTTAAACTTACTTTTTTGTCGGTGGCCTCCAGCATTCCCTTTAAAGACCACTGATTAGACCGCTGTAGTGGAACAAGCGCAGTGCATGATCCACCCAATTTATGTTGAATTCAAGCGTGTGGTCCTGAAACAGGCATTAGAACCTAATTTGCATATTCAAGGTGCCTAATGCCTGTTTCAGAAAGGTGCCTTGGACACTTGGGGGGGATTTTCAGTGCATGATCTCTGATAATTTGATTCTCTTTTGCTATATTTTTATTTCTATGATTTTTCATTGCTGTTTGCACAATAGCTTGTGAGTTATAACTAAGTGAGAGTGAGTTTTTCTTGGGTCTCAATGTACTTGGCCTAACAAGATCACGAGATACAGACAGGTAAGGAAGGCCATTTGTTCCATCTTAATTCTTCCATCCAGAACAGCCCTACAATCCCACGATTACTGCATCCAATTGTTTCTTAAATGATTCCAGCTTTTTACCTCTGCCTGAAAGTCTGTTCCAAGTGTTGATCACTATCTGCATGAATAAGACCTTCCAGATATCAGGTCCTAAAGTTACCTTTTACTAGTTTCAACCTGTAGCCTCTTGTCCTATGCCCACAGTTTAATTTAAAAAGGAATTCTGAATTAACTTTTTCCCTACCATCTACTATCTTATGTACCTCTATAAAATCACTTCTCAGATGTATACACTTCAGGTTGAAAAACTCAAGTGTCTTTAATCTTTCTTCATAATTCAGGCCCATAATGCTGGGGATCAGCCGCATGGCTCTTCCCTTCACTGCCTCCAGTGCTCGAGCGTCTCCCTTGTTTATCAGAAAGCAGAACTGGACACAGTGCTGAAGGTGTGGTCTGACCAGAGCACCATACAGTTTGATCAAGATTTCCTCTGACTTCTACTACACTTCAACATTCTATTGGCTTTGTTGCTTTACAAAGAATTTACAAACAGAAACAGGCCATTCGGCTCAACTGGTTTATGCCGGTGTTTATCCTCCACACGAGTCTCCTCCCACCTCACTTCATCGCACCCGATTGGCACACCCTTCTATTCCTTTCTCCTACATGTACTTATCTGGCTTCCCCTTAAATGCATCTATCCTAATCGTCTCAATTACTCCCTGTGGTAGCGAGTTGCACATTCTCACCACTCTCTGGGTAAAATCTTTTCTCCTGAATTCCCTATTGGATTTATTAGTGACTATCTTATATTTATGACCCCTAGTTCTGGTCTAACCAAAGCAAAGGCAACCCAGAGTAACTTAGCTGAAGCATTTCCTCTGCTTCAAATCTGGTGCCATCTCCTTCTGCTGGTTAAGCCAGATCAAGAATTCACTGTGTTTCAACACACTGAGCATTCTGAATATCAAAGTGGTAGAAAAACAAGACAAATTATCCGGAGCAATACTGTTGTTTAAAACCTGTTGGCAGAATCTCACATTGATCCATTTTTTGGAGAGAGAAGCTTTTCGCTGCCTTGCACTCAAACTAGACCCAACACTTAAAAGGTACAGTTGAAATAAATGAGCCAGGGGAAGCTAATTCTGGAAACAGGGCTTGAACCTGAGCAGTTATACCCATAGCATTACCAGCTTTTGTAAGATAAAGATTTTGAAGGAAATCTTTAACTGCCTTGCCCTTAATTTTGATTTATCTAATTTTGTTCATTCACACTAATGGATCTTCTGTGACTAGATCTGGGATTTCAGATAACATCTCAGCAAATATGAGGGTTATCATCTTGATCTTCTTAAATGGAGGAATGAGATTAGGTGCAATGAAAGATATAGCCAGTCACTGGAACTTGTTTGACAATCACGCAGTTTGAAGCTGATCTTGGACTTGTATCTCCAGTAAGCTAATGACAAACTCTTTCCTTATTTTGGAACTCAGCAGGGAAATTCTCTTCTCTGCCTTTTTCGTTTCTCGATCTTTCCAATTTTCGGTCAATTTTTGCAGCACGATTTTCATTAAACCAGAGGCTGTGAGCCAATGTCAATATCTGGTTGTGGTACTAATCTAATTTATTCCTCCATCTGCTCTTTTTATATAGCATGTTATGTGTTTACAAACTGAAAACCTATTACAATATTAAATTTATTTCATGTCTATCTGCCAAATCTCAACAAATTAAAAGTGAGTGTAAAATTGTGATGTATCTGACAGGATCTTACTTCCCCACAAGGTACTTTGTTGAGGTTGAGCTGCTATGTCGTTCCAGCTGTCAATTTTCTTAGTCTATACCGATGAAAATTCAAATCATTATGCTGCAGGATCAAGAGTAAACAAATTAATGTAATTCCCCATAAAATGCTGGCACAAAGTAGCTATCACAAAAGTCTGCATTCCTGATCCCTTGTGCTTTTTTAAATCTATAGAGAAAGAGAGAGAAAGGGACAATAAGTAAAAGCAAGGGAAGGAAGGAAGGAAGAAAGAATGGAAGGAAAGAAGAGAGAAAGAGAGAAAGGCAAAGGGGAAAGAACGCTTGCATTAGTATAATGCCTTACAACATCCAAAAGGGCTTCAAATACAATGGCCTGGATTTTAGCCCGGAGCTGAGTTCCATGCGGGGAGGCTGTTTGGAGGTCGGAAAATCCGGAAGAACGGGTATCCCGATTGGCCTGCAGTTTTTAACTGCAGGGCTCCTTTTAATTTGTTTCTGTCGGTTACCCGCCCACGCGCAGCCTGATTGACCAGCTGGAGACCGGTCAGGCAGGAAGCCTGCAGCACAAGTCCGCAGCCCAGGAGAGCAGGTGGGTCTAGTGGGGGGGTGGTAGAGATCGTGGAGGGGGGGTCCCGATCGCATGGTTGGTCCTGATCATGGGGGGTGGTTCCAAATCACGTGGCGGGGGGGCTTGATCGCGGGGGATCCAATGGTGGTCAGGGGGGTCCGATGGTGGTCGGGGGGAGCACATGGTGTTTGGTGGAGATCCGATGGCGTTTGGAGGAGCAGACCGATCACGGGGGGTGGCTTACTGGGTAGCTTGGTGGGCCGGGAGGAAATACTCCTGCTACTCCTGGCCCACAAGCAGCGTTATAAAGCTACTTATCTAATGGATTCAGCCCTTCATGCCTCCTTTCATCTGCCGGGTTTGCCGAGGCCTGGGAAACACGGCCAACATGAGTTAAAAATAGAATGATTGTTAAAATGAAGGCAGGCAGCCTCATTATAATATTTAAATGACCAACCCGTCTCCCACGAGCAGATTGGTCACTCACCCCTTGTCCCACCTCCGTTAAAATCAGAAGTGGGCGGGTTCAAGGAGAGTTGGGTTCCTGTTTCAGATTTTTTGTATTTTAGCCTCTGATCCCAACCCACCCATTTTTGGGAGTTAAGATTCAGCCCAATTAATTACCTTGCAGTGCAGTCACTATTGTTGTGTAGGCAAATGTGGCATCCATTAAACACACAGCATGATCTCAAAAACAGCAATGAGAAATGACTAGTTAATCCATTATTGGTGATTGGTTGAAGGAACTAGTATCTAGAGGCACTAAGGCTTATTTTAACTAACCAGCATAGAACGGATGGGCAGTGGGTAGAGCACGCCTGCTGCATGTCCATTCTTGCCAGTGGGAAGCCCGAACCATTAGAGGCCCAGGCTTTATTTCCACTCTGCTGGCAAGCTACAGTTTACCAGTTCTGTGAGAGCAGGAAATTGGCCAGCTCCCATGGAGCCAGCTGACAGGCGGAGCCTGGGAGGGGTGGGAGAAGCAATCCCCAGGGCATGGGTGGGGGGGGCTCAGATGGGCTGGCAGCAGCCGGGACTTTTTGGGGGGACAAGGAAGTGCACCCCTGCTCCTTCTTCCCCCACCAAAAAAAAATTAGATTTCCTAGTCTTTTTGTAAGCAGCCATTAAAGATCGCTGATTAGGCCACTCACTGCCCGATACAAATGGGCAGAGCACGTGCCACATACGCTCCACCTATTTGTACCTCAAAATTGCAATCGGAGTCCTATATATGTCCTAGAACTCTGATTTGCATAATCTAATGAGGTTCACGCCTGATTCAGGCGGGTGCCTGGACCGCCTTTGTAAAGGTCCTGGACAAAATGGTGGCAGGCAGGAACAAGCTGGCAGCGGGAGCACTCTGATTTTAGGAACACTACTGCCCCCATTCCCGCTTGGCAGACCGAGTTAAAATTGGCCGTGCAACCCTGAATATTTTTCACATAGCTATAAATGTCAATAAACTCTTACAGCCTCTGGCGTTGTGCCTATTATACCACTTTTTAATGTGTTCAGTATTTTCAGCGAAAAATAATTAGGATAAAATCTATCATATAAAATCAATGTATTCCATTAATAATGCTATCACTTCTTAAAATGAGATCTATTTTGAGATAGGCAAATCATATGATAATGTAAATGGGCTAGTGCCTGAGACTAAAGAGCCTACTTATTAAAATGATCAATTCCATTTCAGTCTCATATTTCAAACTTATTTTGATGCAGATCATGAGAGAGTACAAGAACACAGTTCCATTGTTAATGTAAAAGTCTCTTTATCAGCACATTCTTATTCAGCCCCACGACATCATAGTAATGACCAGTGCTTTAGGTAGCCAATGGTTCTGTTTTAAAAATAAATCATTTAAGCACAAAAAATTGCAACAGTGTAACAAAACTAGCTTTACCTCAATTACTGTATAAAACAATTTAAGGCACATCATTAAGGAAAATAGTACAGAATAAATAAGTTACTCCATGGGCCATCGACATAATGGTGCCCTTGGCCTAGTATTGGTATAGATGGAGTGCATTGTACCGAGGTGAATTATTATCCTGAAGCAGCTAACTTAGAAATAGATTCATTGAACAGCACAGTCTGGTCTACACACACATATACCTCTTGAATAAAAAAGGCTACACTCTCAGCACAGAGCCTCACTCAACGAGAGCACGGTTAGGAGAAACGGCCATGGAGGTTGGCGCACTGGGTTTTCGGGAGATTAAAGTTTATTGGCCGACATTTCGGAGTGCCATAATTCAGAAGGACAAACCTGTGCGCTGATACAGGCTGCAGTAGATCAAGGCTCTGTGCTGGGAGCGCAGCATTGCTGAATTTAGCTTATCTGGCATAGCCACTCTGAAAGTTGCAATCAACAGCAACAACAACAACATGTATTTATGTAGCGCATTTAACATAGTAAACACCTCAAGGCGCTTCACAGGAGCTTAATCAGACAAAAATTGGCACCGAACCAAAAAAGGAGACATTAAGACAGGTGACCAAAAGCTTGCTCAAAGAGGTAGGTTTTAAAGAGCGTCTTAAAGGAGGAGAGAGAGGCAGAGAGGCGGAGAGGTTTAGGGAGGGAATTCCAGAGCTTAAAGCCTAGAGAGCTGAAGGCAGTCGGGGATGCACTGCCTGAGCCAGAAAAGGCAGTTCTACATAGTGTTCCCCTATTGGAAAGCAGATCCCCACTTCCCCTTGATGATGATATAAAGGATACGAGAGGTAAAAACTTGCACCGGTGAGTGATTCTTACCACAAGTACACATGTGAGTTAAGGAGTAAGGTAATCATTAGCAGGTAACAGACTCCCAGCTTCTGTGCAAGAAACTGTCATACCTAAGACAGCTACAACATTCAATATGTTAATTCTGCAATCATCTTGCAGCGTAACAAGAAAAACACAGTTTAAAAAGGTCCTTTTACTAATACAGCACTTGTGTATATGACATGTTAAATCCACCAGCAGGAAGCAAAGAATAAGCCTGCCAACATATAGGATTATGCACTATTATAGCAAGATTTGAAATTTATAAATATCTTTCTGATCTTGCTACAAATAACGCACAGAGGAAATCCTCCTGCCATGGAGACATAAGAGTGGAAATAAAAATTATGTTTCTACTGTTGCAGCTAGCCCCATATTGGCGGACACACCAAGGGCTATTTTCCAAGCATGCTCTCTTCTCCAGCCAACCCATCATAATCTGTCATTTCCTTCACTGTGATTATAATTGCCAAGATTTCATTATACCCAGTATTTAAACCATGCTTAAAGTGGTGGAAAACATAAACTGTAAAGTTACCAAAATGTACTTAAAAAACACATTTGCACTTTTCTTCTGGCAGGAGGTTCCTCTCAATGAATCACTGGGGGGGAGGGGGGAAGGTGGTGAATAGGCAGCCAGGAGTCACACAACCAGCTATGTCCCACTTCCAAAAGGCGTTTGATAAAGTGCCACATAATAAGCTTGCCAGCAAAGTTGAAGCCCATGGAATAAAAGGGACAGTGGCAGCATGGATACCAAATTGGCTAAGAGACGGGAAACAGGGAGTAGTGGTGAACGGTTATTTATCGGACTGGAGGAAGGTATTCAGTGGTGTTCCCCAGGGGTCAGTACTAGGCCCACTGCTTTTCTTGATGTATATTATGACTTAGACTTGGGTGTACACGGCACAATTTCAAAATTTGCAGATGACACAAAACTTGGAAGTATAGTGAACAGTGAGAACGATGGTGATAGACTTCGAGAGGACATAGACAGGCTGGTGGAATGGGCTGACACATGACAGATGAAATTTAATGCAGAAAAGTGCAAAGTGATACATTTTGGTAGGAAGAATGAGGAGAGGCAAGCTCAACTAAAGGGTACAATTCTAAAGGGGGTGTATGAACAGAGAAACCTGGGGATACACAAATCGTTGAAGGTGGCAGGGCAGGTTGAGAAAGCGGTTAAAAAAGCATACGGGATACTGGTCTTCATAAATAGAGGCTAAGGGGGGAATTTTCCCAGCCCTGGGGAGGCGGGTATGGAGACGGGATGGCTGTGAAAATGACAGAGACTGGGAGCGGGTACCGACCCCGCTCCCAATCCGCTTCCGTGCCATCTTCCCGGGAGGCGGGTCCCCGAGTCGCACAGGGACCCGTCTCCTCGAGGCGGGAAGGGGATTAGAGCCAACAGGCAGTTTTGAGGCTTTTCCCCATTTTACGCCTGCAATTGCGGGCTTCCTGACGGCTGCGAACCTCGCCAGCGAGGCGAGCAGTGGGTCTATGGGGGTGAGAGGGGTCGAAATGTCAGCTGTAGAGGTGAGTGATGGGTGCAAGTATGGAGAGGTAAGTATGAGAGGTGAGTGTAAAGTGTTGGAAAAAGTTTCCTTACCTTTGCTTCTTTCTGCAGGCTTCAACCTTTGAGGATCCAGAGGTGCCTCATCTCAACGGCACAGATGACATCTGCTTTCTGCTGAGGAGAGAGGTCTTGGTGAGCCTGTGTGCAAGGGCTCACCTTAGAACAGAGATTGTCAGTGTTTGACAGCTTCTCAAAGCTGTCAAACACTGACAATTCATCTGTCAAAAAAATTTCGACAGATGAAGCGTCATACGCTGACGTCATTTGTCACCGGCTTTCCCTCAATTGGCCGGTAAGCCTGCAGGGTGGGCTTAACAAGGCCAATCAAGGGAAAATAGCGTGGGTTGGTCAGACGCCGCTGGGGGCGGGACTGAAACCCGGAAACCATAAGTCCCTCCTCCAGCACGTCTCTATTGAGAAAATCCAGCCCATAGAGTACAAAAGCAAAGCAGTTATGATGAACCTTTATAAAACACTGGTTCGGCCTCAACTGGAGTATTGTGTCCAATCTGGGCACCGCACTTTAGGAAGGATGTGAAGGCCTTAGAGAGGGTGTAAAAAAGATTTACAAGAATAGTTCCAGGGAGGAGTGACTTCAGTTACATGGATAGACTGGAGAAGATGGGGTTGTTCTCCTTAGAGCAGAGAAGTTTGAGAGGAGATTTGATAGAGATGTTCAAAATCATAAGGGGTCTAGACAGAGTAGATAGAGAGAAACTGTTCCCATTGGCAGAAGGGTCGAGAACCAGTGGACACAGATTTAAGGTGATTGGCAGAAGAACCAAAGGCAACATGAGGAAAAACTTTTTTACTCAGCGAGTGGTTATGATCTGGAATGCACTGCCTGAGAGGGTGGTGGCAGCAGATTCAATCGTGGCTTTCAAAAGGGAATTGGATAAGTATCTGAAGGAAAAAAAATGCAGGGCTATGGGGAAAGGGTGGGGGAGTGGGACTAGCTGAAGTGCTCTTGCAGAGAGCCAGCATGGGCTCGACGGGCCGAATGGCCTCCTTCTGTGCTGTAACCATTCTTTGATTCTATGATTTGAATAGAAGCATTTGTTCTTCAATTTACTGAATGGCACAAATTACATGACAGGGATAATCTTTGGAATTGTTACGACAAACAAGAACTTGCATTTATATGGGAACTTGAGTAGAAAAATGTTCCAATGTTCTTCACGGAGGAAGGAAGAAAATTAATACAGAACCAAAGAAGAGGAGATGAGGAGGGGTCACCAAGAGTTTGATCAAAGCAGCAGGTCTTAAGGAGAGTCATAAATATCTATGGGGTAGATTTTAAACTTGCCTCCCAGACATACAAATTGCCTTGCAGATTGGACACCTGTTGTAGAAACTGCCTGATTTTTTATTTACATTGAAATCAATAGAAATGAAATCGGGCAGTTTCCATAACGGGCAACAGATCTGTAACCTCAGTTTAACATCCGAGTGCCAAGTTGAACATCTACCCCTCAATTTATAGTTGTTGGATTTTACTGTGTTATCCACATCAAATAGGTCTCCTTCCCAGTTCTAAAATGTAACAACTTAAAGTTGGAACTTATAAACAGAAAATAGCATTATCAATTATGTATGCTTTTTAGTCTATTCCTGAGATTGACCAACATGCATTTTCAACTTGGTCATTGTGAGCTGTGCAGCTAGCTTCGAGATCAGAAATAAAATACATGTTGCACATCAACCCATATCTGTTGTCATGTTGCAAAAGACTTTTGACTATAGAAAGCAAGGCTTGTCAATGCACTGAACAAACTCCCTATTTAAACGTTCAGATTTTGTTATGTTTGTTAAATTAAATCTGTCATATGCCTATTTATAAAACCACAGATATTTTATTTATGATTTTCTACCATAGTTATATTAAAAACTGTCAAAGTAATTCAATCTTGGCTTTCAAAATCTTGATTTATTAAATTGACTATCTTTAAGTCTGAGATCTATATCCTTAATTAACTATATGACACCATAAATCTATATGTTATGTAAGATTTTGATTATTAAAGACCTGTTAAAAATGGTAAACCCTGCAGTATATTTTTTCAATGTTCTCCCCTCCACTCCTGAAGGCACTGAATCTTGTGTACAATTCCTCTGTCACTGGAAGCCCTCTAGTGTCCCACACAGATAGCCATTCTTCGTGTGCCCAGCCAGTGAATGTAGACAGGTTATTTAGCTGTTCGTACCTGACATCTGTACAAGGACACTATGCAGCAGGGCAACTGAATGGCAGTCAGGACTTGGAGGGTTGGCTGCTTTAACTTGCCCTCCATAGTGTAGAACATTGAAGCCAATTGTAGGGACCCAAGCTGAGATCAGGGACTAGGAAATGAACCTGCGACTTTCTGATCTGCCTCGCCTAGTTCTACACTGGACGGTTGGTGCCAGAGGGCTTTGGGGATGCTTTAAAAAAAATCTAGAAAATGCAGGTTTACTATATCCTGATTATAACTGAGTGAAGCAAAATCATTCCCAACCCAGATGTTTTAATTTAAAATTGCTTACCACGAACTGAATGGAATAACATTCCTGTTATTTTTAAGTGACTAGCCTCTTACAGTAAAAAGCTGGGACAGTACTCTGAATATCAAAAGCAATGGTGCTTTCACTCAATAAACTCCAATCTCTGCACACTGACTGAATCTCCTAATTACACCTTCTAACTGTGTTCATTAAAGTGCAGGCACACTCGCGAAACAGCCAGTATCACAATGGCAATTATTTTTGAGAAATATGAAGCCAGTTTTAGGCTAGACTTTCTATTGGAAAAATCAGACAATGCCGCATTTTCTTTTGCCTAGAGTCAGTGGTAAGATTTCAGCAAATTGAAGTTGCGCTGACAAATTACTGCAAAGTTACGACTGTCTCTATTCTGCAGCATTTCATCAGTCTACTCCTAATACACTGAAGCCCTGGTAAAAATTAAATCTAAACATTAACTATTACAAGATAAATTAACCAGGCCAAGATGGTATAGGAATAGGCTCTGCACTCACTACTTAAATTAAATGGATTAATGCCTGCATTAAAGTAGCAGACAGAGGAATATCTCACTTCTAGTTATCTTATTTATCTGCAGTCCTGTTGTCATTTCTTTTTCACTGGTACTTGCCCATATGGAAATTTTGCACAAGAGTAGAATGTATTTGAGATATAGATTACTTGTTATTAAAATATTTAGCATTTGGAGTTAGATGTTTGACCATATAGAGCAAAAGAAAATTTGGGTAAAACAGTTAAGGCCTGAAACAATGGAGACAGAAAGAGATTGGAAGCACTGGTGGTTTACTCCAACCGGAGATGCATGGATGAGTTGAGATGTTTTTGATCTCATGTTTTTAGTTAATAAAACCACATACTTAAGAAACTGTACATAATCTCATAGTATTTTGTAATGCAGAGTGACCTAATCTATGTTAAGCAGGGGCCTTGGGCATTAGAATGTACGCTCAACTCAGGATAAGACTAACTAGTTAACAAGGGCATATCAATCATGACAGAAAAGGTTGGTGTGGGGGCTTCCAGCTCACTATATCCATGGTAGTAATAGTTAAAGCTTCGATGCTGGGGATGTTGGCCTGAGCGAGAACACTGACGTTGGTGCGCCTATCCTGCCAATGGATTTGCAGGATCTTGCGGAGGCAGCATTGGTGGTACCTCTCCAGTGCTTTGAGGTGCCTGCTGTACATGGTCCATGTCTCTGAGGCATACAGCAGGGCAGGTATCACTGCTACTCTGTAGACCATGAGCTTGGTGCTGGGTTTGAGGTCCTGGTCTTCAAACACTCTCTTCCTCAGGCGACCGAAAGCTGCACTGGCACACTGAAGGCGGTGTTGGACTTCATCATCGACATCTATCCTTGTTGACAGTAGGCTCCCGAGGAAAGGAAAGTGGTCCAGCATCGAAGCTTTGACCACGTTCGATCAGCTCCGATGGACAGGTCACATCGTCCGCATGCCCGATACGAGACTCCCAAAACAAGCTCTCTACTTGGAGCTCCGACACGGCAAGAGAGCCCCTGGTGGGCAGAGGAAACGCTTCAAGGACACCCTCAAAGCCTCCTTGAAAAAGTGCAACATCCCCACTGACACCTGGGAATCCCTGAGCCAAGACCACACCAAGTGGAGGAGAAGCATCCGGGAAGGCACCGAACACCTCGAGTCTCTTCGCCGGGAGTAAGCAGAAGCCAAGCGCAAGGAGCGCAAGGAGTGCACGTCAACCCAAGCACCCCACCCACCGTCTGCCCCACCTGTGACAGAGACTGTAGGTCCAGCATTGGACTCATCAGTCACCTGAGAACTCATTTTTAATGTGGAAGCAAGTCATCCTCGGTTCCGAGGGACTGCCTAAGGAGGAAGGAAGGAGTAATAGTTAACCACTTTTGTTAGATGCACTACTGCTATTAATTTTGCAAACTTCCATTTGGTATTAGAAGGTCAAATATTTTGAATTGGGTTTTTACTGGCTCTAATTGTAATCTGCAGCAAGTCCCTGTACATTATTAAAGAACATGCTTAAGATAAGAGAGAAATCGAGTTCCCCGATGGCTCAGGGAGTTGAATCCAGTGAGCAGCTGAACCATACAGACCAGGAAAGTCTGACCTATGGGCTGTGCTGAGTTAGCTGATCTGAGCTGTGATACCAATAGGGGTGTGAAAATTGGTCTTAGCACCCCCCCACCCCCCACCCCGGTTTAGAGAGATGGAGGTTAGCTAGATTCCCACCCCCGATCACCATCCAGCAACCCCTGCTGGAGCTTTTTTTAATTTGTTTATGGGATGTGGGCGTCGCTGGCAAGGCCAGCATTTATTGCCCATCCCTAGTTGCCCTTGAGAAGGTGGTGGTGAGCTGCCTTCTTGAACCGCTGCAGTCCGTGTGGTGAAGGCACTCCCACAGTGCTGTTAGGTAGGGAGTTCCAGGATTTTGACCCAGCGACGATGAAGGATCGGCAATATACTTCTAACTCAGGATGGTGTGTGACTTGGAGGGGAACTTGGAGGTGGTGGTGTTCCCATGCGCCTACTGCCCTTGTCCTTCTCGGTGGAAGAGGTCGCGGGTCTGGGAGGTGCTGCCTAACAAGCCTTGGCGAGTTGCTGCAGTGCATCTTGCAGATGGTACACACTGCAGCCACGGTACGCCGGTGGTGGAGGGAGTGAATGTTTAAGGTGGTGGATGGGGTGCCAATCAAGCGGGCTGCTTTGTCCTGGATGGTGCACATATATGAGTGCCGGGTGAGGGCAGAACTCGGCTTAGTTGTTATCCCCTCACCTGTGGTTGATTAACCTGTTGATACTCTGAAAGCTCAAAAAGGAACAAAGGATGAAACATGAACTTGCACACGTTACTTGAGGATAATCAACACCTGTGCAACCATTTCCTAGCAACAAGTAAATTCCTTCAGGTGAGAATTGGAGAGGAAGAATCTGATGAGAGAACATATTAAAGTTTAGTGTGTCGGCCGAAATGGAGTTAGTGAGAATAATGGAATGAATGCTGAGGCCCTATAAACAGACTGTAAGATGGCATGGTCTTTGAAACGTGTTACAGCCGTTTGTTCAGTACAGCAGGAATTATAAGTTGCTGTTACTCTGATATGATGCTCACTAGTAACTGAGGTTTAAACTACTCAAAGTCATTTCACATTCAACCCTTACAGGCACCAGAGAATGGAGATTTCCATTCCTGCACTTAGATTTGAATCCAATCCCAGAGGTGAAACAGTAGTGCTGACCCATTGTGGCTTTCAATCATAAGATGCAGATGTTTGAAAAACTTTACGTGAGAGACCTTAAAGAGCAGAAATACTTTAATGTGAGAGTGTGTTACACTGAAAGTACGTCATCCGATATTAATGGTCTTCTTTATAAAAGATGTTATTATTTTGCATGAGGGCAAAACAAGGTGCAGCACTGGTATCACTAAGTGCCTGTATCAAGAATATTAGAGTCCGATATGATTAAGTTACAATTGATGGTAAGTTGAGACCCCCCAGTACTACAGACAAACCATGTGTACAAATCATCAATTTAAAAAGAAATAAAGAAGCAAAATTAATATTTCAGCTTTTAAGGTTCCTCAGTTTCTGAGTTAGAAGCAGTGACAATGACCGGTCTTATAATGCAAAACAGCCATCTCAAACATGGGGGTGATATAAAATAGACTTCAACACGTGATATATATCCAGCAAATAAATAGTGATACCTGCACTGCAAATTTAGCCATTTGAATTCATAATTTACAATAAAGAAAGTAAAAGAATGTATCTATTTTCAGCTTATCTGTGCAGTAGGGATAATAGTAACTGCATTCAACTAATACACAAGATTATACAGAAAAAATGCAGTAACTAACGATAGGAACAAAAATTCCTCTTTGATGGAATCATCTACTCGTTTTCTTCCCAATAAAAATAAAATGTTTGCTCTAACAACCGGAGAAAATGAAGGGAATAAAACCTTGTTGCAATGTAGGAGCAGTAATCAGCAATGACTTTCTCACTGTGTGACTCCAGTGCTGTGAAAGATGAACTGCACCTCTTACTTGTATGGCCTTAATACTGCACCCACCGGGAGCAAATATTCTGAGTTCATCTACTGATAAACCTTCATAGCCTGGAGTTTAGGAATAAAGAAGTGTGATTCCCGTCTTATCCTGAACAATACACTTACCCTGTCATCTAGATTGATTACCATACTATTCAAGCATAGCTTTGTTACAATATATCAATAACCAACTAGAAAACAATGAGAAGTCGCACAACACCAGGTTATAGTCCAACAGTTTTATTTGAAATCACGAGCTTGACTGCTGACTGTGAACACTACCCACCAGGTACATGGTACATACTCATGTGACTCGGCCAACGTTGTCTACCTCATACGTTGCAGGAAAGGATGCACCGCAGCATGGTACATCGGCGAGACCATGCAGACACTGAGACAACGTATGAACGGACACCGCGCAACAATCGCCAGGCAGGATTGTTACCTCCCAGTCGGGGAACACTTCAGCAGTCAAGAACATTCAGCCTCGGATCTGCGGGTAAGCGTTCTCCAAGGCGGCCTTCGAGACACACATGACAACGCAAAATCATCGAGTAGAAACTGATAGCCAAGTTCAGCACCCATGAGGACGGCCTCAACCGGGATCTTGGTTTCATGTCACGTTACATGACGTAGAGTCATCCAGACTCGAGTCATCGTTGTCTTGTTCACAGATGTGATTTCCAGTTTTTAAAAAAAATTAAAAAGCTTAACTGCAGACTGCAGCATTTGACACGTTGGACCCCCTGTGACCCCACCTCATTGTCTTAGCTGTATTTTGCTGTGTCTTTGATGTAATGCCTTCCTGACTGATTGTATCTCTGCCGAGGTGGTGTGATGGAGGGCAGTCAGAAACACATTGTTCTCTGTCTATATATGCTTTGTATCTGATTTGTATTCCCTCACTTTACCTGACGAAGGAGCAGTGCTCCGAAAGCTCGTGATTTCAAATAAAACTGTTGGACTATAACCTGGTGTTGTGCGACTTCTCATTTTTGTTCACCCCAGTCCAACACCGGCATCTCCGCATCATGGCAACTAGAAAACAGTCAACAAGGTGCACAGTAGTGAGGTACAATGCGTGATATGTAAAGACGCACGTTTCTTTATACATGAATATGCAAGAAAGATATTTGTAGCTCTCACCCCCAGTCACAATCTTTATTTCTCTTTTATCTCTTGCTTGGTGTCCGTCTTTGTCCTCTGAGATGTTCCTTACCAGAGGACGAGTATAGAAGTGCAACTTCCTGTTGCTTGTAGCTGGATTGATAAATACTTATGTATAAATACAAAATGCTGGAAATACTCAGCAGGTCAGGCAACATCTATGGTGAGAGAAACAGAGTTAACGTTTCAGGTCGATGACCTTTCTTCAGAACTGGAAAAAGTTAGAGATGTAATAGGTTTTAAGCAAGTACAGAAGCAGGGAAAGAGGGGAGAGGAGGAAAGAACAAAAAGGAAAATCTGTGTTAGGGTGGAAGGCAGGGCTGATTAAATGACAAAAGGGATGATTATGCAAGGAAAAAGGTGGTGGTAATAGAACAAGTAAAGGAACAAAAGATGGGTCTAGATTAGTTGGTAAAACAAGCAGATTATCTGGTCATTATCACATTGCTGTTTGTGGGAGCTTGCTGCGCACAAATTGGTTGCCGCGTTTCCCACATTACAACAGTGACTATACTTCAAAAGTACTTCAGTGGCTAAAAAGCGCTTTGAGACGTCCGGTGGTCGTGAAAGGCGCTATATAAATGCAAGTCTTTGGGGGAAAAATTTGGTTGATTTGCGCGGCGGTAACCGTTAGCGCCGCTGGCGATTATGTCATCGCCGTGCGCAGCGCCCCGCTCGCGCCCCGGTTGCGATCTTCGGTAGTGCCCCCTGACTTACCACAGGACACTATGTCTGACAGGGTCAGGGGGGCCTACCTGCGGCCAGGGCGGCGCAAATTAAAGGGAAGGTGCCGGGCGGCCATTTCTGTTGCTTGCCGCCTGCCAGCACCTGCCCGCTTTGCCGTCCCCAGCCTTCTGTGCAGCTCCCTGAGTGCCGGCTGCACTCCGTGAGCCCAGTAATTCTCTTGAGTGCCAGGCTCTTTTGCCAGCACTCCGATCCCTGGTGGCCCAGCTGGGCCCTGGGTTGTGCTGCGCTAGGCCCCTCCCCTTTAATAAGGGGAGGAAGGCCTGCAGTACTGCGGCGTGATGTGCCGCAGCGCATGGCATTGCGTCACGTAACGCCGCGATATTCACTCGCAGCTTCCCGCCTCCCTGTTGGGGCGCTACCAGTGAATTTCGGGTGCGGGGGCGCAAACTTTTTCGGGGCGCGACCCAATTTTTCCCCCTTTCTTTTTTTCTTTAATGGCAGTAGCAGAACCATTACCAGTACCTGCTGTCCGAAAAAATGGAACAGTGGTTATGATCAAAATTGTTGAACTCAATGTTTTGTCCGGAAAGTTGTAAAGTAATAAATATTAATATCACTTTTAATTGAATGCTTAAATATTTTATTGCACAGCCAATAAGTTGCATGAATTGACCTCTGTTTAAACATGTGACCTGCAGCAGATTCTAAGGGGTATGATTCAACTGGTAGCTCATAACAACTTCAGTAGATGTTATTCTCCACTCCACATTTCCTGTATGCAATTCTCTTGCTTTTGGAATTTCGTTCAGTTGTTTAAAAGAATCTACCACTTTTACCTGTTGACTAATTATAAATACATTCACTAATAATGTTGTACTCTCGGATTTTAATTTTTATCCTGTTTTCTGTCTTGCCACCAGCGGATCTAGTACTGACTTAAAAATCCATGAATTTTTCTCTGCAGGATCAGGAACCAATAAATAGACCAGCACACGAGGGCTTAGTCAGGAAACCAGGGATAAAATGTGATATCCAGGACAAATTACAGGCTCTTCATGAATACTGTAATGAAGCACCTCCTTTAACCACATTCTTTGCATTTGCAACAGTTATCTTTTGGGCACTTTTGATGCCGAATTTAATAGCTTGTGGTTTCCTAATCTAATACCTTTCTAAAAAATAATTTCTGTATCAGATAATTGAAATGATTTAACTCTTGAGACAGCAATAAATTGTGGAGTAAAATGAATTGTATTCAAAGTATATACAGATAAAATATATATAAATGCTGTAACTTCATGATTAGCACACTATTGCTATCTGTATCCTTAAACCTTTGCAAAGCTCTGTAATCCTTAGAACTAATTAGTTGATTATATGGTAGAAGATCAGATTTCTCTGGAGTCCTGTTCCTATTCATCTTGTTATATTGTTATTGGCCCAGAAATTAGGCTCCCTGGCTTCCCGCGGGTGCAAGGATCCCGCACGCACCTATCTACCACGCCTGCCGTTGACCTCTGGGCCCACGGGGACTTCAGCTCCTGGGCCTGCTCCAAGTGCCGGCGCGCAGTGCTTGCGTGTCCCAGGGGCGTAGTTAGTGCGATGCGTCCCCTGGGATCACGTGGGCCATGGAGAGCCAATGGCAGCAGACCATCTTTCATTCATAGATTTGGCAGGAAGACCTGTCAAATCTATGAATTGAAATCGGTCCCAAAACAACACTTAAACTTCAAATACATTTTTTTTAAAAACCATCACATTTTTAAAATAACTATAAGTTAAATAAATTAACTACTTTAAACAAAAATTGAAATTTTTGAAAAAATTAAAATACTTTTTAACAGTGCTAAAAATAAACTTACCTTTCTTTAAAGTATCTAAAAAAGATAAACCAGTTGAAAAAACTTTTAAATTGTAATTAATTAACCACTTACCTTGTTGAAAACGGATCTTGCGCCTCCTTTTTAAAAGCGCAGCTTCTTCAATACTTACCCTCCCGGAGAAACCTGAAAAAAAACCTAAGTTTGCTGCGTGCGCGCAGCCTCTCCCACGCACGTGGTTCACCTATGAACCACTCCCTTCACGAGACTGGAAGTTCCGGTTTCCCGCGCATGCGCAGTGCATGCAGGAAACCGGCACTTCAGGTGGCCTTACGGGTGAGTACACAGTGCGTACTCACCCGGCAAGTGCCGAATTTTTGGCCCATTACACAATCTTATCCCTGCTCCTACTGAAAACAAATGTGCACATATTCTAGAAATCATCAGGAATATTCTCCCAAAGTATCAATTTTAAGTTCAACTAGTTAACAAGTTTTAATTTGATGTAGCTAATAGGAAATCTATTATATAGAAGAAGAAGGCTCCCTTTTAAATTGGTGGCTTTAGATAAATAGGATAGACATTGATTAATTATATCTCAAAATAGGAACCAGGACACATCTCGAAAAGAAACAGTATCAGTAAACAGTTTGCAAATGTGCCCATGGCTAAACTTGACTGACCTCGCATAGGGTTAGTCCCCTGAGTGTTTTAGTATTGGCTGCAATTTGAAGGGTTGCAATAAACTGTTGCTACCTTGAAAGTTTGTAGGGCAAAGTGAACTTAATTTGTTATTTGAACTACACCCTGCAGCAAAGCTCTGGTAAGCTTCACTGCGCCTACATCTGAGAAATATTTACCTTGTATCAGTATGAGACTATTGTCTCTTATTATTGTTGCTGGGAACTAAGGGGCATTCCCACAACTAGCAACTTTCTATAAGGAAAGAAGTTCAGGGCTATGGGGAAAGAGGGCCTCTTATAGCCATTTCTCCACATGTGACATTTCCCTGCGGTGTGCAGTCAGAGTGCACCTTCCCTTTAAGAGATGCTGGTTACCTTTAAGTGACGTCAGTCGAGTCTGATTTTCCACCCTCCTTCCCCCCAAAAAACAGGCCAATGATAGCGTGTGTAGCACTGGCTGCACGCCTGAGTCATAATAATGAGCTGCCAGCAGTAAAATCAGGTGGTCCCTGTGATCACATAAACAGGCGCTAGCAATGCACAGCATGCCCCCCACCCACCTGTTTTCAGGCAGGATCGAATTTTTAGGCCGTAGCATCAGAAATGCCTTAACTAAGGAGATGATGGCGCCATTTGCACTGTCACTTTGATTTCAGTTTTAAGCTCGTGAGCCTTCAAATATAAGGATTCAAACATAATCCTTTCGTGAGACTTGTATACAAACAGCATGTAGAAGATAAAGTTAAATAAAAAAGTTCTATCAGAAAAAGTAAATAATCATTACATGTTACAAAAAATGACAGGAGATTATAATGTTTCAGAATGATGACAGTTCTTCAACTGCCCTGGTTGTCAATAACCTGAAATATTGTTACATGTAATACATTTCATGCACATTTATTGATGAAATTGCAAAGTCTATCAAAACAACTTCTAATTTGTGATCTCTTTTAATAACCTGCACAGATTTTTCTCTTTTTTTCCCAATGATGATTGCTTACAATCTATGCAAATCCTTCATCCATGAGAATAGACAACATGGTCCACAGACAACCATATGTTTGGTAGGAGATACAGATAAGGAAGTGCAGATTGGTTATGTTTTCTGCTCAAATAGGACATTACATTAACAAAGATTTATCAAACCTCAGCATTAGACTATAATACAGATTTGCTCAAGATGAAAAACGATAACATTCCTGCGTGAGTGTGATCCACATTTTTTAGTTTTGTCCAGTTGATGTGCAGAGGATCAAATGCAATGTTGAAGTATGTTTTAAATTGAAAACCCAGCTTCTTGGTTTAAGTTGGTCATCACACTATGGAAAACACGAACCTAAACAGGCCTTAACTTTACTACATTTAAGTTGATCAATTTGGATATCAAGCTTTGCTCAAGAGAAACTCACAATCTCTCCTGGGAAGGCCCATAAAATCTACAACCTTATGTGATAGAATTATATATAAATTACAACACAGCAACAGGCCATTCAGTCCAACCAGTCCGTGTTGGTGTTTATCTTCCAGATAAAAAGTAGTATTAATCCCTTTTCTTTAAACCATCTATCTACCCTTTTCTTATACAGGAAACTCTCGTTTAAACAGCACCTAAATATCCAGAATTCTCTATTAACCGGCAAAATTCATACTCCGAAAACAACTCCTCAATAACCGGCAATGTTGCCGAGTCCGAGTCCAAGTCTCCCGCGAACGCCGAGTTAGTCAGTGGGGGTAGTTCTCCAAAGTGCCACTACTCGGCTTCCTGGCGCTGTCGGAAGTCCGAACACCGCAATAACAGGAGTCTGATTCTCCCGCGCTGCCGGTAGTCTCTTCTGATCCACCATTTTACTGTGTGTCTCCCGCGCTGCTGGAAGTCTCTTCCGATCCACCATTTTTCTGTGTGTCTATCCATCTTTATTGTGAATTATCTCCCCCATCTTGCATTATGGAATTCCCAAAAGTTGGTCCAAGCAAAAGGAAGAGAGTGGTGTTAACTTTAAAACAGAAAATCGAGATATGCCAGCGACTAGAAAGGGGAGAGAAGCATATCAACATTATGAATGAATTCAAAATCGGTTCGTCAACAATCTACGACATCAAATCGCAGAAGGATAAGCTGCTCAATGTTTTATTCAAGCTCGGAGACATCTAAGGGTGTAGAGAAACGGCGTATGCTTCATAAGCCTAAGCTTGAAGAGCTGGATACCGTGCTTTATGAGTGGTTTTCTCTTAAGCATTCAGAAGGTGTTCCACTTTCCGGACCCATGCTAATCGAGAAAGCGAAGGATTTCTACGTAAGGATGGAGCTCACTGACAAGTGTGCTTTCTCCGAGGGATGGCTAATGTGCTTCAAGTTATAGCATGGGATACGACGACTCGATATTTCCGGGGAGAAGAAATCAGCTGATCACGACGCCGCAGAAGAATACTGCGATTATGTCAATCGGATTGTGCAGCAACATGATTTGTCGCCAGCACAGATATATAATGCCGATGAAACTGGCTTATTTTGGAGGTTTTTGCCAGAATAAACGCTTGCTGGGGCTAGTGAGGCTAATGCTTCAGGTTACAAGAAAAATAAAGATCGTGTAACCGTGCTAACATGTGCGAACGCTGCTGGATCACACCGGGTTAAAGTTCTTGTTATTGGGAAGTATAAAAATCCCCGTGCATTTAAAAATGTGAGGCACTTACCTGTTGAGTACAAAGCTCAAAAAAATGCTTGGATGGATAAGGAAATCTTTTCGTATTGGTTCCATCATATTTTTGTTCCATCTGTGAGGGAACATTTCCGTAAAATAGGGAAACCTGAAGATAGCAAATGTATTTTATTGCTTGATAATTGTAGAGCCCATCCGCATGAATCTGAGTTGGTTTTGGGAAATATTTTCACTATTTATTTGCCACCAAATGTAACTTCTCTCATACAACCCATGGACCAGGGCGTTATCCAAAATCTGAAGTATCATTACAAGAAAGACTTCCTACGTAAACTGATAAACCAAGATGACAATATTCACGCATTTCAGAAGGAATACAATCTTAAAGATGCCATCTATAATGTTGCATGTTCCTGGAACTTGGTGAAAGGTCACACTCTGAGGCAAGCCAGGTGCAAATTGTGGCCTTCTGTAATGTTTGCTGAAGGTTCTTCTTCAGAGGAGGAATTTCATGGGTTCAATGTTATTCCCAAGAAGAGTACAATAATGGAAATGGCTGGCATGGTGTAAAATGTAGGCCCAGAAAACCCTCTACGTCACCTCAGTGAAAGTGATATCGAGCAGTGGGGTTGATGCAGATAGAGAAGTTGGTGTTGTGCATATGCTAAGTGATGATGAAATAATTGAGAATGTTTTGAATCCAAAGAAAGAAAAGGAAAGTGAGATGGAATGTGAAGAGGATGAGATTTCTGAAGAGAAGAAGATTTCTTGGGCTAATGCTGCAGAAGGATTTGCTTCAATCCTTCAATTTGCTGAAAGGCAGCCTTGCTACTCTACCCAAGAAGTTATGCACCTCCATATTCTGCATTCCACCTTTCTACAGAAAAGGCAAGAGTCCACTAAGCAAGCAGACATCCGGGACATGTTTAAGAAAACTTCCAAAAGAGTTGAAGCAGCGGAAGTGCCTGAAGAATCTGTTGAAGTGCATGATCCTGATGACCCAGCTGGCATGGATATTCCTGATGAACCAGCTGACTTGGAACAAGTGTACAGTCAACTACTGTACTGTATACAGTCGTTTATAAGTTTTGTTTTACTGTTAAGTAATTAAAGAGTTATGGATTACCCTCAACTGGCAGTACTGTACTTAATCAAGCATCTTCCACCATCCATTTAACACAACATTCTGTAGGTGAGTACCCAATTACTGTATACTGCACATTTCTTGATTTTTAAATTTTTGTTTGTTAAAAATAGCCTCGGTAGATTACCCTCTCCGTCATCTGGAATTTTTATTCAACCGGCACCACCCCGGTCCCGTCGGTGCCGGATACCAAAGAGTTTCCTGTATGTTGACATGATTTCTCCAAAAGTGCATTCCACTGCCTCACAGCACCCTGTATAAAATAATTTCTCCTGCTCTCTGTCCTAAATCTCATATATTTAATCTTACATCTATGTCCCCTCGTTCTAGACCCCCCGATCACTGGAAACAGTCTGTTTCTATCTACTCTGTCCCATCCGTTCATAATTTAAAACCTCTGTCAAATCATCCCTTAATCTCCTTCATTCTAACGAAAACAACACCATCAGTAATCTCATCAACTGATCATCACATGCAGAACTGCTTATAGCGTTTTTTAGCATCTGTGGTACTAAGGTAGTTTGAAAGCTAAAGTACTAAATAGTCAAACGTTTTGAAGATTTGAAATTAAAATAATTGGTTGCCCTTAAACAACAGTATAGTTGCAAGGTATAAAACTAATTTTTCTTCCTTCCTCAGGGCTCAGGGGGAAATTGCAGTACAAATAGTAGTTCAAAAACAAACAAAAGGGAAGAGAGTAGTGTAACAGTCAGAAATTGTGCTTTAGGCACTACAGGTAAAGGGAAAACTAAAAGATGTAAAGCGATTAAACCAGGAGAGAGAAATAAAAAACATGTGAGTAAAACATCAGAGCTGAAGGACAGGCTAGGGTGTGTGGCCCAAATAAATGTTCTTTATACAAACACAGGGAGTATAAGGAATGAATTGAATGAACTGCAGGCACGAATTCAAATTGAAGGGTATGGCATGGTAGCCATTACTGAGACATGGCTGCAAGACAGTCAGAACTGGGAACTAAATATACCAGGTTATAAGGTCTACAGGGCAGATAGGGAAAATGGCAGATGGGGAGGAGTAGCCTCAGTGATTAAGGATGAAATCACTTCAATGATAAGAGAGGATTAAACATAAGAATATAAGAACATAAGAAACAGGAGCAGGAGTAGGCCTGCTCCGCCATTCAATAAGGTCATGGCTGATCCAATCTTGGCCTCAACACCACTTTCCCGCTCTCTCCCCATACCCCTTGACTCCCTTGTAGTTCAAATGTCTGTCAATCTCCGCTTTGAATATATTCAGTGACTCCGCCTCCACAGCCCTCTGGAGTAGAGAATTCCAAAGATTCACGACCATCTGAGAGAAGAAATTCCTTCTCATCTCCGTCTTAAATGGGCGACCCCTTCTTCTGAAACTATGCCCCCTAGTTCTAGATTCCCCCACTAGGGGAAACATCCTCTCAGCATCTACCCTGTCAATCCCCCTCAGAATCTTATATGTTTCAATAAGATCACCTCTCATTCTTCTAAACTCCAATGAGTATAGGCCCAACCTGCTCAACCTTTCGTCATACGTCAACACCTTCATCCCAGGAATCAACCTAGTGAACCTTCTCTGTACTGCCTCCAATGCAAATATATCCTTCCTTAAATATGGAGACCAAAACTGTACGCAGTACTCCAGGTGCGGTCTCACCAGTGCCCTGTAAAGTTGCATCAAAACTTCCCTACTTTTATACTCCATACCCCTTGCAATAAAGGCCAACATTCCATTAGCCTTCCTAATTACTTGCTGTACCTGCATGCTAACTTTTTGTGTTTCATGTACTAGGACCCCCAGATCCATTTGTACCGCAGAATTTTGTAGTCTCACTCCATTTAAATAATAATTTGCTTTTTCATTCTTCCTTCCAAAGTGGATAACCTCACATTTTCCCACATTATACTCCATCTGCCAAATTTTTGCCCACTCACTAAACCTATCTATATCCCTTTGCAGACTCTTTGGGCTGGTTTTGAATGACCCATGGAGTCGGGTTTGGAGGCGTGTGGGGGGTTAAATTTGCTGGGTCCCGACCCCATCCCGCCTCCATCCCACTTGCACGCAATTTTGACAAAATTAGTCGCGGGGTTCCCGACTCTGTCCCGCCTCCAAGAGGCGGGAGAGGCCATTAAAGTCCTTAACAAGCTCTAAATTGGCTCTGTAATGCCATTTTGAAACGTTTTAGCTAGTTTAACCCTTTTCTGACGTGAAGCACGCCTGGTGTGAAACACTCCAGTGAAACCTGGTGGGAGCACAAGTGGATAGCTGACTATCGGCTGCAGGTCCACTATTACAATGGAGATGTGATGAAGGTAGTAGTAGTATTAGGTCTGAAAGTCGCCTCTGATGCTGCTGCATTGAATGTCTTCAGAGACTGCCTGGGAGGACTTGGTTGGAAAAAAATTATCTCTCTCTCTCTCTCTCTCTCTTGCTCTCTCTCTCTCTCTCTCTCTCTCGTTCTCTCTCTTCCCCCCCCCATTTTTGCATCCAGGTCCACTCACATCAAAAGCAAGCCAGGCAGGTCCTCTCTCACCAACAGTCTCTGAGACTAGGCAGTCAGCAATGATGACATCATCAGAGGCGACTTTCAGACTGAAAACACTAATTAGTTCATGGGTTCCCACATGCTAGAACTCAATTGCCCAATTAAGTGAAAATTGCATCATTCATCCACATTAATCTGGAGTCGGGGGGGAACCACGAATTGCGGATGACACGACCCCAACCCGACCCCAAGACAAAAGCCAACCCTTTTGTGTCCTGATCACAACTTGCTAACTCACCTATCTTTGTATCATCAGCAGATTTGGCTGCAGCACACTCGGTCCCTTCATCCAAGTCATTAACATAGATTGTAAATAGTTGAGGCCCCAGCACTGATCCCTGTGGCACCCCACTAGTTACTGGTTGCCAACTGGAAAATGACCCATTTATCCCAACTCTCTGTTTTTCTGTTAGTTAGCCAATCCCCTATCCATGCTAAAATATTACCCCCAACCCCGTGCGCTCTTATCTTGTGCAGTAACCTTTTATGTTGCACCTTATCGAATGCCTTCTGGAAATCCAAATACACCACATCCACTGGTTCCCCTTTATCCATCCTGTTTGTTACATCCTCAAAGAACTCTAGCAAATTTGTCAAACATGATTTCCCTTTCATAAAACCATGTTCAGGTAAGCAGCCAGTGGCGACCATATGGGTTGAATTAAGAAATAGGAAAGGATCTAAGACTGTAGTGGGAGTTGTGTATCGGCCCCCTGGTAGCAGTTGTGAAGTGCTAGATTGTATAAATGCAGAGATTAGACAAGCATGTAGCAAAGGCAGATTGGTTTTAATGGATTTTAACTTTCATCTAGATTGGGAAAAGCAGACTAGCACCTGTCAGAAAGTTAGTGAATTTCTTGAGTGTGTCCGGGATAGTTTTCTACAACAATATGTCCTAGAGGCAACAAGGAGACAAGCCATATTAGATTTAGATTTGAGTAATGAGCCAGATTTAGGTAACAGCCTAACTGCGTGAACATTTATCCAATAACGATCATAATATGATCGAGTTCAATGTAGCATTTGAAAGGGAGAAACGCAAAACAGCTATTAAGATTCTAGACTTAGGTAAGGCCCGACTTCAATGGGATGAGACATAAAGGGCTGGATTTTCAATGACCCGTGGAGTCGGGTTTGGAGGCATGTGGGGGGTTAAAGTTGCAGATTCGGGGGTCCCGACCCCATCCCGACTCCATTCCACCTCCACGCAATTTTGACAAAATCGGTCGCGGGGTTCCCGACTCAGTCCCACCTCCAAGAGGCGGGAGAGGCCATTAAAACCCTTAACAAGCCGTACATTGGCTCTGTAATGCCATTTTGAAACGTTTTAGCTAGTTTAACCCTTTCCGACGTGAAGTACGCCCGATGTGAAACACACCAGTGAAACCTGGCGGGAGCACAAGTGGATAGCTGACTATCAGCTGCAGGTCCAATATTACAACGGAGATGTGATGAAGGTAGTAGTAGTATTGTGATGAAGGTAGTAGTATTAGGTCTGAAAGTCGCCTGTGATGCTGCTGCATTGAATGTCTTCAGAGACTGCCTGGGAGGACTTGGTTGCAAAAAAAATCTCTCTCTCTCTCTCTCTGAGATGCTGCTCATTTTGCATCCAGGTCCTCTCACAGCAAAGGCCAGGCAATCTCTGAGACCAGGCAGTCTCTGACCTGCAATGATGACATCATCAGAGGCAACTTTCAGACTGAAACCACTAATTGGTTCATGGGTTCCCACATGCTGGAACTCAATTGCCCAATTAAGTGAAAATTGCATCAATCTCCCACATCCAATTGCAGGCGGGTGGATAACACGAAATGCGGATGACACGACCCCAACCCACCCCAGTATCAAAATCCAGCCCAGACTGTCCACAGTAAACTGGGCAAATCTGTTAATAGGTAAAACAACAGAAGATCAGCGGGAGATGTTTAAAAACAAATTTAATGTGATACAGAACCAGTTTATACCCGAGGGGCAAGAGCTCTACTTGCCAAAAAAAAACAGCCATGGACAACTAAAGAGGTAAGAGACAGTATAAAACTAAAGGAAAGGGCATACAAAAATGCAAAAAGTAGCACAGATCCTAGTGAATGGGAAAGATACAAAGAACAGCAAAGGGTCACAAAACAGATAGTAAGAGCTACAAAAAGGGAGTATGAAAAGGGATATCAAAATCAATACAAAGAATTTTTACAGTTACATTTGGAAAAAGAGGGTGGCCAGGAGCAATGTTGGCCCTTTAAAAACTGAAAGGGGTGATATTGTCAGTAACAATGGGGAAATGGTGGACATGTTGAATAATTACTTTACGTCAGTACTTACAGTAGAGGAAGAGGATACTATGCCGGAAATCCCAAAGAAACTAATATTGAATCGGGGACAGGGACTCAATAAAATTAACGTAAGTAAAATAACAGTAATAAAGACAATAATGGCACTAAAGAGTGACAAATCCCCAGGACCAGATGGTTTCCATCCCAGGGTTTAAAGGAAGTAGGTGAGCACATTGCAGATGCCCTAACTATAATCTCCAAAGTTCTGTAGATTCAGGAACCGTCCCTTTAGATTGGAAAATTGTGCATGTCACGCCGCTTTTTAAGAATGGTGAGAGAGGGAAACCAGGGAATTATAGACCAGTTAGCCTAACATCTGTTGTGGGGAAATTGCTAGAGTCAATAATTAATGATAGGGTGACTGAACACCTTGAAAATGTTCAGTTGATCAGAGAGAGACAGCATGGATTTGTGAAAGGTAGGTCATGCCTGACAAACCTGACTGAACTTTTTGAAGAGGTGATTAAAGTAGTGGACAGGGGAATGTCTATAGATGTTATTTATATGGACTTCCAGAAGGCATTTGATAAAGTCCCATATAAGAGAATGTTATCTAAGGTAGAAGCCCACGGAATTGAGGGCAAATTATTGGCCTGATTAGGAAATTGGCTGAGCGGCAGGAGACAGAGAGTAGGGATAATGGGCAGGTACTCTAATTGACAGGATGTGACTAGTGGTGTCCCGCAGGGATCTGTGTTGGGGCCTCAACTATTCACAGTATTTATTAACGACTTAGATGATGGCATAGAAAATCATATATCCAAATTTGCCGATGACACAAAGATAGGCGGCTTTGTAGGCAGTGTAGATGAAAGCATAAAATTACAAAGGGATATTGATAGATTAAGTGAATGGGCAAAACTGTGGCAAATGGATTTCAATGTAGGCAAATGTGAGGTCATCCACTTTGGACCTAAAAAGGATAGAACAGGGTACAGTACTTTCTAAATGGTGAAAAGCTAAAAACAGTGAAGGTCCAAAGAGACTTGGGATCCAGGTACATTGATCATTAAAATGTCATGAACAGGTACAGAAAATAATCAAAAAGACTAATGGAATGCTGGCCTTTATATCTAGAGGACTAGAGTAGAAGGGGGTGGAAGTTATGCTGCAGCTATACAAAGCCCTGGTTAGACCACACCTGGAGTACGGTGAGCAGTTCTGGGCGCCACACCTTAGGAAGGATATATTGGCCTTGGAGGGAGTGCAGCATAGGTTTACCAGAATGATACCTGGACTTCAAGGGTTAAGTTACAAGGAGAAATTACACAAATTAGGGTTGTATTTCCTAGAATTTAGAAGGTTAAGGGGTGATTTGATCAAAGTTTTCAGGATATTAAGAGGACCAGATAGGGTAGATAGAGAGAAACTATTTCCACTGGTTGGGGAGTCTAGGACTGGGGGCATAGCCTAAAAATTAGAGCCAGACCTTTCAGGAGTGAAATTAGGAAACACTTCTACACACAAAGGGTGGTAGAAGTTTGGAACTCTCTTCCATAAACAGTAATTGATGCTAGATCAACTGTTAATTTCAAATCTGAGATTAAGAGATCTTTGTTAACCAAAGGTATTAAGGGATATGGGGCAAAGGCGGGTATATGGAGTTAGATCGCAGATCAGCTGTGATCTCATTGAATGGCGGAACAGGCTCGAGGGGCTGAATGGCCTACTCCTGTTCCTATGGGCGTGATTTGGAAAATGGATCCTGTCAATTTTTAATCACCGAAGAGGGAATTTTAACTCCCGGGTGGAAAGCTAGCGAAACATGCAGGCCGACTGACCGGAGGTGGGGGGCGCAGTTGATGCAAGCGGCCCGGTAAATTTTAACAGCCGGGCCTCTTTTAAATGTGGCAGGAAAGCTGCTAGCCAGGTTCCGGCCTATCTGGGGGGAGGGGGGGAGGGGAAAAGAGGATTTCAGGAGTGCTTTGTGAATGCAGAAGGGGCACAGCCTGTAACGGCACCAGCCCAAGCTTTCGCTGTGGGGCCCGGTTCATGCTCATTTTGTCTCCACAAAGATAATTTTTGTATTTACCTTTCAGGGACTTCCATTTCTGCGTCTCCTGAGCGGAGCGTCCACGGCGGATGCTCCACTCAATAGACCTTGAGGGTCCTGTCTAAATGATAGGATCCCAATTTGCATATAGTTGGGAGGCAACCTCCTGTGTCAGGTGGCCGACTCAACCATCACAGAAAAATAAAGGCTTTAATAAAGGTCGCAGGGCGCTAAGTGCGTCGCTTTCACTTCAACTCCTGTTTTATTTGATTTATTCTGTAAATCAATGGCACTGGTCATTATTGTAAACTGTAGCTATGGAATTATTGTATAAACATGTAAGTAAGTATGGACAGGAAAAGCCCATTCTGCCCATTGTCCAACAGACTAGGCACAATTTGCAGTGTCATAGATTCTTTCTGATTTATTTAGTCTTCTGAAGTAAAATAATGACAGATGAAGCCTCCAAGACTCAGACAATACTGTGAAGTTTCTCTTTGACTTCCACGTTTATTCTAATAATGGTTAATCTCTTTCCTAACTAGCTGTTAATCCAGCCCCATTTAAATAAGTTAGCTGATGCAGAATTAATGACTTCTACTAAGAGTGTGTTCTACAAGTCTACTACTCTATGAGGAAAGCAATTTTATTATCTCTAATCTGTCTGGAGGCTTGTCAATTTGCATCTTCCCCCCACCCCTATTTATTTTGAGGATTCTAGGATGTATTCCATCTGGTCTTGGTAGCCTGTTAAAAATGTGATATTTTGAGATTGACCGACCTCCATCTGTATCATAGGTTCCCAAATCAGTTTAACTTGGTCTACACCGTGTCCACATTTTTCATTTATGAAGACTGGCATGTAGAATTAATTTAACATATCTGCTATTTACTCATTTCCCTTGATATTTCTCTACATCTTAATGGCTCTGTCTGTCTTTAACACACCATCTACTTTGCACATAATTAAAAATAGATTTTAATCCATTTTGCTACGTTCAGCAATCCACCTTTCCAATTTCCTCTTATCTGTTCTAATATTTTGGTTATCCTCCATTGATTTTGGTAGGACTCCTGGTCCTCATTACTGTTTAGCTGCACTTAGACTGCCACGGGTGGTCTCAGGTGGTTATAAATGGAGTGCGATGCTCAAATGGCAAAGCTTAGTTATACTGTTGGCTGTGTATCACGTTCGAGACAGTAACAAAGGAGCACTGCATATGCATTCCGACAGGGGTCTCACATCTCCTGGCTGTACTGGGCTCAAGTGTCACATTGCGATTTGACTTTCCTGTTGTATTGCCACTTTTGCACCAATGTCTGCCTGGAACTGCTTCAAATTCACACAAAAGTAATTGTATAACTGCTTCAATTGTACAGGGTATTGGTGAGACCATACCTTGAGTACTGCGTACAGTTTTGGTCTCCTTACTTAAGGAAGGATATATTTGCATTGGAGGCAGTTCAGAGACGATTCACACGGTTAATTCCAGAGATGAGGGGGTTGACTTATGAAGAAAGGTTGAGCAGGCTGGGCCTATACACATTGGAATTTAGAAGAATGAGAGGTGATCTTATTGAAACATATAAGATGCTGAGGGGGCTCGACAAGGTAGATGCCGAGAGGATGTTTCCCCTTGTGGGGAAATCTAGAACTCAGGGGCATAGTTTCAGAATAAAGGGTCGTCCTTTTAGAACTGAGATGAGGAGGAATTTCTTCTCTCAGAGGGTCGTAAATCTGTGGAATTCTCTGCCCCAGTGAGCCGTGGAGGCTGGGTCATTAAATACATTTAAGGTGGAGATAGACAGATTTTTACAAGATAACGGAGTGAAGGGTTATGGGGAGCAGGCAGGTGTAAAGTTTTGCAATTATCGCGATTCAAAATAACATAAGAGGAGCAGATTCGTTTGATCAGTTTTATTAAACAAAATGCTGTCCTGATAATAAAGGACACAGAAGCCTGTAAAATGGCCGCCGCGCATCGTGGCAGAAGCTTCCAGAAATACAGTGGGCAGACAAGATGGCGTCGAATAAACATTCAATATAAGATTGGATCATACTCGGTAAACATTGATAAAGACAGGATGCAACCCATTTGCATTTGGAACAATAGCAAAGATATAAGTGCTTGAATCATTTTCCATGCACAAGTAAGGACCATTGTACTGGGCAATCGAAGGCCCATCCAGACACATCAATACACAAATACCCCCCCGGCTCGACAATGAGAGAGACATTGACGGGTGATTAAGCAAGTATTCGGGGGCCCCCAAAACCAGTCAGGGAGACGATTCGTACACATCCTGGCTGGGTCAACAATGGGGAAAACATTAACGGATAGTTGGCCAGTTTCAGGTGCTACCGAAACCCGTTAAAGAAGACAACCGCCCCATGCTGGGAGTTTTGTGCACCAGTATTACACAAAGGACAAACATTAAGATTTGAGCGGGAGATAAGGGAACACATCACTATAACTATAGTGAACAAATGTCCATCGGTCTCTTATTCCCTTGACTCGCTCGATCGCTGGCTGAAGCTCTTCTTTAGGGCTGGATTTTGTTGACTCTTGACTTTTCGCCGTACTGGTCGGTTATTCGGATGTTGGGTGGAGCTCAATCGGAACGAGCCGCCCCGACAAGGGCAAGTAACAGGGTGCACCATCCCGAGTGTCGGTAAACGGTGTCTGGACCCGGAGGCCCGAAGAGATGAGACGAGAAGAAGAGGAGAAGAATCCACGTGCCGCCACGGTCAGTAAACCCCGACCGCGCCCAAAAATATAAATAAAGAACTTTTCATCGAAGTCTACCGACAACCGGTGTTGAGCACAGGAAGACTCTTCTTTGAATTTTACAAATGTTTCCGAGTTCTGTCGAGTTCTTCATGACAACAGAGTGTCTGGCCTGCTTGTCGCAGCAGCGAAAATAAACAAGTGGGGTACAGAGACCCTTCCAAACACGTGACAGTCAGGCGCTGCAGCGAAACGAGCCAAGTGCCTCACTTTAAAATTCTCCGAAGTAACACGAGTGGTGAGCATGTTTCCCGATCCTACAAACCTAGATGTAGTGTAGGTACTGTTAAGGGAGGGTGGTTATTAAGGTTAAAGTATAATGTGTTCCCCTTTTTACGATGTGCCGTGCGTTCTTCATTTCCATAGACCAAGCTTTATGAATGTATGTATACTTGTACTATCGTTGATTTGCGCCTATGACGTATATTTCATGATTTTAGACGCCATGCAATAAAGATTTCCATTTCGTACTATTCAACCGGGTCTATTTGAGTTTTTCTCTGCATTACTGCTCCCTGCACCTAAGTCCAGTGTTAGAACCGTAAGTGCGAGTGGGTCGAACTACTCACAGGTGCTTATTGCAACAAGGCTGGCCGGAGACCAGAGCAAGCAATAGTATTAGGCAACGAAGGCCTAACCTCGCACCAGCACCGTCTCTGAGAGACACGTCCAAACCCTTACACAGGGAAGTGGCTTTGAGCCCAAGATCAGCCATGATCTCATTGAATGGCGGAGCAGGCTCGAGGGGCCAAGTGGCCTATTCCTGCTCCTATTTCTTATGTTCTTATGTTCCTTTGATTTCTTGTATCTTTGAAAATGCTTTATAAAAAATGTTAAATCGAAGCGAAACCTGAACCAGTATTTAGATTTAAACAGCAACTACTTACTGAATCTTTTAAGAAAGAAAGAATTTGCATTAATATAGCACCTTTCATGACCTCGGGATCTCCCAAAACACTTTACAATGAATGAAGTACTTTTAAAGTGTAGTCACTGCTTTAATGTAGGAAATACGGCAGCTAATTTGCGCACAGCGAGGTCCCACAAACAGCAATGAGATAATGACCAGATAATCTGTTTTTCAGTTATGCTGATTGAGGGATAAATATTGATAAGGATATGCAGCAAACTCCCTTGCGCTTCTTCAAAATAATGCCATGGATCTTTTACGTCCACCTGAGAGGGCAGACGGAGCCTCAGTTTAACGCCTCATCCAAAAGACAACACCGCCAACAGTGCAGCACTCCCTCAGTACTGCACTGAAGCATCAACCAAGAGTGCTACTAACTGAACGGCGGACAAGGCTGATCCTTTGTCAAGTATCTATTGATCTAACAGTATGATTTTAGGATATGTTTATTAGAATTATGTATCACCCTACTTCATTGCATGAATTTCATAGTTTGAATCCCCATTTACTAAACCTTAGTATTTTGAACCTGGAGGCTAGAATTTTAGTACAGTTCATTGCTGAGAAGCTTTCATATATCTCACAATGAAAAGTCCCAGTCAAGTGGATACATTAAATGTTAGAATATTCTCTAATCTCATATTCCTTCACAAGACTCCAGCTGCTTCTCGAATTTATTTTTCCTCAATATATATACTTTACTTAGAGGATTAACCAATTATCTCCAATAGTGCATCTAGAACTAATTTAAATTCTCCTCCTGAATTTTTTTGCTTCTTCTCATAGTCCATTCTCAGTTACAAGACTGAATTAGCAATCTGTTATTACTGCCCCATCTTCTACATTCACTTCTGATTATTTTAACCAGCTGTATACTTATTAGTCATCTTACCACTTTGAATTCTTTGGGAAATTAATGCCAGCGACAAACCAGAGCATATTCCCTGTCAATAAAACAGAATAGAATCATAGAATCAAAGAATGGTTACAGTACAGAAAGAGGCCATTCGGCCCGTCGAGCCCGTGCTGGCTCTCTGCAAGAGCACTTCAGCTAGTCCCACTCCCTCGCCCTTTCCCCGTAGCCCTGCAAATTTCTTTCCTTCAGATACTTATCCAACTCCCTTTTGAAAGCCACGATTGAAACTGCCTCCACCACCCTTTCAGGCAGTGCATTCCAGATCTTAACCACTCGCTGCGTAAAAAAGATTTTTCTTACGTCGCCTTTGGTTCTTTTGCCAATCACCTTAAATCTGTGTCCTCTGGTTCTCGATCCTTTTGCCAATGGGAACAGTTTCTCTCTATCTACTCTGTGCAGACCCCTCATGATTTTGAACACCTCTATCAAATCTCCTCTCAATCTTCTGTGCTCCAAGGAGAACAACCCCAGTTGATGTAGTCTACATGGACTTCAGTAAGGCTTTTGACAAAGTCCCGCATGGGAGACTGGTCAAGAAGGTAAGAGCCCATGGGATCCAGGGCAATTTGACACATTGGATCCAAAATTGGTTTAGTGGCAGGAGGCAGAGGATGATGGTCGAAGGTTGTTTTTATGACTGGAAGCCTGTGTCCAGTGGTGTACCGTAGGGATCGGTGCTGGGTCCTTTGCTGTTTGTAGCGTACATTAATGATTTAGATATGAATGCAGGAGGTATGATCAGTAAGTTCGCAGATGACACGAAAATTGTTGGAGTGGTAAATAGCGAGGAGGGAAGCCTCAGGGTACAGGACGATATAGACAGGTTGGTTAGATGGGCAGAACAGTGGCAAATGGAATTTATCCCTGAAAAGTGTGAGGTGATGCATTTTGGGAGGACTAACAAGGCCAGGGATTACACAATGAATGGTAGGACCCTAGGAAGGACAGAGGATCAGAGGGACCTTGGTGTGCATGTACATAGATCCCTGAAGGCAGCAGGACAGGTGGATAAGGTGGCTAAAAAGGCATATGGGATACTTGCCTTCATTAGCCGAGGCATAGAATATAAGAGCATGGAGGTTATGATGGAGCTGTACAAAACGTTAGTTAGGCCACAGCTGGAATACTGTGTGCAGTTCTGGTCAGCACACTATAGGAAGGATGTGATTGCATTGGAGAGGGTGCAGAGGAGATTCACCAGGATGTTACCTGGGCTGGAGCGCTTCAGCTATGAAGAGAGACTGGACAGGCTGGGGTTGTTTTCCTCAAAGCAGAGAAGGCTGAGGGAGGACCTGATTGCGGTGTACAAAATTATGAGGGGCATAGATAGGGTAGATGGAAAGGAACGTTTCCCCTTAGTAGAGGGGTCAATAACCAGGGGGCATAGTTTCAAGGTAAGGGGCAGGAGGTTTAGAGGGGATTTGAGGACAAACTTTTTCACCCAGAGGGAGGTTGGAATCTGGAACTCACTGCCTGAAAGGGTGGTAGAGGCAGGAACCCTCACAACATTCAAGAAGCATTTAGATGAGCACTTGAAACGCCATAGCATACAAGGCTATGGACCAAGTGCTGGAAAATGGGATTAGAATAGACAGGGCTTGATGGCGGGCGTGGACACGATGGGCCGAAGGGCCTCTTTCTGTGCTGTATAATTCTGTGACTCTATGACTCTATAACTTCTCCAGTCTATCAATGTAACTGAAGAATGGAGCTGCAAAATTGACTTTCAATTTTATAAAGTACAATGGAACTGTTGAGATATCCTTTGTTTTTCCTGAACATGCAGGATTTAAGTACACATGATGATTGCCTCCAATAGTTCTATTTTATCTCCAGAAGTATTCAACAGCTTCAGTTTATCATCACACTTAAGTAGCCTAAATATAACATTCCCAATATTTTCTGAAAAAGTGATCTCAGTCCTTAAGGGTTTAGCCTCTGAAATGGTTATGATACTTAGCAAGCTTTATGAAGGATTTCAATCAGACTTCAACTGTCAAGGCTACCTGGTATCCCACCAAAAATCTTATTGTTCCTGCTGGGCCTTTTTTCTAGATGATCTATTCTACCCAACTGCTGATGATATCTCTCATCATTCTTTACTTCATTATTTTCCTCTTGAACCTCAAATGTATTTATTCTTGCACTCAAGCCAACATAAACCTATTGAAACTTCCCAATAGATAGTTCTTTTTTTTATTCATTCATGGGATGTGGGCGTCACTGGCAAGGCCAGCATTCATTACTCATCCCTAATTGCCCTCGAGAAGGTGGTGGTGAACCGCCTTCTTGAACTGCTGCAGTCCGTGTGGTGAAGGTACTCCCATAGTGCTGTTAGGTAGGGAGTTCCAAGATTTTGACCCAGCGACGATGAATGATCGGCGATATATTTCTAAGTCAGGATGTGACTTGGAGGGCAACTTGCAGGTGATGCTGTTCCCAAGCGCCTGCTGCCCTTGTCCTTCTAGGTGGAAGAGGTTGTGGGTTTTGGAGGTGCTGCTGAAGAAGCCTTGGCGAGTTGCTGCAGTGCATCTTGTAGATGGTGCACACTCCAGCAAAGGTGCGCCGGTGGTGGAGGGAGTGAATGTTTAAGGTGGTAGATGAGTTGCCAATTAAGTGGGCTGCTTTGTCCTGGATGGTATCGAGCTTCTTGAGTGTTATTGAAGCTGCACTCATCCAGGCAAGTGGAGAGTATTCCATCACACTCCTGACTTGTGCCTTGTAGATGGTGGAAAAACTTTGGGGAGTAAGGAGGTGAGACACTTGCAACAGAATACCCAGCCTCTGACCTGCTTTTGTTGCCACATTATTTATGTGGCTGGTCCAGTTAAGTTTCTGTTCAATGGTGACCCCTAGGATGTTGATAGTGGGGGATTCAGCGATGATAATGCTGTTGAATGTCAAGGGAGGGTGGTTAGACCCTCTCTTGTTGCAGATGGTCATTGCCTGCTGCATTAACTGAGGAGCTGCGAATGGAGCTGATTTGGCGATGATAATGCCGTTGAATGTCAAAGGGCGGTGGTTAGACTCTTGCTTCTTGGAGATAGTCATTGCCTGGCACTTGTGTGGTGCGAATGTTACTTGCCATTATCAGCACAAGCCTGAATGTCGTCCAGGTCTTGCTGCATGCGGGCATGGACTGCTTCATTATCTGAGGATTTGCGAATGGAACTGAACACTGTGGAATCATCAGTGAACATCCCCACTTCTGACCTTATGATGGAGGGAAGTTCATTGATGAAGCAGCTGAAGATGGTTGGGCCTAGGACACTGCCCTGAGGAACTCCTGCAGCGATGTCCTGGGGCTGAGATGATTGACCTCCAACAACCACAACCATTTTTCTTTGTGCTAGGTATGAGTCCAGCCAGTGGAGAGTTTTCCCCCCCCCCGATTCCCATTGACTTCAATTTTACTAGTGCTCCTTGATGCCACACTCAGTCAAATGCTGACTTGATGTCAAGGGCAGTCACTCTCACCTCACCTCTGGAATTCAGCCCTTTTGTCCATGTTTGGACCAAGGCTGTAATCAGGTCTGGACCCGAGTGGTCCTGGCGGAACCCAAACTGAGCATCAGTGAGCAGGTTATTGGTGAGTAAGTATCATTTGAAAGCACTGTTGAAGACACCTTCCATCACTTTGCTGATGATTGAGAGGAGACTGATGGGGTGGTAATTGGCCAGATTGGATTTGCCCTGCTTTTTGTGGACAGGACATACCTGGGCAGTTTTCCACATTGTCAGGTAGATTCCAGTGTTGTAGCTGTAATCGAACAGCTTGGCTAGAGGCGCGGCTAGTTATGGAGTACAGGTCTTCAGCACAACAGCCGGGATGTGGTCAGGACCCATAGCCTCTGTTGTGTCCAGTGCACTCAGCCGTTTCTTGATGTTACGTGGAGTGAATCAAATTGGCAGAAGACTGGCTTCCGTGATGGTGGCGGCCTCAAGAGGAGGCGATATGATTATTGAAACTTGCTTCAATCAGTTTGAGTTTGCTGTCAAAGACTTTCCCCATTTAATAGTTTATCTCAATGTTCTTCCTAATTGGGCGCTAACCCCACTATTTAAAAAAGGAGGGAGAGAGAAAACAGACCGGTTAGCTTAACATCAGTAGTAGGGAAAATGCTAGAGTCTATTATAAAGGATGTGGTAACAGGACACTTAGAAAATATCAACGGGATTAGACAATGTCAACATGGATTTATGACAGGGAAATCATGTTTGACAAACCTACTGGAGTTTTTTGAGAATGTAACTGGTAGAATAGATAAGGGAGAACCAGTAGATGTGGTGTATTTGGATTTTCAGAAGGCCTTTGATAAAGTCCCACATAAGAGGTTAGTGTGTAAAATTAATGCACATGGGATTGGGGGTAATATACTGGCATGGATTGAAAATTGGTTAACAGACAGGAAACAGAGAGTAGGAATAAATGGGTCTTTTTCGGGGTGGCAGGCGGTGACTAGTGGGGTACCGCAGGGATCAGTGCTTGGGCCCCAGCTATTCACAATATATCAATGATTTGGATGAGGGAACCAAATGTAATATTTCCAAGTTTGCTGACGACACAAAACTAGGTGGGATTGTGAGTTATGAGGAGGATGCAAAGAGGCTACAAGGTGATTTAGACAAGTTGAGTGAGTGGGCAAATACATGGCAGATGCAGTATAACGTGGATAAATGTGACGTTATCCACTTCGGTAGGAAAAACAGAAAGGCGAAGTATTATTTAAATGGTGATAGATTGGGAAATGTTGATGTACAAAGGGATCTGGGTGTCCTTATACACCAGTCACTGAAAGCAAACATGAAGGTGCAGCAAGCTGTTAGGAAGGCAGATGGTATGTTGGCCTTCATTGCAAGAAGATTTGAGTACAGGAGCAAGGATGTCTCACTACAGTTATACAGGGCCTTGGTGAGACCACACCTGGAGTACTGTGTGCAGTTTTGGTCTCCTTACCTAAGAAAGGATATACTTAGAGTGCAGCGAAGGTTCACCAGACTGATTCCTGGGATGGCAGGACTGTCATATGAGGAGAGATTGGGTCGAATAGGCCTGTATTCACAAGAGTTTAGAAGAATGAGAGGGGATCTCATTGAAACGTTTAAAATTCTGACAGGGCTATACAGAATGGATGCAGGAGGATGTTTCCCCTGGCTGGGGGCTCTAGAACAAGGGGTCACAGTCTCAGGTTACGGAGTAGGGCATTTAGGACTGAGATGAGGAGAAATTTCTTCACTCAGAGGGTGGTGAACCTGTGGAATTCTCTACCATAGATGGCTGTGGAGGCCAAGTCACTGAATATATTTAAGAAGGAGATAGATAGATTTCTAGGTGCAAAAGGCGTCAAGGGGTATGGGGAGAGATCGGGAATATGGTATTGAGATAGCGGATCAGCCATGATTATATTGAATGGCGGAGCAGGTTCGAAGGGCCGAATGGCCTACTCCTGCTCCTATTTTTCTATGTTTCTATGTTTCTAAAATGTTTTATCCTATTAATGTATTCTGCCTGGTGACGCCTCATTCTTCTTTTAATGACTTTGCGGCATAGTGATCTTTATTATATACAAATATTTAGTTTCTTCTTTGCAAGTAGTTTCATTTAGTATTGACAAGGCCTGAATTTCCGATCAGAGGCTTCGTGCGGGCGGATACCTCCAATCGGAAAAATCTACGAACTTACCTGTTGGCTCTGTAGGTCCCGAGGCTTATGATCCTGGAACTCTGCTCTACGAAATGCTCAGAGGCCCAGGTATCCCAGGGGCGCATGCGGTTCGCAAGCACCCCTGGGATCACGTGGGCCATGGGGAACTAATCAAAGAAGGGAATCCCCCTTCACACTTTTGACAGGTCTCTACGCACAGATCTGTCAAAAGTATGAATGGGGATCACTTAAAAAACACAGTAAAACATTAAATAATTTAACAAAAAAAAATCACATATATAAAATTAATTAAAATGACATAAAATTAAATATTTTAAACAAAACTTTAATTTTTTGAAAAAAAAATTAAAGTTTTTTACGGGGCTAAAAATAAACTTATCTTTTTTAAAAGTATTTTTAAATTATAAATCAGTGAAAAAATTTAATTTTTTAATTTTTTTATACTTGTAAAAGCAGGCCTTATGCATGCTTTTACCAGTCGTAAGACTTTTAAATGTTTTCAGCGGGCGGAGGTTCTGCAGAAAGCGGAATTCCCTGCCCGCAGAGGCCCTTCTCTCAGGCATGCGTGCGATCTGTCAAGAGAATTCTTGACAGATGGCAAGAGCCGGGTTTTAGCGCATGCGCTTTGCATGCCTAAACCTGGCGCTTGCGCGGCCCCTATGGGTGCATACACACCTTGTACACACCCGTGGGGGTCGGAAAATCCAGCCCATTCCATCTCACATTTTACATTTTGAAAGATGCACAGAAAACATATGTAAATTTATGGGGCCTGATTGTAAGTCAGCCCGCTCATAATAAACAGGGCAGTATGAACCTGAAAATGGCATTGAATAACTTACTACCCATTTACGCTGATGTTCTGGCTGCCACTATCTTGGAAGGGGCCTTTCGATGGGCGGTCAGAGTGCCTGCCTGTTTGTAGCGGTAGGCCCTTTTAGAATGTAAGAAATAAGAGTAGGAATAGGCCACTTGGCCCCTCAAGCCTGCTCCACCATTCAATAAGATCATGGCTGATCTTGGGCTCAAAGCCACTTCCCTGCCTGCTCCCCATAACGCTTCACTCCATTATCTTGCAAAAATCTGTCTATCTCCACCTTAAATGTATTTAATGACCCAGCCTCCTCGGCTCTCTGGGGCCGAGAATTCCACAGATTTACGACCCTCTGAGAGAAGAAATTCCTCCTCATCTCAGTTCTAAAAGGACGACCCTTTATTCTGAAACTATGCCCCCGAGTTCTAGATTTCCCCACAAGGGGAAACATCCTCTCTGCATCTACCTTGTCGAGCCCCCTCAGTATCTTATATGTTTCAATAAGATCACCTCTCATTCTTCTAAATGCCAATGAGTATAGGCCCAGCCTGCTCAACCTTTCTTCATAAGTCAACCCCCTCATCTCAGGAATCAACCGAGTGAATCGTTTCTGAACTGCCTCCAATTAATATGCAAATCCAGATGCTATGATGTACCTAGGACCACAATTGCAATTTTGAGGGACAAGTGGGCGGAGCAAGCACAGTGCACTCTCTGCCTATTTGTCCCAGGTGGTAATTTCAAAATAATGGCCCCAAATCTTTTTAATTTTAATTCATGATGAATAGCAGCACTCCTTGAGTCTGCACAAAAATGCTGTGGCTGATGCTGCCCAGGCGCGCCCCCCCTGCTTCACAATAGGTCCCAACCACGGCCTACCTAGCTGCCTGCTGATGGCTCAGCATCCGAACTGGCCAGAATTTCTCCACTTGCTCAACCTGTTCAGGGCATACAGCTCACTGGGGCCGTGCTAATGAGGCCTGAGCCTCATGATGGCTTGGGTGTGTCCATGGCCCAACGGGCGGCCAGCCCTCTCCCCCAGTCATTCGCCCATAGGTCAAAATCTTCCCCATTCTGTCAAGTTGATGAAAATGCAACCATTTTAACAAAACTACTTGGTATTTCTCAGTAGTGGTCAGATAGGTTGGAATTTGGGCTTCATTGTTGTGTTCCTGGGCTTCTATTGACATTAATGCCAGTACTATTGTAACAAGACTTACATGGATATAAAAATATGTATTTAATAAGACCACTACTTCTTCTCAAAGGACTGCATGTCAAGTGCCCTAATGTAAAAAGGGAATAGATGTAGATGTGAGTACTTACTGCATATGGCTGTCAACTGTAATATGATATAATAAGGATACAGTTTTATTCCATGTGACTTCCTATTCTAATTAATTACCTGACTATAAAATCCTAAAAAAGTCAAACCACAGTGAAATGGATATGGCAGATAAGCTAAATTGCTTTTCTAGAAATAACACGCCTTCCCTGAAGAAGATACATGTGAGGAGTTGAAGAGATTGTACTGAATTTGTCACCATCTACTACTTATACAGATCCTCCTATATCTCTGAATGCTTTGCTTTCCTAGTGCTGGCAGCCCCATCAATCCATTTTTTCAGTTAAAAGCCCAATGTGGCCCAGATATTTCCTACACTACACTTCATTGGCTGTAAAACACTTTGGGATGTCCTGAGGTCATGAAAGGAGTTATATAAATGCAAGTCTTTCTTACTTTATTTTCAGATATAGTTACAAAAGTTTTACTGTGGTCCTCACACCAACACTGGAAATTATAATTAATGGTAACTTTAGGGTGTATGACCTTTCTGTGGATTTCTTACAGTCTCATTTGCCTCGACCATCATTAGGTGTATTAATAACATTTAATAACAGTAATTAACTGCAGCAGTTGATTGATTCTGGTTGACAATTAGACACTGGTGTGAAGAAATTATTTCATATATAACTATAGTAAATCCAACAAATATGAATTGACTGATTCATAGAATAACAGGTGTGAGAAGCACCAAATGGTCATCAAAGTAGAAATTTCTGGGGTGAGGGGATATTTCTGGAGTGGAAGGCATAGGCATCAATCTTGGCTTGACTCTCAGCAGTTTAACTAGCAGTGACTCTCAGCAGTTTAACTAGCAGTGACTCTCAGCAGTTTAACTAGCAGTGACTCTCAGCAGTTTAACTAGCAGTGACTCTCAGCAGTTTAACTAGCAGTGACTCTCAGCAGTTTAACTAGCAGTGACTCTCAGCAGTTTAACTAGCAGTGACTCTCAGCAGTTTAACTAGCAGTGACTCTCAGCAGTTTAACTAGCAGTGACTCTCAGCAGTTTAACTAGCAGTGACTCTCAGCAGTTTAACTAGCAGTGACTCTCAGCAGTTTAACTAGCAGTCCTTAAAGGGTACACTGGAGGCCACTTGACAAACAGCTCAGGAGGTTTGTCATTTTGTTTTGGGGAGCCCAGGAGGAGAAGGCGTGCTTCTCCTTGGCCCCCCAAGTGTGCTCCTTGGCTGCACCGCCCTCCCGAGGGTCACTGCTGGCCCATGATCGGCTGCTCTCCTGTTATCTTCCCGCCGGGACTTACCATCAGGCCATGCTAATGAGGCAAGCAGCCCGACGTCCATATTTAGAAAATAGGCGTGCTGCCTGTGGAATTTCTACTTTACGTCTGATGTTTGTGTGGCTGTGTTTATGCCTGTGTAGGAATGAGTGAGAAGGGGAATGAGACATGAGTGGGATAGCATTAGCCTGATGCTTGTGGGAGGATCGCAGTTTCATCTTCCCTCGTGCCCTCTGTGCGCTTAAGTGCAAGATTGTCCTGGCTAGACTCCTCCTTGGGAGTCAAGAACTTGTAAGTTCAGGTCTATCCCCATGGATTATGTGCCATCACATCCTGCAAGGAGAGAAGTGGTCTTGACATACTGAAGGAGCAATACACAATGAAAGACATGTGACCAACCATTGTGTGTGACAGTAAATGACCATACATCATATAGGTAAGCAATGTGGTTTATGTGTGAACCCTTTTAAAGGTATCAATGGCTAAGGTTTTCAGTTGTAAACTGCAGCTTGAAAATTTGCCTTACTAGAGTATACGAATGCATGGCTAGCACTAAAAGAGCTGTACAATTGTACAAGGACTTGGCATGGACCAGCAGTAAATTTGATACAGTTAATAGGCAACAAGTTATAGCCAAGTACCTGGTAAATGGTGCTGGTGACCTTCACTGCTTCCTTAACGTGTGCCATCGTCTTCTGCTCTGTTCCAAGGTATTGTGGATGCACACCATTGATTAGGCTGTGCCCTCCTGCCATGCATGCTGCCCTACTATCCTCTGAGAAGAGTGTCCTGGAGTGCCACCAACCTCATGCTGGACAGACAGCCCTTTCAAGAGGAGACTAGAATGGGACCTCTAAATGCTAGGTTGACTTCCAGTGGGGTACCCGTATCCAGATTGAGTAACCATTGGCTCTGTGATAATATTCCCACCTATGAGTCAGAAGGGTTGGGTTCAAGCCCCATTCCAGACAGTCCCGGTGAGCGGAGATGGGAGTGTCAGCTCTGAATACTGGATTGATGTCCAGCGAGGATACTTGCCTCCACTGGGTGCAGGTGACCGTCCCCATCATAAAGAGTAGGTGGGGCTCTTTGCCTTTGGTTGTAGTCCACCTAGGAGAAGATAGTCTGAAGATAAAAACTGTGAGGAAGGCAATGGGAAAGTGCCTCAGCTTCTCTTCGCTAGTAAGTGGCCCAAGAATCTCATGTGCGAGACTTGCATTAGGACTTGCCCGAGGGCAGAACACAACAGACGAACACACAGGCCGGAATTTTCCCATTGCAGAGTGTGTGGGTTTGGGTGCGGGTCGGCGCTGAAATTGACAGCGCATCGGCAACCCGTCATCATCACGCCGACTTCCACCTTTCACTTGGGCGTATTTCAAGGCGCGCCATGGACCCGCTCGGGAGAGGCAGGTGACCTCATTGAGAGACCCTAAACAGCCTTTTTAACGTGAAGTTTCAACTTTAACTTGTTGCACACGGGATTCACGCACCTCAGGAAGTGTGCCTGTGAAGGGGAGGTGGAAGCTCAATGGCCATTGTGCAAGTTCATTAACTGACAGCTGGAGAAAGCACATAAATACTTACACCTTACACCTGGTTCCTTGCCTAAGGGAAAGGCTCCTGCAGAGAGTTAACTTTCAGGAGTTTGCAGGTGATTTCTGCAACCTTGGAAGCCACTCTCACCACATTGCTAGTCACTCTCAGTACATTGGAGGATTGTGCCTCTGATCTCCACTTTACCTGCCATCTATTAGATCAGCATAGATGAGCCTCAGCAGCAACAACACCAGCAGCAGCAACCACACCAGCAGCCTTCTCCCCAACGACCTGATGCTCCACAGGAGAGAGGGCAGTCAGCACAGGGCTGCACCATGCCGGAGGTGATTCCCCCAACACAGTGTATACAGGCAGAGGACGAGCTTCCTGGACATGACTGAACAGCAGTGTTTCAGGAGGCTCAGGCTATCGCGCCAGGTCATCACAGACATTTGTAGCTTGCTGGAAGACAACCTGCTGCCCAGAGGTCCTGGTGGACGCGCCTTACCAGTGGCTGTCAAAGTCACCACCGCCCTCAACTTCTTCGCCTCAGGCTCCTTCCAGAGATCTGCAGCAGACATTTGCAGGATCTCGCAGTCGGCTGCCCACAGATGCATCACCCAGGTGACCGAAGCCAGTGTTAGTGAGCAGGCGCTCGGCTTTGCAGCTCTGGCTGGCTTCCCACAGGTACTGGGCGTCATTGAATGCACACATGTGGCCATAAAGCCACCCCATCATCACCCAGGAGTGTTTGTGAACCACAAGGATTTCCACTCCCACAATGTGCAGCTCGTCTTCAACCAGAAAAAGATCATTGTGCATGTGTGCGCCAGATTCCCTGGCAGGTGTCATGACTCTTTTGTGCTGCGCCAGTACACCCTCCCTCTGCTCTTTGCCCCTCCAAACAGACTTACCAGCTGGCTGCTTGGGGACAAGGGGTATCCACTGAAGACATGGCTGATGACACAGTTGAGGAGGCCAAGCAATGAGGCCAAGGAGCGCAATAATGTAAGCCACATGCCCACCAAATGTGTCATAGAGCAAGCAATCAGCATGCTGAAGATGTGCTTCAGATGCCTTGACAGATCTGGAGGGGCCCTTCACTACACACCAGATTGAACTTTTAGCATCAGTGGGTAAGGATCTCAAAAAATGGAAAATGGCAGACAAGCTATAACTAATTTAGTTTATCCCCAAGAAACTGTTTCAATTGGAATACTTATATAGCGCCTTTAACGTAGTAAAATGTTGCAAGGCCTTTCACAGGAGTATTATAAGACAAAAAAATTGACACGAGTCACACAAGGAGAAATTAGGCAGGTGACCAAAAGCTTGGTCAAAGAGGTAGGTTTTAAGGAGCGTCTTAAAGGAGGAAAGAGAGGTAGAGAGGCGGAGAAATTTAGGCAGAGAATTCTAGAGCTTAGGTCCTAGGCAACAGAAGGCACGGCCACCAATGGTTGAGCAATTATAATCAGGGATACTCAAGAGGGCAGAATTAGAGGAGCACAGATATCTTGGGGGGTCGTGGGGCTGGAGGATATTACAGAGGTAGGGAGGGGCGAGGCCATGAAGGGATTTGAAAACAAGGATGAGAATTTTGAAATCGAGGTGCTGCTTAACCGGGAGCCAAAGTAGGTCAGTGGGCACAGGGGTGATGGGTGAATGGGATTGGTGCGAGTTAGGACACGGGCAGCTGAGTTTTGGATGACCTCAAGTTTACGTAGGGTAGAATGTGGAAGGCCAGCTAGGAGTGCATTGGAATAGTCAAGTCTAAAGATAACAAAGGCATGGATGAGGGTTTCAGCAGTGGATGAGCTGAGGCAAAGGCGGAGACGGGTGATGTTATGGAGGTGGAAGTAGGCGGTCTTTGTTATGCTGCAGATATGTGGTTGGAAGCTTATTTCAGGGTCAAATATGACACCAAGGTTGCAAACAGTGTGGTTCAGCCAGAGAGGGGTGGAGTCAGTGGCTAGGGAACGGAGTTTGTGGCGGGGACTGAAAACAATGGCTTCGATCTTCCCAATATTTAATTGGAGAACATTTCTGCTCATCCAGAACTGTATGTCGGACAAGCAGTCTGACAATTTAGAGACCGTGGAGAGGTCAAGAGAAACGGTAGTGAGGTAGAGCTGGGTGTCGTCAGTGTACAAGTGGAAACTGACACTGTGTTTTCGGTTGATGTCACCAAGGGGCAACATGTAGATGAGAAATAGGAGGGGGCCAAGGATAGATCCTTGGGGGACACCAGAGGTAACGATGTGGGAGCGGGAAGATAAGCTGTTGCAGATGATTCTCTGGCTACAATTAGATAAAAATGAGAAGTTGCACAACACCAGGTTATAGTCCAACAGTTTTATTTAAAATTACGAGCTTTCGGAGCTCCGCTCCTTCTTCAGGTAAAGGTACAGTGAGGGAATCTATTACACCGTATATATACACAGAGAACATCGATTTGTATTCCCTCACTGTACCTGTACCTGAAGAAGGAGCGGAGCTCCGAAAGCTCGTAATTTTAAATAAAACTGTTGGACTATAACCTGGTGTTGTGCGACTTCTCATTTTTGTCCACCCCAGTCCAACACCGGCATCTCCGCATCATTACAATTAGATAGATAAGAATGGAACCAGGCGAGTGCAGTCCCACCCAGCTGTGTAAGAATATACGGTCCACGGTACACTTGACTGAATCTAAAGTGACCAAATGTACTGACAAGCTTTGAGGGCAAGAGACTGCTTGGCTAAAACATTTGTAAAATAAGTGATGTGCTTGTAAGCTGTTTTTTTCCTCCAAAAGATAAGATCTTGAAAATTCTGTGAGAACCAGGAGTCAACAACCTTCAGAGGTAAAAACAACGACTCTCTCCAACCCCTGGATGTCTGGCCTTGGTTAACTAGGCGTCAAAACAGACAGGAGAGAAAGTGAGAGAGAGAAAACAACACTATTCACACAGTTTGGTACATGAATGCTGTGGGCGAGTTGCCAAGTTTTGTGGTATAAGGGATGCTGTAGACTGACACTCGGGACTGCAGTCGTGGGCGACTTGGTCAGTTGCCAGTTAAAGTCATACATCTAGTCACTGCCGAGCTGACCTCTCACTGGTGTTAGTACGTATGTGGTTGCTTATGATCACTTGAGCTTAAAGTAAATGATTTTAGATTCGTGCGTGCCTGCTTGTAATAAGTAAATGAATTGAGTACGAATTGTTTTGTATAATCCGTGCGTGCTTACTTGTAATAAGTTAATGAATTGAGTACAGTTTGTATTTGGTACGTACTTGTAACCTCTTGCTGATTTTAAGTAAAGAATGGTTTACCCTGAAATCTTTGTCTCGAGTTGTCTGTTCCATGGGTCTGATCTCTATAAACTGTCAGACAATCTGAACGTCTTACAGCTGGACGATGGTAGAGAGGCATTGGAGGAGGATGGAGTGGTCAACCGTGTCAAAAGCTGCAGACAAGTCAAGAAGGATGAGGAGGGATAGTTTACCTTTGTCACTGTCACAAAGGATGTCATTTGTGACTTTGATGAGAGTTGTTTCGGTACTGTGGCAAGGGCGGAAACCTGATTGGAGGGATTCAAACATGGAATTGTGGGAAAGATGGGCACGGATTTGGGAGGCAACAACACGTTCAAGGACTTTGGAGAGGAAAGGGAGGTTGGAGCTGCGGCGGTAATTTGCAAGGACGGAGGGGTCAAGGGTTGGTGTTTTTAGGAGAGGGGTGATGACGGCAGATTTGAGGGAGAGGGGGACAGTACCTGAGGAGAGAGAACCGTTAACAATGTCAGCTAACATGGGAGCCAGAAAAGGAAGTTGGTTGGTTAGCAGTTTGGTGGGAATAGGGTCGAGAGAGCAGGAGGTGAGTCTCATGGACAAGATGAGCGTGGAGAGGTCATGAGGGGAGATCGGAGAGAAACTGGAGAAAGATGTGAGTTCAGGGCTAGGGCAGGGGGGGATCCTTTGAGGAAGTTTGACCCGGTGGGCGAGGGGAAGGAAGGGAAGTGGCAGAGGCAGCTGAACAGATGGTCTAAATCTTAGAGACAAAGAAGTCCATGAGCTTCTCATACTTGCTATCGCAGGTGAGGGTGGAGGAGACATGGGAGAGGGGTTTAAGAAGACGGTTAGCAGTAGAGAATAGGAGCCGGAGTTTATCTTTATATTCCAGAATGATTCTGGAATAGTGAGCAATTTTGGCAGATGAGAGAACGGACATTCTGGAGGGAGATGCAGAGAGGGTTGGTGATGGCTGACCCACTGCCAGCGTCCACAGGGTCAGCGCTGGGAGGGGTGAGTTGGACGGGGAGGAGATTGGCAAAAATATGCCCGCAGCGGGCGTGCTGGGTGGGGAGGTTGGCGAGAGAGTAGGATGGGACATTTGCGGTTGCTACTCGTAAAGAGGCAGCGATGGGTGCCTCGATGGCCCCTTTGTAGGATGCCAAGAGAGGCACATGGGGAAGCTGTAGGCTTATCTCAGAGAAAGTCAAGCCTGGGACGGCAGCAGGAGAGTAGGAAGGTCAAAGAGTAATGAATGATTGGGGTAGGGATTTTGGAGGGCGGAGTATCCACGAGAGGAGAGATGAAAGGGGGCATGACAACAGGAGAGAGCGGTCAGGGAGGGATAGGGAGAAAAGAAAAAGGGGGAGAAAGAAGTGGAAAGAGAAGTGAACGGCTCAGGTCCAGAGCAGCAGCCAAAGTGTGCAGGAGAATGGACACAGGGAAAAGCTCAGGTTACATAGGCCTGGTTATGTAGTAATTAATGGGATACATATTTCCTGGTAGTAGCAGGGAATAGGTTGAAACAATAGTAGGGAGACCAGAGTCAAAGTCAGAGGTCCCATGGAGAGACAAAGGCGATGTAGGCAGGATAGAGCCGGCACGGAGCATCGATGAACCGCTGTCCAAATTCAGAGACAGGTGTAGCAGGCAAGTGAAATCCAAAAGCTATTTGAAGGGTAGAGAGTTGGAGGATCGATGTTGTTGCCATAGGAATGAGAATCAGTAGCGGTGCAGAAAGATGATGGCGAAATTGATGCAAGTTGGAGGTCACCGTAGATCAAAAGCGGCAGAGAAAATGTAAAACCTCAAACCAGCGACCAATAAAGCTGAAAAACCAGTAGAATGAGTCACCAGCAAGTGAAACAGCAGCTGCTAGCCAGAAGCCAACAAAGCTGAAAAACCAGTAGAACCAGTTCAGCAGAGAGACAGACGCAGTTTAAAAGTTATTTTAAAAATCTTATTCGCAGCAGGATTAGAGATACAGCAGATAAATCTTACAGTGTAATCCAGTGTAGTTCAAAGCAGAAACATAGGCCCAGAAATTCGGGTCGGGGGCTTCCCGCGGGTGCAAGCATAGCGGGTGCACTTACATAGCGCGCCTGCCGTTGTGCTGTGGGCCCGCGTGGGATTCCGATCCTGGGCCTCCTCCAGCTGCCGGCGCGCAGTACTCGCGTATCCCAACGGCGAAGCTAGTTCGCAGCGTCCCCTGGAATCACGTGGTCCATGGAGAGCCAATCGGAGCAGGGAATCTCCATTCATAGATTTGACAGGAAGACCTGTCAAATCTATGAATAGGGATCGGCCCCAAAACCCAAGTAAAACTTCAAATAATTTTTTTTTTTAAAATCACATTTTTAAAATAACTATAAATTACATAAATTAACTATTTTAAACAAAAATTTTAATTTTTGAAAAAATGTATTCAAGTTTTTAACAGGGCTAAAAATAAACTTACCTTTCTTTAAAGTATTTAAAAATGATAAGCCTGTGGAAAAAATGTTTCAATTTTACTTAATTCACCTTGTTAAAAGCAGGCCTTGCGACTGCTTTTTCCCCGCGCAGCTGCTAGGGACTTACCCGCACGTAGAAACCTGTAAAAAAAGCGGAAGTTCGCTGCGTATGCGCTGCCTCTCCTGCACACGCGGTTGACCCGCGAACCCCTTCCTTCAAGAGACCGGAAGTTCTGGTTTCCCGTGCATGCGCGAAACCGGCACTTCTGGTGGCCCTATGGGTGAGCACACAGCGCGTACTCACCCATGGGGACCCGAATTTCTGGGCCATTGTCTAGATGTCCAGAGAAGTCTCGGAGTTTGGAAACCAATTTGAGAAAAGAATTCAGCTGCTTAAAACTTGAAGTGACTGAATAGCTGAGCAGAGTCACACAGCTGAGTCAAACAGTGTAGTCAGTAGAGCAGCGTAGTCCTGATGGCAGAGGAATCCAGGTGATGGAAGTCAAATTTCAGCAGAGTTCCAGCAGTTGAAAAGAGCTCAGTGAGAACAAAGACAAGCAGGGTCGGGGGCTGGGCAGTGGGCTCTGCAGGGGTAGCTTTAAACTTATAGTTTGAACTTGTAGTTTGGGCTGAAATGCATTCACTATCAGAGCCAGGGTATCTTAAGCAATGGAAGAGAGGAGATTGGGGTAAGAAAGGGCAAAGGATGGCAATGGATGACCGAGGATACAGTTGCAGAGAAGAGCAGCTCAGTAAGGAGCTGCCAGCCCAGGAGCCATCTTGGATTCACCTGTCATTGTTTATCACTCAATAAAGTTTTCATTGGAACACCGGCATGGACCTATTGGGCCGAATGGTGTAAGTGCTGTAAGTACGATATAAGACAATAACATGTAAACAGGCTGCAATGTGGTGAAAATGCACTTACTGTTTAAAGTGCATTTTTCTTATACATAAATAGTGGCCAGTGAAATTATGATTAGTCTAAAAATAGGGTCCTTTACATTGGACCCGTTTCCTATTTGGAGAACGATTTCTATCAACTGCAGATACAAATAGCCAAATGTCAGTGTTTATGTTTTAATGAATTCTTCAGCAATTCAATCTCTATCAAAACATCAAAGGATACTTAAAAATAAACTTACATTTTACAAAAAAAGTGATTACATTTCTACAGTGTGCTGTTCTCTCACTGTAATAGATTGGCAATAGCTGACACTGGGCATTAAAAGATAAAATAACTAAGGACATTTCACAGTGAACAGATTTTTGTGTTGAAATTTTATTCATGAATTAGGAATTCTCTATAATAGGAACAAATAGAAAAGTGATTTGGTACGCTGAAATTCTATGCATAAATCAGGATGATTCCTCTATCAGGAATGTGTTTATCAAAGTTTGCCTGCATTCTTTATACATTATGCCTTATTTCAAATTGCTGTCAGTTGATTTATTTTATAAAGCAGTTTGTTGCTTTATTGTTTATTGTGTGTGTTCATATTCCTGAATCTGGAACTTGTGACTCATTGAAATAGTTGTTTTTTGAAATTCTGTGAAAATCCTGTATCTGCTTCACCTCAATGAATAAATATGACAAACTTGCATGAGTGATGATATGGATCTAGTTCTTTAATCGCAGAGTTTTGGTGAGAATTAAGGATTTTACAAAAAAACAGCTAGTTACTGAAAATACTTTTTTTTCTTCCTAACTGCAATAAGTTCCATGCGGGGCAGTAGCATGCTTAAAATCGGAGACAGAATACATCACATACATCTCCCTGTTCACACAATTGTTCTGCCCACTGCCAATTAAATTGGGGCCATCAGATATGTGATCAAGGTTTGTGTGGGGAACAGGTGAGAGTCTCACTATACAATGCAAATTGGGATCCTATGTCGTCAATAGGAACAGGAGTAGACCATTCAGCCACTCGAGCCTGTTCCGCCATTCAATTAGATCATGGCTGATCTGTATCTTAACTCCATCAGCCCGCTTTAGAAACATAGAAACTAGGAGCAGGAGTAGGCCATTCGGCCCGTCGAGCCTGCTCCGCCATTCAATACGATCATGGCTGATCATCCAAATCCAGTACCCTGTCCCTGCTTTCTCACACAGAATCCCCATCGAGCCTGCACCGACACATATCCCACCCTATCCCCGTAACCCCACGTATTTAATTCCCCCTAACATATCCCATCCTATCCCCGTAACCCCACATATTTAATCCCCCGCCTAACACTAAGGGTCAATTTATCATAGCCAAATCAACCTAACCCGCACATTTTTGGACTGTGGGAGGAAACCGGAGCACCCGGAGAAAACCCACGCAGACACGGGGAGAATGTGCAAACTCCACACAGACAGTCACCCGAGGTCAGATTCGAACCCGGGTCCCTGGTGCTGTGAGGCACCAGTGCTAACCACTATGCCACCGCGTTGCTTTAGGTCTGTAACCCTTGATACCCTTGCCTAACAAAAATCTATCAATCTCAGTTTTGAAATTTTTAATTGACCCCCAGCCTCAACAGCTTTTTGGGGGAGAGTATTCCAGATTTCCACCACCCTTTGTATGAAGAACTACTTCACCCCTGAATGGCCTAGCTCTAATTTTAATGTTATGCCCCCTTGTTCTGGACACCCCCACCAGAGAAAATAGTTTCACTCTATCTATCCTATCAATTCCTTTAATCATCTTAAGCACCTCAGCTGTGGTATTGGATGTAGAGTGGCCTAACTGGCAGTCCATAAAGGGACCACTGGAGCCTGCTCCATAAATGGGGCAGGTAAGTTTTCTAGCCTTAATTGTGGGACGGGAGGAGAATTAATACTTCGCTGGCCCTGTAAAATTCGAGTTGCTCAGTTCCCAACCTGGCATGGCCCTCCCCTGGGATCGCCTTCGACCTGCCCCCTGCACCCCACCACCGCCTGCCCACACACACACCGCTTAACTCGGCCTGTTCAGTTTCACGGAAGAGCCATCGGTTTCTCTGCCTGATCGTGGAAACATTATCCCGACCATTTCAGTCCTTGAACCTTACATTCCATCCATCCTAACTACCCTAAACAATAAAAGCACCCTAAGAAGCCAGACTATTTGCCATCTGTAGACCATCTAATCAACATTTCATATAGTACAGAATGCGCATCTCCAGGATCTTTAAGTGAACACTGCACAAAGCATCATCCAGATCCAATTTCACAGAACTACAATGTCTTACTATTAATCTAATACTTTGCAAGGTGCCAACTCCCCTTTCTAACTGTGACAGATTTCTGTGCTCGGCTAACTAGTCTGGAGCTTCATCTAAATAGTTCCCGAGGCAGGCAGATGACTGTCTGGATCTGCAACCCAAGGTGGCTCTCCATCTCTGTATGTTCATAAGAACATAAGAACATAAGAAATAGGAGCAGGAATAGGCCACTTGGCCCCTTGAGCCTGCTCCACCATTCAATAAGATAATGGCTGATCTAGGGCTCAAAGCCACTTCCCAGCCCGCTCCCCATTACCCTTCACTCCCTTATCTTGCAAAAATTTGTCTTTCTTTAAATGTATTTAATGACCCAGCCTCCACAGCTCTCTGGGGCAGAGAATTCCACAAATTTACGACCCTCTGAGAGAAGAAGTTCCTCCTCATCTCAGTTCTAAAAGGGTGACCCTTTATTCTGAGACTGTGCCCCCAAGTTCCAGATTTCCCCATGAGGGGAAATATCCTCTCTGCATCTTCTCTGTCGAGCCCCCTCAGTATCTTATATGTTTCGATAAGATTCACTCTCATTCTTCTAAATTCCAAAGAGTATAGGCCCAGCCTGCTCAACCTTTCCTCATAACTCAAACCCCTCCTCTCTGGAATTAATCAAATGAATCGTCTCTGAACTGCCTCCAATGCAAGTATATCCTTCCTTAAATAAGGAGACCAAAACTGTACGCAGTACTCAAGGTGTGGTCTCACCAATACCTTGTACAGTTGTAGCAGGACTTCCCTGCTTTTATACTCCAACCCCCTTGAAATAAAGGCCAACATTCCATTTGCCTTTTTGATTTCTTGCTGTACCTACATGCTAACTTTTTGTGTTTCATGCACAAGGATCCCCAGGTCCCTCTGAACTGTAGCATTTTGTAATCTCTCTCCATTTAAATAATAGTTTGCTTTTTTATTTTTCCTGCCAAAGTGGAAAACCTCGCACTTTCCCATATTATACTCCATCTGCCAAATGTTTGCCCACTCACCTAGCCTGTCTATATCCCTTTGCAGATTCTTTGAGTCCTCTGCACAACTTGCTTTCCCACCCATCTTTGTGTCATCCGCAAACTTGGCTACACTCGATCCCTTCATCCAAGCCATTAATGTAGATTGTAAATAGTTGGGGCCCCAGCACCGATCCCTGTGGCACCCCACTAGTTACTGTTTGCCAACCAGAAAATGACCCATTTATCCCGACTCTCTGCTTTCTGTTAGTTAGCCAATTCTCTATCCATGCTAATATATTACCCCCAACTCCGTGAGCTCTTATCTTATGCAGTAACCTTTTATGTGGCACCTTATCGAATGCCTTCTGGAAATCCAAATACACCACATCCAGATGGATGGACCTCAGGCAGAAACACCTCTGTTACTGTGGGGCCAGCTGCTCTTGTCTGCTTTCAGGTTGCTGACTAGTCATAGAGTGGAGGGGTGACACAGACACCGAAGGCTGTGGGCAGTGGAGCCTTCTGGAAAGAAAGCATCAATATTCATAGTATATTCTAACCTTCACCTTCTCCCAACATCTTTGCCACTCTGTCAGGAGATGCAAATAATGTCCGAGGAATCTGTGGGCACAGGACTGATGTCAGGTGCAGCGCTATTTTTGTACACTGCCCACGTATTGCACTATTTATATGGGCCCTAGGAACATTGACCCAACTGATCTGCATTAACAGTGTTTTTGTTTGTCCAGGGCTTGATTGAACGATTTATTCCTAAATTCCTAAGTTTAATAGAAAAGCTATTATGCTCAGAGTTGACGTCAGAGTAGTGAAAGGAACGTGAAGGTGTGTAAAACAGACTGAACGAGCATGCGGGAGAGTAGGGAAGCTACACAATTACATAGAATGGCAGAGAGAGTCCAGAACACACAGAATGTTTTTATGATACAAAAAAAAAGCTTCATACATCACAAATGTCCTTATGTGGACACCTAGAACATGTTTTGCCATCGATGTCACGGCCAGTTATGTTGCTGCGATATAGCATATCTGCACTTGAGGTGCCATAAACTGCAAGGCTACGGACCAAGAACTGGAAAGTGGGATTAGGCTGGCTAGCTCTTTTTCGACCAGCGCAGACATGATGGGCCGAATGGGCTCCTTCTGTGCTGTAAATTTCTATGATTCTAAGGCAGAATTGAAGAGTAATAGCACAAAATGATGTTAATTTATTGGGTGTGATTTTATCCCCAGTGGCCAGCAGAAACTGGGCGTGTCGGCAGTTAAAATGCCACAGGTTAGGTCCCCGCTGGAAAGCTGCTTAGATCCCATCACTTGTGACTTTTAATCAGGCTTTAGCTGGTGGGGCCCTTCTTTAAACATGCAGATTGTGGTCCGATGACATCATCGGGCCCCGACTGCAATTTAAACACTGGCCTGAGCAGGGAAGTTGCCATAACTTCCCCATCAGGCTGAAGAGAGTGGGAACCTCGGGGGAAGATGAAGAGGCCCAAACAGATAAGGTTTTTTATTTTCCTTTGTGGGGTCAAGAGGAATAGGAGTGCCTCTGTGAGCGTCACAAGGAAAGGTGCAGCATTCCCTGCCCTGGACTCCCACCCTTCCCTCCTGTGAGAGCATCCTGGAACCCCCTTCCCACACACTCACCTTCACGCCAGCAGTGGCCATGGGCCACCCAATTTCCCAGAGGCTGGCAGCCACTTCCCGCCTGTTCTGGGCAGGGTGGACTGATAGCATGTTAATGAGGCCTGGGAGTTAAAATAGCCTGGGTCTCAAATTATGTCCTGCAAGTGTATTTCGCCTCCCTCCCCCCCCGACCCCGCCACCCTACCCCCCCCACCTCCAAGCCCAAACGCATCTGGAACTAAAATTCAACCTGCTAACTTTGTATTCTGAATGATTATGCACTCAGGGTCAATATGTTACTAACTAGATTTACAGCATTAGCAGTTTTGCCTTTTAAGCACTTCATTGGATTTCCTATCTATGACAGAGTAAAATGTTTGTTTCACACGTGTTGAAGTCTGTTATATGAGATTAACCTTACATTGCTGGAAAAATTACTGGCCCATTTGATGAGTTATTGCATGTGTGTTTTTAAGCCATATGAAAAAGGACAGCAAGAAGCACTTAAATTATTTCAACATGAGTTTCGATTCTTTTTATATGTACAAAAGCAGAGTGGTTGTCATTTCCCAGCATTACATATACCACATAACAAAAACTCCTGGCTTTTTTCTTATAAATTAACTACAAATCCAGTTTAATACTGTAACAGGTTTGTAGAGCCTTCTTGATCTCCTTACAGAAGGGTTTGGTGTTGAACCAATTTTCGGGCTGTTTTGTTTTGGTTCCAAACTCAAAGATGATCCTGTTTCTATCTCAGACTTGTTTGAACCTGGTACTTCAGTTACTGAAATCTGAACTGAGTCAAACTCATGTATGTGTTCATGATCAAGTGGTTCAAGATCACTATCCAATCCAGGCCAGTAAACAAAGCTTCTTGCAATTGATTTCATACTGACGATCCCTGGATGTTCAGTATGAAGTTCAGCCAGAATTCTATCTCTCAAAGAAGTAGGTACCACCACTCTGTTTCCCCACTTGATACCACCTTGCTCACAAGACAATTCAGTATGACGGTTATGGAATGGGTTCAACTCTGTGTCCAGACACTGATCAGTCCATCCATTCAAGGTGTTTTCATACACTCTTTTCAGTACGGAGTCCTTTTGAGTCTCATTTGCAATCTCAGTTGCATTCACGGGAAAGTCTTTGTCAACTGCACCTAACGTGAAAATCGCATCTTCATTCCCAGCACACGAGTCCTCATGTGGCAACCTGGACAAGGCATCTGTGATTGCGTTTTGCTTTGAAGTGTGATATTCAATCATGTAGTCATATCGTGACAACAACACTGCTCAATGTTGCATTCTTGGTGCGGCCATTGCAGGGATGGCAGATTTGGGTTCCAATATTGCTAGGAGTGGTTTGTGGTCAGTTATCAGGGTAAAGTTTCTGCCGATCAGGAACTGTTGGAATTTCTTGATTCCAAACACTATGGTGAGTGCTTCCTTTTCAATTTGCACGTAGTTTCTTTCGCTCTTTGTGAGGGTTTGCGATGTGAACGCGATTGGTTTCTCTTGGCCATCATCCATTACGTGGCTTATGACAGCTCCCACACCATAGCTAGAAGCATCACACGCTAACTTAAGCTCACGTTCTGTGTCATAGTGCAAAGTAGAGCATCGCTAGAGAGACTTCTCTTACAAGCATCGTGAGCTTCCTGTTGCGCTTTTGTCCACTTCCACTGGACATCCTTCTTGAGGAGCTTGTGCAATGGAGCTAACATGGTCATTAACTCAGGTAAGAAACGTGCATAGTACTGGACCATTCCCAGGAAATATCTTAACTCAGACACGTTCTGTGGTTTTGGAGCATTGATGACAGCATCAACCTTTTCCTTCACTGGTTGCAAGCCATTTGCATCAACTTTCAGACCAAGGTGCACAACCTCGGGCTGCACAAAAGCACATTTGCTCCTTTTCAATTTGACATTGTGGGCATTCAACCTTTGAAGCACTAAATCTAACACTTCTAGATTTTCTTCCTCGCTACTTGTTGCGATCAGCACATTGTCTTGATTGCATAAGCAATTTGGAACTCCTTGCAAAATCTCATCCATCGTAGCCTGGAAGATTTTGGATGAGGACTTTACACTAAACGACAACTTGGTGTATGAGTACAGTCCCTTGTGTGTGTTGATGGTGAGATATTGTTGACTCTCTTTGTCTAACAGAAAGCAAAGAGTTGGGATAAATGGTTCATTCTCAGACTGGCAATCAGTAACTAGTGGTGTTCCACAGGGGTCAGTGCTGGGTCCCCAACTCTTCACAATCTATATTAACGATTTGGAGGAAGGGACCAAGTGTAACATATCAAAATTTGCAGATGATACAAAGATGGGAGGGAAAGTAGTGAGTGAGGAGGACATAAAAAACCTGCAAGGGGACATAGACAGGCTAAGTAAGTGGGCAGAGATTTGGCAGATGGAATACAACACTGGAAAGTGTGAGGTGATGCACTTTGGCAGGAAAAATCCTAGAGCAATTTATTATCTTAATGGCAAGAAACTGGAGAGTACTGAAGTGCAAAGGGATCTGGGGGTCCTGGTGCACGAAACTCAAAAGGTTAGTATGCAGGTGCAGCAAGTGATTAAGAAGGCAAATGGAATGTTGGCTTTCATTGCTAGGGGGATAGAATATAAAATAGGGAGGTATTGCTTCAGTTGTACAAGGTATTGGTGAGACCGCACCTGGAATACTGCATACAGTTTTGGTGTCCTTACTTAAGGAAAGACATCCTTGCTCTCGAGGCAGTGCAAAAAAGGTTCACTTGGTTAATCCCGGGATGAGGGGGTGGTCATATGAGGAGAGGTTGGGTAGATTGGGACTCTACTCATTGGAGTTCAGAAGAATGAGAGGCGATCTTATTGAAACATATAAGATTGTGAAGGGGTTGGATCGGGTGATGCGGGGAGGATGTTCCCGATGATGGGTGAGACGAGAACTAGGGGACATAGTCTTAGAATAAGGGGCTGCTCTTTCAAAACTGAGATGAGGAGGAACTACTTCACTCAGAGGGTGGTAGGTCCATGGAATATGCTGCCACAAAAGCTGTAGAAGCTACAACATTAATTAAATTTAAAACAGAAATAGACAGTTTCCTAGAAGTAAAGGGCATTAAGGGTTACGGGGAGCGGGCAGGAATTTGGACATGAGTCTAGGTTCGGATCGGTCATGGCCTGTGGGTAGTGGAGCGGGCCCAGGGACCGTGTAGCCTGATTCTGCTCCTATTTCGTGTGTGCAATTCTGTTAGATGCAGGAGATGGTTCTGTGATAGTAGATAGTAGATTGGCGGTTAGGATCAGATCAGCCATGATCTTATTGAATGGTGGAGCAGGCTCGAGGGGCCGATTGGCCTACTCCTGCTCCTATTTCTTATGTTCTTATGTTCATAGCGGACCGGCCTTGCCTTACAATAGACAGACGTCGGGTTGGACTTGATGCGGATATGCGCGTCATACCCAGTGATGCCCTCATAACTGTCTGTGAACATGCTTTCGTACTTGTTCAGCATTGTGTCGAGTCGCTTCTTTGAAGCATCTACACTGAAGATATTTTTCCAGTCTAGTTTTAACTTTTTCAACCAGTCTTTGCCCATGAGGGTTGGCCTGTTATTGTAGCTCATTACAATAATAGGCAGCTTTACTGATTGGCCATTGTGTTGAACCGTACATTCAGTTTGTTCACGTGTCCATGATTTCTCCGGAGTAGGTTTTTAACTCTACGGTACTCTTTGTAAGTAGTACTTGATTAAACTTACTCTCATATGTGTTCTTACTCACGATAGAGCAGTCCGCCGCCATGTCGATACTCATATCAATATATTGCTTGTTGATCAAAAGTTTTGTATGGAAGTCTTTCTCACAACTGCTAGCACTGCCACTAGTGGCATAGATACTGTAGATGCCTAGTTCTTCAACATCAGGTGTGTTCACTTCAATATTGTGAACTCTTCCCTTTTGTTGTAGCTGCTTTGCATTGCCATTAGAATGGTTCTTACTTCCTGCTTTAGATTTAGGTCTGCAAGCTGTTGAAATATGGCCTTGCTTCTGGCAGTGAAAACACTTCGCATTTCTGTATTGGCAGGACGGTGCTGAGTGATTCCCATTGCAACAATAACAATTCACTGAACTGCTCTCACTGATATGCTTTTGACTCGGATTCACAGCTTTAGGTTTGGCAGTAGCTTTGTGACTGTAGATCTCAGCTGCACTAGTCACTTGAGTTGGACGGAGCTCCCTAGCATTCTTAGACGCCATCTCCATAGATAGGACAATTTTGCATGCTATGTCAAATGTTAGGTTCGGAGTGTTCAGTAACTGGAACTGTGTGCGCACATCCACCAGTCCACACACTTATCTCGCAACACACGATCCAAAAATGTGCCGAAGTTACGATGCAAAGACAGGTTCTTAAGAGCTACAATGTACTAACTGATGGTTTCACTTTGTTTTTGGTTTCTGGTCCCAAACTTATAGCTTTCTGCTATTTCTAATGACTTTGAGTCAAAATGGTCCTCGAGTTTCTCGACAATGTCTTGAAATGACACATCCTTCGCTTTCCCTGACGTGAGTAGGTTTGTCAACGTTCTGTAGACATCTGGCCCGATCTCTGTCAGAAAAATTGCTTTTTTCCATTAACCAATTACTTTATTTTGAGCTTGAACATTCAGATCTGCTCCTTTGGTCTCAATAATGTTATTGGCCTTAAAAAACATCTCCATCTGCTCAATATAAGAACTGAATGATTTGCGAGCTCAGTCATACATGCTGAAGCTTCCAATGAATCCCATAGGCGCGGCCATGATTGTCCTGATCCTGTCGAACAGTGACTCAGCATGCTACTTGTGTACATGTGAGAATCAAAATCGTTGCTGTGTATACATACACGCGAAGGCAAAGCACAGTTGTGTCTGCAGGAGCATTAATGGTAAAACATCACAAAAATTCAGTTTAGGTGTCACAAATTCACCTTAAACATGTCTACTCGAAGGTTGAACACTGTGTCCTTCCGTGATCCCTAAAAATGGCTTTGGAATCCCATCCTCATTGCCAAAATGTAATATATGTGGGTAGAACAAATGAAGGACAGAGACATGATGAGTTGCTAGTCCACGTGCATACTTTATTAGGCCGGAGCGAACCGAGCATGCTCATACCAAACCATGTGATAATACATTACAAAATTAATTGATTGATTATTAGCTTAACAAGTTGACCAGCAACATTACTACAGGTGCATCTGATTTGTTCCTTAGTTGTAACACACCGAATCTCAGAGAAAACATGCCAAGTAAAGTTACACATAGATGTGCAAAAAAATTACCCTCATTTAATATACCTATATGTGTCCTATAATGCGGCACTGCTAAATTTTTCAGCGTTAACACTGCAGACTAAATTCGCTGCGGTATGGTATTCAAAACACTTTCATATCATTATTACAATCAACAACATACATTATCCTGAATGTTCATTTGCATGCTAAACAACTTTCCGTCATGGGGATAAAATTGATGGAGAACCCTCCTCCATTATTCAAAATCACTGTGCCTCTTGCGGACACTTCAATTTCTTCAACATGAACACTTCCATGTTCTTAGCGGGAGGGGAGACACTCAAAGGCTTGTGTGAGATGAAAGCACTTTCACTGGTTAATGAACCTTGTCCCATATATCATCAGCTACTTCCATTCTAAGAATCATTATGATCATTTTAACTACTGCAGATTTAAATGCACTCCATCAATGTTTACCGCTAAGTGCACCCATATCAGGGCCCCAGACCATACTCCAGCTACATTCCTAAGTGTTGCCGTTAAAACATTTACAGTGTATTCGCTCATAACTGACATTTTGCTTCGCTGAGCAGGCAGCAATATATCATCTATTTTCCCCACTTTCCTTTGGGAGGAGACAAGGTGTCCAAGATCCTACCTAAATAATACTTCAAGATTGCTTTTGTGCTTTATCATCAAGTGTTTGATGATCTTGAGGATGCCCTTTTTAACAATGAAAGGAAACTTACTTGCAAAGCAGAGAACACATTTATCTGCAATAAATTATAAAAAGAGTACACTAAGCTCAAAGTGCAGAGATATCTTACCCTGATCTGTTCTCACAGGTGAACCCATGGAGTTTCAGCAGAGCGGAGAGGCTCATCTTTTTCCTTGGTGAAAGATCCAGCCCTACTGACAGTAATGCTGCTGGCACAAGTCAGGAGTGTGATGGAATACTCTCCACTTGCCTGGATGAGTGCAGCTCCAACAACACTCAAGAAGCTCGACACCATCCAGGACAAAGCAGCCCGCTTGATTGGCAACCCATCCACCACCTTAAACAGTCACTCTCTCCACCACCGGCATACCGTGGCTGCAGTGTGTACCATCTACAAGATGCACTGCAGCAACTCGCCAAGGCTTCTTCGGCAGCACCTCCCAAACCCGCGACCTCTTCCACCTAGAAGGACAAGGGCAGCAGTCGCATGGGAACGCCACCACCTCCAAGCTACCCTCCAAGTCACATACCATCCTGACTTGGAAGTATATCGCCGATCCTTCATCGTCGCTGGGTCAAAATCCTGGAAATCCCTCCCTAACAGCACTGCGGGAGTACCTTCACCACACAGACTGCAGCGGTTCAAGAAGGCGGCTCACCACCACCTTCTCAAGGGCAACTAGGGATGGGCAATAAATGCTGGCCTTGCCAGCGACGCCCACATCCCTTAAACGAATAAAAAAGAAGGTGTTGCACGGCATCAGAAGGATCACTGAGCACGCAATAGAACCAGACCTCGAACCCACATTATTTCCACATAGTTCTCCTTCTGGACCTAATCCTGTGCTTTCTTTTAACTGAGGCCAGATAGTGTATCTTATTGAGGCAGTGGAAGTTTGCCCCAACCCCAAATAAAATGTGGTTTGAGACACTATAGAAAATAAGCTAGTCCAAAAAAAATCATCTGTTCACTGAGGTTGAATAAGAAGAATCTATTTGAACATCTGTACCCTGTTCCTGGCCTACAGACAGCAGTTGGCCAGCAGGTGAGGAATGCTTCCTACATACCTTTAGCACCGGGTGATACCCTTACACCCTGCTAATCACGTACAAATATGGCCATCCACAATCCATGGCAGTACAAAGAAAAGCTACCAGACATTGACGCAAAAGACAAACTCTAAACTGTTAAACTGAACTTTTTCAGTGAATAATATCCTTTGCACAGTGTCCATCCTTCAGACGAGAAGTTAAAACTAAGATCCTGTCTACCTGTTCTGGTGGTTCAGGTGAATGTTGAAGATTCTATGAATCTGTTGAAAGAAGAGCAGAGAGTTCTCCGTGTGTCCTGGCCAACATTATTCCCTCAACAAAATTGGACTAAAAGTGGGATTAAATTGGACAGCTCTTTCAAAGAGCTGGCACAGGCACGACGGGCCGAATGGTCTCCTTCTGTGCTGTAAGATTCTATGATTCTAACAAAAATCAACAAATACTAGTACCTCTCCTCATGACTGTTTGTGGGAAATTGCTCTGTGAAAATACCTGCTGTGTTTACCTACATAACAAGAACTGCATGTCAAGGTAATTCAACCCCCCAAGATATCTGCGCTCCTCTAATTCTGCCCTCTTGAGCATTCCTGATTATAATCACTCAACCATTGGTGGCTGTGCTTTCTGTTGAGTAGGCCCTAAGCTCTAGAATTCCCTCCCTAAATCTCTCTACCTCTCTTTCCTCCTTTAAGACGCTCCTTAAAACCTACCTCTTTGACCAAGCTATTGGTCATCTGCCCTAATTTATCCTTATGTGGCTCGGTGTCAAACTTTTGTCTTATAATACTCCTGTGAAGCGCCTTGGGACGTTTTACTATGTTAGAGGCGCTATATAAATACAAGTTGTTGTTGTTGTTCCTGTATGTGAAACACTTTGAAATGTTTCTGAGAGCCATGCTAAGGCACTATAGTAATGCAAGTCTTTCTTTTAACTCAAGAAAAATAAATTAGAGGCTAATGTATTAAGACAGCCAATGTTACGTGGAGAAGCAGCAATGTAGATGGAATGGTAGCCGGGATCAGAGAGCCAGTAGTAGTAAATACATAAATAATTAATATTATACAATTGTTTTACCTAGCAAACACGTAATGGGAATATGAACTGTAATAGCTTGCTAAAGCTCCAGAATATGACCAAAATAAATCTCTAAACTTGAGGCTATTCTGCTCATCCCTACACATCACTTTCAGAACGCAATTAAACTGTTAGGAAATTAGCCACGAGCGGAAATGGAAATAAAAAGTTGACATTTTAGGCCCTCCTTTCAGGCTGGCAGGCAGTAAGACATGCTAGTCAGATATGCAATTATAACTATGTACAGTTAGCACAAGCTGAGTGGACTCATTTTCAGCTCCACCAGCCGGCAATAAATCAGCCACCCAACTTCAGCAGGTAGGTGCCTCATCTCTGGGTCAGGAGGCCGTGGATTCAATGCCCCCCCTCCATGCCAGACTTGAACATAGAAATTAAGTTAATGCTCCAGTGCTGCATTGTGGGAGGTGCCTTCCTTCAGAAAAGATATTAAACTGAGGATCGATCTCCCTGTTCAGGGTGATGTATCTCGTGGTCACTGTTGTCTCCTGGAACCCATTTTTACTCACCTTTGGGTGTTGGAGAGGAATTTATCTTTCCCTGAATAACCCAAGTTTTTTTAAACCCGGCAACTACAGGTCAGTCAGCCTGATGTCGGTGGTGGGGAAACTTTTAGAGACAGTAATCCAGGACAAAATTAATTGGCATTTGGAAAAGTATGGGCTAATAAATGAAAGCCAGCATGGATTTGTTAAAAGCAAATCGTGTTTGACTAACTTGATCGAGTTCTTTGATGAAGTAACGGAGAGTGTTGGTGAGTGTAGTGCGATTGATGTGGTGTGTATGGAATTTCAAAAGGTGTTTGACAAAGTACCACATAATAGATTTATTAGCAAAATTAAAGCTCATGGGATTAAAGGGACAGTGGCAGCATGGATACAACATTGGCTAAGGGACAGAAAGCAGAGAGTAGTGGTGAATGGTTGTTTTTTAGACTGGAGAGAAGTGTACGGTGGTGTTCCCCAGGGGTCAGTATTAATAGCCACTGCTGTTTTGATACATATTAATGACCTGGACTTGGGCATACAGGGAATAATTTCAAAGTTTGCAGATGATACAGAACTCAGAAATGTAGTAAACAATGAGGAGGATAGTAACAGACTTCGGGAGGATATAGACAGACTGGTGAAATGGGCAGACACATGGCAGATGAAATTTTACACAGAGAAGTGTAAAGTGATACATTTTGGTCGGAAAAATGAGGAGAGGCAATATCAACTAAATGGTACAATTTTAAAGGAGCTGCAGAGAGACCTGGGAGAGTTTATACACAAATCTTTGAAGGTGGCAGGACAAGTTGAGAAGGCTGTTAAAAGGCATAGGGGGAAAAATTGGGTTGCTTTGCGTCTCCTGTTAGCACTCCGGGGGGCGCTAATGGGGCGTAAAGCCCCTAGCGCCTGGGCGCAGCGCCACGAATGTCTCCTGCGGTAGCTGGTAGTGCCAGTAGCGCCCCGTGGCGCTGCGCCACCGGCGATGACGTCATCGCCATGCGCAGCATCCCGGCCGCAAACTTCGGTCGTGCCCCCTGACCTACCGCCAGCCGATATGTCCGACAGGGTCAGGGTGGCATTTTTGTGGCCGCGGCAGCGCAAGTTAAAGTACAGGTGTCGGGCGGCCATTTTATTTTTTGGCTGGCTGCCAGCACCTGTTCCCTTCCGCTTTTTTATGCGGGGTACCGGCCGCGATCGGTCAGCCCGGTCAGCCTGGCACCCTGCTCCCCAATAGTCCAGCAGGGCCCCGGTGCGTGCAGCGCTTGGCTCCTCCACTTTAATCAGGGGAGGGAGGCATGCAATACTGCGGCGCTATGTGCCGCCGCGTGTGGTGCTGTTGCACGTAGCGCCGCGATAGTCAATGGTGGCACCCCAGGAAGGAGAGGGAGTGCTTCCAGTAGTGCCCTGCCTCATGCTTGGGGTAGTACGACTGAATTTACGGCGCAGGGGCGCTAACTTTTTCAGGGCGCTAAAATAGAGCCCAGAGCCACCGAATTGTTCCCCTAAAGGTTTTATGGCTTTAAAAATAGTGGCGTAGCAAAGGCAAGGATTTATGCTAAACTTTTATAAAACACTGGTTAGGCCTCAGCTGGCGTATTGTGTTCAATTCTAGGCACCAAATTTTGGAAGGATATCAAGGCCTTGGAGAGGGTGCAGAAAAGATTTACTAGAATGATACCAGGAACGGTAGCATAGTGGTTATGTTACTGGACTAGTAATCCAGAGGCCTGGACTAATGATCCAGAGCTGGGGAATTTAAATTCTGTTAATTAAATAAATCTGGAATAAAAAGCTAGTATCAGTAATGGTGACCATGAAACTACCAGATTGTCGTAAAAACCCGATCTGGTTCATTAATGTCCTTTAGGGAAGGAAATCTGTCGTCCTTACCTGGTATAGCCTATATGTGACTCCAGACCCACAGCAATGTGGTTGCCCTCTGAAATGGCTGAGCAACCCATTCAGTTGTAACAAACAACTACAAGAAACAATAATAAGAATAAAACCGAACAGACCACCCGGCATCGACCTAGGCACTGGCTTCAGACACGACAACGGCACGACCAGCCCAGTCGACCCTGCAAAGTCCTCCTCTCTAACATCTGGGGACTTGTGCCAAAATTGGGAGAGCTGTTCCACAGACTAGTCAAACAACAGCCTGACATACTCATACTCACAGAATCATACCTTTCAGCCAATGTCCCAGACTCCTCCATCACCATCCCTGGGCATGTCCTGTCCCACCGGCAGGACAGACCCACCAGGGGTGGCGACACACTGTTATACAGTCGGGAGGGAGTGGCCCTGGGAGTCCTCAACATTGACTCTGGACCCCATGAAGTCTCATGGCTTCAGGTCAAACATGGGCAAGGAAACCTCCTGCTGATTACCACCTACCGCCCTCCCTCAGCTGATGAATCAGTACTCCTCCATGTTGAACACCACTTGGAAGAAGCACTGAGGGTAGCAAGGGCACAGACATGTACACAGCATGGGGGACTTCAATGTCCATCACCAAGAGTGGCTCAGGTAGCACCATACTGACCGAGCTGGTCGAGTCCTGAAGGATATAGCTGCAAGGCTGGGCCTGTGTCAGGTGGTGAGAGAACCAACAAGGGGGCAAAAACCTACTTGAGCTCGTCCTCACCAACCTACCTGTCGTAGATGCATCTGTCCATGACAGTATTGGTAGCAGTGACCATTGCACAGTCCTTGTGGAGATGAAGTCCTGTCTTCACACTGAGGACACCCTGCATCGTGTTGTGTGGCACTACCACCGTGCTAAATGGGATAGATTCAGAACAGATCTAGCAACTCAAAACTGGGCATCCATGAGGTGCTGTGGACCATCAGCAGCAGCAGAATTGTATTCCACCACAATCTATAACCTCATGGCCCAGCATATCCCTCACTCTACCATTACCATAAAGCCAGGGGACCAACCCTGGTTCAATGAGGAGTGCAGAAGAGCAGCACCAGGCGTACCTATAAATGAGGTGCCAACCTGGGGAAGGTGCAACACAGGACTACATGTAAACTAAACAGTGGAAGCAGCATGCTATAGACAGAGCTAAGTGATCTCACAATCAAAGGATCAGATCAAAGCTCTGCAGTTCTGCCACATCCAGTCGTGAATGGTGGTGGACAATTAAACAACTAACGAGAGGAAGAGGCTCCATGAATATCCCCATCTCAATGATAGTGGAGCCCAGCACGTGAGTGCAAAAGACAAGGCTGAAGCGTTTGCAACCATCTTCAGCCAGAAGTGCCGAGTGGATGATCCATATCGGCTTCCTCCTGAGGTTCCCACTATCACAGAAGTCAGTCTTCAGTTAATTTGATTCACTCCACATGATATCAAGAAACGGTTGAGCACACTGGATACAGCAAAGGCTATGGGCCCTGACAACATCCCAGCTGTCATGCTAAAAGACTTGTGGTCCAGAACTAGCCACACCTCTAGCCAAGTTGTTGCAGTAAAGCTACAACACTGGCAATGTGGAAAACTGCCCAGGTATGTCCTAAAATAGCAGGACAAATGCAATCCAGCCAATTACTGCCCCATCAGTCTACGCTCAATCATCAGCACAGTGATGGAAGGTGTCATCGACAGTGCTATCAAGCGATACTTACTCACCAATAACCTGCTCACCGATGCACAGTTTGTGTTCCGCCTGGACCCCTTGGCTCCAGATCTCATTACAGCCTTGGTCCAAACATGGACAAAAGAGCTGAATTCCAGAGGTGAGGTGAGAATGACTGCCCTTGATATCAAGGCAGCATTTGACCGAGTGCGGCATCCAGGAGCCCTCGTAAAATTGAAGTCAATGGGATTCAGGGGGAAAACTCTCCACTGGCTGGAGTCATACCTAGCACAAAGGAAGGTGATTGTGGTTGTTGGAGGTCAATTATCTCAGCCCCAGGACATCGCTGCAGGAGTTCCTCAGGGCAGTGTCCTAGGCCCAGCCATCTTCAGCTGCTTCATCAATGACCTTCCCTCCATCCTACTCCTGAGGTCCCCACCATCACAGAAGCCAGTCTTCAGCCAATTCAATTCAATCCACGTGATATCAAGAAACGGCTGAGTGCACTGGATACAGCAAAAGCTATGGGCCCTGACAACATCCCGGCTATCGTGCTGAAGACTTGTGCTCCAGAACTAGATGCGCCTCCAGACAAGCTGTTCCAGTACAGCTACAACACTGGCATCTGTTCAACAATGTGGAAAACTGCCCAAGTATGTCCTGTCCACAAAAAGCAGGACAAATCCAATTCAGCCGATTACAGCCCCATCAGTCTACTCTGAATCATCAGCAAAGTGATGGAAGGTGTCATCGACAGTGCTATCAAGCGGCACCTACTCACCAATAATCTGCTCACTGATGCTCAGTTTGGGTTCTGCCAAGACCACTCGGCTCCAGACCTCATTACAGCCTTGGTCCAAACATGGACAAAGGAGCTGAATTGCAGAAGTGAGGTGAGAGTGACTGCCCTTGACATCAAGGCAGCATTTGACCGAGTGTGGCATCAAGGAGCCCTAGTAAACTTAAAGTCAATGGGAATCGGGGGGAAAACTCTCCACTGGCTGGAGTCATACGTAGCACAAAGTAAGATGGTTCTGGTGGTTGAAGGTCCATCATCACAGCCCCAGGACATCGCTGCAGGAGTTCCTCAGGGCAGTGTCCTAGGCCCAACCATCTTCAGCTTCTTCATCAATAACCTACCCTCCAACATAATGCCAGAAATGGGGATGTTCGCTGATGACAGCACAGTGTTCAGTGCCATTCACAACTCCACAGATAATGAAGCAGTCCATGCCCACATGCAACAAGACCTGGACGACGTTCAGACTTGGGCTGATAAGTGGCAGGTAACATTCGCGCCACACAAGTGCCAGGCAATGACTATCTCCAACAAGCAAGAGTCTAACCACCACCCCTTGACATTCAATGGCTTTACCATCGCCGAATCCCCCACCATCAACATCCTGGGGGTCACCATTGGCCAGAAAATTAACTGGACCAGCCATATAAATACTGTGGCAACTAGAGCATGTCAGAGGCTAGGTACTCTGCGGCGAGTGTCTCACCTCCTGACTCCCCAAAATCTTTCCATCATCTACAAGGCACAAGTAAGGAGTGTGATGGAATACTCTTCACTTGCCTGGGTGAGTGCAGCTCCAACAACACTCAAGAAGCTTGACATCATCCAGGACAATGCAGCCCGCTTGATTGGCACCCCATCCACCACCTTAAACATTCATTCCCTCCACCACCGGTGTACTGTGGCTGCAGTGTGTACCATCTACAAGATGCACTGCAGCAACTCGCCAAGTCTTCTTCGGCAGCACCTCCAAAACCCGCGACCTCTTCCAGCTAGAAGGACATGGGCAGCAAACGCATGGGAACACCACCAGCTCCAAGTTTCCCTTCTGATTCGAAGTATATTGCCGATCCTTCATCGTCGCTGGGTCAAAATCCTGGAACTCCCTCCCTAACAGCACTGTGGGAGTACCTTCACCACATGGACTGCAGTGGTTCAAGAAGGCAGCTCACCACCACCTTCTCAAGGGCAATTAGGAATGGGCAATAAATGCTGTCCTTACCAGCGATGCCCACATCCCATGAATGAATAAAAAGGAAGACCAGGGATGAGGGACTTCATTTCTGTGGAGAAACTGGAGAAGCTGGAGCAGAGAAGGTTAAGAGGAGATTTGATAGAGGTGTTTAAAATCATGAATGGTTTTGATAGAGTAAATAAGGAGAAACTGTTTCCAGTGGCAGAAGGGTCGGTAACCAAGAGGTTATTAAAGAAAATTAGGGCTCATGAGATTGGGGGTAATGTACTAGCATGGATTGAGGATTGGTTAACGGACAGAAAACAGAGAGTAGGATGAAATGGTTCATTTTCGTGTTTGCAGGCTGCAACAAGCGGGGTACCGCAAGGATCAGTGCTTGGGACTCAGCTATTCACAATCTATATCAATGATTTGGATGAGGGGACCAAATGTAATATATCCAAGTTTGCTGATGATACAAAGCTGGGTGGGAATGTAAGTTGCGGAAGATTCAAGGAGGCTTCAAGGGGATATAGACAGGCTAAGTGAATGGGCAAGAACATGGCAAATGGAATATAATGTGGAGAAATGTGAAGTTATCCACTTTGGTAGGAAAAATAGAAAAGCAGAGTATTTTTTAAATGGTGAGAGATTGGGAAATGTTGGTGTTCAGAGGGACCTGGGTGTCCTTGTACACAAATCACTGAAAGTTAACATGCAGGTACAGCAAGCAATTAGGAAAGCAAATGATATGTTGGCCTTTATTACAAGAGGATTTGAGTATAAGAGTTTTGTGTACAGTTTTGGGGGGCGATTTTGTGAATGGGGGGCGTTGGTGGCGGGACTGCTGCTTGGCGAGTCGATGTCCCGCCTCCATCGATTTGTGGCCAACCCATGCTATTTTCCCCTGATTGACCTTGTTAAGCCCACTCAGGGGACGCCGGCTGTCAAACCGTGACATTCTCTGCAGTTTGATGAGGTCTTGCATACAAGACCTCATCAACCTTCTTTCTTTTACAGAAATGAGATGGTTGTTGCATCTGAGATTGCAACGGCCATCTCTCATCTGCAACACGGAGGTCCGAGAGTCTCCGCATACAAACCGACTGAAGCCTGCAGGAAGAAACAAAGGTAAGTACACTTTTAAAAACACATTGCACTTAGCTCAGATACTCACCTCTACACTCTTGCACCCATCACTTACCTTCACATCACACTTTTGCACCCCCCGACCCCCACGGACCCATTACTTGTCTCGCTGTGCTGGCGTGTTTTGGAGCCTTCGGGAAGCCCACACTTGTGAGGGCAAAAAGGGGATAATCCTATTTTCTGCCTGTAACTACCTGTTAACAGGCAGTTAATAGGCCTTAATCCCTTTCCGCCTCCAAGGAGATGGGACCTGGCGCGGGACGGCTACCCGCCTCCTTGGAAGATGGCATGCAGGCGGGTTGGGCACACGCCCCCAAATTCTGCCATTTTCCCGGCAGTCCAGCCTCCATACCTGCCTCCCAGGGCTGACAAAATTGCCCCCTTGGTCTCTTTACCTAAGAAAGGAAATACTTGCCATAGAGGGAGTGCAACGAAGGTTCGCCAGACTGGTTCCTGGGGTGGGGAGATTGTCCCATGAGGAGAGATTGAGTAGACTAGGCCTATATTCTCTAGAGTTTAGAAGAATGAGAGGTGATCTCATTGAAATATATAACATTCTTACAGGGCTTGACAGGGTAGATGCAGGGAGGATGTTTCCCCTGGCTGGGGAGTCTAGAACCAGGGGTCACAGTCTCAGAATAAGGGATCGGCCATTTAGGACTGAGATGAGGAGAAATTTCTTCACTCAGAGGGTGGTGAATTTTGGAATTCTCTATCCCAGAGAGCAGTGGAGGCTCAGTCGTTGAGTATATTCAAGACAAAGATTGATAGATTTTTGGATATTAAGGGAATTAAGGGATATGGGGATAGTGCAGGAAAGTGGAGATGAGGAAGAAGATCAGTCATGATCTTATTGAATGGCAGAACAGGCTCGAAGGGCCAAATGGCCTACTCCTGCTCCTATTTCTTATGTTCTTATTAACCAGAGGTCATGGATTTAAGGTGATTGGCAAAACAACCAGAGGCGACATGAGGTAACATTTTTTTACACAGTGAGTTGTCGTGATCTGGAATGCACTGCCTGAAAGAGTGGTGAAAGCAGATTCAATGGTAACATTCAAAAGAGAATTGGATAACTACTTGAAGGGGAAAAAAATTACAGGGCTATGGGGAAAGAGCAGGGGAGTGGGATTAATTAGATAGCTCTACCAAAGAGCCGGTACATGCACGATGGTTTGAATGGCCTCCTTCTGTGCTGTATCATTCTATGATTCTTTGATTGAGAAGCTTTGAGTGTCACGATGCTTAGTTACAACATGACTGAATGGGACAGGTTCGATGGACCAGCTGGTCTTTTTCTGTCTGTCGTTTTCGTATGTTCCTAACTACAGGTGAGAGAGGCCACTCAGCCCTTCAAGCTCATCCTTCCATAGATACGTATGGTGCGCACACCACGGCATCTATCTGCCTGTTGAAAGACTCCAGAAACTTTGCCTGCAGTACTCTATCCCGAAAGCCTTTCCAAGTATTAATCACTCTGTGTGAAGAACTGCCTGCTGACATCAGCCTTGAACCTAGCCTTTACCTGTGTCCCCTAGTCCTGCACCCATGAAATAATGCTCAGGATTATTCCACTTCGTATCTTATACATCACCATAAGGCCCTCTCTCATTTCAAATCTGAAGAGTCCCAAGTTTTTCAAACCTTGCAAGTTTAATCTTTACTCCTCCATTCCAGTTATTAAATGTAATTTTATATATAACATTGAAAAGCTTGCACTATAGTCTATCTTCCTCCCCCAAGATGAAAGCCTTATGACTTCTGAAAATTATAAAAGCGGTTCTTTATTTTAATCCTGTGGGCTCTCTGGATTATGAATTCATAAGGACATGAATGAGGCTTTGCCACTTTAAAATGTGTAAATTATTTGTTCAAAAACACTGCAAATGCAAACCTACACTAAGTGACCATTGAGAGCTGTTTTGACTGGAGCCAGCATAAAATTTATCAAGACTCAGAAAATAAAGCCTTTGATCTATGTTGGCAACCTAACCTAAAGTGTAAAGTAATTGCAAATGTTCCTCTCTCCCTAGCCCTTCTATGTCATTTGCTATTCTTTATTTCAGAAGAACGGCAGTGATCTGCTCACAGGCCTTTGATGGTGCCGTTCTGTGACCAGTTATGTGGAAACAGACAGAGAGCAGTGTGGGTTGACATATCCTCTGGGAAATTTACTAACCTACAGTCAGTGATCACACTCCTTCATAACAACGACCTGCCTGAGATTAAAGTCTCCAGTGTATGTCAGTCCATGTCCTACTGCTCTGCAACGCAATTTGTTAACATGTTGTGCCACCAAGCCACACACGAGGAAACTTTTAGCATGGCTTTACTTTGGGGTCATTGTGAGGACCTGAGCAGCATTTCTTTCATTCGATGCGCAGGTAGAATAAATATGTACCAGCCTGAGAGTTTAGTGGCAAATTGTTCTTTAACAGTTGAGAGATTAGTGCAGAGATGCCCAGGGATATATGGCACATTCAATATTCTTTATGTGATTTAATGCTGAATCTGCTGACAAGTTTTATGTGGAACTGTAGATGAAATAATCACTGATTTAAGCTGCTCAAGATAGTCAGAATTGAACGCTGCTACTATTATTAGGAATCAAACAAGGATAAACTCGCTTTCTGGGTATGAAAGAGGAGAAAGGAAAAGGATAGGTTTGCATTTTAAAAATTGAGATCTATACTCACCAAGAAGAGTGATGTCAGTATTGGATGTTGAGAATAAAAATAATAAAATGGATAAAGGCTCCAGGCTTTCTCCACATAAGGTATCCAGCCTCTTGGGCAGTGACACCAGATGTATCAGACTTCCAAATGAATCCACATCGACCCTGGATATCATCCATAGATTTACCTCATGAATGTACCATAATCCCCGGTCTGTACTGAACATTCGAATATATCCAAAAAGCTGCCCTTAACAACGTTGGATTAAAGTTCTTTCTCATGGACATTCTCGGCTTTATGCTTGCATTATTTCCATTACAGTTCTCCTCTTTTATGTTCCTGAAGTCTATCTGTGTAGTCCGCTTCCATCGAAAAAAAGATAGGATAGGCAACTGTTCCCAAGTCTTCATCAGTGCTACTCTATACCCAAACATTAGGAGGTGCACAATAGTAGCCAGTTGTGAGTGGCTGTCTGATTTTCCCACTCTCATCCTTGTGTGGAAGCACCCAACTTCCACTTGATACCTTCCACAATGGAACAATGATTTTAAGTTAGTTATGTGCTGGGAGCGGGGGGATCTGATTGCGCGCAGGAAACCCAAAAGTAAGTTCAGCACGTTTGCCAGTGGCTTTTTACCGCAGCTACCTCATTATCATTTTACTTCCGGGTTTCACATCCAATCAGAGGCAACGGACGTGATGTTGACCCTCATAATGTGATCTTAACTCCAGTATTTAATGGGACAATCCAAGGATGCAAGTTGAAGGAGCTTGGAGTTGCAGCTGCAGGCTTCTTCCTCCCATTGCTAGGGAAGAGTATCTCTCACCTGCTCCTCACAGGCCCCAGCAGCACATCCAGGGAGGCGTCAGTGAAATAGGGTGCAGCATTTGCTCATCTGGACTCCATTCTGACACTGCTTCTCTCTTCTTCCCAACACCAGATGTGTGATTGAACAGGCCATCGGCATGCTGAAGATGCACTTCAGGTGCCTCGATAGATCTGGAGGCACCCTTCAGTATGCACCAGCCAGGGACTCCAGAATGGTCGTGGTTTGCTGTGCTCTGCACAACATTGCAAAACAGCGAGGCTTGGACCCGCAGTATGAACAAGGCGAAGAGCTCAGATCCTCCTCGGACAATTCGGAGGGGGAGGAGGAAGAGGAAGAGGAGGAGGAGGGTTGATGAGGGCAATGCACCCCAGCTGCTCACATTGCTGCCTGGGATGCCCTTTCCCCTTTCTTGGTCAAATTCAAATATTTTTCAAATAATAAACCTTGTTCACACATTCCATTCGTCCATTTATTCAGCTGTAAACCTAGTTCTGCTGTTGAGCAGTTTGTACATTTTAAACACCACGCTGACGTCTGTCGAGAGTGTATAATTTAGAACCCAGTTGTATTCAGTGATGAAAACAGATAAAATTGAATATAACGATGCATTGCTGGTCTGTTCAATCTCATTGCTTGAGTTAACATTGGCCTCAATGGACTGAGGAGGAAGAAGAGATAGTTGGCAAAACACTCGCACACTGCAGCCATCAGAATAAGGATATTGACTGTACTCCATTTTCTGGTGACATGGGTCCACTGGTGCAATGTAAGTGAACCTTGCATTAAAAAGTGTATCCCAGGCTGCAATGCCAGCAGCTGGAGGTGCATTGCCCTCATCCCCCTCCTCCTCTTCTTCTTCACGTGGTGACTCACACTTCACAAGTGAGCAAGAGCAGATGGTGGAGATGGACAGCAGTGGAGAGTCCATGTCAGAGGATGCAACACTGTCCAAGCTCTGCTCAGCTGGACACAGATGATGTACCCCGGGGGCCATCAATGAAGAGGAGAATCATTGAGCAGTAGCAGACAATGAGCGATGCACTGACAAGCCTTCAAAGTGACATTCATATGATTGCAGAGATATTGGAGGAGTCCACTTCAAGCATGAGGGGAGTGATGCTGCAGGCCGTTGAGTTTATGTCTTCTTCCATGGATAGAGTGGCCCGAGCCATGGACTGCCAAACACTCCAATCAAATGAGCCTATGCATGTCTTCAACACCACCATGCAGACTCTGGATGCCAACATGTCTGCCACCTTAAATAGGTTGACAGATAGCTTAGCCCTGGCCTTACGGGCCGCACTGATCTGCACCAACGTGTTCTCCAGCACAGTGGTAGCAGTGAAGTGCAGCTGGACCATGAGAGGGATGATGGTGAAAGGGATCATGGAAGTGAGGAATCCACTCAAAGTGCTTCCACTTCTCACCCACTTCCCTCCCTCTCCACCAGTCAGTAGCCTACATGCTGCCTCGTCTCCCGATGGCCAAGTCTGCCCCGGCACAGGTGCAAGTGGAGCAGTCTTTGGCGTGGCCCTCACGGCTCCAAAACCCAGAGGACGTCAGCCAATAACATCTCAGCAGTCAGAGTAGGGCTCTGAGAAGCCTGCCTCTACCTCTGCTAAAGCCACACAGGTTACCCACTAGGAGTAGCAGAAAAAGACAAAGTAAAGCTTTGTAGTTGCACAAGGGTATGCGCATGGGTGTCTGAGAAAAAATTTGTTTTGATAAGTTTTGTTCTTTATTTAGCTCACATAAATGTTATTCTTTTTTACCACTTTCCCTTCTTGTCCATTCTTGGGTGCTGGGCGGTAAATGGCCATCTAACTTGTTTGATGATAAATCGAAAGACATGAATTGATGGGGACCAATGCGGGGATGTTGAAGGGGTGGTTACTTGGTTGCAGGACTGCTTTGTGTCAGTGGCCTTGTGGGGTGGGGGAGCAGGAAGAGTGGCTGTTGCATTTTCTGGTGACATGAGTCCACTGGTGCAAAGTAAGTGAACCTTGCATTAATAATGGCATCCCTGGCATCCCAGGCAGCAATGTGAGCAGCTGGTGTACATTGCACTCAACACCCTCCTCCTCCTCTTCTTCTTCCTCCTCCCCCTCTGAATTGTCCGAGGAGGATCTGAGCTCTTCGCCTTGTTCCTCCAGCAGGTCCAGGCCTCGCTGTTGTGCAATGTTGTGCAGTGCACAGCAAACCACAACCATTCTGGAGACTCTGGCTGGTGCGTACTGAAGGGCGGCTCCAGATCTATCGAGGCACCTGAAGTGCATCTTCAGTATGCCGAAGGCCTGTTCAATCACACATCTGGTGGTGATATGGCATTTGTTGTAGCGCTGTTGAACTTCAGTTTTGTGGTTTCTGATGGGTGTCAAGAGCCAAGTTTGTAGTGGTTATCTTTGTAGCCCAGCAGCCACCCATTTAGTCTGATTCCAGGTCCAAAGAGATCTACTCCTACTCCTGCTCCTATCTTCTATGTTTCTATGTTTCTATCAGGGAGCTTCGACTGCCGCAGGACGAAAGCGTCATGGCAGCTGCCCGAAAATCTTGCGCACACCTGCCTAAACATCTTTTTGTGTTTGCACACCAGCTGCACATTGATGGAGTGGAAGCCCTTGCAGTTGACAAATACTCCTGGTTGTTCTGAGGGTGCCCGGATTGTCACATGTGTGCAGTCGATGGCACCCTGCACCTGTGGGAAGCCAGCCAGAGCTGCAAAGCTGAGCGCCCGCTCATTTTGACTGGCATCATCGCAGGCAAATTTGACATTCTTGCCGGCCCTGGCAAACAAGCCACCAGTGACCTGTTTAATACATTGGTGCACAACCAACTGGGAGATCCTGGATATGTCTGCTGCAAAGCCCTGGAAGGATCCAATGGAAAAAAAGTTGAGGGTGATGGTGACTTTGACAGCCGCTGGTAACACATGGCCACCAGGTGCAGCAGGCAGGCAGCAGGTCTTCTTCTAGGAGGATGCAGATGTCTGCCATCACCTGGTGTGACATCCTGAGCCTCTTGAGACACTGGTGTTCAGATATGTCAAGGAAATTAAGCCTCTGCCTGTAGACCCTGTTTCATGGGTAGTGCCTTTTGCGAGCTGCACTACTCTGCTGGTCCCCTCTCTGCTGGTTCCCCTTTCTGCTGGTCCCCTCTCTGCAGCTGCCCTCTCTGCTGGTCCCCTCTCTGCTGGTCCCCTTTCTGCTGGTTCCCTCTCTGCAGCTGCCCTCTCTGCAGCTGCCCTCTCTGCTGGTCCCCTCTCTGCTGGTCCCCTTTCTGCTGGTCCCCTCTCTGCTGGTTGCCTCTCTGCAGCTTCCCTCTCTGCAGCTGCCCTCTCTGCTGGTCCCCTCTCTGCTGGTTGCCTCTCTGCAGCTTCCCTCTCTGCTGGTCCCCTCTTTGCTGTTCCCCTCTCTGCTGGTCCCCTCTCTGCTGGTCCCCTCTCTGCTGGTCCCCTCTCTGCTGGTCCCCTCTCTGCTGGTTGCCTCTCTGCAGCTGCCCTCTCTGCTGGTCCCCTCTCTGCTGGTCCCCTCTCTCCTGTGCAGCTATGGGTCTGTGACCAACAAGCTGTGGGTGCTGTTGCTTGCACTGTTGCTGGTCATCCTGGTCCTCATCTGAGGTTCAATTTAAGGCAGCATAAACGGCACCCATCCTGATGTGATGGAGCAAACCTCCAAAGGCTAGAAAGTAACCTCTCAGCAAAAGTACTGTGAACAAACCCTTTCCCACTTGCAGGTATAAAAGCAGCTGTGAATAATGAGTCTTTATTGCCACATTGCCATGAAATGGATTGACCCCCCTCAATTGCCGCTGTGTATTTGCCTTGCTTTCACTGGCAAGTTTCAGAAAGCCCGGGAAACCCTTGCAGCCGACGTTAAACTCAAAAGTGTGTTGAAATATTGCTCAAATTGAGCGATTAGCATATGTTAATTGCCAACCCGCCTCTCCCGAAGGGGTTGAGGGCGCGCAGCCTAACGCGAGGTTGGCGGGTTGGAGCCGGCTTCCCAATGCACTGTTAATTTCACCAGTTTTACCCCCCACCTGCACCAAAACCCATGTGCTCCTGCGGATTAAAATTCAGCCCAATGAGTTTGATAACTTGTCATAGTAGTAATAGTGTTCAAGAACTATTCAAGAAAGGAGGGAGAGAGAAACCAAGGAAATGCAGGCCAGTTAGCCTGACATCAGTTGTCGGGAAATTGCTGGAATCCATTATTAAGGAAGTGGTAACAGGGTACTTAGAAAATCATACTATAATTAGGCAGAGTCAACATGGTTTTATGAAAGGAAAATCGGGTTTAACAAATGTATTAGAGTTTATTGAGGATGTAACTAGCAGGGTAGATAAAGGGGAACCAGCGATGTAGTATATTTGGATTTCCAAAAGGCATTCTATAAGGTGCCACATTAAAGGTTATTACACAAGATAAGGGTTCATGGAGTTGGGGGTAATATATTAGCATGGAAAGAGGATTGGTTAATGGACAGAAAACAGAGAGTAGGGATAAACAGGTCATTTTCCGGTTGGTAGGCTGTAACTAGTGGGGTGCCACAAGGATCAGCTGTGAAGAGTACACAAAGAGCCTGTAAAGGGATATAGACAGTTTGAGTGAGTGAGCAATACGATGGCAAATGGAGTATAATGTGAGGAAATGTGAGGTTATTCACTTTGGTATGAAGTATAGAAAAACAGAATATTTTTTAAATGGTAAGAAACTATTAAATGTTGGCGTTCAAAAAGATTTAGGTGTCCTCATACAGGAAACACAGAAAGTTAGCATGCAGGTACAGCAAGCAATCAGGAAGGCAAATGACATGTTGGCCTTTATTGCAAAGGGGTTGGAGTACAAGAGTAAGGAAGTCTTGCTGCAATTGTACAGGGATTTGGTGAGGCCTCACCTGGAGTACTGTGCAAAGTTTTGGTTTCCTTATCTGAGAAAGGACATACATGCCTTAGAGGTGGTGCAACGAAGATTTACTAGATTGATCCTTGGGATGAGAGGGCTGTCCTCTGAGGAGAGATTGAGTAGATTGGGCCTATACTGTCTGGAGTTTAGAAGAATGAGAGGTGATCTCATTGAAACATACAAGATTCTGAAGGGGATTGACAGGGTAGATGCTGAGAGGTTGTTTCACCTGGCTGGAGTGTCTAGAACTAGGGGGGCATAGTCTCAGGATAAGGGGTTGGCCATTTAAGACTGAGATGAGGAGGAATTTCTTCACTCAGAGGGTTGTGAATCTTTGGAATTCTCTGCCCCAGAGGGCTGTGAATGCTGAGTCTTTGAGTATATTCAAGGCTGAGATAGATAGATTTTTGGACTCTAGGGGAATCAAGGGATATGGGGATTGGGCAGGAAAGTGGAGTTGAGGTCGATGATCAGCCATGATCTTATTGAATGGCGGAGCAGGATCAAAGGGCCGTATGGCCTACTCCTGCTCCTAATTCTTATGTTCTTATAGTGAGTGTAAATCTATACTCTACCAATCCATGGAGTAATTTATTTCATTTTCAATGTGCTGTGGCTCTGCGCCAGCTCCTCTTTAAACTATTGTAATGGCCTTCTACTTTGCCTCTACAAAGCCTTTACGCTAGGTAGGCTCTAACCCCCCCCACCACCCCCCCACACTTTCTGTTACCAAGTTTGAATGGAGGACTGGACACAGTTGGATTCTAAGCTAAAACTGTTTGTATTCATAAATCCATTTTAACAGATTGTAACCTATTTACTTATATCAAATATAAAGGTATCAAATCATTATAACTATTGTAAACATCTATATTTCCCCTGAAGGTTTCGGTTTTGGTGTAGCAATCAATAATTGAGTGAGCAGTTGGTAGATTAAAATATTGTTCCCCACTCAGTTAACAATTGAAGCATCTGTTGTGTGGTGAGATGCACTTTAATTTTGTTCCTTCTGAAAATGAGAAACCTTTTACTGTAAGATATCTTGACTTTAAAATACAGTCAATGTCCTTATTCTGATGGCTGCAGTGTGTGAGTGCTTTGCTAACTATCTCTCCTTCCTCCTCAGTCCATTGAGGCCAATGTTAACTCAAGCAATGAGATTGGACAGACCAGTAATGCATCGTTATATTCAATTTTATCTGTTTTCATCACTGTACACAAGTGGGTTCCAAATTATCCACTCTCGGCAGATGTCAGCGTGCTGTTTAAAATGAACAAACTGTTCAATGGCAGAATCAGGTTTCCAGATGAATAAATGGATGAATAGAATTTGTAAACAAGGTTTATTATTTCAAAAATATTTGTATCTCAATTATGAATTTGGTTAAGAAAGCGAAGGTAAGGAAAGTGGCATAGAGGAATAGATGAGAAATATGAAAATGCAAGTGATCAGAAGGGAATGGACTAATTGAGGAGAACATAAACTGATGTCAGTGGATGTAATAACACAGCAATTGGGACTGAGAAGATATAACACAGAAATTATTAACAATATAAAAATTAAACAGAAATAACTGAAGGTATTTAAGGTGAAACAGAATAGAGAGAAACAATCAGGAAATAAACAGAGGATATATAGAGAAAAGCAATAGATTTGGTGTAAGATTATTTTAAAATTTTATTCCAAAAACAATTATTACAATTTAATCTGATCTTGAACTTGGAATTACACCAATTTTAAATATAATAAATCCTATATGTATTTCAATGCAAATTGAGTTTTAACTAATTTACCTTTCCAACTTAGCATGGTACTTAATAGGGTTTAGATTATTATTAATAATATTATAATTACTTTTCATAGCTTGTTTTAGTAATGATCTGCTGTAACTAAATACGTTAAGTTTCTTAATCACTGTGTAAGAAGAAATCTTAGGGGGATTGGATGGCACAGTAGATTTTTACAATTCTTTTATCTATGGGACCTGAGTTGAATCAAAACCAGACCACTGGGTTAGCTGGTTATGAGGACCTTATTGAAGGGATAATTACTAGTCCTAGCCCCGTTAGGGCTACCCCGGATCAGGCGTATTCCTCAGACGTTCACTTTCAACTAAGGTTTGAGGTAGCCGAATCCTAAAGATGCTTAATTGGGTCTAAAGGTTCGGACTATCTCTTCCTAAAGGAAAGGAACAACCTGAAAATGTTACCGTCCTCCAGATAGCACTTTTAATAAGTTTAGCTAGACTGTAACGTTCCGGATATTATGAGGGTCCGGAAAACTCCCCCAGAATTCTGCAACTCCTCACCAAAGAGTGTACAGAGATTGAGTTCGCGAGTTTGATACAGAAGTATTATGTGAGACAATTCTAAAAATATATAGATTTATTAAAGAACCGACATGTAATTTACAGTTGGTGAGTCAATCGCAACATTAACAGTTCCAAAAAGAGAAAGCTTATAATTCTATTATCAGAGAACCTTATTCTCAAATCTTAACTTCGCTACAGTCTTACAGTTCTAAGTATTCTACAGGATATCCACCAAAATCAAATACAGTACCTTTGATCCCCGAGGTACAAAGAGTTGGAGACTTACAGATCCACCTCTGAAGCTGAGAATCACCTTGCCCCTTTAAAGCGAGTCTGTTATCCCATTTGAGAGTTCAATATTTAAACCCTTTTCCAGTGGTATTTCCTTTAAGGTTTCTGCTGATGTAAGCTAATTATCTCTAGTCATTTTTCTGCTGACCCCTGCAATTCTTACAGTCACCTCAGCTGGTAGCATTACAGAATTATGTCTCTTCTCTAGGTGTTCTAAGTTTGCCATAAAAAATGATGTAACAACAGGTGTGTTTTACTTGATGTCATTTTTATGAAGGCAGATGTTTGTGCTTCTTTACGAAGTGTAAATTCGAACACCTTAACCAGGGTGAACCATTGTCTTGTTCCCAATGGTCAGCCTGTCAGGAGCCTTAAACCTTCTGTTTCAATAAGGTTATTGATTCAGTGTCAACAACTATCTTATCTCAATAGCCAGAATGCTTTCACAGCTTTTTCATAGTTAGGTTTCTAGATTTCCAGACCCAGTTTGTCATGTTTTAATAAGGCCAGAATTCTTTCATAGAATGGTGTATTTTTCTGAATAGGTTATATGGCTTATTCCTTCACATTATGTCAAATAACTTTGAAAGGTCTCCTTGTGGCTGTGAGCCACATATTGGGATTAAGTGCAATTTAGTCAGAAATGACATGATATGGTTAGTTTGGGAAAATAGAAAAATTTACACAAGTGCAGTAGGGACAAGGAAATGGTGTAGTAACGGAGGGTTGATAAGGGTAGTGTGGTTGATCTTGTCTATATGGACTTTCAAAAAGCGTTTGATAAAGTTCCACATAATAGACTTGTTAGCAAAATTAAAGCCAATGGGATTAAAGGAGCAGTGGCAGCGTGGATTTGAAATTGGTTAAGAGACAGAAAGCAGAGAGTAATAGTGAACAGTTCTTTTTAAGAACGGAGGGAAGTATACAGTGATGTCCCCCAGGAATCAGTATTAGGACCACTGCTCTTTTTAATATATATTAATGACCTGGACTTGGGTATACAGGGCATAATTTTGAAGTATGCAGATGATACAAAACTATGTAGTAAACTTTAGGAGGAAATAGACAAACCAATGAAATGGGCAGACATGGCAGACAAAATTTAATGCAGAGAAGTGTGAAGTGATTCATTTTGGTAGGAAGAATGAGGAGTGGCGCTATAAACTAAATTGCACAATTTTAAAGGGATGCAGGAACAGAAAGGCATGGAGGTGTACGTAAACAAATCTTTGAAGGTGGCAGGACAAGTTGGTACTGTTACAAAAGCATGCGGGATCCTTGGCTTGACAAATAGAGGCATACAGTACAAAAGCAAGGAAGTTATGCTAAACCTTTGTAAAACACTCGTTAGGCCCCAGCTGGAATATTCTGTCCAATTCTGGGCACCATGCTTTAGGAAGGATGTCAAGGCCTTGGAAAGGGTGCAGAGGAGATTTACTAGAATGGTAACAGGGATTAGGGACTTCAGTAATATGGAGAGACTAGCGAAGCTGGGATTGTTCTCCTTAGAGCAGAGAAGGTTAAGGGGAGATTTAATAGAGATGTTCAAAATTATGAATGGTTTTGATAGCGAGTAATTGTTTCCACTGGCAGGAGGGCCAGTAACCAGAGGACACAGATTTAAGGTGATTGGCATAAGAACCAGAGTTGCTATGATCTGGAATGCACTGCCTGAAAGGGTGATGGAAGCAAATTTAATAGTAACTTTCAAAAGGGAATTGGATATAGACTTGAAGGGGAACATTTTGCAGTGCTATGGGGAAAGAGCAGGGGAGTGGGACTAATTGGATAGCTCTTTCAAAGAGCCGACAGAGGCATAATGGGCCAAATGGCCTCCTTCTGTGCTGTATCATTCTATGATTCTATGGTGCACCATAGGAAAACAAACTAGGAAATCTAAAGTTTTTTTTTCAAAATGAGGATGAAAAGGAAAATGAAACAGAATTCCACTCTAAGCAAATGACCGAGGGGCCGATTTTAAAATGGCGTGAATCATTGTTTATGCTGAGGCTCCAGTCATTGCATTATGGTAAGAGCCTTTAGATGGGCTGCTGCAACGCCTGCCTGCTTCAGGTGGGAGGACACTTTCAGTATGCAAATCAGGATCCTACGATGCATACAGAATGGCCATTGCAATTTTGAGGTATGAATGGGCGGAGCAAGTGCCGGGTATACTCCACCCATTTGTACCAGTGTTAAGTGGACTAACCACTGGTGCCTAAAGGGATCGCTGGAGGCTGCTCAAAAAAAATGGGTTGATACCTTTTTCCACCTTTTATTTTTTGTCGGGCCAGGAAGAGCAAGAGTGCTCATACATGGCACTCCTCGGGATCGCCTAACCCCCCTCTTCCAGGCCCGTACTGTTGGCCAGCTCCATGTAGGAGTAGGCTGGTTTTCAACCCTCCCCAACCATTGAAGTGACAGTTTGGCACACGAAGCAAATGAGGTGCAGCCTTCAAAATGGCTTGGGCCATATAGCAGCAACAACATGCACATGGAGGGCACACGCCGTCCACCAACTGCCCAATTTCTGTCAACAGTTAAAACAGGCCCCAAAATGTGTCAATTACACTAGTCAGGTACCCTGACACATGGGTAACAAACTTTTCTGACAAAAACATTATATAATGATTGAGTTAGTTTATATCAGTGAGGGGTGGTGAGAATGGCTCATTCAGTCATTATCCCAAGGCTAGGAAGTTGGGGGGCAGAGGGGAGAAATACTCAGTCAGTACTCTTGCATTACAATCATAATGGAAATTACATAGGAACAAGAGTAGGTCATTCAGCTCCTCGAGTAAGACTGTGTAAAATGCTACATAGGAATGAACATTCAGAATTCAGTTGCAACTTCTACCTCTCGATTTGATTTTAAGAGAAGGCAGAGTGGTATAAAGCCAAATCTGCTTTAGGAACATAGGAACAGGAGTAGGCCATTCATCCCCTCGAACCTGCTCCGCCATTCAATTAGAACATGGCTGATCTGCACCTCAACTCCATTTATCCGCCTTTGCTCCATATCCCTTGATACCCTTACATAACAAAAATCTATCAATCTCAGTCTTGAAAGCTGCAATTGACCCGGCATTCACGGCCTTTTAGGGGAGAGAATTCCAGATATCTTCTACACTTTGTGTGCAAAAGTGCCTCCTGATTTCGCTCCTGAATGGCCTAGCTCTAATTTTAAGATTATATCCCTTTGTTCTTGATTCCCCCACCAGAATAAATAGTTTCTTTGTTACTACCCTATTGAATCCTGAGTTTAAAAACCTTGATCAGATCACCCCTTAATCTTCTATACTCAAGGGAATATAAACTAAGTTAATGCAACCTGTCCTCCTGGTTTAACCCTCTAAGCCATAAACACTCAATTTAGTAATTGTAGCTAAAAACTACATTGACTTTGACAATGTACCACCTCAAGAATCTTTGCTTATTCCAAGTTTGCAAAAAAATCATTTGGGAAATTATCATATAAAGAATGAGCTTTTCTAAGTTATTTTTAATGTTTTTGTGGCATTGCTTTTCCCTTTCACAGTGAAGCATTGGGACATTTCCAATTGGCTCCAAGAATTGTTGGAGCCGCTTTGAGTGCTGCATGTATACTAGCATATACATATATATATGTATATATCCATATAGTGAAATTTAGCATCTTTCCACAGCAGAACAATTGGCTGGAACTGGCATAATAATTTATAAAGTGGCTCTACTTAGAATTAACAAACCCATTACAAATGTGGTGGGTGGATTTCAGCTTAGACAGTCCTGGGACTCACATCAGCATCTACAAGGTTGTAAAGCTTACATCTTAATCACTATGCTGTTTATATATATAAAAAATTCTAAGAAATGAGTTGATCCTAACCTCCCCTGCCCCAATGGTCTTTTTTCTATTAAAGGCAAGTTCCCGAACTACACCATACACAGCATCAGCTCGCACCTCCTGACAGGGAGGGAGCAAAGGTCGATCGAGGTTAGAAAAATTTAATATAATTATCAACAGATGTTTCTGGTCAGCTATCTCAAAATGTATTAAAATGTTCACCATCTGTTTCTTTCATCAATACAAGTTATTGTCTAAATACCAGACCAAGACCTGCCTCAAAATTAAAACTGCTCACAATAATTTTTACCCTAATAAATATGTAATATATATGTATATAATATATTTATTAGGGTAGAAATTATTGTGAGCAGTTTTATCGTACAAATGCCTAATGTGTCCTTATTAAATTTCTCTGTGTGCAATTAAATTAGTAGAGAGGAACGTGATACAGGTGCTCATACAAAATCATTCCCTATTTTCCTTTAGCACTATAATAAACACATTAGAAAAATTCAATATGATTATCAACAGATGTTTCTGGTCAGCTATCTCAAAATGTATTAAAATGTTCACCATCTGCTTCTTTCATCAATACAAGTTATTGTCTAAATACCAGACCAAGTACCACCTGCCGCAAAATTAAATGCCTACAGACATATAGGCCTGGCGGAAAACTCTCATACATTAATTCATTGGAATATTTACATCTTAAAAGTGAATGCACGTAGGGGTTTGGAATGGTGTGGTTCATTTTTCAGAGCATATATTTTATTCATCTCTAATTTTCAAATACTTGATGTGCACAAAAATAAAATGGGCAAAATCAACAAGTGATAGCACTTCAATGGGCAAAAGACAAAAATGACACTACTTTTCTCCTAGAAATATTACATTTATGCAATGAAATATATTTCCTGGTTAGATCTGACAGATTGTGGATTTGGAATTTGGCAGAGAGAGTGGTATCCAGCCTGTATGATCAGGTACCTGCCGTCTGATGAATTAAGCTTCTAAAGTATTGTAACTTCAGGCATTAGGCACGGCCACATTCTGACTAGGGAGCTAATGATCAGCTATAATGTTTGTGAATATGTAATAAATCTGTCACTCACACACACAAACTCACAAACATACACACACACATAGACATGCTTTTCCATATGGCTGCATTGACCCACCACCTTCTTCAGTTCCTTCAGCTATAGAAGCAGCCGTCTATGCTAGGGATGTCTCCGTGACCAACATCAATACCATTCCACAATGTCTGATGAGTGGTATCGCTGCAACATGGCACAAAGGAAGGTGAATAATGTAATTTTCATCTTCCTCAGCGTTACATGCTTCAGTGTCATAAGGCTTTCCACCTCACATCTGGCTAGAAACCCACTAAGTTAATGCAGGCTGGCCCATGTATCAGCCATGATCCCTGATGGTCATTTTATTTATATTACAAAAGGTACAAACAAAATTAAATGTCCATAAATGTTAATTAAGTGTTTCAATCAAATTTATCATATTTTTATACATGTTCCAAGTGTCACATGCAGAATCATATGCAATTTATATAAACAATCAATTTTTAATTTTTAAAAATCTTGGGTAAATCTTGACCTTGTGCGATTGTGGAAAAGGGGTGATAGCGAGTCGGCAGCCTGCTTTACATCTCTCCCCATTTTTATTTCCTTTGACATTTTCCATTTTACACTATCGCACAAAGTCAAGATCTACCCCCTTGAGTTTGAGATTATACAATAAAAATAAAAATAATGAGTATTAGGCCTTTACTATTGAATATAATAAATTAACCAACACCAAATAGCTTTTTCACAGAAAGGGATATAATTGGGTAGAGTTGACATTGTGCGATAGTGTAAAATGGGTGATCGCGAGTCAGCAGCCTGTGTTGCATCTCTCCCGATTTTTTATGTCCATTAAAGCTATCACCCATTTTACACTAACGCACAAAGTCAAACTTACCTCCAATCACTCAATTGGTTCATATCACTTTTCCTGTATGACCCTAAATGCCAGGAATAACAAAGCACAATGTCAGTGCACATTCTAGTTTATTACAATAAAGTCCAAATTTAATACAACATATTCTTTCCAAACACCATGGGCTGGATTTCCAATGATGTGGAGATGCCGGTGTTGGACTGGGGTGGACAAAAGTGAGAAGTCGCACAACACCAGGTTATAGTCCAACAGTTTTATTTGAAATCACAAGCTTTCGGAGCGGCTGCTCCTTCGTCAGGTGAAATGAAGGAATACAAATGGGCACAGCATATATAGACAGAGAACAATGCCTGTGCAGAGAACAATGCCAGACGACTACAGTGTTCCTGGTTGTCCAGTTGTCGGTATGCTTCTTTGCAATAGTCCATTCTGTTCTGTATGACGGTTCTGTAGTCGTCTGGCATTGTTCTCTGCACAGGCATTGTTCTCTGACTATATATGCTGTGCCCATTTGTATTTCTTCACTTCACCCGACGAAGGAGCAGCCGCTCCGAAAGCTTGTGATTTCAAATAAAGCTGTTGGACTATAACCTGGTGTTGTGTGACTTCTGGATTTCCAATGGGGTAGGAGGGTTGGGGGCTGCCGGGCTCTGATGCAGGAGGGAAACCCGTGAGAACAAATTTCCCGCAGGCTCTGCCTACTTTAACGGCAGGGCCTGATTTGCATCTGAAGCCTCTGTTTCCCACCCGCAGCCAGCCAGATGGAGAGGTTGGCTGGATGCGGGTGGGTAGGCCTGTGGCACTAGGGCAGGCAGAGGAGGGAAGAGGGATCTGGTGGGGGCCGATGCCGGCCTCCGGAGGACCAGTGTTGGTGGGGTGGGGAAGCAAAAGCATGAGATCGGGGTCGTCGAGTGACCGGGGGTGGGAGGGAAGCAAGAGATCGGGGCCATTGAGACACCGGGGGTGGGAGGGAAGCAAGAGATCGGGGCCATTGAGAGACCGGGGATGGGAGGGAAGCAAGAGATCGGGGCCATCGAGAGACCGGGGGTGGGAGGGAAGCAAGAGATCGGGAACCGTCGAGGGACCGGGGGGTCGGAGGGAAGCAAGAGATCGGGGCCATCGAGGGACCGGGGGCGGGAGAGGGAAGCAAGAGATCGGGGCCGTCGAGAGACCAGGGGTGGTGAGGCACTTACCCTCTGGATGCAACAGTCCCCACCTTGCTGTAACTGCCAGGTTTTACAAAGCGTGTAAAACCCGACCAGCTGCAGTTAAAAACAAAATGGAGGTTAAAGAAGAGGCTTCCAGCCTTATTATAATATTGAAATTGATGTCCCGCCTCCTAGCAGTGGGTTGGCTGCCCGCCCCCTATCACCCCCATCCCGCCTCCGTTAAAACCAGTTTGAGGTGGGTTCAGGTCGGGAATCCGATTTTTAACAATTTAACTACCCTCACGCTCCAAACCCACCCTTTTGTTCAGGTAAAAATTCCCCCCCCCACCCCCGCACCCACCATGCTTCTCCTGAGCAGCTACACAAACCTTTCTTTCACCTATTCTAGTGCTTCTTTTAGTTGTAAACCTGAGGGCCAGGATCGTGAGAGGTGGTTAGCTGCTCATGTTCTACAAAAGTCTCATGGGGCTGAATCTGGCCCTCCTTGGTATCTAACGGTAGCTTTCTCCTGCCAGGGAGCCTCTGGCTGCATCCTACATCTTGTTCGTGGGCCACCTGGCATGACCTCCCACCTTTCACTGACGTGGTGCTCTGAGGGGGAAGACGGGAGGCTTGGCACCTGCTGCTGTACTGAGAGATGGCAGCATCTGGCAGGTGGACTCCAGCCATCATCAGTCCACTAGGCTCTGGTTCAGTGTCCCCACTGAGCAGTGGGATGGCTGATCTAATGGCAGCTATCAGATCCTGAAGGCCCTGAGGGACGGCAGCATGCTTTGTGGCCGTCATGATCTGGAAGTCGCCATGCTCTCTATTCCCTCCTCCATCACCAACAGAGTTGCAGTCTGCGCTCCCGTGGAGGTGGGGGCATTGACTGGTCCCTGACCCCCTCTTAGGTGGGGGTCCATTGCAGATTCCAATGAAGCTGCCATTCATTCCACTGGTGCCTGAAATGAAGAAAAAGCTTCTCTGATGTTGCTTCAAATGTAGACTTAAGAGTTATACCTGTCAGTTGCTGCACATCCTAGGAAGATGACCTTAGATGCTGCACATTGGTACGATGTTTCTTGAACATCCTTCCTTGCAGGCGAGTACCAATGGTTTCTCGGTTCCTTGAGTCTGAAACCATAGGCAGCCTTCACCTCAGCTTCCGCTGGGAAAGTGACACATTCTCACCCATTTCTCACCAGTCCAGCTCCCTCGTGATCTATAAATCACCTTATGCCACATCCTCACTAGGACTATCTAATTCCCCATGGGTAAAAATATCAAAGCTGGTGCATGGGAATGAAGAAGCAAGTTACACAGGGGGTGAGTTCGGAGTGTTGGGACACAAGAACACTGAGCAGGAGGACTGTGCAAGAACATATGGGTGGGCCTAAATCCAAATTCATCTCCTTCATCTCCCTCTTCATCATCATCCTCTCTCCACAGATGCTGCCTGACCTGCTGAGTGTTTCCAGCATTTTCTGTTTTTATTTCAGATTTCCAGCATCTGCAGTATTTTGCTTTTGTATTACCTGATCATAATGGTGGGATCTATGAATAGCAAACTGCTGTTGTACTGATGTAGATGTCATGCTTCATTGCTGATGTGGTATTGGTGGTGATGTGATATGCTACTGATAATTTACCTTTTTTTTAACAGATGAACCTGGACCATTTCATAAGGTCACAAGATAGATGCAGATGAAGAAAGCCATTCAACCGTAACCTTCCAAAATACCAACCTTACTATTTTCCCATTACAGCAACTAGCTGTTTCTTAAATGTCCAAAGGCCTGACCTCAGCCACCATTCCTAGAAACCCCTTTCCAGCTGTTGATTACTGTGTAAAGAAATTCTTCCTCATGTCTATCCTAACTTTTCCCTTAACAACCCTGAACCTGTTATTCTGCTGTTTGCGTTAATTACATTTATCCCAGTAAACTTGGAGTTTAGCAATGCACAACGCAATATATTGCATTACAAACATCACAAGACACAAGCTCTACTTTGGGAAGCAGCAGCAGAGAATCAAGCAAACATACAGGGGCTGAAATTCCAGGGGTTCCTGACTTGCCTTATAAAGGACGGAACCTCTGTCCAGCCCTAATAAGGCAAATGTCATCAGGAGTGCAGAGCCAGTAGTGGGGACTTCCGATTCCAGGGCCTAGAAATTCGGGTGGCTTGCGCCACTCATTACCATCATGAAATGGCGACCGGCGCTCTTCCACCAGCTGATGGCAGGTCCCGCCGCCGCCGCCAGTTTCGGCAGGTCGGCAGCGCTGCCATTGCCTGCTATCGGCGAGAGTTTATTAATGAGGTGCAGCGTGACGTCAATCAGTGTGCAACGCCGAGTTGACACCAGCTCATCCATTTTGGAGTTCTCCGCTCACATTGCCACCCGCGCTAAATCACGCCAGTGATTGCTGCCACTAAGAGGTCTTTCACCAGCGTTAACGGCCATGAGGAGTGTGGCAGGACTTATGAAGATGGACGCCGGAACTTCAAACGCCTCCTTTGCCAAGTTTCTTCTTTTAAACTTTCATTTTTTTGCCCATCAGTGGTGGGGGGTGGCGGGGTGCGGTGGGGGGAGGCGCGGGGGAGGGGTTGCATTTTCCGGCAGCTTTCCGGGAGGCCGACAGTGTTTGTGGGTCAGTAAATAATTTCAACCCTCAACAAAAACACATCCTGTAAGGGGGCGTGTCTCAAACGGTGCTGGTGCGGGGTTGGCCTTCGTTGCCTATACTATTGCTTGCTCTGGTCTCCGGCCAGCCTTTTTGCAATAAGCACCTGTGAGTGGTTCGACCCACTCGCCCTTACGGTTCTGACACCTGGACTTAGATGCAAGGAGCAGTAATGCAGAGAAAAACTCAAATAGACACGGTTGAATAGCACGAAATGAATATCTTTATTGCATGGCGTCTAAAATCATGAAATACATGTCATAGGCGCAGATCAAAGAGAGTACAAGTATACACACGTTCATAAAACTTGGTCTATGGAAATGGAGAACACACGACACATCGTAAAAAGGGGAACACATTGGGGTAAAAATTCACTTGGTTGCACCTCCCGTTAGCGCCTTAAGAGGGCGCTAATGGGGCGTTAAGCCGCTAACGCCCGGGCGCAGCGCTGTTTGCGCCGCTCGAGAACTTAACTTGTGATTGTGCGGCGGCGCTAAAACTTACCGCTGCGACCACCTGCGCGCGCAGATTGTGACGTCATTCCATGGTGCAACGCCCTTGGGGCGCCCCGGAGCGGAAATTGAGTGGCGCCCCCTGCCTTACCGCCTGGCGCTTCCAACGACCGGAAGACTGGAACGTTATCAATCGGTGTGGGGCTGGGGGGGGGCGCTATTTAAAGGGGGCCTCTTCCTGTCTTTTTCTGTGGTCGACATTTATGCACCACTCGTTCTGAGAGAGAGAGAGAGATTCGGAGAGAGAGAGAGAGAGACTTCTACATTGACTCAACGCTTTGTGAGGTAGTTTTGCCTAGTTCATCCTAACTTTGTTGCTACTTTAGTTGCTGTACCTCATTACTTTTCTGGCAAAGAGAATATGGGGGCTGCAATGATTGGGGGCGTCGTCCTGCTCCAGCTGAATCGGAGGATACTGAGACGCAGACAGAGAGTGGCAATGATGGCCAGACGGAGGAGGGCCATCAGGCGCATGTACAGGAGAGCTTACCCTCCCAGGGTATATCGTGAACAGCTCTCCTACATCCATATGTCCGAGGAGCTGTGTTTGCGAAGGCTGCGATTCAGCAAGGAGGTGGTCACTGAGCTCTGCCACCTGCTGCAGCCAGATCTGCAGCCTCAGCTGAGGTCCAGGGCGTCTCTGTCGGTGGCAGTGAAGGTCACAGTGGCTTTGAACTTCTACGCCACTGGCTCATTCCAAGCTGCTGTTGGGGACCTCGCCAATATCTCCCAGTTTGCGGTGCATCGCTGCATCCGGCAGGTCACCAATGCCCTCTTCAGAAGGAGACGAGACTTCATCTCTTTCCCTATGACCCCAGACAAGCAGCATGACCGTGCTATGGGCTTTGCGAGGGTAGCGGGCTTCCCCATGGTGCAGGGCGCCATTGACTGCACGCATGTGGCTTTACGTGCTCCGCGAGAGAATGCAGAGGAATTCAGGAACAGAAAGGGGTTCCATTCTTTGAATGTGCAGTTGGTCTGTGACCACAGACAGGTGATTCTCGCTGTCAATGCCCACTATCCGGGCAGCTGCCACGATGCTTTCATCCTGCGCCAGACTACTGTGGCAGAACTTTTCGAGGCACCGCATCAGCCAGTTGGTTGGCTTCTGGGGGACAAGGGGTACGCATTGAGCACCTGGCTGATGACACCGCTCCGTACGCCAAACACCCCTGCTGAGCTGCGGTACCAGGAAAGCCATCAAGCAACCAGGAACATTATTGAGCGCACAATCGGCGTGCTGAAACAACGGTTCCGCTGTCTGGACCATTCCGGAGGAGCCCTGCAGTACTCGCGTGAGCAAGTTTCGAACTTCGTAGTCGTGTGCTGCATGTTGCACAACATGGCAATCCTCAGGACCCAGCCAATGCCACCAGGCCTTGTAGCACCACCAGAGGAGGAGGAGGAAGAGGAGGAAGAGGACGAGGACGATGATCATCAGCAGCACCAAGGCAGGAGGGCGGCCCACAATGGTCAAACTGCAAGGGCCGTCCGTCAACGACTAATAGCAAGCCGCTTCTAGGGCCCCTGCCATTGCTACAAACACTAATCAACCCAGCACACAACCCCTAAGCCGGCCAAGGCACCAATAATTCCAACCACCAGCCATGTATATTTTGAATACAGAAACTTATTTATTTTACAAACTCTGTGTGTGTCCATTCCTCATGACAAACTCATAGAAATAAACACAAAAAAACAGTCAATAACAGAACTGGTTCTCACAACCTGGAGATAATGTCCAAAACACTAAACAAAAGTTGGACCATGAACCTCGGCCTTTAATAAAAAAATGACCAGCATTTTGTCACACCTCCTACTTTTTGCCCTTCGAGGGTGATCTCCTTCCCTTGCGCACTTCCCCCCTTCTAACCCTACTGCTCCTCCGTAATGGGACCTCAGTGGCTGCAGCAAGGCTGGTGGAAGGCTGCTGCTCGTCAGACCCTGACACTGCAGATGCCCCTGAAGGACGGCCTCGACCACTTCTGGGCCTGGAGGGCCCGGCTGCAGACTGCACCAACTCTGCATGGGCGGCAGCAGTCTGTCCTACAGGCGGTGGCAAGTGCAGTGGAGAAGTGACAGTGTTGGCAGCAGGAATGCTGTCATCGTGAGAGAGGACAGCAACTCCCTGCTCGCCCGACACACTGGCACTCCCACGGGGCAGCACTTCAGCATCCGGAGCAATTTGCCGGAGAACAGATTGCTGGCCTGCTGCGGCGCGGTGACAGCCCCGGGGACATGTGCACGAACCATCGAGGATGGCAGCAGTCAGTGCTCGCGTGGCCTCAATCTGAGTCTGCATGAGAGCAGTCTCAGATGGGTTCCTGGCAGCCAGTGACTGAATTGCAGCACTAAGCTTTAGTGTGGCATCCGCCTGTGCTACAGCGAAGTGCTCCACACTCCTTGCCAGTGCCTCAATGCATTCGGGCACCCTTCCCACTGCACCCATGAGCTCAGTGTGCATGCCCACCGCCTGGCTGTTCATTTCTGCAATCAGCCGCTCCTCCTCTGCGTCCATTGCAGTAGGAGTGTCTGGCATACTCTCCCTCTGGGGAGAAGGCTCCCGTTTTTCCCTCCCCCCCCCCATGGCGTTGCTGCAGCCCGCTGGGTCCTGGAGCTTCACCATCATCAGCCCCTTCCCCCCTGCTCCCCTCCGGGGAAGGCGTGTTCCCAGTGTGGGCATGGGCTTCCTCGGGAGAGGGTGGCACTGATGCTCCGGCTTCCTCTTCCTCCTCAGCTGCAGCATCACTCCCAGTGGCAGCTTCAGGGCCCGTCTCCTCAGCTGGTGAATCACCATCTGAAAGCAGGGAGGTACAAGAGTGGCTTTAGCGTGAGGACAGGGTGGCAGTAAGGGAGGAATAAGTGCAGCGAGTTAGCAAGTTGGATTGAAAGTGTCAAAGGCTGGTATTGTGAGGGACAAGTGGAAGGACAGAGGACAAAAAGGTGATGACCTTACCATTGCTGTCCACAACGGGGTCGGCGTCCCCAGTGGCGACGGGACCAATCACCCGGCTTGCCACAATCCTGTGGACGCGCTCCTCCAGATTGCTGAGGGGTTGCAGCTGAAGCCGCCCTCCACCCGTCCGTTGCTGCTGTCTCCGATTATGAGCCAGCTTAGCCTGCAAGAAAAAGGACAGCATCTGAGTAAATATACAGCCATGGTCTTGCCTGATGTGCCTCCCATAGGTGAATAGCCCTTACAATATGCAGCCATGGTCTTGCCTGATGTGCCTCCCATAGGTGAATAGCCCTTACTGTATGCAGCCATGGTCTTGCCTGATGTGCCTCCCATAGGTGAATAGCCCTTACTGTATGCAAAGTGTGGAATGTGTGTGTGTGTTTGATGAAAGGGCCATAGGTGTTGCATGAGTGTTGTGCATTGGGGTTTTAAGACCCTCTGGCCATAGAGTGAGGTTGAGATGGAGGGATGGAGAGGTATTGAGAAAAAGCCACTCACCCTGACGACCCGAGTGAGGTCGTTGAACTTTTTGCGGCATTGAACATGGGTCCTGGGCACCATGCTCCTGGAGGAGACGCTCTGAGCCACCTCCCTCCACACTCTTCTGAACTCGCGTGGCAAAAGCCTCCTGCCACTCTCCGGGAACAGCATGCATCGTCTGCGCTCCACTGCGTCAACCAGAGCATCCAAGGCCCGCTCGGTGAAGCGATGAGCGCGTTCTCTCACCCTCTCCATGCTTGGCAGCAAAATGGATTACAGGTCTCTCCAGGCTGAGATTCAAGGCTGCAATGAGCAGGGTGTGGCTGGGGAGCAAGTGGCCCCCCCCGCTTTAAGAAGTGTCCGGCGCCAGTGTGTCTGTGTTCCCTCGCTAACTGGCAGCAGCTGCGCTGCGCTCGTGCGCTGAGGTAGCGCCTCACTCCTAGGCCTTTGCGCCTTAAGAGAGGTGTGCAGCGCCTAATTTAGCGCTCCACTCACCTCCCGGGGCGGTAAAAGTGAAGTTTCCTGTCAGTGCCGATAATTAGCGCCAGGCGCTAATATTTGCGCTCGGACGATATTTGCGCCCCAAATGGGGCGCGACCTAATTTCTACCCCATTATACCTTAACCTTATCAAAAACCACCCTCCGTTAACAGTACCTAAACTACGTCTGGATTTGTAGGATCGGAAAACATGCTCACCACTCGGCTTACTTCGGAAATTTTAAAGTGAGGCACTCAGCTCATTTTGCTGCAGCGCCTGACTGTCACGTGTTTGGAAGGGTTTCTGCACCCCACTTGTTTACTCTTGCTGCCACGAAAGGCAAGCCAGACTTGCTGATGTCATGAAGCAGTCGATGGACTCAAACCGTCTTAGAATTCAAAGAAGAATCTTCCTGTATTACGGTACATGTAGAAGTCGGTAGAATTCAAAGATGAGTTCTGTCGTTATATTTTCGGGCGCGGTCGGGGTTTACTGACCGTGGCGGCACGTGGAATTTCTTCTCGTCTTTCTTCTTGTCTTTCTTCCCGTCACTCGGGCCTCCGGGTCCGGACACCGTTTACCGACACTCGGGATGGTGTACCCTGTTACTTGCCCTTGTCGAGGCGGCTCGTTCCGATTGAGCTCCACCCAACACTCGAAATAACCGACCAGCACGGCTAAGAGTCAAGAGTCAAGAGAGTCCAGAGAAAAATCAAGAGGCTGACAGTCCAGGAGAGAGATACAAGAGACCGATGGACATTTGTCCTCTATAGTTATACTGTTATGTCGGCCTTATCTCCCACTCAAATCTAAATGTTATCCTTTGTGTGTTTTTGGCGCTCAAAACTCCCAGCATGGGGCGATTATCTTCTTAACGGGTTTCGGTAGCACCTGAAACTGGCCAACTATCCGTTAATACCTTCTCCATTGTTGAGCCAGCCAGGATGTGTATGAATCGTCTCCTCGACTGGTTTTGGGGCCCCCCGAATACTGGCTTAATCACCCGCCAATGTCTCTCTCATTGTTGAGCCGGGGGGGGGGTATTTGTGTATTGATGTGTCTAGATGGGTTCTCGATGGCCCAGTTCAATGATCCTTACTGTGCATAGGAAAACGATTCCAGCACTTATATCATTGCTATTGTTCAAAATGCAAACGGGTTGCATCCTGTCTTTATCAATGTGTACCGAGTACGATCCAATCTCATACTGAATGTATATTCGACGCCATCTTGTCTGCCCACTGTGTCTCTGGAAGCTTCTGCCACGATGCGCAGTGGCCATTTTACAGGCTTCTGTGTCCTTTATTATCAGGACAGCATTTTGTTTAATAAAACTGATCAATTGAATCTGCTTCTCTCATGTTATTTTGAATCGCGATAATTGCGAAACTCTACAATCCATATCCTATCAACACTCGACTCAACAACTGAACCTAAACAGTAGTTGTTCAACGTCCGCAAAAAACATAACACTCGCAGTCAAGTTCACATCCACTTCCTTGATGCAGCTCTTGGTAATTAAATGTTATTCCATTTATTGATACAGGTCAATAGAATAATTCCATCTGCCCAAACTGAAAAACAAACATGATCGCAATAACTTTGCGTCCTGTGGTGGTGGATTTAGACTGCATTATATGACAAGCCTTGCAGTTGGATTTCAGATGGATAGGCCCAGATAATCAACTAAACCTAATGATAAGACTCTACCGGACCTGTTCCCAGATTAGATACTTTTACAAGTATTTTCCGTAAACCCTTTAATGAATGAGCGGACACCACAGGATTCACTGTTGGGAACTACATTTGCAGTCATGCACCTCTCAGTCTTTGCAACACAGCAGGGAATATAGACATTTCAGTTACTTGTTTATTATATGGAGAAATATTTGTAATGAGCCAGCATTATATGTTCCAGCATATGTATTATCTAGGAATAATTTCATGTAATTATTGAGCCTTCATGAATTATACAATGCGAATCAACCATATGTTTTTACCAATCAATCAATGGGTGAACTCCATTGCAACGATTCAAGATGATCTGTGATAAAATCTCTTTTATCTGCATTCATGTCATAAACAAATAAAAAGTCAACAAACATCAGGTGGCAGCTAATATTTTCGGAACACGTACGGCAACTGTTCGGATTGTTCCTTTCTTCCCCGCTTCCGGTGACCGGAAGGAGCAGACCTGGAGGGAGCACAGCGAGAGTGGAGCAGTAAAAAGGAGCAGTCCCGAGCGGCAGGAGCCTGAGACCGGAAGGAGCGCACCTGGAGGGAGCACAGCGAGAGCGGAGCAGTTAAAAGGAGCGGCAGCAACTCAAAAGAGGCAGTTTTTGAAAAAGTGACGTCAGAGTAAAAAAAAGTGATGTCTGCACAAGGGAAGGAGCTGATTGGTGAGTAGCTGGTAAGTGTATTTTTTTTTAATTTATAGGTTTATTTCTGCTAAGTTAGTTAATAGCCGACTAAATAGAGGAAAAGAACTGATTGGTGAAAAGCTGGGGAGTGTTTTTTGTTAAGTTTTAAGTTTATTTCTGCTGGGTTAGTTCTTAGTCTATTAAATAGAGGCATGGCAGGGCAGCTCAGTCCCGTGGAGTGCACATCCTGTGCCATGTGAGAAGTCCTGAATGCTTCGTGTAGCCTGGACATCCACATGTGCGGGAAGTGTCGCCAGCTACAGCAACTCGAGCTCCGGGTTTTGGAGCTTGAGCAGCGGCTGGAGTCACTGTGGTGCATCCACGAGGCTGAGAGTTACGTGGATAGCGCATTTCTAGAGGTGGTCACTCCGCAGCTTAAGAGTGTGCAGGCAGAGAGGGAATGGGTGACTTCCAGACAGAAGAGGAGGACCAGGCAGGCAATGCAGGAGTCCCCGTGTACATCGCACTCTCCAACCAGTATTCTGTCCTGAGTACTGGTGAGGGCGATGGTTCCTCTGGGGAGTGCAGCCAGAGTTAAGTCCATGGCACCATGGGTGGCTCAGCTGCACAGGTGGGGAGGAAAAAGAGTGGAAGAGCAATGGTGGTAGGGGATTCGATAGTTAGGGGAGCAGACAGGTGTTTCTGCGGCCATAGACGTGACTCCCGGATGGTATGTTGCCTCCCTGGTGCCAGGGTCAAGGATGTTACTGAGCGGCTGCAGGACACTCTGAGGGTGAACAGCCAGAGGTCGTTGTCCATATCGGTACCAACGACATAGGCAGAAAGAAGGATGAGGTCCTGCAGGCAGAGTTTAGGGAGCTAGGAGAGAGATTAAAAAGCAGGACCTCAAAGGTAGTAATCTCCGGATTACTCCCGGTGCCATGTGCTAGTGAATACAGGAATAGAAGGGTAGAACAGATGAATGCGTGGCTGGAGAGATGGTGCAGGAGGGAGGGCTTTAGATTCCTGAGGCATTGGGACCATTTCTGGGAAAGGTGGGACCTGTACAAGCCAGACGGGTTACTCCTCAACAGAGCCAGGACCAATATTCTCCCGGGGAGGTTTGATAGTGCTGTTGGGGAGGGTTTAAATTAGCTTGGCAGGGGCTAGGCACCAGCATATAGGAGTAGAAAAGAGGAATAAGGTGCATAAAAGAGTAAGGGCTGGATTTTGATACTGGGGCATGTTGGGGTCGTGTCATCCGCATTTCGTGTTATCCACCCACCTGCAATTGGATGTGGGAGATTGATGCAATTTTCACTTAATTGGGCAATTGAGTTCCAGCATGTGGGAACCCATGAACCAATTAGTGGTTTCAGTCTGAAAGTCGCCTCTGATGATGTCATCATTGCAGGTCAGAGACTGCCTGGTCTCAGAGATTGCCTGGCCTTTGCTGTGAGAGGACCGGGATGCAAAATGAGCAGCATCTCAGAGAGAGAGAGGAGAGAGAATTTTTTTTGCAACCAAGTCCTCCCAGGCAGTCTCTGAAGACATTCAATGCAGCAGCATCAGAGGCGACTTTCAGACCTAATACTACTACTACCTTCATCACAATACTACTACTAGGTGGCATAGTGGTTAGCACTGTTGCCTCACAGCGCCAGGGACCCGGGTTCGAATCTGGCCTTGGGTGACTGTCTGTGTGGAGTTTGCACATTCTCCCCGTGTCTGCGTGGGTTTCCTCCGGGTGCTCCGGTTTCCTCCCACAGTCCAAAGATGTGTGGGTTAGGTTGATTTGGCTATGATAAATTGACACTGGGGATTAGGGGGATTAAATACGTGGGGTTACAGGGATAGGGTGGGATATGTGTCGGTGCAGGCTCGATGGGCCGAAATGGCCTCTATCTGCACTGCGGGTCTTCTGTGATACTACCTTCATCACATCTCCGTTGTAATAGTGGACTAGCAGCTGATAGTCAGCTATCCACTTGTGCTCCTGCCAGGTTTCACTGGCGTGTTTCACATCAGGTGTACTTCACGTGGGAAAAGGGTTAAACTAGCTAAAATGTTTCAAAATGGCATTACAGAACCAATTTAGGGCTTGTTAAGGGCTTTAATGGCCTCTCCCGCCTCTTGGAGACGGGACAGGGTCGGGAACCCCGCGACCGATTTTGTCAAAATTGCGTGGAGGTGGAATGGAGTCGGGATGGGGTCGGGACCCCCGAATCTGCAACTTTAACCCCCCACACGCCTCCAAACCCGACTCCACGGGTCATTGAAAATCCAGCCCTAAGTGTTTTGGATAGTACTAGAGAAGATAGTACTGGAGGCGGTAGTAGTACCATATTAGATAGGAGCAGACTAAGAAGGACTACGAAAAATTCAAAAATGGGTTTGGAATGCATGTATGTAAACGCACAAAGTGTGGTGAATAAGGTTGGTGAGCTACAAGCACAATTAGCCATGTGGCAATATGATGTTGTGGCAATAACGGAAATGTGGCTTAAAAGCGGTGAGGACTGGGCACTTATTATTCAAGGGTACAAGGTGTTCAGAAAAGATAGAGAAGGAAAAAAGGGAGGTTGGGTGGCAGTGCTGATTAAGGAAGACATTGTAGTGTTGGAAAGGGAGGATGTTCTTGAGGGGACAAGGACAGAATCCATTTGGTTAGAGTTGAGGAGCAAAAAGGGTATGATCACGCTGTTGGGGGTATTCTATAGGCCTCCAAATAGTGAGAGGGAGGTAGAGGAGCAAATCTGCACGGAAATTGCAGAGCTATGCAAGAGTTATAGAGTGGTGATATTGGGCGACTTTAATTACCCAAATATCGATTGGGATAATGCTAGAGTAAAGGGAAGGAGGGGGAGGAATTTCTGAACTGTGTTCTGGAGAATTTCGTTGACCAATATGTTCTTGGCCCAACTAGGAAGGAGGCATTGCTGGATCTGGTGCTGGGGAATGAGGTGGGCCAGGTCGACCAATGTCTGTGGGAGAACACTTGGGTACAAGTGATCATCGTATCATAAGATTTAGATAAGCAATGGAGAGGAGCAAGGAGCAATCTAGAGTGAACTTCTAAACTGGAATAGGGCTAACTTCAATGGGATGCAAAAGGATCTAGCCAGGGCAAAATGGAACCAAAGACTGACAGGAAAAACTGTAACAGAACAATGGGTGATCTTTAAGGAGGAGATGTTCCAAGTACAGGCTAGGTACATTCCAACAAGAGGGAAGTGTAAGGGAACCAAAGCAAGGGCTCCTTGGATGACGAGGGAGATAGAGAAGAGGGTGTATGATGCACGTCAGGTGAATTCTTCAAGGGAGGACCAGACCAAATACAATAAGTTGAGAGGGAAAGTGAAGATGAAAATAAGATTGGCATAGAGAGAATATAAGAGTAGAATGGTGGTTAACTTAAAAGGGAACCCAAAAATCTTCATGTAACCGGCATGTAAACAGTAAGCGGGTAGTAAGAGGTTGGGTGGGGCTTATTAGAGACAAAAAAGGTGATATATGCTTAGAGGCGCAGGGCAAGGCTCGAATACTCAATGAGTACTTTGTATCGGTGTTTAATAAGGAGGTGGATGCTGACAAAATATCGGTAGAAGTTGAAAAGGTAGAAGCAATGGAAGGGGTGAAAATTGATAGACAGGATGTACTAGAAAGGCTGGATATGCTTAGAGTGGATAAGTCACCTGGTCCAGATGGCTTGCATCCCAGGTTGCTAAGGGAATTAGGGGAGGAGATAGTGGAAGCGCTTGCCATAATTTTCCAATCAGGAGGTGCCTGAGGATTGAAAAGTGGCAAATGTGACACCATTGTTCAAGAAAGGGTGTAAGGACAAACCTAGTAACTAGAGGCCAGTCAGTTTAACATCAGTGGTGGGTAAAGTTTTAGAAACAATAATCAAAGAAAAAATTAACGGGCACTTGGAGAGGTTTAAGCTAATTAAGTAGAGTCAACACGGATTTGTAAAAGGCAGATCGTGTTTGACTAATCTAATTGAATTTTTTAATGAAGTATTAGAGAGGATTGATGAAGGAAATGCAATGGATGTTGTCTACATGAATTTTCGGAAGGCGTTTGACAAAGTACCACATAGAAGGCTGGTTAACAAAATTGAGGCTCATGGAATAGGCGGGTCAGTGGCAGCTTGGATAAGGAATTGGCTTAAGGACAGACAACAGCGAGTTGTGGTAAATTGCTGTTTTTCAGACTCGAGGATGGCAGACAGTGGTGTTCCCCAAGGGTTAGTGCTGGGGCCACTGCTTTTTTTGATACATATAAATGACCTGGATATTGTAATACAGAGTAGAATTTCTAAATTTGCCAATGACACCAAACTTGGGGGTGTGGCAAACAGTGATTGTGGGTGTGGGCAACACGGTGGCATAGTGGTTAGCACTGGTGCCTCACAGCGCCAGGGACCCGGGTTCGAACCTGACCTAGGGTGACTGTCTGTGTGGAGTTTGCACATTCTCCCCGTGTCTGCGTGGGTTTCCTCCGGGTGCTCCGGTTTCCTCCCACAGTCCAAAAATGTGCGGGTTAGGTTGATTTGGCTATGATAAATTGACCCTTAGTGTTAGGGGGGGATTAAATATGTGGGGTTATGGGGATAGGATGGGATATGTTAGGGGGAATTAAATACGTGGGTTACGGGGGTAGGGTGGGATATGTGTACTGTGGGGATTAAAGCAGGGACAGGGTACTGGATTTGGATGATCAGCCATGATCGTATTGAATGGTGGAGCAGGCTCGACGGGCCGAATGTCCTACTCCTGCTCCTAGATTCTATGTTTCTATGTTTCTATGTGATGATGATATCAATCGACTGCAACAGGATATAGAAAGGCTAGCAGAATGGGCAGACAAGTGGCAGGTGGAATTTAATACAGAGAAGTGTGAGGTGATGCATTTTGGCAGAAGGAACAGGGAGAGGCAATATACACTTAATGGCACAGTTTTAAAGAGTGTGCAGGGACAGAGGGACCTGGGAGTTAATGTGCCTAGGTCCCTGAAGGTGGCAGGACATATTGAGAGAGTGGTTAACAAAGCATATGGGATCTTGGGCTTCATAAATAGAGGTATTGAGTACAAAAGTAGAGAAGTTATGCTGAACCTTTATAAAGCGCTGGTTATGCCACAACTGGAGTATTGCATCCAGTTCTGGTCACCACACTTCAGGAAGGATGTGAAGGCCCTTGAGAAGGTGCAGAGGAGATTTACCAGAATGGTTCCAGGGATGGGGGATCTTAACTACAAGGACAGGTTGGAGAAGCTGGATTTGTTTTCATTCGAGCAAAGGAGGTTGAGGGGTGATTTGATAGAGGTGTACAAGATTGTGATGGGTTTGGATAGGCTTGATGGGGAAAGGCTATTCCCACTAGTTGATGGTACAAGGACTAGAGGACACAGATTTAAGGTTTGGGCAAGAGATACAGGGGGGACGTGAGGAAAAACTTTTTTACGTAACGAATGGTGAAGACCTGGAACTCGCTGCCGATGGAAGTGGTGGAAGCGGAGACACTCAATGTTTTCAATGGGAGACTGGATAGGTACTTGAGGGAAATAAACTTGCAGCTCTACGGGGATAGAGCGGGGGAGTGGGACTGATTGGATTGCTCTACAGAGAGCCGTCACGGATTCGATGGGCCGAATGGCCTCCTTCTGTGCCGTTATGACTCTATGGGGGAAAAATTCAGTATCGCCCCGTTTGGGGCGCAATTATTGGCCGGGCGCAAAGATTAGCGCCTGGCGCTAATTATCGCCTCCAACTGTAAACTTGGCTTTTATCGCCCCTGGAGGTGATTGGAGTGCTAAATCAGGCGCTTCACACCTGTCTTAAGGCGCAAAGGCCGAGGAGCGAGGCACTACCTCAGAGCGCTGGCGAAGCACATGTGATGTCAGTCAGCAATGGAACACAGACACAATGGCGCCGGCCAGTTCTTAAAGGGGAGGGTTGATCTTGCTCTCCATCCACATCCTGCTCATACCAGCCTTGAATCTCGGCCTGGAGAGACCTGTACATCAAACCTGCTGGACAGAACAATGGAGAGTACCAGGGAAAGAGCTCAGAGTGCAGCCCCCACAGTCTCTTCTAAATAGATGCAAGGAAAGGCAAATCAAAATGAACTTGCAAAGTGCTGCTCAGTACCCAAAACTCCTTCACACAGCGTTGAATCTCTCCAGAAGTCTCTCTCTCTCTCTCAGAATGCGTGTTGCAAAAATGTCACCAACAAAAAAAGGCAGGAAGCGTTCGCCTTTAAATAGCGCTCCCCCAGTCCCTTCCTGACTGCAAAACACTTCCCTCAATCTGTCATTGCTAGCGGCAGGCGGTAAGGCAGGGGGCGCCACTCAATATCCACTCCGGGGCACTACCGGGGCGTTGCGCACTCAACTGACGTCACGATCTGCCGGCGCAGGAGATCGTGGTGGTAGTGTTTAGTGCCGCCGCAAAATGTCTAGTTAATTTTGCGAGCAGCGCAAACATCGCCGCACCCGGGCACTAGTTGCTTTGCGCCCCATTAGCACCCGTCTTAAGGCGCTAACGGGAGGCGCAACCAACTGAATTTTTCCCCCTATGACTGCAAGTGGGAGACAGAGGCAGCCTTTGGCCTCTTTCTGAGATTAGCGCTGCAAAGAGCGCGTTGCACGAGAAAATCACTGCCACACTGATGTTAATGAATAGGCAGTACTAAAATGCCGGTACTGCCTGTGCTCTCTCGGCTATTGGTCGTTATCCTAGGCCACCAACATTACCAGCGGGCTAGGAATGGGAGATGTGCCTCGCCATTGTTGTAGATTGTTGGTAGGTGAGTGATTGGGGTTGGGGAGTCGTGCATTGGACAGTGTGTGAGGCCAATGATGCAGTTGGTAGGAGATGGCTTTTGAAGATGCATTCACTGACCTTGACCAGTGGTCTGAGGTCACGAAGCTTCTTTGGGCACTGGAGCCAGGTGGCAGGGGCGATACTGCTGGCAGTGACAGCCTTAGTGATGTAATCCCACATCGTTCTTTCTGGAGGGCCTCCTGGCCCCTGTGGATAGTGGGCCGCTTTTGCAGTGTTGATCCCCTGCACAAAGCTGGAGTGCTGCATATGCAACCCTCAGTGCCCCTACTCTGGCTTGCTGAGCCATTTGTGTTGGTGCTGAGGCAATTTTCCCATTTTTTGAGGTTAGGAAGGTAATTCAGCTTTAACAACTGAATATTCATATTTGGAACTTATTTTAAATATTGAATATTTCTTAAAATACAGAAAAGGCTGAAAAATGAATTGATTCACTGCATTTTATTTTGTATTGCTTCAGTGTGCATGGCCCCTTTAAATCTCAGACATCTTAATTGCCCACAATTCTCTGAGCTTCACAGATTCGCTCACAGAGGCTGTAGGAAGCTGCAACGCTGAACGTGGACAGGAACTTCATCCCGGATCCCTCCAGCAGCGTCACCAGGACAGCGTTGCACAGAAGGTGAGCGCTGCGCCACCTATCTCCATGCCCCCCAGACCAATTTCACTCGGTTAGCGTTGTGGCTATTTCCAACGGCCGTTAACTACAGTTACCGGTAACACCGGCAGCTTTGCTGGCGAACACAAATTTTTCTCCCATGTTTCTTTCTCTGGCTTCAGCTGATGGCTCCTCTGCTGTACCTCATCACCTTCCTGTGCACCCACTTCTTGATATGGGGCTGTTCAGACTCGTCCCTCTTCTTCATCACAATCAGCCTATCATCAGCAGCCCTTTCAACTTCAGAAAGTACTAATCCTTTCTGCATGTTGATATAAAGCAGAATCCAGCAAGGAACAATGGGTGAAAAATTTGGTACCTTAGCGCCTCCCGTTAGCGCCAGCAGATGGCGCTAACGGGGCACTAGAACATTATCACCAGGGCAAGGCGAATCCAGTGGCACACGCCAAATTCTGCCCCCCCCCCTCGCAGCGCCGCCGGTAACCGTTATCGCTGGGCGCCTCAACGGCAGGTGTATGTGACGTCAGTGAGTGTGCAACACTCATTGACCGCCCAATCTGCAAAATTGATTGTCGCCACCTACCTTAATGCCTGGAGCAAACAGCGACAGGGAGAGCTGGTGTGAAGCACCAGGAAGCCAGCTCCAGGGATGTTTTTTAAAGGGATCATCATTAATGACTCGCAGCTGTTAGATTAGTGGAGTTTCAATGGTTTCTTGTCAGTTTCACATAGTCCAACAGTTTCAGTCAGGAATTTCAAGGTTATTTTGTATCAGGAGTGGTGTGGCAACTAAAAAGTAGCTATATTTATTCTTTAAAAAATCAAACTGCAACACTTGGTTACATTAATGGGGCTGTACTGGCATGCGACCTCACCCTCCAGGAGCTACAGCGGAGGGAGCGTAGGCAGCGAGAATGACGGGAACTTGTGCGCAGCGAGATGAAGAGAAATATCAGGGCTCTCAGCAAGAGGCCTTACCCTCCGAGGATATTCCAAAAGCAATTCTCCCTCCTTCAATGAAGTGAGGAGCAGTGTATTAGATGGCTCCGCTTCACCAAGGAGGTGGTCGCAGAACTCTGCCATCTCCTCCAAACAGACCTCTATCCTCATACCAGGATGACTGAAAGCCCACTTCCCCTTTGCTCACCGCATGCCCATCATTCCATCTTTCTTGCAGGCCGTTTCATACCACAATGCTGAAATGATAGACACCACAAAAGAACGGTAAGTTAATTAATAAATTTATCAAAAATCAGTGAAAACATATTTACAACAAAAATATTAACTATTCACCCTTGTGCAATCCCTTTGTGCCTCTCATTACTGTGCCTTTGCCTACTCTAGTGCTCCGATGAAGTGTTGGCCCAGTGGCTGCAGCAGGGCTGGTGGAAGACTGTTGAGTGTCCATGCAGGAGACTTCAGATGGCCTTGCAGGACAACCTCGACCAGCTCTGGACCTGGAAGGCCCGGCTGTCGACTGCACCACCTCAGTATGGGCAGCAGCAGTGTGGGCTGGCTGGATGACAGGCAGCGACAAGGGCAATAGCGGAGTGGCAGTGGTGGGAGCAGGAATGCTGTCATCCTGAGAGAGGACAGCAGCTTCCTGCTTCACTGACCCACTGCCACTTCCCCGGGGCAGCACCTCAGCATCTCTAGCAATCTGTTGGAGCACAGATTGCTGGACTGCTGTGACACCGTGAAAGCCCCGGTCGACGGTGGTAGACCCAGCCACGATGGTAGCAGTCAGAGCTTGTGTGGCATCAAGCTGAGACTGCATGAGAGCAGTCTGAGATTGGATGCCACAAGCATAGATTGCATTACAGCACTAAGACATTGCGTCGCTTCCGCCTGTGCGGCAATGGAAGCTGCCAGATCGGCCATCACACGTTCCATCAGGTTTGGGTCACCACGGTCTCTCTGGGAGTCTACCATCCTTTGCAGACTGGAAATGATGGGCTCCATGGTGTGCGCAGAGCTTTGTGCAATATTGGAGACGGACTCCTCCATGCCCCTTATCATTGCCGACAGGCTGTCCGGCACCCTTGCCATTGCACCTATCATCTCCGTGTGCATGCCCATCACCCTTCTTCTAAAGGCCTCCCCATCGAGGTCCTGATCTGAGTCCTGTGCAGCAGAACTCGCGCGCGAACTCGCCCTCCAGGGAGCTGACCCCCGAGCTACCCTTCACCCCTGGCCTTGCTGCAGCCCGCTCATCCCCGGTGTATCACCCTGTGCAGATCCCACTACTATACTAGCGCCTAAAAAACGCGTAGTGTCAGTATCTGAGCTGGTGCCTGCGGGTGAGACATGCAGTGACGCGGTGTGTTCTTCCTCCTCCTCTTCTCCCGCCTCTCTCTCTATCGTGCCCTCAGGGACAGGCTGCTCAGCTGCTTGCTCATTATCTGAAAGGCACAAGAGTCGGTTTAAGGTGAGGGGAGGGGGGCAGGAAGGGAGAAAGGCATGCATACAGCATGATTAGCTGGAAAGTGGGAAAGGCTTGTGGGGTGAGGGGGAAGTGGGATGTGAAAAGAAGGAGTAGGGATGAATATACCGTTGTTGTCCCCAAGGGGGGGTCAATGTCGCCGGTGGCCACGGCGCCCACCACCTGGCACCCAATAATCTGCAGCACTTTATTCTCTAGCATAGACAGTGGTTGGGTGTCATGTTGTCCCCCGCCTGTGCACACCTGCTCCCTTCTGTTGTGAGTGACCTTGGCCTGCAAGAGAGAGGAAAGTGTGTGAGTGAATGTGGAGCAATGTGTTTGGGTGATGTGCATGCCATAGTTGAATAGCTGTCATTGTGTGCAAGGTGTGAGATGTGGCTGAGTGTTGGTAGGTAGAGATTGTTGGTGGGTGAGTGCTGGGGGTGTGGTGCATTGAGCAGTGTGTGAAGCTGTGGTACAGATCGTGGTATGTAGCATTTGTTAAAGCCTTCACTCACCCTGACCACCCGAGTGCGGTCGTTAAATTTCTTCCTGCACTGTGTGTGGGTCCTGGGGACCACAGTGTTACCTGAGATGTGCTGCGCTACCTCCCTCCACATGGTGTGGAAGACTTGCGGCAAGGGCCTCCTGCCACTTGTTGGGTCAAGCACCACCCTCCATCTCTCCACAGCGAACACCAACACCTCCAATGCTGGATCGCAGAATCTGCGGGCTCTCTCCCTGGGGTGCGGATCTGCCATGAGTACAGCTGCTTCAGTCCTCTGGCTCCTTCTCCTTGTCCTGCTGCTGCTTGCTGAGGCAGCTGCACAGCCAGCAATGCTGAGAATGAGGTTCTGCAGTATCAATGAACCTCCCCTTTAAGTACTGAAGAAAGCCTGTGGCAATCATGACTTGCGATTAGACTGCACCTGATATTGGTCCACCCTTTGACTGTAACGCCAATGAGCTTGGGCTTTAAGACTTAAATTAAGACTCCAATCATTTTTTCAGCAGTGAGCACGAATTTTGTGGGCAATCTAAAGCATTAGCACCTGGCGCAAATTCTCTAACTTTTCTAGTGATACTGCCCATTCCTGGGCTATAGTGAATTTCTAGCGCTATGAATTTGGAGACTCTTGCAGGACTGTACTGCAGGGCTCCACTACATTTATCCAAGCATCTAAAGTGAAACTTCAAAATGCTTATGATCAGCTCTATTAAAATTCTTGTAGTCCCATGGGCCTCATTATATTCTTTCTCACCCTCTGACTGCAGATGCTTTAAATAAGTCATCAGCCATGACTACAGGGGGCTATTCCTGATCACGAGTCAATCATCCTAACACATAGTTCTGAGTCATCAAGGCCGTTATGGCAGATTGTCACATGATAAAAGCATCCTGATAGCTTCAAGGGAGCAGGCATTAATATGCATGATAAGGTAATTGGCATTATACACTAGCTGGAGGTTTAGTGAATAAAAGCCTTTCGTGTTAATGAATTGAGATAATTATTGTATTGGGGCTTTCAATGCCACATGTATTCCATCAGTTGCTCCTTGTACCTGCAGGAGCCCCGACAATCTATAGCATTGGATTGCTGACTGACTTTATTTTAGACAGTGGAAAAGGTAATAAACTGTGAGGCTTCCTGAATAGAGCATCATTGCTCTTTACACAATGGTGATCTGCTCCCTGACTAATGTAACGAAGATTGCCCGAGGCTTCCTGGAAGGACCCAGTGGCAAAAATAATTCACGGCAATGGGTCACTTTCACTGCTGAAGACAATGCTTTCAATGCTGTTATTCCAGTAGAGCCCTTCAGACAGAAGCTGGCATCACTCCACAACAGTCTCAACAACAACACAGCTTGTATTTATATAATAAATATTCCGGGGAAAATCTCTGGGGGAAAGCATATCCTTCTGAGGCATTGTCAGGTGGAAAAATCGAAATAAGATCTTCTAGGCTGTAAACCCAACCAAGCCCCTTTCATGTCCTTAAACTTTCTCCTCTTTGCAGCACAGGAATAGAGGGTATTCCCATTGGGAAATCTATTTCTGCAGTTTAAAAATGTACTTTCTCAAGGACTCAGAAAACTGTCCGGTGAAGTCTTGAGAGAAGTTCCAGAGCAAGAACCGACCAAAGATCACTGTGTAGGCAAAGTCTCTGCAAACTTCAGTTAGGTATTACAAAAAATGTGGTTTCGAACCAAATTTTAATTACTCTGTAACCCTATAATGAAGATATAGAGATTATTTATGAAGAATCATTTTAATTTTAATTGTTAGAACGTTAAGAATTGTCCTGGCAACAAACTATATTAACAACAACAACTTATATTTATATAGCACCTTTAATGTAATAAAATGTCCCAAGTTGCTTCACAGGAGTGTTATCAAAAAAAATTTTGACACCGAGCCATAAAAGGAGATGTTAGGGCAGATGACCAAAAGCTTGGTTGAAGAGGTAGGATTTAAGGAGTGTCTTAAAGAGGAAAAGTGAAGTGGAGAGGCAGAGAGATTTAGAAGGGAATTCCAGACCTTAGGGCCTAGGCAGCTGAAGGCGTGACCTCCAATGGTAGAGCATTTAAAACTGAGGATGTTGAAAAGGCCAGAATAGGCGGAGCGCTGAGATCTAGGGGGATTATAGGGCTGGAGGAGATTACAGCGATGAGGAGGGGCGAGGCCATGGAGGGATTTGAAAACAAGCTACAGCTATAAATAGTAGGGATAATAAAAACTGCCAATGCTGGAAACTGAAATGAAATGAAAAATTCGGGAAATGCACGGCAATTCAGAGATCTATATACACAACCTAACCAAAACATCATGGGGGTCACCTTGAGGCCTCCCGCCTGGAGAAAACGGGGCATTAACATCCCAAAATTGTGGGGAATGACTTGCCACCCCATTCCCGCCGACGGTGTGGCCATCCCTATCTGCCCCAGGGCCTACCGCCTGAATCAGGAAATAGGCACATTTAATATGCAAATCAGGTCCCGAGAACCCCGATCACCATTTTATGACAGTACTGTCTGCCCAGTATCAACCTTCCAAATTCTAGCTTTTGTTATGGAAGTTTCACTATTTGTTGATTTTTATCTCCACCTTTATGTTTCTCATCTGTAGTAATGTAGATTTCGACTGCTATGATCTTTGATTGGCTTTGGTGAGTCTTTGCAAAATGGGGGAAACTATACCACTTAACTTGCTAAATATTTTTGATAGCTTATTAACCTAGCCATTCAAGCCATGAAACATTTCCTTAGCCATGATCTTAAGAGCTATGTCCTTAGCAAGACCTTGGGATGTGATTTCAAGATCAGTCACAGTGAGATTTTTCTCATGCTGAAGGATTTTTTTAAACATTCCATTCCTTTTCTCGGGACGTATCCCAGGTTAGCAATTCAAAATTCCAATGTAGGCAGTTCAGTAAGTTGCCTAAGTTTTGAAACACAAGGCAGAGTTCCATCAGATGTCTTCCCATCAGAAGATCTTCCATGTAACAGGTTCCCTAAGGAGCAATAGTGCTTTCTTACAATTGAAAGCACATGCACTTTGCAATGTGATCTATCGAGAAAGCTTTAAGACACATTCTGAAATGGAATTGTGAGTCATCCTCTTTTGAACTTTCTACGCTTAAAGTAATTCAGTTAACCTTTCCTTCACCTCTCATAGACAAAGGTTTTCTAGATCCTGTTGTTTAGAAGCTAAACAAAATGTTACAAAGTAACACAGGAGCTCAGTGTTACTGAGCAGAATTGGGTTTAATAATCATAATCCAGCTGTGTAGAAAGAAATTCCCAATTGTTTGCACAGCAAGTGCTGTTAATTTCCCTTTAAAGAGGCCTGGTGGGGATTTCCCAACTATCAGTGAGGTGAGATTCCTTCAGAAAATAAAAGAGACAAAAACAGGTGTATGATCCCAGATACCCACTGCATGGAGACAATCCACATCCCAATAAAGCTGAAGTCCAGAACGAGCTTTACTTCTGAAAAGCTTTCACCCCAAAATACCACTGTGGAAAGCTACAGAGTAACAAAATGGTGGGAAATGCCAATGATCTTGGAGAATTTAGGGGGAGAAATTCGGTGGGTTAGTGCCTCCCGGTAGCGCCTTCGGGGGCGATAACAGGGCGCTAACGACTTACCGCCGGGCGCGGCAATGTTACCGCCGCCCGCAAAATTCACCTGGCGGTTTGCGGCGGCGGTAACCCCTAGCGCCATGCTTTCCTGCGCCCGGAGATCATGGCGTCATCCGGCTGCGCAGTGGCCCGTTAGTACCCCAGACCCGAAATTCGGTTCCGCACCCTGCAGCATCGCCGGGCGATAACACCAACAGCTGCAGGAGGTGTTGTTCGAGAGGCCGGGTGCTTCTGGAGCGCTAATTAAAGGTAAGGCCACTGGTCTTCAGTATACATGTGTTTCCTTCCTTTAGGGTACATTTTGAACATTTTTAAATGGCGCGTTTGATCAGCCCTGCACTCTGTTAGAATGCTTGGGGCTGATCGTTGAGTATCCCGGCTGCCGTCGACGCATGAGGGAGATCGTTCAAATGCAGAGCCTGCAGCAATGGCCCTTCCATTTAAGGGAGGGAAGGAGCCCTCGGATGCAGGCAGCGCTGCAGTGGTCATTGTGCAGCGCTGCACCTCTACCACCACCCCTGCTTGGTTTAGGGCTCCAGGGGGGAAGTGGTAGTGCTTGATTTAGCGCTCCACTTCCTTCCTGGAGCGGCAACACTGAATTTACCGAAAGCTGAGAATGATTCGAGCCTGGCGCTAATTTTTCCAGCTTTCAAAATTTAGCGCCCCAACCGGGGCGATACCGAATTTCTCGCCCTACTCCCTCCAAGCACCAACCATAAACAAAAACACTGGTGTAGCCTAAACCGAGCAAGAGCTGGGGTGGCAAAGACTGACCAAGAGGAAACTGAGAAACAAACGCAGCTGTGAACGTGGGGAGCCTAGACAGACTCTTGAACACTGCCTGATACAATGCCAACTGTCAGCATCCTGTACTTCCATAGAACTATTCAAAATAAATGACAGCACCAGATCTTGGCTGTGGTTCTGGAGCAATAAGATATGAATGAACTTTAAGGCTTAATGTAAATAGGAAACCCACAATCCAATAGTAAGAATATCTAGTGAAGACTCCCCGGAGACCATCGCCACTGCTGCGATTTCCTGTGGGAAGAAATGGTGAACTAAGAGCTGGCATCATTCAAATTAGATGCTAAGGATGGGATTACATCGGCTGACAGATTGCCTTTCATCAAGCTCTGATCAACGTAGGGCCTTGGGAACGCTGGTGCAGTCCAAGGGGGTCATTTTAATTTTGAATGGTGGTGTAAAATGCGTGAAATTGGCTCTGCTACACAGTAAACACCTCTCCCGATTTATGTTCCAAGTGAAGTCAATGAGAACGAATATCAGGAGAGGTGTTTTTTTTTATTTGCTTATGGGATCTGGGCGTCGCTGGCAAGGCCAGCATTTATTGCCCATCCCTAGTTGCCCTTGAGAAGGTGATGGTGAGCCGCCTTCTTGAACCGCTGCAGTCCGTGTGGTGAGGGTACTCCCACAATGCTGTTAAGGAGGGAATTCCAGGATTTTGTCCCAGCAACGATGAAGGATCGGCGATATACTGCCATGTCAGGATGGTGTGTGACTTGGAGGGGAACTTGGAGGTGGTGGTGTTCCCATGTGCCTGCTGTCCTTGTCCTTCTAGGTGGAAGAGGTCGCGGGTTTTGGAGGTGCTGCCGAAGAAGCCTTGGTGAGTTGCTGCAGTGCATCTTATGGATGGTACACATTGAAGCCATGGTACGCCGATGGTGGAGGGAGTGAATGTTTAAGGTGGTGGATGGGGTGCCAATCAAACAGGCTGCTTTGTCCAGGATGGTGTCGAGCTTCTTGAGTGTTGTTGCAGCTGCACTCATCCAGGCAAGTGGAGAGTATTCCATCACACTCCTTACTTGTGCCTTGTAGATGGTGGAAAGGCTTTGGGGAGTCAGGAGATGAGACACTCGCCGCAGAATACCTAGCCTCTGACCTGCTCTTGTTGCCACAGTATTTATGTGGCTGGTCCAGTTAAGTTTCTGGTCAATGGTGACCCCCAGGACGTTGATGGTGGGGGATTCGGTGACGGTAATGCCGTTGAATGTCAAGGGGAGGTGGTTAGACACTCGCTTGTTGGAGATAGTCATTGCCTGGCACTTCTGTGGCGTGAATGTTACCTGCCACTTATCAGCCCAAACCTGAACGTCGTCCAGGTCTTGTTGCATGTGGGCATGGACTGCTTCATTATCTGAGGAGTTGTGAATGGCGCTGAACACTGTGCAGTCATCTGCGAACATCCCCATTTCTGACCTTATGTTGGAGGGAAGGTCATTGATGAAGCAGCTGAAGATGGTTGGGCCTAGGACATTGCCCTGATGAACTCCTGCAGCGATGTCCTGGGGCTGTGATGATTGACCTTCAATCACCACAATCATCTTCCGTTGTGCTAGGTGTGATTCCTAGTGGAGCGTTTTCTCCCTGATTCCCATTGACTTCAGTTTTACTAGGGCTCCTTGATGCCACACTCGGTCAAATGCTGCCTTGATGTAAAGGGCAGTCATTTTCACCTCACCTCTGGAATTCAGCTCCTTTGTCCATGTTTAGACCAAGGCTGTAATGAGTTCGGGAGCCGAGTGGTCCTGGCGGAACCCAAACTGGGCATCAGTGAGCAGGTTATTGGTGAGTAAGTGCCACTTGATAGCACTGTCGATGACACCTTCCATCACTTTGCTGATGATTGGGAGTAGACTGATGGGGCAGTAATTGGCCGGTTTAACAGGTGACCGAGCAGATATCGCACATCTAAAGTCAAAATTACTCCCCTAGTGTTCAGAGTTTCTAAGGCAGTAGAGAGAGGGGATTTAAAAATTAATTGGCTGCCTTGCCTAGTCAGTTATTCATTGCACTGGACAAGGTGGCAGATTAAAGAGAATCTTTTTATATCATCTTCAGTTAGGTGCCACCAAGCATGCCAGGCTGTGACAGGTGGCGTGACCATTCCTCTCCCATCTGCCAGGGTCAGTGCTCACCAGATTAGAAAATCCAACCCACAATGTTTAATTGCTGTACATTCCTGGAGTAAATTAAAGGCTAATTGTTCCTGGGAAGTTAATATATATTTGCTTGTTATACTTTATTGGAAAGAAAGATAGAAAGAAAAACAGAAAAAACAAACATCCCAAAGCAGCTTACAACCAATGAAGTCCTTTTGAAGTGTAATCACTGTTGTAATGTATTTGCGCATAGCAAGATCCCATAAACAGCAATGAGATAATGACCAGAGTTTTAGTTATGTTCAATGAGGGATAAATATTGGCCAGGAAACCGGGAAGAATTCCCCTGCTCTTCTTCTAAAGATTGTTATGGGATCTTTAACATCCACCCTTGAGGGCAGACAAGGCCTCAGTTTAACGTCTCAACTGAGAGGCGGCACCTCTGACAGTGCAGCGTTCCCGCAGTACTGCACTGGAGTGTCAGCCTAGATTTTGCGTTCAAGTCTCTGGAGTGGATCTTGAACACTCAACCTTCAGATTCAGAAGCAAGAGTGCTACCACTGAGGCAAGGCTGACACCTTGAGTACAAAGCTTCAACATTTAGGAAAATTAATAATCATGTTCCCTGGAAAATCTTAACAAAAGCAGATATTCTCCGTAACTGCTCCAAGATCTCAGGATTTTACAAAAGAGAAAATGTTTGCTCTGATTTATCCAGAGCCTTCAGTGGAATTAGAAATGGCAGAATTACCCAGTAAGCAAAGTGGAGTTCTCACATGTGGGGGTCAATATTCATGTGATGTCCTTCATCAGGTGGAAGCTGGGCGAATCGAGCCCACAGCCTGCCTGATGAGCATCCTTAGCGGTCAAACTATTATCATGGTTGGGCCTCAATTTAATATTTATGCTGATCTTCTCGTGTGTTTGGGACATGGACAGGCAGCTCGGGGGCCAGGGGGAGAATCCTGTCAGCTGCTCCGTGGAGATGAGCTGGAAGTTTCTGATTAAAGGGGGGAGGGGTTGCAGAGGATCTGACAGCTGGCAGAATGATTTTTGTCGGGCTGGCAGGTGCTGGAACCCACTGGAACTCTGAGATTGCAATGGGGTCCTCTGTACATCACAGGACCTCGATTTGGATAAGTTAATGAGGCCCTTACAAGCAGGAGCCTTGGCCTCCTAGTTCCTGTACCAAACCAAAACGGGTGCTGGCTCGATATCGATGGCAATAGGGCAGTAAATCATTTTAGCAATTTTGTTCTCACTGCCGCCCAGCTTCCTCTGAAAAGGGATGGTAGAGGGATCAAAATCATGCCTTGTGGTGTGACAATTTAATAAATACTGTTTAGGAAATGCAGTTATAGCTGTACTGTATTCTATTTATTGCCATCCAATGCATTAAAGCATCTTCAAAAACAATTATGGATTTCCAAGAAATTAATTTAAAACTTAATTCCCTGTCCTTTGTGCTGTTATAGGGCAAAGGTTTCCTATGTGCACTATTTGTGAAGTTTATAAACCTGTTTATTGTTTCATAAACTAGAAGAAAGCCGTTTGGCTCATTTAATTTCATCTTTCCAGAATACTAACCCTATCATCCTCCCACTGCAACAGTTAGGCTAGTGTCTTGGCCATAACCGCCATTCCAAGCAACCCACATCAGCTGTCGATCACCTTCTGTGTGCAGGACTACTTTCTACGGTTTTCCTAAACTTGTCTTTCCTTGAACCTGTGCCATCTTATCTTTCTGCCCAGGCATATCCAAAAGTGCTGTTCTGCATTTATCTTTTCTTTATACCATTAAGTATCTCTGTAAGGTGCTCTCTAAGATGTGACTTTTCAAAGCTCAAGGGCCTCAGTTTATCTATTTCTTCTTCATGGTTTCTACATTTAGCACATCATGTCTTAAATTACTCATATACTGTATCCCAAAATGTTATTTTCTGTAAGAAATCTATCTAATTTTCATTTGAATGAATCAACACTAGCTGCTTCCATCATCTCCCTAGGGAGCCTGTTCCATAGATTGACCACTCGTTCACTGAAATGTTGTTTCCGCAGATTAGTTTTGAATTTACCCTCTTCAAGCGCAGGCCGTGTCCTCTGGTTCTACTGTTCTGGACAAGGTGAAATAGCTTGTCATGGTCTAAATTGTCTTGTCCCTTTAGAATCCTAAAAACCTTCCTTTATCAGTTGGAACATGTCCAGTGTGATTGGTCTTGTATCAGCCAAGATGCACTGGATGAAAAAGACACAGAAAGAATTAAGTAGCTGCAAAACAATCCAGGCAACCTTAACCAGGTATGAGATGTAACTCATATCTAATTGGGTAGTTCATTTTTTAGATATAGATTGTCCCCTGGTGTGAGAAGCAAATGGATAAACATTTGACTTTGAGCCATTAGATCACAAGTTTGAGCTCAAGATTTATGCCAAAGATAACTATAAATTGTGAAGTGAAATGGAGGTGGAAGACCATTCCAATTAAATGTATATCAATTTCCATTAATCGCATTAAAAATAAAAGAAGTCTTACTGTGATTCCCCATTTGCCTGAATTTTTGGGAGCAGGCATTGTATTCATTACTAAGCAGGCTTCAATATAAGGATGTAACTATGTAATTATTAACCATGTAATTATTAATAAATTCAAACTTATTGCTTATTGTAATCAGTATTGCCTTGACTTTGAGTGTGCTGATTTGGGGTCCTGATTTACTGGAGTAATATTACATTGCACTTGGGGCACACACTTCACTGCTTTGCTGCTCAAGGAATGTGAAATGAAAAGCAAGAAGATTAAACAATAACTAGACATAAAAGGCAATAATAAAAATTATGAGTTAGAGAAAGCCAAAGGGCTGGAACTTGCCAGGCCCGAGGAGGCGGGTTTGGAGGCGTGTAAGGTGTTAAAATCGCAAAAAATGGCAGGCGGCTCAGATCCCGTCTCCAGCCCGCCTCTGATCAATTTTCCCAAAAGCGGCCTTTCAGACCCTGTTTCCATTCCACCTCCAAGAGGCGGGATAGGCCCTTAAGGCCCTTAACAAGCACTTAATTGCCTCTATAATGCCATTTTGAGAGGCCTTTCTAACTTTAACACATTTCCCCCATGCTGCACGTCTCCTCTGGAACACGCCAGTTAATCCTGGCGGCCTCACAAGTGGATGGCTTACTAACAGCTGCAGCTCCACCATTAAAAAGGACTTTTCAACACAGATCATTTGCAGGTGGCAGAACTTTGTTTTCTCAGGTCTGGGAGAACTTTTAGCAGGCATACTCATTGTGAAAGTTTTGAGGCTGAGATCCATCTCCAGTGTGACCTCCTGGGAAACCCGTCTCCCCACCTTGACTGAGCGCTTCCTCAACTGAGGTATATACCAGAAGCATGGCGACCACTTATTTCCTTTCCTCCTGGATGAAGACCAGCTGTGGCAGCAGCAGCACCTGGTACAACAGCAGCACCAACAGCAGGAGCAACAGCAGGAGCGCAAAGCTGCTGCTCACCCACTTGAAGCTGCACAGGCCAGAAGGCACCAACGCATGGAAGCACGTCGCCGCAGGAGATACCCCCAAAACAGGGTTTACAGACAGAGGATGAGCTACCTCAACATGACTGAGCAGCAATGCCAAAGGAGGCTCAGACTTTCGCAAGAGGTAGTGGGTGACATCTGCGCAATGCTGCAGCAAGACCTGTAGCCCAGAGGACACCCCTTACCAGTGGCCGTCAAAGTCACCACTGCACTCAACTTTTTTGCTTCAGGCTCATTCCAGGGATCATCAGCAGACATCAGCGACATCTTCCAGGTGGCCGCACACACTTGCATCATGCAGGTAACCGATGGCCTCTTTGCCATCGCGCACAATTACATCAACTTCTCCAAGGATCAAGCAAGTGTAAGCGTGCGTGTGGTTGGATTCGCTAATCTGGCAGGCTTTCCAAGGGTGCAGGGTGTTGTTGACTGCACACATGTGGCCCTTAAGGCACCCCATCACAATCCAGGTATTTTTGTCAACCACAACGGCTTCCATTCCCTCAACGTGCAGATGGTGTGTGACCACAAGAAGGAAATTTTGCATGTTTGCGCCAAGTACCCTGGCAGTTGCCATGACTCCTTCATCCTGCGCCAGTCTAGTGTGCCTCCACTCTTCAGTCTGCCAGACCAACTTTTCAGATGGCTACTTGGAGACATGGGCTATCCCCTGAAGATGTGGCTAATGGCACCATTGAGGAGGCCATCCAACGAAGCTGAGGAGGGTTACAACTCCGGCCACATTTCCACCAGATCCATAATCGAGCAAACCAAAGGCTTGCTGAAGATGCAATTCAGATGCCTTGATAGATCAGGTGGAGCCCTGCAGTACTCAGCAGCCAGGGTCTCCAGAATCGTCGTGGTCTGCTGTGCACTTCACAACATGGCACAACATTGTGGCTTGCAGATGCCTGAGGTACAAGTGGCTCATCGCATAGCCTCCTCAGATGAGGATGAGGATGAGGAGCAGGAGGAGGAGGAGGAGGAGGGTGACAACGAACAGCTTGCGGAGGCGTATCAACCGGCGGCAGCAGCATGCGAGCCCAGGATGCAAAGGATGCACTCATCTTGGCCAGATTTGCTTAGCATGCCCCATCAAACACTTTTGCCTCACACCTTCTTACCAGAGCATCGACAATGGCCAAGAACCTGCGGATTCCTATCACTCTGACCACCATACTGACAATTGCAAGTCGCCCTAAGCCCTCCATGTGGAAGTCCCATTTGCGAAATGACACAGCCCACAACTTCAACAGTTTGCCATCAAGTTTTATTATCACATAAAGTCACGGATGGCTTCTCAAAAATAAACACAACAAACACCCAAGTGACTACACTTGTGATTACTTGCGCTTTATCTTCCTCTTACGCGTGCTCCTACGTGGTGCTTCACCTGTGGCTTCAGCAAATGTGGAGGCCCCTTGCTCACTTTCTTGCTGCTCCTACTTCGACACCTTTGGCGGGAGTCCTCTGGGGTTGCGAGCCTGTGAGGGCTCGGCAACAGTCTGCTGCTCCTGCGGCTGTGCAGGGACTGAGACACTGATCTCAGTTGAGTGAGGACTCTGGTGGGGCTCTGACCGAGGTCTCTGCAGTGGCATGGTCATGTGAGCACTTGGAGAGGAGCCCCCACATCCTTGTTCTCTGCCACCAACATCCCTCTCATGGGTCAGCCCCACTTCAGAGCTAGCAAGAGGCTTGACAGCACCTTGCTGCACTTCAGGGGCCCATGAGGACCCGTTTCTGCACTGGAAGTCCTACTCCAGAGGACTTCCATGAAGGTCTGGTTTCTCTGCTCAATAGCTGACCATCGCTCCTTAAGAGATGTCAGTCTATTCTGAACAATTACCATGTTTTCAAGACCCTGGCGACTAAGCTCCTCCATGGCCATGGCCATCCTCTCCTCTATCGTAGCCATCCTCTCCTCTGTGGTAGCCAGCCTTACCACGGAGATAGCCATCCTTTCCACGGAGGTTGCCATCCTTTTCGTGGTGTAAGGGGTTTTGTCGCGTGCTTGTATCACAGACGGTGCTGGTGCGAGGTTAGGCCTTCGTTGCCTAATACTATTGCTTGCTCTGGTCTCCGGCCAGCCTTGTTGCAATAAGCACCTGTGAGTGGTTCGACCCACTCGCCCTTACGGTTCTAACACTGGACTTAGGTGCGAGAGCAGTAATGCAGAGAAAAACTCAAATAGACCCGGTTGAATAGTACGAAATGGAAATCTTTATTGCATAGCGTCCAAAATCATGAAGTACATGTCATAGGCGCAAATTAACGAGAGTACAAGTATACATACATTCATAAAGCTTGGTCTATGGAAATGAAGAACGCACGGCTCATCGTAAAAAGGGGAACACATTATACTTTATCCTTAATAAAACCACCCTCCCTCATCAATACCTACACTACGTCTAGATTTGTAGGATTGCAAAACATGCTCACCACTCGTGATACTTCGGAGAATTTTAAAGTGAGGCACTCGGCTCGTTCGCTGCAGCGCCTGACTGTTTATCTTCGCTGCTGCGGCAAGCAGGCCGGGCTCCCCGTTGTCATGAAGAACTCGACAGCACTCGGGCCCGGCTGTAGAATTCAAAGAAAAGTCTTCCTGTACCGACACCAGTTGTCGGTAGAATTCAAAGAAGAGTCTTTGACCGGTTCGTGCAGTAACCTGTAGAGTTCAAGAAATGGGTCGTATATTTTCGGGCGCTGTCGGGGTTTACTGACTGCGGCGGCACGTGGATTCTTCTTCTTCTCTTGTCATTTCGTCTTGTCTTGTTGGGCCTTCGGGTCCAAACACCGTTTACCGACTCTCGGGATGGTGCACCCGGTCACTGGCCTTCGTCGAGGCGACTCGTTCTAATTGAGCTCCACCCAACATTCGAATAACCGTCCAGTGCGGCTAAAGTCCAGAGTCAACAGAGTCCAGAGAAAACACAGAAGGCTGCTCGTCCAACAGAGCGATACCCGAAGATCAGAATAGGAGAATAAGAGTTCAGCCCGAGTCAAGAGTCAGCAGAGATAAGAGCACGAATCAAGCGAATAAGAGAGCGATGGACATTTGTTGTCTATAGTTATAGTGCTGTGTCCCCTTATCTCCCGCTCAAATCTTAATGTTTGTCCTTTGTGAAATATTGGCGCTTAAAACTCCCAGCATGGGGGGATTCTTGTCTTTAACGGGTTTCGGTAGCACCTGCAACTGGCCAACTACCCGTTAATGTTTTCCCCATTGTTGAACCGGCTCGTAGCCTCCCTGGCTGGGTTTTGGGGGCCCCCGAATGCTTGCTTAATCACCCGTCGATGTCTCTCTCATTGTAGAGCCGTGGGGGTATTTGTGTATTGATGTGTCTGGATGGGCCTTCGAGTGCCCAGTACAATGGTCCTTACTTGTGCATGGAAAACGATTCCAGCACTCATATCTTTTGCTATTGTCACAAATGCAAACAGGTTGCATCCTGTCTTTATCAGTGTTTATCGAGTATGATCCCATCTTATATTGAAATGTTTATTTGAACGCCATCTTGTCTGCCCACTGTAATTCTGGAAGCTTCTGCCACGATGTGCAGCAGCCATTTTACAGGCTTCTGTGTCCTTTTTAATCATGACAGCCTTTCGTTTAAATAAACTGATCAAACGAATCTGCTTCTCTTTCGTTATTTTGAATCGCGATAATTGCGAAACTTTACAGTGGTGATGCATTCATGCATCAATGCCTCCACAAAGGCTCTGTTCATGTTAGCGATGGACTCCTCCATTCGCTGCACACTCGCAACGACCCTGGAGACAAATCCTGCCAGAGACTCCTGCACCTGTTCCTGGACTTCTAGCACCGCTCTCCTTCTGGATGGACCCGGAGGCACAGGGTCGACATGCAGCTGAGCCGAGCTGGGAGAGTCCTGCGACCTCCGACGAGGACTCTCCACTGCTGTCCCTGTCTTCACCATCTGCTGATGCTCACTTGTGAGCTGTGATACACCAGGTGACAACTCTACTCTATCTCCCGAAGGTCCCACCGAGGTGTGAGTGTCTGCTCTGGTGCTGGGTGCGCTTAATTCTGCTGGCGCTGCACCCTCGGAGGTTGCAGCTTCCTCTGAGGAGTCTGGGGGCTCAGGCTCTTCCTCCTGGACAGTGGGGAGGGGGGCTGTCGATGGTCCTGTGGAGGAGTAAAGGAAAGAGTTAGACATGTGAGATAAACGTTGCATGCATATTGAATTGTGTTAATCTGTTAGAACATTAAAATCAATATCAGTCACTCATGCAATGTCAATGAGAGATGAAAAACTATTCTGTCACCAGCTTGCTCTGATGCGCCAGTCTGTCCGTCCCCCACTTGCGCATCCTCCTCCACTCCCAAGATCTCCAGGGCCGCCTCCTCTGCACTGATGAGCTGGGCTATTGAGGGTGGCCCTCCTCCTGACCTCCCCCTCTCCCTCTTATTGTGGGTTCACTTTTCCTGCAATGAGGGACACAAGTGGAGTTTGAGTGAGAATAAGGAGTGAGTGTAGAGAGTTCATAGCATAGATGCTTCGAAGGACACAAAGATGGAGTGAGGTGCCAATACCAAGTGCCCTCCCTGTGTGTTGTAAGTTGTTGTCATTGCATCACAGTGATAGGGAGTGTGAGGGCTGCATAGTCGAATAGTTAAGTGAATGTGAACATACAGAGAGATGGAATGGGTAAGGGTGCAGGGATGTAAGGGTCAAGTGGGATGTGGAGGAGGAGGTTGACAAAGCAAAGTGCTGGTGAGGAGAGGCGATGGGGATCAGATTGAGGGTCATGTGGATGTAATACTCACTTTTCCTGTGCGGAGAAGGTCATGAAACCTCTTTCTGCACTGTGGCTAGGTTCTGCTGCACATTGAAATGACATTCACCTCCTGTGCTACTTGCAGCCACACAGCTTCGGTCTGTTGGGGAGGCTTTTTCCTCCCTGAAGAAGGAAACAGCACTTCTTTATTCGCTCTTGCTCCCTCCACCAGAGCTTGGAGGGAGTTCTCATTGAATCGGGGTGCACACTTTGGTCTGCTGCTTGACATGGTTGGAGCACGAATCCCTCAGAAGTATAATGCTAAAGTTGAAAGGCTGAAAAAGAACCAAGGCTGCTTGCAGGCCTTAAATGCAACTGCATAGATGACGTCATCAGAGGCGAGTTTCTGCACCAAAATACTCATTGGGCCAGGGGTTCCCACACGCTGGAAATCAAGTGCCCAATTAGGGAAAAATCGATCAATTGTCACGCCTCACATCGGAGGCGGGGTTGTGACCCGCCAACCAACTGACATGCCCCTAGACCGCCTCCAATGACAAACAGTGCAGAAACATTTTTTAGACTTAAACACATCTCATAACAATACAATGTTGCCTGAATAAAGACAAATATAATAGAAACCACTTATAAACAAATTGCCTGTAAGAGAAAGCCCTAGTTGCAAAGGGCCATGTACAAACATTTTTCCTATTGTTTTATCACAAACATTTCTTGAAACAAAATCGGTCAAGGTGAAATATCAACCTGTTAAAGACTAACTGATATAACCAAGAAACACTTTCATGCTTGATAGAATGAACTTTGGCTGCACTCATATATTCGGAGGTGATGGCATTCCCTATTGCAACATATGTTTAACTGGCGTCTGCAGCAGCAGGCACCTTCCCACAGAGCATCACGGCACAGACAGGTGCATTAGCATCAGGTTGGTGAGTTAGAGTCAACACTGCCTTGCTGCCCAATAATGGAAAGTCAGGTAAACCTAATTAACAAATATTGCACAAAAGGGTAAATTCAGCAATCCTGTGCTTTCAGCAGGGAAATTTGCTCAAAGGGAATGCAGGTGAGAGACTGCACTGCCAAATCTATGCTACAGCAACTTTTTTTGCAAGCAGTGTACACTGTATATCCTTTCAATTCAAAGTTAAAGTGCTTGATGTGGCTCCAGGAGAATGTCAGCCCAGTGCTTGGCTGCACTTAACAAAAGAAGGGAAATGAAGTAATAGATTGCACTAGGGGAATATGGGTAAATTTTACATATTAGCACTCCAAGCATCAAGGGACAGGAGTGCATATTGGGAATTCAGCGGTGAAAATCTTGTGGGATTTGAACTGGTTTTGCTGATCTTTGCTCCCCATTTCCCTATATGTGCCTCCATTGTGTGAAGCTCTGTGCTGGGAGCGCAAAGTTGTAAAAGGACCCTATAGTGTAGACCTTATAGTGTAGACATCAAAAGTCTATTACAAGAGCCACTATATCAGCACACATGGGCAGTTAACTGTGTCAGCACACAGTGGATGATTGTATCAGTGCATACAGGGGGTGGCTTTATCCACATACACAGGTGATAGCTGTAAAAGCAAATATTAGAACAGACAAGGCCACATGTTTCAGCCAACATAAGGCTTGACAGTATCAGCACACATTTTGGGATTGCCTAAGTGCACAGAAGAGCTGTAACAGCACAATCAAGGAGCAACTACATCTATAGAGTGAGACTCAATGGAGTGGACAGTAAAAATGGGTAGCAAAGATAATTAGTTATATTTCTGGGGATGGAAGGGATTAAAAAGGTTGGAGTTGACATCTATCAAAAAAGAACAAGCTTGCTGGTCCCAAAGGCCATTTTCTATTTCTAAGTATTATAATCTTATCTCTCAATTGTAACATGTAGAACATTATATAAACAAATGTGAAGTTAATAAATATATGGAAGGTTTATGTCCAGAAAATGTAATTATCATCTCACACCTGAGGACATCCCCTATTGTTTCTGTCACTATTAGATTTTGGACATTTTCCAGAATTAATGTTTGCATCCATGAGATTTCATCAAACGTGAAAGAACTTGTGAACTTTCAAAATCTTGCACAATTATACTTTTCCACCAGTTTAGCAAAAGATGCTACCCTGAATGTCATGTATGTTTCTTCAGTTAGGTACTGGAGCCATCAGATCACATAAAGAATTAGTGAAATATCAAATACAACAGGAACAGTCCTACATACCTTCATACTGCCAATCATTTCGAGGCCACATCATTGGTGAAGGAATGTGCCTACTGTACGTCACAGCTGCGAGTGCTGATTTTGTTCAGAGATGTAAGGGTGAATATATTAAAAGTGCCAGCCATGGCTCGATGGTAGCACCCTCGCCTCTGATTCAGAAGGTTGAGCGTTCAAGTCCCACTCCAGAGACTTAAGCACATAACCTAGGCTTGCACTTCAGACTGCTGCACTGTCAGAGGTGCCAACTTCCAGATGAGACGTTAAGCTGAGGCCCTATCTGCCCCCTCAGGTGGATGTAAAAGATCCCAAAGCACTATTTTGAAGAAGAGCAGGGAAGTTCTCCTGCTGTCTTGGACAACATTTATCCTTCAACCAACACCTAAAACAGATGATTTGGTCATTTATTTCATTGCTATTTGTGGGACCTTGCTGTGCGCAAAATGGCTGCAGCGTTTCCTACATTACAACAGTGACTACACTTCAAAAGTACTTCATTGGTTGTAAACCATTTCGAGACGTCCTGAGGTCTTGAAAGGCACTGCAGAAATGCAAAACCCCTCAGCCAGAGGCACTTTGCAGTTGTTGAACAGACTGCAATACTCTTATAGCTTTTAAAATAGAAAGCTTGCTAAACTTGATAGCCAAATCAGATTGTTGACAGGTTAATTAAAAATATTTTCTCAAACTGGTTGTATTTGTGTTTTTTTAAATATTTCCCTCATTCTTAAACAGAGCAAATGTTCAAAATAATATTTAACCTATTGTGGATATTTTGGGAGTAGTCATCAGTGCGCATAGACATTAGTCAGTCATCATAGGCTATCTGTAGATGCCATAAAACCTCACCAGCACATCAACCTCTCTGCCACTTGTCACTGTTTCATTCTGGTTTTCCTATACAGAGTCCTACCATCTCACCACAGAATGAAGGGATAACTCTGCAGGTTTGTGATGTATGTTTGTAAGGTCCTTGAACAGGTTGATTTTCCACTAAACCACTGTGGGTGGAGGAACTTGCCACACTTGAGTCTCGGAAATGTCAGCTACACCTTGTGAGCTGCTGGCCTAGATTTTATTAGTCAAAGAAGCCCGGAGAGCACTATATGCTGAACCCTAAGCTAACAGGTGAGGATACTATTCCAAGCAAGTTGCTAAGGGGAGACAGCAGGGAGTCAGTGAATACCGCACTGTACGATACAAATATTCAGCTCTAACCATGGGTGAGAATCTATAATCCTAGAAAATTGCCTTTTCATTCCCAAGAGGAGGAACATAAGAACAGGCAAAGATTAAAAAAAGACCATTTGGCCTATTGAGTTCATCTCTCTAAAGCTCCAACTCACCCAGTCTGGCACCTCTAATGTGTGTCAGCCGTGGCTCAGTTGGTAGCACCCTTGTCTCTGGGTCAGACGGTTGTGGGGTCAAGCCCTACTCCAGAGACTTGAGCACAAAAAGCTACACTGACACTCCAGTGCAGTACTGTAAGAGTGTTGTAATGTCTGAGGTGCCGTCTTTCAGATAAGGCATTAAACCGAGGCCCTGTCTGCTCTCCTAGGTGGACGTAAAAGATTGCATGGCACTATTTTGAAGAAGAGCAGGGGAATTATCCCCAGTGTCCTGGACAATATTTATTCCTCGACCAACATTACTACAACAGATTATCTGGTCATTATCACATTCCTGTTTGTGGGAGCTTGCTGTGCGCAAATTGGCTGCGGCATTTCCTACATTACAACAGTGACTACACTTCAAAAAGTACTTCATTGGCTGTAAAGTGCTTTGGGATGTCTGGTGGTCGTGAAAGGTGCTATATAAATGCAAGTCTTTCTTTTTTCTTTGTGTTTCCCACATCCCACCACACCGCATCCCACTCACCCCCCACCCCCACCACCCCACCTATAGTTTCTAGCGTTGTCATCTTTTAACCTTGGGACTGATTTTGGTGTCTTTAACGCCCAGCTTGTGTCTGCAAATGGAACAGTATTGGTCAGAAGGTGGAGTGGGACTTGGTCCTGTCCACTTACTGCCAGTTTCCAGGGCATCCAATTTTTCGGGGAAGGGAGGGACTTTGCTGATGCACATGGTTCCTGTCTGAAGCAGGCAGACCAAATTAGAAATAGTTTATGTCTGAGCTACTAGTTGTTTCAAATCTAATTTTCACTCATTTAAATGCATGCTCTCTTGTCCTATTGGCTTGACTTATCTTGAAATAAATTACTAAAATATGCGTCATCTATTACAATTACCTTGCTCGATTCACTGAACAACAGGCCGGGTCAGGATTATTATATATTGCTTGAACAGGAGCACTAATCAGTGGCTGGTGGAATCATATTGAAGCTTCAGGGTAGGATCATTTGGCACAGATGCCATAATCCCACCCAGTTAGCCATTGATTATTTGCATCTTTATCTTCTCTAAAAATCTAAGACATGGACCATTACCAAATACATTCTGCAAATCGGACTCAATTATATCCATGGCTAGGCCTCATTCACTAAAAGAGATTGAGTAGATTGAGGGTCATATTAAAGGGTGACTTTAATTATCCAAAGATAGACTGGGGCAAAACTAATGTTAAGGTTGAGGAACATCTAGGAAACAGCAGTCAGAACTTGATTAGGTTCTTTATCAAAATTGAAAAGGAGAAGGAACCGTCAATGAAAAATATACTTGACTGGAAATAAGCCAAGCTCAATGAAAGAAAAAGGAAACTAGTCTGAATAAACTGGAAAGAAAAAGTGGCAAATAAGACAGTGCACAAAGAGTGGGAAATATTTCAACAGGAGATGATTAGGGTACAGACTAGACAACATTACCACAAGAAGTAAAGGGGGTATGGCAAAAAGTGGAGATCCTTGGATGAGTAGAGAATTCAAAATTAAAATTATACTTAAAAAGGATCTGATTGACAATTAAATTGCCAGCTGGCGTGCATTAAAGAGGCTGCATGACATTTTGGTGGCTAGCGCTTCAATTAACGAGTTCTCCTAACAGCGACCAGCTGAACAGGAGTAAAGAAGTCGTTGCTGAGGATTTTAAGCACTACTTAAAGCTATACTCAGCTTTCAATGTTGAATTGTTGACATATAAGACACATTGGCCCGTATTTTCCGACCCCCACGGGTGTGTACGAGGTGTGTACGCACCCATAGGGGCCTCACAAGTGCCGGTTTCAGGCATGCGAAGCGCATGCGTTGAAAACCAGCACTTCCGATCTGTCAAGAATCTTCTTGACAGATCATCCGCATGCGCAGGAATGGTAGCACGACCGGCACAGAGTTTCGATGATTTCTCAACTGCTTGATTTGAGGTACGTCCGAAACAGCTGCAACAAGTAAAAGCAGGCGGACAGCCTGCATTCTACCAGAAGAAGCTGCAGGAAGAAGATCTTTTGTAGCAGGGGGTTTGGAAACGGAACATTTTTAACTGTGAAAGTGAGCAAAGTTCTTTGTACAAAGCCTGATGTAAGTTTTTGACAACTTTAATTTGTTAAATACTTTATTGGTTTTGGATCGTGTTTTGAGAAGTATAGTTAATTTAAAGAGCAACTCTCGCTGTGGGCAAGGTAAGCATTCTATTGAATGAGATTTCATTTTTTTAAATGTGAAAATGACTGTTTAAAAATGATTTATTTCACATTTACTAATGTTTTAAATAATTATGCCAGAATATATGAATTAGTTATATGTTAACTTTTCTATGCCCTTTAAAAATTGTATGTATGACTTGGTGAAAATGTTAAAGTTCTTAGAAAATCATCTCGGGCCGTGATATTCATCAGGTGGGTATGACGGGTGCCCGATCCGATACCGCACGTTTCCCACCATAGCCCGATGTGAATTTCTAGCCACTCACTTTATTAAAATGACTTTTACAACGCTTTCCATTTTTTCCTTACATGTACTTCATCTGTTTAAAGAGGAAGCCTGTGAGGGAGAAACATGCCTCTTGACGATGTTGCCCAGATCCTCGGTGTGATTCTGGATCATAGAATCGAAAACGCCAGGGAACAACAAAGAAAACTGAGGAACCATCACTGTCTCCTGATCAGGAGGAGGTACCACCCACCCCAGAGAGTGTACAGGGGGAGGCTATCTTTTGAGATGCTGTCAGAGGAGTTGTGTGTGAGGAGGCTGCGCTTCAGTAAAGAGGCAATCGGGCGACTATGTGACATGTTAAAGGACGACCTTCAAACACGCTCGAAGACCCGCACTGCCAGGTCAGTGTACATGAAGGTAACCACAGCACTGAACTTCTTTGCATGTGGGTCATTTAAGGCAGGCACCGGTGACATTTCAAACATCTCCCAGAGTGCTGCGAGGGCCTGCATTCACCAGGTCACAGATTTTCCGTAGGGCTTCAAAGTTCATAGACTTTGACTTGTCCACTCAGCATCAAAAGGAGAGGGCCCTTGTATTTTATAGCATTGCTGGATTCCCCAAAGTGATGGGGGCCGTCGATGGAACCCATGTTGCATTGAGGGCACCAATTGATGCACCTGTGACATACATCACAGGAAAGGGTTTCATTCATTGAATGTTATGATAGTCTGTGATGCGCAACTCAAGATCCTAAACGTGAATGCAGATCACCGGGGAAGTGCTCATGACTCCTTCGTCCTCCGTCACTCAGACTTATGTGGCACCCTCAGCACATTGCCTCCAGGATCCACATGGATATTGGGCGACAAGGGCTACCCGCTAAAACCATGGCTGATGACACCGTACCGCAAGACCAATAATGAGACTGAGGAGAGATACAACCAGGCACACGTGTCCACACGGCAAGTAGTGGAGAGGACAATCGGGGTTCTGAAATCACGCTCCCGGTGCCTGGACAGGTCAGGGGGGACCTTGCAGTATTCTCCTCTGAAAGTGTCAAGGATTGTGGTGGCCTGTTGTGCTTTGCATAACTTTGCCCTGTGGGAAGGCCTGACCCTTAACCCTGCAGAGGAGCTCCCTGCTGAAATGCAGGACATGGACGATGCCAATGTGCCTGAGGCCAGGCCTGACTCGGAGGAGCCAAGTGCTGCCGAAAGTAAGGCTGCTCGGGAACTGCTAGTAGCCAACACCTTCACGAGGTGATGATAGTGTCGCCTTGTACCTCAGCCAGCAAGGCAATGAAAAGAACACACACAATTTAAAGTGAAACAGTGAACTTTTATTGCAGCATCAAAGACTTTTGATGTACTGTTTTGATGTTCTTAGTATTTAACTTTTAATTGTTACCTAGCTATTTTCTACTTTGTAAACATTTGCAAAGATACATTTTTGGATAAAAGTTACTTTTTCGGTTTCTTAGTGCAATAAAGACATTCAAGATGGAAACTAGCTATTTTCTAACAGTTGTAATGTTGAATTTGTTGCTAATAAAAAAGTTGACTTTTTTTCAAAGTGACTAGAGGCTGTACTTTTTAAACAAAATGGTTACATACACTTTCAGTCACAAATATATATTTCAATAAAGCAAACAACGCCAACATTTAAATAAAATGAAACATTAAACAATTGAACGATTTTCCCCCTCGCATCTGTGCCTGAGGGTCAAAGGAGGTGGATTGTGCAAAAGGTGACAACTTACTGTCTCCTGCGCTTTGCCCTTCCCCGTGACTGGAGCCCTCTGCTGCCAAGTGAAAGGCCCCTGTGTGCCATCTCTTGCCCTTCAGCAACTGGCTCGTGACAGGGTTGCTGCTGCTGCTGCTGCTGCTGCTGCTGAAAGGCAACATTTGCTTCCATCATAATTGGCGGAGCTGTTGTCTTGTGGGCCTGCGCTGTGTCTGTGCTGGGAGCAGGCAAGTTCTGTTCTGCGTGAGTCAAAGTAATGGCAGCAGAACCTGCTTTTTGCAACTGCAATAGTTGAACGAGAGACTCATTTATCTGATTAAGCGCCATAGTTATAATGACCTGCTTTTTGTAACTGCAATAGTATCTGATTAAGCGCCATAGTAACATCTTCACCAACAACATCAATTCCCTGCCTGATAGAGGCAAGAGAGTCAAGTTTCTTCCCATGAAGAGTACATATGTCTTGCCTCAACCTTCAACCTGTTGCACATGAGCTTCTATGTAATTCCGTTGCATTGAATGTCTTGCTGCTTCTCCCACCTGCTCTGCAGTATCAGGTTGGTGTCTGGCTGTGGAACGACAGTCATCTGTGCCTGGCACACAGCCAGAGGGGCCAGGAGATGGAGAGGTGCTGTGCAGCCACTCAGGGTCCATACCCTCCCCTTCCACTAGCTGACACAGGGCAAATTCCTCCTCCTCCTCCACCTCGCTTACTGCTCCCACTGCATCTGTAACCCCTTCCCCAATGCCCTCTGCAGCCGCATACTCAACGCACTAGTCATCCCGTGTGTGAGAAGGAAGCTGTCCACCTGTGGGAAGGAAACAGTAAACATTTACAAAGGTGATGCACGATCTGCCACATCACAGAAGCTGATATTCAACACACACGTAACAGTTTTAAACATATAGTTGGGCAGACCAACTCACCTTTCCTTACCCCAATGTCTGATTGGGCACCAGGCACTGAACAGCCACTACTGATTCCAAGCAATTGCGTGACCATTTCCTCTTGCTCCAATAACTCCCTCAGAGTGACAATACCACTGCCTGTCAGGGCACGCTCTCTGGCGTTATTAACAATTTTACTCTAAAATGAAAACAGAAAAGTAAATGAAGCTTCAGTTTCTCCTGCAGAGACCACCCACCTGCCTTTGAGACAGGACCACATGCTGCTTTGGAGACAGGGTTTTTTTCACTATTTGAAATTTTACAACTCAAAGCTGTGGAGTAAGGATAAGAGCACAATGGATGACCCTAAGCTGGCCCCAAAGCCATAAAAGTTTATGACAAGCTCAGATGCCTGGATAATGAAGTGACTTTAGAACACCCATGCAACAAAACATTTTTTTAAATAGTTCAGTTAAATTTAAACAAATGTTACAGTTGACATTTCTGCTAACTGTACAAACGTTGGCAGATCGCATCAAATCATTCAATTTTTTGCGGCATTGTTCCGCTGTCTGTGGGATGGTGGAGTTTATGCTAACAGCCTGGGAAACTTCTGTCCAAGTTGTCATCTGTCCTTTCCGTGGCGCCCTGGACTTCTCAGTCCCAATGATCCGCAGGCGCTTCACCTCAACCTCATTGAGGAGTGTGCTGATGTCATCGTCAGTGAAATTCTGAGCTCTCTTAATCATGCGAATTGTGCTTGGTCCTTACATTTTACTTTGATGATTAATTAAAATTAATGAAAAAATTTTCAAGGCTTTTAAAACTCTTTAAATTGCTATAAATCTCTTTAAAACTATTTAAAACTATTTAAGATTCTTCAAATCCATGTAAAAGTCTTTAAAAGTTTCTAAAAGTTTATAAAAGTTTTAAAAAAACTATAAAGAAAGAACTTACCATTGAGATTTTCAGTGTTCGGCTCTGAAGTGTTAAAAAAAATCGGGGGCGTGGCCTATGCAAATATAAATTTTGACAGCTCTTGTGGGCGGGTCTCCCCTCCGATTGAAGCCCTAGGCTCCGCGCACACTGTGCTCCTGGGCGGCTTGACGTCATACGCTGCCCAGGAGTCCTCATCCAGAAAGCGGAACTTTCTGTGGGCGCAGTGAGTTCAGGTAGGTGCTCATCTTTTTTGCTGGTCGGGGGCTTCCGTCTGCGAGAAGCCTCCGAGCGGAATTTCTGGGCCATTGGGAGATTTTCTGGGGCACTTTGTCAAGACTTCACCAACACTCCATCAACATTTATTCTGGAAATTCTCTGAGGACTTCACCTAAAGAGAGTGAGCGCTGTGCTACTTTACCTTATAGGAGTCACCAGGAGAAAGGGAGTGCTTGGTCCTGGGAACCTTGCTAGGGGTTCCCCTTGGTCTGGAGGATGAATGGGAGGTGGACATGAGGCCTGGCAGAGAAGCACCAGCTGCTACAGGAGAGAGGGACAGGAAGGACAGGAGGGCGAGGTGGGCTCCTTCCCCCCCTGTGGGTACAGGATATCCCTCGTCCTCTGGACCTTCTCCATCAGGGCCGCCAGAGCCATGTCTGAGAATGTGCGCGCCCTCTTCCTCAGTCCCTGAGCCACCCTCAAACGTTCTGTTGTGTGTCAGCCAGCACACTCCACACCTTCAGTGGAAGTGGGTGCGAGGAGCCAACATATAGTGCTCCATGAAAATTGCTTCTAATCAGCGCTTGAGTGCTAAACCTGCAGGTGTCTGTTTTAGTGCCTCCAGGCACATCTAAATCATGGTAATCATCAATTAGCCCCAAAATTGTGTGCTAAAACCAGACTTTCAAACAGGCGTGTCTTATTAGCACAGCACCCACTTCGCACCTGTTTTCACCCTTTCACCAAAATAACTCCCATAGAGTGGAAGCAAAAAAAAATTCGAAAGGCTAAGGAGTTATATGAAGACGGAAAATCTGGCAGGTAGCATAAAGGGAAATAATACACGATTTTATAAACGCATCAAAGGTAGAAGATTAGTGAAATGGTAGGGCCAATTGGAGATTAAAAAGAAATCTTGTGGAGGATGAAGGAATGGCAGAAATACTAAATTAATTTCTGCCTCGGTTTTCACAGATGAGTATGATAGTGGGAACGAAAAGGTACAAGAGGAAGAGGTGAAGCAATTAGAAAGGAACATTTTAAGTACAAAATTAGTTACTAAAAAAAGATATGGTGGAACTCAAAGTGGAAAAGACATCAGGCCCTGACCGTGCTTTTTCCACTTTGAGTGGATATCCTAGAATGCTGAGGGAAGTCAGAGGGGGAACAGCAGTTTCAATATCCTTGGATATGGAACTTGTGCTAGAGGACAGGGGGGTTATCATTGTAACACTACTGTTCAAAAAGGGAGAAAGGGATAAATCATTAACTATGGACCAGTCAGCCTAACATCATGAGCTTCGAGAGGCAATAATATGGAATAAAGTTAATACTCATCTTAATTAATCCAGATTTCTAGAACAGTCAGCAGCAATTGTTTTTTAATTCATTCATGGGATGTGGGCGTCGCTGGCAAGGCCAGCATTTATTGCCCATCCCTAGTTGCCCTTGAGAAGGTGGTGGTGAGCCACCTTCTTGAACTGCTGCAGTCAGTGTGGTGAAGATACTCCCACAGTGCTGTTAGGGAGGGAGTTCCAGGATTTTGACCCAGTGACGATGAAGGATCGGCGATATACTTCCAAGTCAGGATAGTGTGTGACTTGGAGGGGAACTTGGAGGTGCTGGTGTTCCCATGCGCCTGCTGGCCTTGTCCTTCTAGGTGGTAGAGGTCACAGATTGAGAGGTGCTGCCAAAGAAGCCTTGGCGAGTTGCTGCATTGCATCTTGTAGATGGTACACACTGCAGCCATAGTACGCCGGTGGTGGAGGGAGTGAATGTTTAAGGTGGTGGATGGGGTGCCAATCAAGCGGGCTGCTTTGTCTTGGATGGCGTCGAACTTCTTGAGTGTTGTTGGAGCTGCACTCATCAGGCAAGTGGAGAGTGTTCCATCACACTCTTGACTTGTGCCTTGTAGATGGTGGAAAGGCTTTGGGGAGTCAGGAGGTGAGACACTCACCACAGAATACCCAGCCCATGACCTGCTCTTGTTGCCACAGTATTTATGTGGCTGGTTCAGTTAAGTTTCTGGTCAATGGTGACCCCCAGGATATTGATGGTGTGGGATTCAGCAATGGTAATGCCGTTGAATGTCAAAGGGCGGTGGTTAGACGCTCACTTGTGGGAGACAGTCATTGCCTGGCACTTGTGTGGCGCGAACGTTACCTGCCACTTATCAGCCCAGGCCTGAATGTCATCCAGGTCTTGCTGCATGCGGGCATGGACTGCTTTTCTAAGGAAGGATATACTTGCCTTGGAGGCGGTGCAAAAAAGGTTCACTAGATTGATTCCTGGGATGAGAGGGCTGTCCTATGATGAGAGATTGTGTAGAATGGGCCTATACTCTCTGGAGTTTAGAGGAATGAGAGGTGATCTCATTGAAACGTACAAGATTCTGAAGGGGATTGACAGGGTAGATGCTGAGAGGTTGTTTCCACTGGCTGGAGTGTTTAGAATTAGGGGCATAGTGTCAGGATAAGGGTTAAGCCATTTAAGACCGAGATGAGGAGGAATTTCTTCACTCAGAGGGTCGTGAATCTTTGGAATTCTCTGCCCCAAAGGGCTGTGAATGCTGAGTCTTTGAGTATATTCAAGGCTGAGATAGATAGATTTTTGGACTCTAGGGGAATCAAGGGATATGGAGATTGGACAGGAAAGTGGAGTTGAGGTCGATGATCAGCCATGATCTTATTGAATGGCAGAGCAGGCTCGAGGGGCCGTATGGCCTACTCCTGTTCCTATTTCTTATGTTCTGATGTTCATTATCTGAGGAGTTGAGAATGGCACTGAACACTATGCTGTCATCAGCGAACATCCCCACTTCTGACCTTATGTTGGACGGAAGGTCATTGATGAAGCAGCTGAAGATGGTTGGGCCTAGGACACTGCCCTGAGGAACTCCTGCAGCGATGTCCTGGGGCCGAGATGATTGACCTCCAACCACCACAACCATCTTCCTTTCTGCTAGGTATGACTCCAGCCAGTGGAGAGTTTTCCCCCCGATTCCCATTGACTTCAGTTTTACTAGGGCTCCTTGATGCCACACTCGGTCAAATGCTGTCTTGATGTCAAGGGCAGTCACTCTCACCTCACCTCTGGAATTCAGCTCTTTCAGCCATGTTTGGACAAAGGCTATAATGAGGTCTGGAGCCAAGTCGTCCTGGCGGAACCCAAACTGGGCATCAGTGAGCCGGTTATTGGTGAGTAAGTGCTGCTTGATAGCACTGTCACTGACACCTTCCATCACTTTGCTGATGATTGAGAGTACAGTGATGGGGCGATAATTGGCCGGATTGGATTTGTCCTGCTTTTTGTGGACAGGACATACCTGGGCAGTTTTCCACATTGTCGGACAGATGCCAGCTTGGCTAGCCGCAGCTAGTTCTGGAGCACAAGCCTTCAGCATGACAGCCGGGATGTAGTCGGGGCTCATAGCCTTTGCTGTATCCAGTGCGCTCAGCCGTTTCTTGATATCACGTGGAGTGAATCGAATTGGCTGAAGATTGTCTTCTGTGGTGGTGGGGACCTCAGGAGGAGGACGATATGGATTATTCACTCGGCACTTCTGGCTGAAGATGTTTGCAAATGCTTCAGCTTTGTCTTTTGCACTCACCATCATTGAGGATGGGGATATTGATGGAGCTTCCTCCTCCCGTTAGTTGTTTAATGGTCCACCACTATTCACGACTGGATGTGGCAGGACTGCAGAGCTTTGATCTGATCCATTGATTGTGGGATCACTTAGCTCTGTCTATAGCATGCTGCTTCCGCTTGTGAAAGGAAGATCATATCTGACAACATTAACAGCGTTCTTTACGGAAATCATGGAAAATATTGATAAGGAAAATGTAGTGGACATACTGATAGATTTTCAAAAGGCATTTCTTAAGGTGCTGCAAAGGAGCCTTTTTGATAAAATTAAGGCACACAGGGAGATTTTCTACTTGGGTGTCAAATGGGCGGGCACTCGGCGTGCCCCCTCGGCACCCACCCAATGTGGTGGTCCGGAAGCCGGAACCATTTTCAGCTTTGGGCCTCATTAAAATTTTTCCTGCAAACTGCGGCCGCCAAATGGATGCTCCACTGCAGCTCACCAGGTTCCTGCGGTGGAAAGTCGACTGGCTGCAGCAGGCAGCCAGCTGACAGGTAAGGCCTGGGGAGGGGGCGGGGGAATGCAGGTGCCGGGAGGGGCAGGAACGGGCCAGCGAAGGGCTGATATAAATTTTAGTGGGGCCTGGAGGAGCACCCCTCTTCTTCCTGGCCCCATGAAATTCTTAAAATAAAACAAAAAAACTTACCCTTTGCCTCGAGTGGTCCCTTTAAGGACTGCTGGCTATGCCTCTCAATAACTGGAGAAAGTTGGGCTGGCATGCACCGTGCATGTTCTTCCCGTGTCTCCATGGAAATTGCAATCGGGGTCCTATAACAGGCGTAGAATCTCAATTTTCCTCCCGCTTGTTTTGGGTGTGAGTGCTGGGTGCCCATTTAAAGGCCTGCCTGAAAATTTAATCAGGCGGGCAAATGGGTGCACAGGGTCCCAATTTTCCTCTGCCATTTGCCCATTTTTCAAATGAGAAATGGGTGGCCAGCAGTTGAAAATTCCCTCCACAGTATTAAAGGAAATGTGTCAGCATGGGTTGAAATTTTGAAATCACACGAAAATGGGGAGTGTGGCTAACTGTCTCAGGACTTAGACAGGTTTATATAGATTGGGTAAATAGATACCAGATGAAGTTTAATGAAGAGAAATGTGAAGTTTTGGGTGAAAGAATAAGAAGAGGAGATATACATTGTAATCTTTAATTTTTAAAAGATTAGAGAAGAGAAGTAGACAGATTTAGGGATTCATATACACAAATCTTTAAAAGTGAGAGGACGAGTTGATGAAGCTGTAAATAAAGTCATCTGGATTCAAGTTTTTAAGAGATAGAGGCATAGTGTATTGACAGAATGAAGTACTTACCAAACCTATACAAATCATTTGTTGGGCTGCAGTTAGCCTATTGCGTCCTTACTTTAGGGAGGATATCAAGGCCATGGAGAGATGCACCAAGGTGACACCAGGGAGAAAAGGCTTTAGCTATGAGAAGAGATTAGAGAAACTTGGGTTCTTTTCACTAGAATTGGGAAGGTAAAGAGGAAGTCTGATAGATGTATTCCAAATGATAAGGGTTCCACTGATCAGTGAGAGAGAAGCTAGAAGACATAAATTTAAGATCATCACCAAAAGAACAAATGGCGAGGTCTGGAGAAGTTGTTAGCAATGTTGTAATCATTGGTATTCAACCATCTCATCAAAAATTCCTGGTGTATATCTCATCCCTTTTTTGAATATCAGTATAATGTCTGCAATCTTACTGTCCTCAGGTACAGTTCCTGCACCTAAATATATCAATCAAGAGATTCTCCTAATTTCTCAGAGATTTCCCCTCTGAGAATATCTCTGCTGGTCTAAATATCATTTGGTCATTTAATCCTTTAAGCTTCTTCATACCATATGCTTTACTGACCTCTGTGTCTGTTACATTCTCACGCCAAATTGAGTGGGTGTCTGGAATTTGTCCATGGTCTGTATTCAGGTAGGAGGATGTGAGGACAATCATTTAAGACATCTACTTTTTCCTCATCCATCTGTCGCTTGTTCCTTCATCTCATCTATTATTAACCTTAGCATGACTTTCAATATTGGAACCTACAGGACCAGAAGAGACCATTGTCTGACTTTGTCCTTTAATACTTTTTAGTTCCTTGTGTCTTTCAAAATAGATATTTTTTTTAACTTTGATGTTATTTTGATCTCCCATTTGGCCACTATGGACTTCCCACAAAGAAACTCTGTACGTTTACTGAAACCTCAATGCATAGTTACTGGAAATTGTCTTGACACACTTCAGCAACACAGAAGACAGAAAGATCTTAGAAATCAAGGGCCTGAATATTATTTGTTTTCAGATTTGTATCTGAAAAGTGAAATAAAAAACTACTTTTAATATATAGTTGACAGGAAAGATCATGGAAAAATGTTTAGTCAAAAATATATTTTTCTCCACCTTCCAACCTATTAGAAATGACCCTAACTTATGTCGAGGGCCACTAATGTCTTTAAATTATTCTTCTAACGTTTGACCTTCATACCTTTTTCTTGTTAACAAAGAGTTTTGGATTCCAATTGCGTGTTGTGCATGTTTAAGACATGCTGTGATTAGAAGCCTTGTTGACTTGAAAGCACAAAATCACTTGACAGAGTCACTGGGGACATATCACCAATTAAGTAAAACTCAGAAAGTAAATTTAGCAAGCAAAGTGATTATTAGGCACTCAGCCATTCAGAACTCCCAGTTCGAGAAGTTGTCGTGTGACACAACTATGTTAAATGTGATCCAGAAAGATAATGGCCCAGATTCTGCTGCCAAAATAACAGCGAGTTTAATGCGCTCGCCGTTATTAATGTGTAAATCGTCCAGCAAATTGTGCCGAGGAACAAATACCCCATGAATTGCGAAACTCCACAAGTTGCTGGACGATTTGCGCCGCTCTGCCGTTAGCCTTACGAAAACGGCAGCTCATACTTGACCTCCCTGTGAGTTTCATGAAATTGCTGCATTTGCACATTAATTGCCAAGTAAATTTGCTGCAGAAAGTTAGGACCGGAACTTAACAACATAAGTACTGTTTTAATGATGAGATTTATGTTCCTGCAATGCCACTCAACCACTCCAGCCCAGAAATGGAGCAATTGAAACTGTGGAGTCTCATTTCCTACAGGTAGTAAATTGTTATTAGAGATTTTTTTAATTTATTTTTTTTTAACTTTTTTTGTTACACATCCTTTCTGTCTCTTCTTTTTCTCTCTCTCTTAATCCAATCTTTATTTCCCTCTCATTATTTTTCTTTCTATACCTGCTTTGACACTAATAGACCCTATTTTCTTCTCTGTTTCTTTATTAATCCTTGGTTAAGGAGATAGACTATTGGTCCCGTCGTTCTCCAATATCCCAGATGCCATGTTCCCCTCGCCATGTCATTATCAGCTCGCGTTTCCAGCAACTTGCAGTGCAAAAGATTTTTGAGCTGAAACAATGAGGGAAAAAGTCTAATTAACGGGGCATGCTAGATGCCCTGCTTCAGTAAAATCTGGGTCATTATGGAATGCGTTAGTCAGCAACACTCTACAAAATAAAATAAAACAATGACACAAACATGCATCGCACAAACTAACCCAAGGATGTGTTCACTTTGAACTCTGCATGTCGTCATTTTAATTGGCTCCTACTGGCCAAAAGGTATGAGATAGAAATATAACATTCAGATTGCTGATTGTGTATATAAAGTATAACCCAATGATATCTCTGATAAAACCATTGTTTGAGAAAGAGTTGCACGCCAGTTAGTGAACCTGAAATGAACCTAAAAAATTCAGTACAATCGAAGTAAGCGTTTCTTATTTATCTTCATTTAGTACTCCCTGCATTCCACAAAGAAGACAGCTATTAAATCGGCAGAATCTTTCCCTTGTGATCTCCAGGCCAGACATCTGCGTTGTGATTGCAGAATGAACCGTCCCGTGAACTCTGCACTAATTTGGAAGTGGAACTAGGACATAGGGTGCTAGGTGAGTTTGACAACTGCAAGCAGAGACAGAGGTGCTTCTTGGATACGTGATAAAAATAAATGAGTTAAGTAGTGTTTCAGTAAGCCTTTTTCAGGTAGAATACATAGGAATGAACAATGGCTCAGATATTCCACTGTTGGTGTAATTTAGATCTGAAATGGAAGCAGGTGTTTGCACCTGATTTTCCAAGGTCAACTTATTAGCATACATTTAGGAGTACACTAACGATGAGAGTGGAAAATTATGTATAAGTGAAATTTAAAGGGATGTGTAAAATTAACAGGGACTGTCACAATAGGGGGTAAAAATTCGGCAAACATTTGGGTAGCTTCGAAAGGAATTTAGTTGTTTAATTGTCCACCACCATTCATGACTAGATGTGGCAGGCCTGTCGAGCTTTGATCTGATCCGTTGGTTGTGGGATCGCTTCGCTCTGTCTATAGCATGCCTGTGTTGTAGCTTCACTAGGTTGGCACCTCATTTTCAGGTACACCTGGTGCTGCTCCTGGCATGCTCTTCTATACTCCTCATTGAACCAGGATTGGTTCCCTGGCATGATGGTAATGGTAGAGTGGGGGACATGCCGGGCCATGAGGTTACAGATTGTGGTGGAATAAAATTCTGCTGATGGCTCTCAGCGCCCCATGAATGCCCAGTTTTGAGCTGCTAGATCTGTTCTGAATCTATTCTATTTAGCACAGTGGTAGTGCCACACAACACAATTGAGGGTTTCCTCAGTGTGAAGACAGGTCTTTGTCTCCACAAGGACTGTGCGGTGGTCACTCATGGACAGATGGATCTGTGACAGGTAGATTGGTGGGGACGAGGTCAAGTAGGTTTCTCTCTCATGTTGGTTCGCTCACGACCTGCTGCAAGCCCAGTCTGGCAGTTATGTCCTTCAGGACTCGGCCAGCTTGGTCGGTAGTGGTGCTATCGAGCCACGCTTAGAGCACATTGAAGTCCCCACCCAGAGTATATTCTGTGCCCTTGCTACCCTCAGTGCTTCTTCCAAGTGGTGTTCAACATGGAGGAGTACTGATTCATCAGCTGAGAGAGGGCAGTAGGTGGCAATCAGCAGGAGGTTTCCTTGCCCATGTTTGACCTGATGCCATGAGAATTCATGGGGTCCAGAGTCAATGTTGAGGACTCCCAGGGCCACTCCTTCCCGACTGTATATCACTGTGCCACCACCTCTCTTGGGACAGGATATACCCAGAGATGGTGATGGGGGAGGCTGGGACGTTGGCTGAAAGGTAAGATTTTGTCAGTATTACTATGCCAAGCTGTTGCTTGACTACTCAGTGGGACAGCTCTCCCAATTTTGGAACTAGTTCCCAGATATTAGTGAGGAGGACTTTGCAGGGTTGACTGGGCTGGGTATAACTTTGTCGTATTTTAGCACACTTCCCAGTGACTGTCACACTGCTGACAGGCTGTGCATTCAGCAGGGAGCCCAAGTTAGCATCGCCGGAGCGATGCTGCATTTTCCTAAAACTACCTCCTGAAAAAAAATCATTCAAAAATAGGCAGTCTTTCGCCCTTAAAGCTGACTGCCTTCTGCAAAAAAAAATTAAATCATTCCAAACTAGGGAGTCTGCAGCTCTTAATGCTTAACTGCCTTCTGCACATAAAAAATGGTAAAGGTGCTTCAGCACTAACACAAATGGTTCATCGGGCCAGGGAAAGAGCACCCAGGGTCTCGGATGCAGCACTCCAGCTTTGTGCAGGAGGTCAACACTGGAAGAGAGGTCCTCAACCCACAGGGACTAGGAGGCCCTTCAGAAAGAAGGATGTGGAACCAGATCGCCAAGGCCGTCACTGCCAGCAGAGTCACCCCAGGACCTGAGGAGTGCTCCTGCTCTTCCGCCTGAACAGTGGGGGGCCAGGCTCTTGATGGTCCTGTGGGAGAGTAAAGACATGAGTTAGACATGTGATATGTAGATTACTGACACATCTCATTGTGCACACGATGAGCATTCAATTTCTATTGACATCAGATCCCAATTGAGTCACTTATGATTGCAAAATAAGATGTCACAAAAATAATTATGTCACCAGGTTGTTCTAATGAGCCCCTCCCTCTGTCCCCCACTTCAGGCTGGTCAACTACTCCTGCGATGTCCAGAGCTGGCTCCTCAGCGCTGGTGAGCTCAGCCAGCGATGGTGCTCCTCCTCCTGTTCTCTCCCTCTCCCTCTTATTGTGGGCTCTCTTTTCTTGCAATGAGGGAAAGAAGTGCAGTTTTAGTGAGAGTGATGGAATGAGTGTAAAGAATGGATAGGATAGATGTTTAGAGGGAGACTGTGATGGTGCCAATACCAAGTTGCCTCCTTTTGAGTTGTTAGTTGTTGTCATTGCATAACATTGAGGGTGAGTGTGACAGGTGCATAGTAAGATGGGGATGTGATTCTGTAGATAGGGAGACAGGGATGGGTGATGGTGCAAGGGATGTTGGGGTGAGTTAGGATGTGCAGGAGTAGGGATGGCAATGCAGAATGATGGGGATGTGATGACAGGCACAGCAGAATTAAGGTAAGTGTGCTTTTATACTCACTTTTCCTGAACACAGATCATTGAACTTCTTCCTGCATTGCACCCAGGTGCGAGCAACAACAGACCTTGCAGTGACCTCCTCAGCTATTTGTAGCCAGGCTGCCTTGGTCTGGTGAGGAGGTCTCCTCCTTCCAGTCCCAGGGAGTAGAGCTTCCCTGCGTCCTCTGACTCCCTCCACAAGAACATGGAGGGAGTCATTGTTGAAGCATGGTGCAGCCCTCTGTCTCTGTGCAGTCATTTTGCAATCAAGCAGCATTCAGGAGTGTGGAAGTAGAAGTGAGAGCAAATGGGGACATGGCCCCATTAAATACAACGGCAACAAACGCGTCATCAGAGGAGCTGAACAGACCCGCACCTAGTGATGGGGCCGGGTAAAGCGCACTGAGGGCTTAACAAGCCTAATCAGTGGAAAATCGTTTGAGCAGAGCGGCTGCAGCCGGGAGCGGGACCGGAACCCGTCAACTACCTCTCCCCCCGCGAACCTACCTCAGCTGGGAAAATCCAGCCCAGTTTCTTTCAGTACTAGTCTGCAATTCTGGGGCGGGAGGGTGAGAGAGTTGGTGCCAGTGCCACTTTGCATAGGATTTCCAACACTAAACCACCAATGGCTATTTAAGTAAAAAAATTACAATTCTGGAAAGGGTCAGCTGAAGGGCGCAACATTGGTGTAAGTGGTCCCATGGATAACATGGTGTTCATTTTTCGTTGTGACTGGCTTACATATTAGGGATAATTTTATGAATAAACACTCCTGGTATGGAGCCTCGCCCACTGGGGGCACACATTGAGAACTGAGAGTGCAGCCCCCTACAATTTTTCACCCTGGGTGGCGAAACCAGGCCTAATTTTACACATTTACGCCCCCTTGGTGAGCAAAGCTCCCGACCAGCAACACAAATGCACACAATTACCCCTATTGTGTATAAATACATGAGCAATACCTTAAGCAGAAAAACAAAAGTCAATCAAATTCCAAGCTACAGTGAACTGTTGCTTTAAACAACCATTTTGATTAGCTGTACTACTATAAAATGTCTCAAGCATAAAACTAGCTATTAGCTATTTTAAAACTTCAGTTATTTCAGGAAAGAACTTTATTATTTGCAAAAAAACAGATAATGCATTAATTATTAACTTGAATGGTTTAGTTGTGGGTTTCAAAGAAGAAATAGGTATTTTTATTAATCATAATATACACCCGCTGATAAATTAATAGAGGTTATGCTTCTGTTTTAATCATTAACTCAACAAATTACTCTCAGTTGCTTCATTGCATATCTAAGTGAGATTGCATTCTACTTACTAATTTTTTTAAGTAAATTATTTTATTTCTGAATGGACATACCTCAATATTTAATTCAGCATTAAATCACCATCTGTTTCTTAAAACAACTTCTTAAACCAATAATGCACAAAATCAGGCATGGAATGGAAATAAGAAGTGGAATATTTAACAGCCATGCATCAAGCCTGCAAACCCATCCAGGCTTGCCCTGCTGTCATTCATGCCTGTTATTGGGGCAGGCTGGGTTTGGATCAGCCACAGTTGATCAGGATAATAGAAAATACAGATCAAAAACATGAGTTTTACTTAACAGCAAGCAGAGGAAGGTTTGGTGTTGCATATTTTAAACTGAAAATTCAACAGCTGTGCCACATTGATCCTGAAACGACCTCTGCAGCTTAAACTCCAATTGACTGCAATTTGATTGTGAACTTTGTTACTGAAATTTGAGGTTGATACCATAATGCAAGATGATTAAGTTTCAAGAGCGAATATGAAGACAGCTATATCGCAAATAAATTAATTTCACACGTGAAGAATGGTTGGTGCAGCATTGGGATCTGTAAACCTTGATTTTATGTCACCATGGTAACGGTGGAAGTGACATAACACGATAAGTTAGAGAAATTGGTTTCGAGTACATATGCTGCTTAGAGTGTCCAGCTTTAACTGGAATTTACAATTGCCATCTAGCTTGCATTATCCATCTCTCTCACATGTGTCAATTTTTCTTGTTTAAAAAAGAATCTATATCATTCCACTCCTTTTTCCTTGTCCCTTACATCCTGAAAACTGCTGCCTTCCTGGCATTACATTATCCTACCAGGACAGCTCAAGTCATCCAATTGTAGACTCCTCCATGGTTGTTGTCCATGGCTCTATCTTAGTCACCTCGGGCTGTGCTTTGTGATACTTACTTTAAAAATATGTAAGTCATTTATCTTTTGTTCCTGTGACTCCAGGTGGAGACAGGAGAGGCACACATGCCATCCATCATGATGCCAGAAAACTATGCCTTGATCCAACCCTGCAAAACAGCACAAAATGTCCCCCTGTGCACTTCTGCAGTAATGATGACATGGAAAATGTCATCGTAGGAAAAGAGACTTTTGCTGTCTCGTGTGCTGCACTCTCTACAAAATGTGAAATTGAGTGGCCTGTTTTTTTTGTATGGACCTGAAATTTTCCAAAATGGAATCGCTTCACTCCCTGATGTGTGTTTCAATAGATTAAGTCATCTAGAATACAAATGCTTAATGAGTTTCTAACAATTTATCAGCAGGTTAGAGGTTAAAACCTTTCCTAAAAGAGTAGAGGAAGGAATTTAATACAAACTGGTTCATACTCTGGTACTCCACAGTGAGATTCTATGGGCTGATTGCTCAAAGTAAGAAAGAAAGGGGGAAAAATTCAGTTGGTTACGCCTCCTGTTAGCGCCTTAAGAGGGCGCTAATGGGGCGCAAAGCAGCTAGTGCCTGGGCGCAGCGATGTTTGAACCGCTCGCGAAATTAACTAGACATTTTGCGGCGGTGCGAAATACTACCACCACGATCTCCTGCGCCGGCAGATCGTGACGTCAGTCGAGTGTGCAACGCCCCGGTATCGCCCCGGAGCAGATATTGAGTGGCGCCCCCTGCCTTACCGCCTGCCGCTAGCAACGACAGGTTGAGGGGAGCGTTTTGCAGTCAGGAAGGGACTGGGGGAGCGCTATTTAAAGGCGACTGCTTCCTGCCTTTTATTGTTGGTGACATTTTTGAACCACGCATTCTGAGAGAGAGAGAGAGACTTCTGGAGAGATTCAACGCTGTGTGAAGGAGTTTTGGGTACTGAGCAGCACTTTGCAGGTTCCTTTTGATTTTCCCTTCCTTGTATCGATTTAGAAGAGACTGTGGGGGCTGCACTCTGAGCTCTTTCCCTGGTACTCTCCATTGTTCTTTCCAGCAGATTTGATGTACAGGTCTCTCCAGGCCGAGATTCAAGGCTGTAATGAGCAGGATGTGGATGGAAAGCAAGATCAACCCTCCCCTTTAAGAACTGGCCCGCGCCATTGTGTGTGTGTTCCATTGCTGACTGACATCACATGAGCTTCACCAGGGCTCTGAGGTAGTGCCTCGCTCCTCGGCCTTTGCGCCTTAAGACAGGTGTGAAGCGCCTGATTTAGCGCTCCAATCACCACCAGGGGCGATAAAAGTCTGGAGGCGATAATTAGCGCCAGGCGCTAATCTTTGCGCCCGGCTGATAATTGCGCCCCAAATGGGGTGATACTGAATTTCTCCCCCAAAGAACTTACATTTATTTGGCACTTTCCCTATCTTCTGCGATATCCTAAAGTGTGGCAGCCAATTAGTGCACAGCAAGGTCCTACAAACAGGAATGAGATAAATGAACAGATAATCCATTTTGGTGGTGTCGTTTAAGGGATAAATGTTTGGAAAACAAAGCAAGTATTTGTAGTCCAAGGGGTTAATTTCCAGTGTATGTGCTAGCGGTAAGGAACCTTCTTCACCACATAACAACAATTTGCATTTATACAGTGCCTTTAACATAGTAAAATGTCCCAAGGAAAATATATCCTTCTTTCTCCTTTGAAGTAAATATTTGGTCTCCAAATATTAGTTCTCTTCCAAAGTCTTGGAGATCAATCATAATTATTTAGCTCATTCCGTTGAGTATATTTTCCACATTTAACCAATTTATATCGAAAGCCAAAGCTGGCATCGGGCTAGAAGAGGCCCAAGTCAGTATTACATTTTCTAATTTTTGAGACTTTCCTTCTGGCCTGGGAGGAGCAGGGGGAGCAGGAGATGTTCCCTCAGTGCATCAATGTGGGTGCCATCTATTGCACCTTGCACTTTGGGGAAACCCAAAAAAACCATTAAACTGGATGGCCTTATCTTGCTGCTCCCCAGCTACCTGATAAATATATGCCTGGAAGGCATCCTGGCTGATATTATATAGATTTGCAGTTGCTGCCTGAAATGACTCAGTGGCATAAAAATTAAGCGCAGTTGTCGACTTCACTGCCACAGGCAGTGCAGTCTGGGCAGAAGCAGGTCTACACGCAGTAGCTGACACAGCTAATATGCAGAGCTAAAATCCCATTGCACCATTGCAATGTTCAGGAGATGCTAAAACGATGAGTAAATGCGGGGCCTGTACCTTTATGTATTTTATGGCAGTACCTCTGAATCCAGGGTTTCTGGTGGGAAGTGCTCTGGTTAGTTATTTGACGAGACAATCACCATATCAACCAAGCATGATAGAGAAAATGTGATGGGGAAATTGTGACAGGGAAAGTGTTGCAGGAAGTGTGACACTTATGAAGTGCATGCCAGGCTTTTAAGATATAAATAAATTGTGTTGTATGTGTTCATGTGCGTGTGTCTATGCACGTGTGTGCGTGCACGTGTGTGGTTTTGCCTGTATTTCACTCGGCTGAATTCTTCCTCAAAAGAAATCAATATAGTCCTTTCAGTATTTCTTATATTCAGGGATTTCTATTTTCACTTAATTGAACAGTAACACGATATGATTTAATCACATCTCATCCTTGGAATGGAGACAAGGTGCCTTCCAAAAGCTGATCCTGATAATGTAGTAAATCTGTCGGGATCTTTGTGTATTTTGTGGCACTACCTCTGAATCCAGTGTTTCAGGTGGGAGGTTTTCTGATATATATCAAATACAGTATGTGGCAAACCTAATGTTCTGTCTGAAAGGAATATTAGATTAGGAGCAGTTATTTGATTCTGAGTGCATTGTTCTTTTGATTGATAGCTGAAACCTTATACTTAAATGGAGGTAGTGGAGACAGATAAATTAGTATCCTTGATATATGAACCATTATATAAAATATGTAGCTGGTCCTCTCAAATAGTAAGAGCTACAACTATTTGAAAAAGAAATGCACAAGTATGAAATTAAAAAAGGGATATAATCTACAGAACAAATATCTGCATTTATCAGTATGATAGCCAATCAAAGGGATGATGATCCTTCCATTTACTCTCTCAGCTGATGGATGTGGCTTCAGGCAATGTACGGTCCCAGACATCCTTATTGGGGATAGGATTAATTTGGAATTCCCTTTATGGATGAGATTTCCTGAAGTAGCCGGTGATTTCCAAGGTCTTTAAACCAAATGATGAAGGCTTTTGTTTAAAGGGATAATATGATTGATTTAGCTTCCACCAAGATATCCCAATTAACAAGCTGCAAACGTACTAAGTTCAAACTCTAGGCCCTAAAGCAGAGCTTGATTCCCAGACCTTCTGTTTCCCAGGCAAGCTACAATCTGTGTCAACTGTCACTCTGTCTGAATCATCTCCTTTCATCTGAAAGAAGATAAACTACTCAGTGCACATGCTTATAACGAATAAAAATAATCAATAACAAGAATATTATAGATTCTGTCATATCCTTTTCATTGATATTTGTTGATCAGGAATGGTTTTAAACTGTGTAGTTAATCATTTTACATTCAAGGAGATGTGAGCTTTGAGGAACTTAAATTAGAATACATTGGAGACATTATATTATCCTAAGATGGTGAATTGAAACCACAAGGAAACAAGTTATATTATCAGGATCTTTACTGGAAATATGCAGTTGCATAGAAGTTTGACAACCCATAATGGTATACAAAAATATAATGAAATATGTTTTTAGTAATAACATTAGAAGGTTTTAATGGTGACTCATTAATTTTCATCGTAAACTAGGTTGATAATTTTATGGTGAAAATATTGACGTTTTGCTTACAAGAAATATTCTGAATTGTTAATTCCTTCTAATTATTTTGATACATTTACTGAGGCTGTTCCTTTGATCATGTGTTAAACAATATAAGATCGATTTTACGAGTCTGTATAGTTAGCATGGAGCCCCACATGATGGGAACACAGATCAGAGAATCATGGCTGGAGGACAGCCTGCCCGATTTGCAGCATTCTGCTTTTCTGTTGATTTAATATTAATCTAAGGTCCATTCTCTAATCTGTGTTCCTATCAAGAAAGAATCAGCACTAAATTTCGCAAAATTCAACCGATGCAATAATTCAAAAATGAGTTGCGATTTGAGGTGGGAAAGAGTAGACAGGGAGGAAGACGTAATGGGACACCAAACCTGTGGGACCTCGAGTCAAATCTATCCCAAACTGACAGGATGAAAATTTGCCATGTCTCTTGCTTGTAAAAGTCTTATGAGAAATGAGGTTGAGCAGTTTAAAGCTGTTCTTAGTGGGCATGGGGCCCCAAAACACAACTGTTCCTAATTTGGTACTAAGCATAGAAACATAGAAACATAGAAGATAGGAGCATGAGTTGGCCATTCGGCCCCTCGAGCCTGCTCCGCCATTTAATGAGATCATGGCTGATCATCCAAATTCAGTACCCTGTCCCTGCTTTCTCCCCATATCCCTTTAGCCTTAAGAAATATATCTAACTCCTTCTTGAATATATTTAATGAATTGGCCTCAACTGCCTTCTGTGGTAGAGAATTCCACAGGTTCACCACTCTCTGGGTGAAGAAATTCCTCCTCATCTCAGTCCTAAATGGCTTACCCCTTATCATTAGACTGTGACCCCTGGTTCTGGACTCCCCCGCCATCGGGAACATCCTTCCAGCATCTAGTCTGTCTAGTCCTGTTAGAATTTAATAAGTTTCAATGAGATCCCCTCTCATTCTTCTAAACTCTAGCGAATACAAGCTCAATCGTCCCAATCTCTCTTCATACGTCATTCCTGCCATTCCAGGTATCAGTCTGGTGAATCTTCGTTGCACTCCCTCCATGGCAAGAACATCCTTCCTCAGATAAGGCGACCAAAACTGCACACAATACTCAAAGTGTGGTCTCACCTGTAAGGGGTTCGGTCGTAGGTGCTTGTGCGGGGTTAGGCCTTCGTTGCCTAATACTATTGCTTGCTCTGGTCTCCGGCCAGCCTTGTTGCAATAAGCACCTGTGAGTGGTTCGACCCACTCGCCCTTACGGTTCTAACAATGGACTTAGGTGCGAGAGCAGTAATGCAGAGAAAAGCTCAAATAGACCCGGTTGAATAGTACGAAATGGAAATCTTTATTGCATAACGTCCAAAATCATGAAGTACACGTCATAGGCGCAAATTAATGACAGTACAAGTATACATACATTCATAAAACTTGGTCTAGGGTAATGAGGAACGCACGGCACATCGTAAAAAGGGGAACACATTATATTTATCCTTAATAAAACTACCCTCCCCTATCAATACCTACACTAATCTAGATTTGTAGGATCGAGGAAACATGCTCACCACTCGTGATACTTCGGAGAATTTTAAAGCAAGGCACTCGGCTTGTTTCGCTGCAACACCTGACTGTCACGTGTTGGAAGGGGTCTCTGTACCCCACTTGTTTATCTTCTCTGCTCCGGCTAGCAGGCTGGGCTCCCCGTTGTCATGAAGAACTCGACAGTGCTCGGACACGGTTGTAGAAGTCCAGAGAGACAATCAAAAGCTCACCAGTCAAGCGAGTCCATGAAGCGGCAAGCGAATAAGAGTTCAGCAGTCATCAGCCAGATAAGAGAATAATAAGCAAGAGTTCAGCCCGAGTCAAGAGTCGAATCAAGAGACCGATGGACATTTGTTCACTATAGTTATAGTGCTGTGTTCCCTTACCTCCTGCTCAAATCTTAATGTTTGTCCTTTGTGAAATGCTGGTACACAAAACTCCCAGCATGGGGCGATTCTTTCCTTTAATGGGTTTCGGTAGCACCTTAAACTGGCCAACTACCCGTTAATGTTTTTCCCCATTGTCGAACCGGCTAGGAGTCTCCCTGACTGGTTTTGGGGCCTCCTCGAATACTGACTTAATCACCCGAGAATGGCTCTCTCATTGTAGAGCCGTGGGGAATTTGCGTATTGATGTATCTGGATGGGCCTTCGATTGCCCATTACAATGGTCCTTACTTGTGCATGGAAAATGATTCCAGCACTTATATCTTTGCTATTGTGTCGAATGCAGACAGGTTGCATCCTGTCTTTATCAGTGTTTGCTGTGTATTAACCAATCTTTACTGAAATGTTTATTCGAACGCCATTTTGTCTGCCCACTGAAAATTCTGGAAGCTTCTGCCACGAGGCGCGGCGGCCATTTTACAGGCTTCTGTGTGCTGTTTAATCATGACAGCATTTCGTTGAAATAAAACTGATGAAACGAATCTGCTTTATCTCGTTATTTCGAATCGCGATAATTGCGAATTTTACACACCAAGGCCCTGTACAACTGCAGCAAGACATCCTTGCTCCTGTACTCGAATCCTCTCGCTATGAAGGCCAACATACCATTTGCCTTCTTAACCGCCTGCTGCACTTGCATGCTTACCTTCAACGACTGGTGCACAAGGACTCCCAGGTCTCGTTGCACTTACTCTTTTCCCAATCTATTGCCATTCAGATAATAATCTACCTCCCTGTTTTTGCCACCAAAGTGGATAACCTCGCATTTATCCACATTATACTGCATTTGCCATGCATCTGCCCAATCACCCAACTTGTCCAAATCATACTGGAGTTTCTCTGCATCCTCCTCACAGCACACACGCCCACCCAGCTTTGTGTCGTCTGCAAACTTGGAGATATTACATCTAGTTCCCTCATCTAGATCATTAATTTATATTGTGAATAACTGGGGTCCTAGCACCGATCCCTGCGGTACCCCACTAGTCACTGCCTGCCACTCGGAAAAAGACCCGTTTATTCCAACTCTTTGCTTCCTGTCTGCCAACCAGTTCTCTATCGAAGTCAGTACCTTACCCCCAATCCCATGTGCTTTAACTTTGCACGCTAATCTCTTATGCGGGACCTTATCGAAAGCCTTCTGAAAGTCCAAATACACCACATCCACTGGTTCTCCCTTATCTATTCTACCAGTTACATCCTCAAAAAATTCCAGTAGATTAGTCAAGCATGATTTACCTTTTGTAAATCCATGTTGACTTTGTCCGATCCTGTCACTGTTTTCCAAGTGCTCTGCTATTACATCTTTTATAATGGACTCTAGCATTTTCCCCACTACCGATATCAGGCTTACCGGTCTATAATTCCCCGTTTTCTCTCTCCCACCTTTTTTAAATAGTGGAGTTACATTAGCTACCCTCCAATCCATGGGAACTGTTCCAGAGTCTATAGCATTTTGGAAGATGACCAGCAATGCATCTACTATTTCTAGGGCCACTTCCTTAAGTGCCCTAGGATGTAGATTATCAGGCCCTGGAGATTTATCGGCCTTCAATCCCGTCAATTTCCCTAACACCCTAACACCATTTCCCTACAAATACTGATTTCATTCAGTTCTACCCTCTCATGACACTAAGATGAAGAACTGTTCTGATTGCTATTGGTAATGAAACTTTAAACACCATTTTAATACATTATGATGTTGCTACACATTGGGCTGGATTTTCATTGACCCATGGAGGTGGGTTTGGAGGCGTGTGCGAGGTTAAAGTTGCAGATTCGGGGGTCCCGAACCCATCCCGCCCCCAACCCGCCTCCATGCCAGTTTCGCTGGAGGTGGGTACCCGACCTGTGATGGGACCCGCCTCCCCGAGGCGGGAAGGGGATTAGTGGCAAAAAACTGCCTGTTAACAGGTAGTTAACAGGCAGTTTTTTGCCTAATCCCTATTTTGATGCATGAAATGTGGGCTTTCCGACAGGTCCCAACCACGCCAAGTTAGCGAGGCGGACCTTGGGTCTGCAGGGGTTGGAGGGGTCGATATGTCCGGTGGGCAGGTGAGTGATGGGTGCATTTGTGCAGAGGTAAGTGTGTAAGGTAAGTGTAAAGTGTGGGAAAAAGTTTTACTTACCTTAACTTCCTCCTGCAGGTGTCAGCCCTTCAGGTCTCGGGAGTCAGAAATCTCACCGGCACAGAAAGCAGTTGACCTGTCAAAAACTGCAGTTCTGTTTTCTGTGCTGGAATGATTTCTAACTCAGCCTGAGAGGAAGGACTCAAGTTAGGTTCGCCTCGCTAACTTGGCGTGGTTGGGACCTGTCAGAAAGCCCACATTTCATGCATCAAAATAGGGATTAGGCAAAAAACCAGTTCTGACGAAAGGTCATCGACCTGAAACGTTAACTCTCTTTCTCTCTCCACGGATGCTGCCTGGCCTGCTGAGTTTTTCCAGCGTTCTCTGTTGTTATTTTTGACTCAAGTTAGAAGACAGATTGCCAGTGTCTGACAGCTTCACAGAGCTGTCAAATGCTGATATTTCATCTGTCAAAAGCTCTTGACAGATGAAATGTCAATCTGTGACGTCACCTGTTGCCGGGTGGCCCTTAGTTGGCCTGCTGAGCTCGCTGGGCGGGCTCAACAAGGTCAATCAAGTGAAAATGCAGTGGGTTGGCCACAAGTCGATGGAGGCGGGACTACAATCCAAAAAGTGGGAGTCCCGACTCCATCACGTCCCCAGTAACAAAATCCAGCCCATTGTGACTAAAGCAATTCTTACCCTACATTGGTTAATCACAAGACATAGGAAATAAAAATGTGTTCTGGCTGAGTAAAGACAGTTTAAAGTTTGCAGCTCACCCATGGGAGTGCTTGTAAACGAGGCCTTTTAATCCACAACCTCATCTTGGCTGAGTCTAGTATCATTCTTGGCCTGACCAAAACCTTGCTCACTGCCAGTGACTCTTCCTCCCTCATTGAAGTTGACCCACCCAGCTACACACCTCCAGCCCAAATTGCTGTGGCTCTCATCGGCAAGTCACACCTTGGCCTTTCCCCCATTTCTCGAGAACTTTCTCCTCATGTGAGCACTTTATCGACTTCCATCTTTCCTTGACCTCACTTTCTTCCACCTCCCATTACTACTTTGCCTCACGCTCTTCCAGTTTCCTTTTTCTCTTTTGCCTTACTCTCATTCTATCCTTCCTGCCTCTCATTTACTTCACCTTCATCCACCATTCCTGTCTCTTCTTACAGGCCTTTGTATTCTACCACCATTCTAAACTCCTGTCAATTTCATCACTAAGATGGTTTCATTGATTTTTGTTAGTAAGGAGCAGTTATAAACTGTGTAGTTTATCCTTTTAAATTCAACGAGATGAGAGGCTTGCTGTATTAGAAAACATTGGTATTATTCTAACAAGGTGAATTAAAAACACAAGGAAAAAAGCTACATCTTTCCTGGAATAAGTAGTTTTATGAAAATTTGACATCTCATGATGAGATACAAAAATATAATGAGACATGTCTTTAGTAACACAAAGACAAAATGCTTTTAATGGTGACTGAGTACCCAAGTTGGGATAGTGTTCTGTCCCCAGCACTAATGTTCCTCAACTTGAGCACAAGCTTCAATGTAAATGGAAAAAAATGCGATTCACTTCCCTTTAAAATTCAATATTAAAACCTTACAATCCCATAGATTAGGAATTGAGAGATCAAGGTTAAACCATAGATATTATCCTTTACAGCATTCAAATATTAATAAAATATTATAAAAGATGGATTGCAAATGACAAAAACTGAAGAAATAAAAAGTAAGTAAATAACAATGACTGTCTCAAAATTTTTACTGAGTGTCTTTTAAGTTCCAATAAATGGTATGAAAGTGATATACGGGCGCCTTCACTAATCGTGCTTCAAGAAGCAGATTCAACAGTAACTTTCAAAAGAGAATTGGATATATACTTGAAAAGGAGACATTTGCAGGGCTATGGGGAAAGAGCAGGGGAGCGGGACTAATTGGATAGCTCTTTCAAAGAGCCAGCAAAGACACAAACGGCCAAATGGCCTCCTTCTGTGCTGTATAATTCTATGATTCACTGGAGAGCCCCACACACACAAAGTGAGTGTGGGTGAGAGAATCAGAAACAGTTCTATAACCCTATCTCTGACAACGCTCCCTTTGAGCGTAGCTCTTTGGTAGGAGTGCAGGATTGGTGAATAATGTTTCAAGGTTAGTCAACAAAATGTCTACACCCAAAACATCAGCTCCCTTTCAGATGACGACTCTCCTGCAATTTTTGATTTTTATTTCAGATTAATAGAATATGCAGTTATTTTTTCTTCTTATCTTTAATATTTGAAAAGCTTATTAAAAGCGAAAGAATCGATTTTAATCTTCCTTATACAAGTTGGGAAGATTCAAGATTTAAATGCTACATGATACATCGTAGTTTCACTCTCTCTGAGCAGCAGAATTGTATTGTAATTCAGCAAGCAGTGTTTTGGTGTTTTTAGTATCTAGCTGAAATCAGGAAACTGTGTTCAACCCACACATCTCTTCAATAAACTCACTTGAAGGTATCTCACTGCTAGAGACTGCTTTCCTCTCACCCATTTTTTGTCCATTTCAAGAAGTGAATATAGAACAAATCAGAGGTAGAATGGACCTATTGGTAACCTTGAGTGTCATCTCCCCAGGTAAAATCTGAATATGCCAGAAGACCTCTTGTATATTTAACTAATGATGAATGGCTGGAAGCAGCAGACTTGTGAAATTAGAACAATTTTTTAGGTCACTAGAGAAGGTTTTTTTTTTGTGTGTGTGAGAGCATATGATTGTTGCATTTTGTCCCCAGGTGTCCCTGAATCATAAACCAATCACATCCAAAAGGGCAAGGCAGGTGACCTACTCCTTGGCCTCTCCCAATGCCACTTTGAACCAGCTGTTAGGAGGCACATGAGAACCGCTGTGTCACAAATTCCTCAAATTTTTCTTTCCTCTGTATGGAGGTGCCCACCTGGTTGATGCCTTCCCACATCACTATGGCTGTGGTCATGATCCCAGTGGCAGAGGAGATTGATGTTCCGATGGCAGTGTCATTATGCTACCCACTTGCAAGGCTTATTAGGAGAAGAAAAGAGAGAGATTTCTATTTTAAAAAAGTAATTTTTTATTTCCTTCTCTGTTAATTAAAATTTTATGTGCACTTTAAATTTATAACTAATGTATTTAGAACCAGTGAAATATATTTTCACTTTCCAAACCATAGAATCCTCTGAAAAGGAGTTTCATACCTAAGTTAGATTCACCATAGGCTTTGTGTGATAAATAAGCCCTATATAAGTAAGTTGAAATTTATATTTGCAGTCCTCCAAATAAGTAAACAAATTTCACATACATTGTTCGCTACTCAGGTGAAACATTACTGTTGCTTATGACAAAAATACAAATGTGGCACATCATCTCCATCATACCATTTTGGGAATGAAACCAAAAATATGTAACAGCGTAGAATGTGTTGTACAGAGGGTTTTTTTTTTTCTCCATTAATAAAGGACCCATAAACAATACTTACTGAATAAGAATAAGAGTGTTACAGGGACAGACTGATGTACTCATTCATCAAATTAGTATCTTTTCCAAATTTTGAGTTGTACTTCAAGGCCTAGGCATTGAATGGATCAGAAGATTAATGTTCACAGCACAGTCCTCTAACAGAATTGTACAGTTACCAGAAGAACCAAAAGGAAAACATTTCATGCTGGCGTGCCAACAAAAATTGACTGTGTGGACTCATTATTGTGAAGCAAACCAGAATAACAATTTCTGTAGACTTACACTTCTGAAGCTGTAGTTTAATGTTCCTTCAACACAGCAGCCTTCTTATTGATCTGTATGGTGGCTATACGTTTGATCTTAGTATAGACTGCAGTTGGAGGTGTTCCACTGCTGTTCGACGTCACTCTTCCAATAAGTGCTGCCTTCCCTCTGCCAAATCTCATCCTTTGCCTTCTCCACTGACTGAAAGGTATTCTCCTGAGGGTGAACAGGTAAAGAGCCGGGTAAAGGATGAGAAGGCAGCTGTTACAAGGGGGCATAACTATAAGGTGCATGGGGGGAGATATAGAAGGGATGTCCGAGGTAGATTCTTTACTCAGAGAGTGGTTGGGGTGTGGAATGGACTGCCTGCTGTGATAGTGGAGTCGGACACTTTAGGAACTTTCAAGCGGTTATTGGATAAGCACATGGAGCACACCAGAGTGATAGGGAGTGTGATAGCTTGATCTTGGTCTCGGACAATGCTCGGCACAACATTGAGGGCCGAAGGGCCTGTACTGTGCTGTACTGTTCTATGTTCTATGTTCTATCACATGGGGACAAAGAGTTAACAGCAGTGAAAGCAGAAAGTTTCTGTTCAGGGTTCATGGGCACCTGGAGTTTCCGCTCGGTTGCGTTGCTTTTTTCGGCCCAAATTTGGTGAAACCAGTGCAAAAGATCATGGAATTTTAAGCGCAAATTATGTTCATCATAAATCGAGTTTCCGCGATCTTTTGCGCTAGCTTAAAAAACATCACGCTAGAAGCAGGCCCCACCCACAAAACTGGCCATGCCGCCAGATCTAATTAATCAACATGGCGAGTTTCCGCTAATTGCGCCCATTTGCGGGCCTTCGAGGAGGCTCCAAAAATAAAGCTTTTTTTAGGCACAAGGACATTAATAGGCGCGTTTAAAAAGCTTTTGAATATTTTTTTTTATTTACTAAGAAACTTACACCAATATAACTAGCAAATGGTCCTGTATAGTTTTTATGTCTTTTTCAGTTATTTAAAATCTGGTTACTCATAGGTGATGGATCAGACACGCTGATTAAAATGCTTATTTTTTGTGATAAACCCATTGGCCGTGAATTTAATTCTGGAGGGATGGAGGCGGGTCAGCTGGTTTCCGAGTTCTGGTCCCACCCCCAGCTGCCTCCAGTCTGCAGACGTGATTTTCCCTTGATTGGCCTTGTTTAGCCTGCCCTGCGGGCTTACCAGCCAATTAACAGGAAGTGGGTCTGATGATGTCATTTGATGACGCGTCACCTGCCAGTTTCCTTAAAGGGACCATGCACAATTTTATTTTGACAGTTGATCTGTCAGTGTTTGACAGCATTGAGGTGCTGCAAACACTGACAATCACTGCACAAAGGTAAACATTTGCACCCAGGCTCTCCCATGACTCCCTCCATATGCTTAAGGAGGGAGTCACAGCATGCAGGGAGGTTCTGTTCCCTTCCAAGGATGGAAGAGACCTCCCCAGGACACCAACTTACCTTGAACCTCCACCCAACCCTCTCTATCTACTTTATCACTTTCCCATCTCACTAGCCACCCCTCACACTCACCCTCATCCTACTGCAAACATACCAACTAACAACACACAAGGGTAGGCACTTGAGAGGTTTCACCAATGTCCATGTGAAGTTTCTGGTAATGTGTTGTCATACAGTGTAATATATTTTTCCAAAAGTGCCGCTTATTGGACAGATCTGAGCGCACGTTGAGAAGTGTCTGACTGAGTTCCAGTGATTGTTCAGTCATAACTCTCCCCCCACCCCCCCCCCCCCACCCCACCCCGCTATAGTGATGAGTGTGCATGGAATGGCTTGGACATTAAAGGGATGCTTCACGGTGCTGGTGTGGGATGGTGTCAACCTGGTGCATCATGTGGCAGCCAGGGTTTACAGCATCAAGTGAAGAACATCTGGCCATGGTGATGCCATCACTGGCCTCCCGGTCAGCAATTTTGTCGGGGGCTGTTGCCCTGTGTCCAGTGCAGCATCAGGTGGGTGAGGAGGAGGTTGGTGCTACTGGTGCCGGTGCTGCTGTTATGGCTGGTTGTGGTGCTGCCGCGGCTGCTTTTCCTCTGAATCTGACGACCAGGATGAGAGGATGTAAATGGTTCCCACCCCGTTGCTATAGATTTCAGTTGAAGCAAGAAGCTTGCAAGCACACACTGAAAGTGGCCTGAAATTATTCCAATCGGGTAACACTGCAGATGGGTGTCAGCTTGAACAGTCACAAGGTCATTAGATTTGCAAAATCTTATCCCAAAGCTCCAACAACAAAGTTGTTGCATTTGAATGGCAGCCATGTTACAGGAGCGCTTTTAAAGTGCTGCACCAATGACTCCAAATCATGTCCTCGAGAAACTCGTCTCCTTGCAGCTGGCCTGTTTCTGACAAGACGGGAAACAGGAGCCAGAAGCACAAAAATGGGAAACCACCATAAAAATAGGATTAGTAAGGCAGTTAATAGGCTACTAACTGCCTTAACTGCCTGTCCCAGTTTGGGAGCGGCTGACCCGACACTCACGAAAATCTGGTGGGGGCGGGATGGAGGCGGGTTGGGTGTCTGAAGCCATTTTTTCCTATTTTCGCTGCCCACCCGCCTCCAAACCCGCCTCCTCAGGGCTATTAAAATCGAGCCCATTGTCTCCTTACTGGGATATGGTTCCTTAAGTGTTGTGTCCTCTGTGGTACCTCACCCAAATGGCCACTATTCATCTGTGAACTTTGACAGTGAGTGGCAGCAGCCTATCTGATCGTGGAGATGGGGGATTCAAACTGAACAAAGTTACCACTCTTAAATATATCAAGGAATATTTTTTAAAGCATAAACATTTTTTAAACGATACGTTTTAAAACGCTTCTCGATTGCACTGGTTCATGGCAGATTTTACGTTCTGTAATATGAGTTTGAGCGGAAACTCGGGGAAAAAAAACACTTCTCCAAACGAGTGCAATTTTGGATGAAATTTGCACCCGGATGGCCGATTGCGCCCAAAGAGGAAACTCTACCCCAGGGAATTTGAAGGCCCACCTAACTTTCCTCATGACATAACCTCAAAGTGTCCCGTTTTTTGACCTTTTTATTACATCCTCTTACGAAGGCATTGGCTCCTTACTGGGATATGGCTCCTTAAGTGTTGTGTCCTCTGTGGTACCTCATCCAAATGGCCACTATTCATTTTGTGAACTTTGACGGTGAGTGGCAGAAGCCTATCTGATCGTGGGGATGGGGGATTACAGCTGAACCCAATCCTTCCCTCACTTAACATCGCCACACATGGACTTTCTGGAGGGTTACCAGATAGTGATCAAGTTTATTATATTGGTAATGTGCAATATCATATGCATCAATGGACTTCCGTGTTAAAATAGATTTTTGCCATGTACAAGTTAATGAGCCATTATAAAACATAAAAAAGTTGTGTTAAGAACATAAGAACATCAGAAATAGGAGCAGGAGTAGGCCATATGGCCCCTTGAGCCTGCTCCGCCATTCATTAAGATCATAGATGATCTTCTACCTCAACACCACTTTCCCGCCCTATCACCATATCCCTTGATTCCCTTAGTGTCCAAAAGTCTATCGATCTCAGTCTTGAATATCCTCAACGACTGAACATCCACAGCCTTCTGGGGTAGAGAATTCCAAAGATTCACAACCCTCTGAGTGAAGAAATTTTGCCTCCTTTCAGACCTAAGTAGATGACCCCCTAGTTCTAGACTCTCCAATCAGGGGAAACAGTCTCTCAGCATTTACCCTGTCAAGCCCTCTAAGAATTTTACACGGGTTCCTAGTAAAAGGATCCTAAATTGTACTGCAAATCTGTTTTTACTTAATCTACAGTTTTTAATATGAACCAAAGTAATTGTGAATTTTGTGACCTTTGCCCAGCAATTTTCATTTAAGTATAAATTCACATTCTACATAACCATACAGGCCGAAGTTACAATGTTGCCAGGTACTATTTCGCTTTTTTGGGGGGAATCTGAGCGTTGCTGGCAAGACCCTAGTTACCCTTGAGGACATGATTGTGGGCCTTCTTCTTGAACTGCTGCAGTCTGGGTGGTGAAGGTGCTCCCATAATGCTGTTAAGTAGAGAGTTCCTGGATTTTGACCCATTCTGTACTGGAACAGCTTAGCTAGGGATTGGGCTAGTACAGGAGCACAGGTCTTCAGCACTACAGCTGGTATCTTGTCGGCACAAGTAGCCTTTTCTCTGCACAGTGCACTCAGACATTTCTTGACGTCAAGTTGAGTGAATTGAATTGTTGAAAACTAGAACCTCTGATGGTGGGAACCTCAATGGTAGGCTGAGAAGAATCATCCACTTGGCACTTCTGGCTGAAGATGTTTGCAAACAAATCAGCCTTGTCTTTTGCACTCAACTGCTGGGCTCCACCATCGTTGAAGATGGGGATAATCATGGACCCTCCTTCTCCTGTTAGTTACTTAATTGTGGCATGGTTGCAGAACTATATCAGTTCAATTGTTTATGTTGGATAGCAAAATATGTTCATCTTTCATATGTTAATATGAAATAATATAAATAATATATAATAAATAATAAGACTGTGGAGCATAAATGCTGGCATAGACTAGTTGGGCCGAATAGCCTGTTTGTGCTGTAGACTCTATGTAATATGTAATATGACCAAGTTTAAAAGACAATAATTTTCTTGTTCTCAAGAATCAACCAACAAAAATGGAAGCGTCTTCTGGAGAGGAACAAGCTGTGGTAATTTATATTTGTAAAGTTAGAGTGTGACCGTGACTGGGAGAAAGCAAACAAATCTCCAGGGGAGATGGTGGGGGGGTTGAACCATGAAAAAATATTTAGTTGATAAAACACATCTCACTGACTGAAATTACTAGATGTATTTTGAGTCGGTAATGTTCAGAACTGGTATGTTCACTTGAATGAAAGTAATTGATTTGCACCTTCTGTACTCATTCGTATGCAATAAACCACACCACAGCTCATCAAATTAGTTATTTCTTCTTAAAATCTATATCTGAACTTTTTTAAACCAGCACTAGATGGATGGTTTATTAACTCTTTAGTATATTCTAATAACACTCATTGGCCTGCCATGATTTTGCTCATGAACAAAAGCAAATAAACGTTTACCCCACTTCTCTGGGGATTCCGCAGATCTTCTTCCGAAGTTACAGTGGCAGATTAGGAGGACCCCTGCGGAAATTCAATCACTGTTGAAAGGAACACAGATCTCGGCTTCATCTACTCAGCTGAATACAAGCTGCGACATTTACTGAAAGAAATCTTATGTGTATTACCTTGACACGCCACTGCTGATTAGGACATTAGATCCATCAAGCAGTAGTTATACAAACTACCCTTGGAGAGACATAGGTAAGTTTCTGTGCAATATTCCAATATTTGAAAAATATTCAAGTGCCCGCAACATTTGAAAGGATGTTAAGGATTTCTCTTCAAACATTTCAGTGAAAAGTAGCTTGCATAAAAAAAATAACAAGTAAAGTGAATTTGATCTTGAGTTCCTGGATGCGTTAAAGTGATTGAGTCCAAGTTAGGTTGGGTCTTTGAGAGGAACAGACTGAAATTGCATTGACAATTAATGCAGATTTAGTTCTTTTAGTAGCAGAAACTTGATAGTCCTGAATTAATTGCCATCTCACTCAAATACTACAAAGAAAGGCTCGTCCAGTTAAAGGAAATGGCACAATGTTGTGTTCTGAAGTTGGGATTAAGATATGGTAGAGAAGAAATTGCTCTGCTCACAATGTATGGTAACACCATCAACACATTCCCCTGGAATTTCCGTTGAGGCTACTGACACCTGAAAATCTTGCTCAGGGAGCTCGTCCTGTTGCACACTTGGCCGTGACGTTGTAAAATGCAGCAAAGCAGCAGCTCTTCGAGTGCTACAGCTTGCCATTAAAGGGGAAGTTGTGGGGATGGCCAAAAAGTGGACCAATTAGTCACATGACCCAGCGGAGACATGTAGGCAACACTTTCTCCTTTGATGCTGAGTGGTAAGAGGTCCTGAGGCAGGAGATGCACAAATGGACGGTGACCTTACTTGGGAAGTAATGCCACCCATCAGTAAAAGCATCAATGCCGGCTGCATTGAAGATGGCCACTGATTGAGTGAGTGCAATCACCCTGCTCCCTGGTATCTGGCTACAAATGAAGACGTTTGCTCACATCAGGAGCAAGGCAAAGGCCAGTGTGTGTTTCACTTTTCCACATATTTCTTGTTGGGCCCATTAATCATGGCACATGCCTAATTTGGGATCTCCTACCTCCTCTGATAGGCATCAATTCAAGCACTGTGCAAGACCATTGCCATTTTGCACACACGCTTTTTATTTTGCCAAAATTCTTTGACACACATTTCTTGCAGGTGGAGGTGCAGCTGAGGAGACAGACACTGAGGTGTCTGGGGCAAGGCATTCCTCTGCATTTAGGATGTGTTTCAGTGGGATCAGCAGCCATGGATGCAGAGGATAGCCCTGTTCTAACGGCAGGCGCAAAGGTGCCGAATTTCTAGCCCTTTATTTTTATACCATCACTGCCATATTCTTCATTTTACTTCTGAATGTACTTCAAAAATTTATGATGGTGGAAGATTAGAGTAACTATAAATTCCCATTCCGTAGCTGTGAGATTCATCCTTTCTAAGCAGATAGAGCGGAGATGTTCCCATTTTAACAGCTGCACTGAGCTACTGGCTCTGGGTTACTAAACAATGTGTTCATAGCAACTGGTTATTAATACACACAGTGTCATTCATTTGTACTGAAGCAGTCAGAACTAATCATAGTCAGTAATTAGCACCAGCATGCACAGTGCTACATGCTCAGGGCACCAAGTATGTATGAAACCAGCTCTTTATCTGCATGTTACATAAAGCTACCGTTTTTGCTTAAAAACATGCATACCAGCGATGCACACCAGGAAAAAAGAAAGAGCTTGCATTTATATAGCATCTTTTAATTCCTCAGGACATCCAAAAATGCTTCACAGCCAATGGATTACTGTTGTAATGTAAACAAAATGCAGCAGCCAATTTGTGCACAGCATGGTCGTGTAAAGAGCAATGAGACAGGTGATGAAGTAATCTATTTTAGTGGTGTCGGTTGAGGGATAAACGTTGGCCAAGACTCTGGGAGAACTCCCCTGCTCCTCTTTGAATAGTGCTGTGGGATCGTTTATGTCCAGCAGAGAGGGCATTAGTTTAATGTCTCATTTGAAAGATGGCAGCCGTGAAATTCGGCACCTTAGCGTCGGCTGTTAAGGCCGGTTTCGGCAAAAAAAATGGTGGCCGCCTCGCTTCCGCCCACTTCCGGTGCAGCCCGCAGCAGCTGCCATTTTGGGCAAGTCGGCAGCATAGCCGTTGCATGCGTTCACCAGAAAAATGCTGATCGGTCAGATTGTGATGACAATCAGTGTGCAACGCTGATTTGCCGCACGACCTGCTATTTTGAATGTCACGCTCGACTGCACGCTGTCTCCAAAATACAAACAGCTGAACATGCGCTCAGCTGCACAAGGGATCCCCCACCAGCGCCATTTAAAGAGATCATCACCAACTTGCAGGTGACTTGCTTTTTGATTTCTACTGGCTCTGTGTAAGTTTGTGCAACAGTTTGGAGCTTTCTACAGTTATTTAAAGTTGGCGAAGTGACAAGGAGTGGTGCTGCAAGTGGAGAAGGCCTTGCTTCTGATTTAAAGGGTTCTGCTCAGACCACTTGCTCCCAGTCATGAGGGCTCTACTTGCAATCCCCGTAGTGCAGGAGCATGACAGGGCGATGGAGCAGAGGCAGCAAAGGAGACAAGCTGCTCGCCGAGGTAGGAGGAGGAGGGGCAGGAGGGCTCTCAGCAGGAGGCGTTACCCACCTAAGGTCTTCCGAGAGCACTTCTCCTACCTGCACTTAAGCCAGGCGCAGTGTATTCGGAGGCTCCACTCCACCGAGGAGGTGGTCACAGAACTCTGCCACCTTCTGGAACCAGCCCTGCAGCCTCAGAGCAGGGTGACGACGGTACTGCAAGTGGTCCTCGAGATCACCGTGGCCCTCAATTCTTTCCGCCACTAGATCCTTCCAGTCTGGAGCAGGCGAGATAGCTAACATCTCCCAGTTCACCGTCCATCGCTGCATCCGGCAGGTCACAGGGGCTCTGTATTCCAGGGAAGGGACTTCATTGTCTTCTCTCTGAACAGAGAGAAGTAGGAGGAGTGGGCACATGGCTTTGTCAGGATATCGGGCTTCCCCATGGTGCAGGGTGCCATTGACTGCACACACGTGGTTTTGTGGGCGCCGCATATCAATCCTGAGATGTACCGAAAAAGCAAAGGCTACCATTCACTTAATGTGCAGTTGGTGTGCGACCACACCAAGCACATCATGATGGTGAGTGCCCGGTGTCCTGGCAGCAGTCATGATGTCTTCATCCTGCACCAGTCCGCTGTGCCAGCAATCTTCCAACCACCATGTCGAACCCGAGGGTGGCTGCTTGGAGACAATGGCTATCTGCTCTACACCTGGCTGATGACTCCCCTCTGCATCCCCACAACTCATGGCCAGTAATCATATAATGGGAGTCATGCTGCCACGAGGAACCTCATTGATCAGACCATTGGGGTGCTAAAGCAATGGTTCTGCTGCCTTGACCACTCGGGAGGAGCCCTCCATTACTCGCCGGAGTGGGTGTCCCATTTTATGGTGGTCTGCTGCACGCTCCACAACTTGGTGACCGTGAGGGTGCAGCCCTTGCCACAATGGGTTCCACGACCACCTCAGGAGGAGGAGGAGGAGGAAGGGAAGAGGCGGAGGAGGAAGGGAAGAGGCAGGCAGCAGATCCCTGTTCCAGACGGGCTGTCCGTGAGCGCCTCATCAGAATCCGGTTCCCCTGAATGAAATTCCAGATCCCCGTTGCTCACCACTTACCCACCTTACCATCCCTCAGTAACAGAACATCACAGCGTCCTCTTGGGAATAAAGTTCAAATGAGAGCCACCACAAAACAAAGATTCCAAACATAATTTATAAATGAATCGATCCAAAACTACATAACAAAGTCAACTAATCACCCTTGTGCATTCACTTAGTGTCTTTCTTTCCTGTTCCTTTGCCTATTCTAATGCTACCCCAGTGGTTGTAGCATGGCAGGTGGAAGGCTGCTGACTTTCCTTGGGGGACACTGCAGATGGGGTTGCAGGATGACCTCGAGCAGCTCTGGGCCCAGAAGGCCCGGCTGTAGACTGCACCACCTCGGCATGGGTGGCAGCAGTCTGGGCTGACTGGCTGACAGGCAACAGCAAGGGCACTGGCGGAGTGGCAGTGGTGGGAGTAGGAATGCTGTCATCCTGAGAGAGGACAGCAGGTTCGTGCTCCACGGAGCCACTGCCACTCCCCCGGGGCGGCGCCTCAGCATTCCAACCATCTGCAGGGGCACAGATTGCTGGACTGCTGTGAGACCCTGCAAGCCCGTTTCCCCACTCGTAAACCCAGTCACGATCTGTCTGAGCTTGAATGGCAACAAGTCGAGACTGAATGAGAGCAGTCTGAGCTTCCAGTGCAGCACTCAGATGTTGGGTCGCTTCCACTTGTGCTACAATGAAAGCTGCGACATTGGCCATCACACCCAGCATCATGGTTGGGTCCACAAGTTCCATTCTGGAAATCATGGGCTCCAAGCTCCACGCAAAGCCCTGTGCAATGTTGGAGCCGGGACTCCTCCATGCTCCTTGATACTGACAAGAGGATTTCTGGCAGGCCCACCATTGCATCAAGTATTTCTGTGTGCATGCCCATCACCCTTCTTCTGAAGGCCGCCCCATTGAAGTCATCATCTGTGTCCTCTGCAGCAGAACTTGTGCACGAACTCGCCCTCCGGGAAGCTGGCACCTGAAGTACCCTTTCCCCCTGGCCTGGCTGCAGCTCACTCATGCCCAGTGACTCAGCCCGTAAAGATCCCGCCTCTAAACTACCTTCTAAAGTACACGCAGTGCCATTTTCTGAGCTGGTACCTGGGCGTGTCAGATCAAGTGACTCTCCTCCTCTACTAGGTCGGGGACAGGCTGGGCAGATGGCAGTTCTTGGGTATCTGAAAGGAGAAAGGCACAAGGGTCGGGTTGTGGTGAGGGGAGGTGGGGAAAGCAAGATGTGCATGCTTACACCATCAGCAGCTTGTAAGTGAGAAGAGATTGTACCATGAGGGGGAAGTGGGATGTGAGAAGAAGGATTAGGTATGAGCATACTGCCATCAGCAATGCTTTCATGCTCGCCATGGCCTCAGTGACCCTCCAATATCTGCAGCATCATCTCCTCCAGCGCAGTGCAGTTTGAAAGACGTGCTTCCCCTCCACCTGTCTGCTACTGCTCACGGCGGTTGTGAGCCACCTTGGCTTGCAAGAGAAAGGGAAGTGTGTCAGTGAATGTGGTGCAGTGTGTTTGGGTGATGTGCCTGTCATGCTTGAATAGCTGGCAGTGTGTGCAAGGTGTAAGATGTGGGTGTGAGGCTTGCAGCAGTGGTAAGTGTGTGAGGGTGAGGTGAAGCTATGATTGTGAGGTAAGAGTCCTGATTGCTAGAGATTGTTGGTAGGTGAGTGATGGGGGTATGGTGCATTGAGCAGTGTGTGAGGCTAGTGGTGCAGCTGGTGCGATATGGCATTTGAAGATGCAATCACTCACCTTGACCACTCGTGTGAGGTCATTAAACTTCTTACAGCATTGGATCCAGGTCCTGGGGGAAACACACGGCACTAACGACTTGTGCTATCTCCTCCCACTGCCTTCCTGCATTCTGCCTGGAGGGCCTCCTGCCCCCACCACCTTGTGGGTAGAAGACCTGTCTTCTTCTGTGTACCCCCAGAACCAAGGCTTCCAGTGCTGCATCAGAGAACCGCCTTGCCATTTCTCTTTTTTGTTGAGCCATGGCTTTATCCAGAGTGACAATGAGCTGCCTCTGCAACAAAGCACCTCCCCTTTAGAAGTGCAGAGAGCCAAGGAAAAATTTTATTAGCCAGTAGACTACAACCAATATTGACGGCACTCTTGAGTGCAGAGCCAACCAGCAGCGCTTATAGTGCTGAGCTCAGCGCTCCAATCTTGTAAATGAGCAGCTAACATGAATTTTGCGTGCTGCTTGCACCACTTCTCTTGCACAGCTTCTCTTCCTCAGAGGGGATTTAGCCAAAGTGGACTGGAAACAGCTACTTGAAGGTAAATCTGTGTCAGAGCAGTGGGAGGCATTCAAGGTGGAGATCCGGAGGGTTCAGACCAAATATGTGCCCTTAAAGAAAAAAGGTGGGACTAACAAATCTAGAGCCCCCTGGATGTCTAGGGACACACAGGGTAGGATAAAGAAAAAAGGGAGGCGTATGACAGATACCAAGGGCTAAATACTCCAGAATCTTTAGAGGAGTACAGAAAGTGCAGGTGTGCAATTAAAAAGGATATTTGGAAAGCAAAGAGAGAGCATGAAAAATTCTTGGCAAGTAAAATCAAGGAAAACTCAAAGATGTTTTATAAATATATTAAGAGTAAGAGGATAACTAAAGAAAGAGTAGGGCCTATTAGAGATCATGAGGGTAATCTGTGTGTGGAGGCAGAAGACGTCGGTAGGGTTCTTAATGAATACTTTGCGTCTGTTTTCACAAAGGAGAGAGGCGAAGCAGACATTGCTATCGGGGGGAGGAGTGTGAAGTATTAGATGAAATAAACATAGTGAGAGAGGAAGTATTAAGGGGTTTAGCAGCTTTAAAAGTGGATGATCTGGATAAGGGAACTAAATGTAATATCTCCAAGTTTGCAGATGACACAAAGCTGGGTGGGCGTGTGTGCTCCGAGGAGGATACTGAGAATCTCCAGGATGATTTGGACAGGTTGGGTGAGTGGGCAGAAGCGTGGCAGATGCAATATAACGTGGATAAGTGCGAGGTTATCCACTTTGGTGTCAAAAACAGAAAGGCAGACTATTATCTGAATGGCAATAGATTGGGAGAAGGGGAAGTGCAACGAGACCTGGGTGTCCTTGTGCACCAGTCGCTGAAGGTAAGCATGCAGGTGCAGCAGGCGGTGAAGAAGGCAAATGGTATGTTGGCCTTCATAGTGAAAGGGTTTGAGTATAGGAACAGGGATGTCCTGCTGCAGTTGTACAGGGCCTTGGTGAGACCACACCTTGAGTACTGTGTGCAGTTTTGGTTGCCTTATCTGATGAAGGATGTTCTTGCCATGGAAGGAGTTCAGCGAAGATTCACAAGGCTGATACCTGGGATGTCAGGAATGACATATGAGGAGAGATTGGGTCGATTGGGCTTATACTCGCTGGAGTATAGAAGAATGAGAGGGGATCTCATCGAAACATATAAAATTCTGACAGGTCTGGACAAACTAGATGCAGGAAGAATGTTCCCGATGGTCGGAGAGTCCAGAACCAGGGGTCATAATCTAAGGATAAGGGGTAAGCCATTTAGGACAGAAATGAGGAAGAATTTATTCACCCAGAGAGTGGTGAACCTGTGGAATTCTCTACCACAGAAGGTAGTTGAGGCCAAGTCATTAAATATATTCAAGAATGAGGTAGATATATTTCTTAAAGCTAAAGGTATCAAGGGATATGGGGAGAAGGCAGGTACAGGGTACTAAGTTTGGATGATCAGCCATGATCTCATCGAATGGCAGAGCAGTCTCGAGGGGCCGAATGGGCTACTCCTGCTCCTATCTTCTATGTTTCTATGTTTTCTATAAATCCCCAGGCCCGGATGAAATGTATCCCAGGCTGTTAAGCGAAGCAAAAGAGGAAATAGCAGAGGCCCTGATCATCATTTTTCAATCCTCTCTGACTTCAGGTGTGGTGCCGGTGGACTGCTAATGTGGTACCGTTGTTCAGAAAGGAAGAAAAGGATAGACCGAGCAATTACAGGCCAGGCAGCCTAACCTCGGTGGTGGGAAAATTATTGGAAAGAATTCTGAAGGACAGGGTAAATCTTCATTTAGAAAGACACGGATTAATCAAGGATAGTCAGCACAGATTTGTTAAGGGAAGGTCATGTCTGACAAACTTGATTGAATTTTTTGAGGAGATAACAAGGATGGTAGATGAGGGTAGTGCATTTGATGTACTGTATATGGACTTTAGCAAGGCTTTTGATAAGGTTCCACATGGCATACTGGTCATGAAGTTAAAAGCCCATGGGATCCAGGGCAAAGTGTCAAGTTGGATTCAAAACTGACTTGGAGACAGGAAGCAGAGGGTAATGGTTGATGGGTGTTTTTGTGACTGAAAGGCTGTTTCCAGTGGGGTTCTGTAGGGCTCAGTACTAGGTCCCTTGCTTTTTGTGGTATATCAATGATCTAGACTTGAATATCGTGGATATGATTAAGAAGTTTGCAGATGATACTAAAATCGGCTGTGTGGTTGATACTGAAGAAAGAAGCTGTAGACTGCAGGAAGATATCAATAAATTGATCAGGTGGGCAGAACAGTGGCAAATGGAATTCAATCCGGAGAAGTGTGAGGTAATGCAGTTGAGGAGGGCTAACAAGGAAAGGGAATACACATTAAATGGTAGGACACTGAGTAGTGTAGAGGAACAAAGGGACCTTGGAGTGCATGTCCACAGATCCCTGAAGGTAGCAGGCCAGGTAGATAAGGTGGTTAAGAAGGCATACGGAATGCTTGCCTTTATTAGCCGTGGCATAGAATACAAGAGCAGGGGGGTTATGCTTCAACTGTATAAAACACTAGTTAGGCCTCAGCTAGAGTGCTGCGTGCAGTTCTGGTCACCACATTACAGGAAAGATGTGATTGCACTAGAGAGGGTACAGAGGAGATTTACAAGGATGTTGCCGGGAGTAGAGAATCTTAGCTATGATGAAGACTGGATAGGTTGGGACTGTTTTCCTTGGAACAGAGGAGGCTGAGGGGAGACTTTATTGAGGTGTATAAAATTATGAGGGGCATAGATAAAGTGGATAGAAAGGACCTACTTCCCTTAGCAGAGGGGTCAAAAACCAGGGGGCACAGATTTAAAGTAATTGGTGGAAGGTTTAGAGGGGATTTGAGGGGAAATTTCTTCACCCAGAGGGTTGTGGGGGTTTGGAACTCACTGCCTGAAAGGGTGGTAGAGGCAGGAACCCTAATCACATTTAAAAAGTACTTGGATGTGTACTTGGGATGCTGTAACCTGCAGGGCTACGGACCAAGAGCTGGGAAGTGGGATTAGGCTGGATAGCTCTTTGTTGGCCGGCGCAGACACGATGGACGGAAATGGCCTCCTTCCGTGCTGTATCTTTCTATGATTCTATGATTCTATGATTCCCGCTCCCGCATCGTTACCTCTGGTGTCCCCCAAGGATCTATCCTTGGCCCCCTCCTATTTCCCATCTACATGCTGTCCCCTTGGCGACATCATCCGAAAACACAGCGTCAGTTTCCACATGTACGCTGACGACACCCAGCTCTACCTCACTACCTCATCTCTCGACCCCTCCACGGTCTCTAAGTTATCAGACTGTTTGTCCGACATCCAGTACTGGATGAGCAGAAATTTTCTCCAATTAAATATTGGGAAGACCGAAGCCATTGTTTTCGGACCCCGCCACAAACTCCATTCCGTAGTCACTGACTCCATCCCTCTCCCCAACATCTGTCTGAGGCTGAACCATACTGTTCGCAACCTTGGTGTCATGTTTGACCCTGAAATGAGCTTCCAACCACATATCCGCACCATAACAAAGACTGCCTACTTCCACCTCCGTAACATCGCCCGTCTCCGCCCTTGCCTCAGCTCATCCACTGCTGAAACCCTCATCCATGCTTTTGTTACCTCTAGACTTGACTATTCCAATGCACTCCTGGCTGACCTCCCACATTCCACCCTACGTAAACTTGAGGTTATCCAAAACACAGTTGCCCGTGTCCTAACTCGCACCAAGTCCCGTTCACCCATCACCCCTGTGCTCGCTGACCTACATTGGCTCCCGGTTAAGCAGCGCCTCGATTTCAAAATTATCATCCTTGTTTTCAAATCCCTCCTTGGCCTCGCCCCTCCCTATCTCTGTAATCTCCTTCAGCCACACAACCCCCCGAGATATCTGCGCTCCTCTAATTCTGCCCTCTTGAGCATCCCTGATTATAATCGCTCAACCATTGGTGGCCATGCCTTCTGTGCCTAAACCTCTCCGCCTCTCTACCTCTCTCTCCTCCTTTAAGACGCTCCTTAAAATCTGCCTCTTTGAACAAGCTTTTTGTCACCTGCCCTAATTTATGCTTATGTGGCTCGGTGTCAAATTGTTTGTCTTATAATACTCCTGTGCAGTGCCTTGGGACGTTTTACTACGTTAAAGGTGCTATATAAATGCAAGTTGTTGTTGTTGTTGTTGCTAAACGGGCGCGGGCAGATTGCGCTTTGTGCTCCTCGCGCCCGTTTTTGGGCCCAATCCAATTTCACCCCCGGCAACTCCCGCACTGAAATGTTAGCTCAAGTCTCTGGTGGGAGGGCTTGAATCCACAACCTCTGACACAGAGATGGGAGTGCTAACGCAGTACCAAGGCTGACAGTTAAGGCTGAGGGTTAACTGTATTTCTGAATCAATTAAAGTAAATGTAAAATCCAATAATGATAACTGTTGCAGAAGAGAATGGGGTGGAAATTGCATAGTGCCGGCCAGCCGGAGCGAACTAGGTACAGGGAACGCTCTCTGTACCACAACAGGTAGGCCGGAAGCCTGATTGAAATTGGGCCTCAGGCCTCATTTAAATTAGACCGGCGAACCGGGGGAGAGGGTGGGGCGGGGGGCTGGGGAGCAGTGGAGGCATTCACAATGGGAGCTAAGCAGGGTCTGTCAACTGTCTTTGAGACTGCTGTGGAGCTGGGAAGAGCAAGATTGCTTCGCTGGGCTACCCAGGAATATCTTTTAAAAATATATTTTAATGACTTACATTTTGTTGACAGCTGCCTGACAGCTCCTAAGTGGGGCAGGACCGGCTCAATGGGGTTCCTTTAACAGGCATTATGCCCCGAATTTATGTATTCAAGGAGCCTAACACTTGTTTTAGGCGTCCGCCTGGGTTGCTTATAATATGGGCCCCACTAATTTAGCAGTGGGACCAATGCCTGCACAGATTGGACGCTGGCCATCCCACTGCTAAATTGTCATGCTTTGTGACCTTTTTATGCCTGGAAAACAGGCTGTGTATACCAATTTCTATCCCATATTTTCTTTTTTCTCTGCAAGCAAGATTCTAGTGATCAGCTAATGAGACATGATCTCAATTATGCAAATTTCATTTCCTGATGAAACCTTGAAAGATTTCACTGACAGGCGCAATATCCCATACATGAATATAAAGGACTTTTAGTTATTTTTCCCATCATTATACAAAGCTGCTTTCTTTTGCAAATATGCCTGGAAAAAAAAAAATCACACAGTGAGATAGCACTAACGATATGATTACTACTGACACTAATCAGCTGAAAATTGCTCAAAGAATATCTAAAAATATATCTCTTGTCACGGTTTTCTAAAAGATAAAATTACTTGTATGAGGAGAAAGATAGCACTTCCATGCCCTCCAGCATTTTCGATGGGAATGGTAACAGAGGTGAACATCTGAGGCCTTTCTGGTGCACTCCCACCCTAAGTCGGCTGGAGTGTGTCAGTAGGACTGCATATTAGGCTAGGACCAGGACGTGCTGGAACCCAGGCTTTTGTCAGGGATTTCATTAGCACTTGTCCTTACAACAACAACAACTTGCATTTATATAGTGCCTTTAATGTAGTAAAACGTCCCAAGATGCTTCACAGGAACAGTATCCACCAAAATTTGACACCGAGCCACATAAGGATATATTAGAACAGATGACCAGAAGCTTGGTCCAAGGGGTAGGTTTTAAGGGGCATCTTAAAGGAGGAGAGAGAGATAGAGAGATGGAAAGGTTTAGCGAGGGAATTCCAGAGCTTAGGGCCCAGGCAGCTGAAGCCATTGGCGCAAATGGTGGAGCAATTGAAATCAGGGATGCCCAAAAGGCCAGAGATAGAGGAGCGCAGAGATCTCGGAGGGTTGTAGGGCTGGAGGAAATTACAGAGATACAGAGGTTCAAGGCTATGGAGGGATTTGAAAACAAGGATGAGAATTTTAAAATCGAGGCGTTGCTGGACTGGGAGCCAATGTAGGTCAGCGAGCACAGTGGTGATGGGTGAACGGAATGGTGTGAGTTAGGATATGAGCAACAGAGTTTTGGATGAGCTCAAGTTTAGGTAGGGTGGAAGATGGGAGGCTGGCCAGGAGAGCAATGGAAAAGTCAAGTCTAGAGGTAACAAAGGCATTGATGAGGGTTTCAGCAGCAGACAAGCGGAGGCAAGGGCGGAGTCGGTAATGTTATGGAGGTGGAAGTAAGTGGTCTTGGTAATGGAGCGGATATGTGGTTGGAAGCTCATTTCATGGTCAAATATGACACCAAGGTTGTGAACAGTCTGATTCAGCCTCAGACAGTTGCCAGGGAGAGGGATCGATTTGACAATGGTCTATGTCTTACCAATATTTAGTTGGAGGAAATTTCTGCTCATCCAGTATTGGATGTCAGAGAAGCAGTGTGACAAATGAGAGACAGTGAAGGGGTCAAGCCAGGCGGTGGTGAGGTAGAGCTGAGTGTTGTCAGAATACAAGGTTAATGGCCTGAGGATGGCTGGGGCGGAGAAGAGGAAAGTCCCAAAACAGGGCATTCCTCCACCCTCAGCTCACAAAGGCCCGGTAGATCTTTGGTGGTCGGTAAGTCCAGTGAAAGCAGACCAACTTGAGGGATCAGGCCAGGAAACTGGCCTGGATTCCTAAAGAAAAAGATTGGCCTTGAGTATTTTTCCGTCCCTTTAAAAAGATGTTTCTGAAAGGGGCTCCGGCACCTCCCGCTGGACTTGCCAGTCATCGCAGTCTTTGGAGGAAGGCAGGCAGCCAGAATGAAGGGAACCCATCCTTATCCTGCTAACTTTTTCAAGGTCAGTGCCAGAACTCCCCAATGGTGCATCCTGACACTCACAAGTCTCCTGCGGATTTTCAGCCCCACCATGCAAAATGCTCTCATCATCCAGACATAGGGGGCGATTTTGCCAATGGGGGTGCATTGGAGGCGGGACTGCTGCTTGTCGGGTTTTAGTCCCGCCTCCATTTTCCCTTGATTGACCTTGTTAAGCCCGCCCAGCAGGCCAATTAAGGGGAAGCCGGTTACAGAGAACGTCAGTGTATGACGTTTCATCTGTCAAAATTTTTGACAGATAAATTGTCATCGTTTGACAGCTCTGTGAAGCTGTCAAACACTGACATTCTCTGTTATTCGATTAGTCCTTGTATTCAAGACTCATCAAACCTCTTTTGTGAGCAGAAATTAGATGGATGTTGCATTGGAGAATGCAGCAGCCATCTGTCATCTCTGCCGGTGAGATGCGAGACCCTCCACATCCCCAACTGTTCAAGCCTGCAGGAAGAAACAAAGGTAAGCAAACATTTTCTATCACTTTCTACTCACCTCACATACTTACCTCTCCACACTTGCACCCATCACTTACCTTCACAGCGCACCTTTGGTCCCCTCCGACCCCCGCAGACCCACTGCTCGCCTCGGTGACCCTGGCGGGGTTTCCCGACGTCGGGAAGCCCGCGCCTCTGTTGGAAAAATGGAGATAATCCTCTTAACTACCTTAAGTGGCTGTAATCCCCTTCCCGCCTCCAGGAGGCGGGACCCATCGCGGGTCGGCTACCCGCCACCTGGGAAGATGGAACGGAGGCGGGTTGGGGGCGGGATGGGCACCCGCCCCCAGATTCTGCCATTTTCCCGGCAGTCCTGCCTCCAAACCTGCCTCCCCAGGGCTGGCAAGATCGCGCTCTATTCTGCCACTGTGGCCCACATAACAATAGCCACTGCACTTCAAAGTACAGGAAACTCTTTATTAACCGGCACCGACGGGACCGGCGTGGTGCCGGTTTATCGAAAGTACCGGATAACGGAGAGTTATATCTACCGAGGCTATTTTTAACAAAGAGACTCCAGGCAGCGCGGGAGAATCAACTCCTGCTACTGCAGTGTTTCGGACTTCCGACAGCGCAGGAGGCTGAGTAGTGGCACTTTTGAAAACTACCCCTCCTGACTAAATCGGCGTTCGCGGACTCGGACTCGGACTCGGGATCGGCAACATTGCCGGTTATTTGAGAGGAGTTTTCGGAGTACTCGGCGTTCGCGGAGACTCGACTGCGACTCGGCAACATTGCCGGTTATTTGAGAGGAGTTTTCGGAGGATGATTTTTGCCGGTTAAGCGAGAATTCCGGATATTTGGGTGCCGGATAAACAAAAGTTTCCTGTAATTTGTTGTACATGAAGCATTTTGAGACATCTGAGAGGCAGGATAAGGCCTCACTTAAATGCAAATCTTTGTTTTCCATTTTTACTGTGAACACAATGGGTTAGATCTTGAATTTGCACGTTAGTGTAAAACGGGTGAGAGCGAGTCGGTAGCCAGTTTTACATTGATTTCAGTTGGAATAAAAATTTGGGAGAGATGTAAAACAAGCCGACGACTCGCTATCATCCATCTTATACTATCACACAAAGTCAAGATTTATATATACTATATATATAAAAATTTACACATCACATGCAATGCAAGCTACAGTTTATCTTATCTTATGAAGTGACTGGTCAGGATGGATAGCTCATTGGCAGTATTCAAGCAGATGTTTCTGGTTTCTAGCCTATTAAATGCAAGCAAGCTTTTGAACAAGGGAAGGTCAGTGTAATAATTATGCATATTGCCCAGATGGTAGTTCTGATTAAAACCTTGAATGTCTGAGAATGCAACTATTTTTCATTTGAATCTAGGCTGAGTGCTCAGCAAGGTTATGGTAGTGATCAGAAAAAAGTTAAGTATTTAGGGGAAAGTTTTCTCTTCATATCATCATCCCTCCACCTGTGGACATGGAGGGGTGATGAGGGCTGCAGTGCGAATCATTAAGTGGTGGATATTAATTTCCACCTTATGTGCAAAAAAAAGTTGCCAATTTGTAAATTAATTTCCTACAAAGTTTAGTTACAATTTGTCACAATTAACGTATTGAAGGTGGGTGGATATTAAGGGATGTTCTCCCAGGCACACTGGTCTCCTTGAACTTTTTTGATCACATTCGGGGGGCGGAAAGGAATTTCCCAGAAATTTTTGGCCAAATCGTTTTTTTGCCTCTCTCAGTTCATCATTGCTTTGTACCAGAGGCCCATGTCATCATGACTAATCATGCCTGTACACCTAGGCAAAGCACAGCCAACACTCAGCTAGATATACTGGGATGGGATGGGCAAACTGCAGAGCTCACCCATGGAATTTAATGGGAAGTCCTCTTTTTCTCAACCCTGAAGTCAGAACTCAAAATAATTGTTAGATTATGATGCCAATTTTTTTTTCTTATTTGATCTGCTTTTCTTTAGTTTTGCCATTTTATTTGTTTTTTTTTAATCTACTCCTCTCTGAATCACATTTTTTTCACTCCCTCATTTTTTGTTTTATCTGTTTTCAGTTTTCTTCTTATGGTATTTTTAATTTGTTTTCCTCTCTTCCTAGTCGTGATTTTCCCTCTTGTTGCCTCGTTAGCGTTCTCGATCCCTAACAGCTTTAGAAGGAATATAGCGACATAACTTCAATGTTAGTCCTCTAACTATGGATAGTGTCTTTGTGAACATGGTAGAGGACAAACTGTTTTCATTGTTTGACAATAAATCAAAGCACGGTATCTTGGTAATTTTTCACAGGGAAGCACGCTGCTATAATTTACTGTGTTGTAAAGCTTTTGGAATGGCCACTGTATGAAGAACTGAAGAGGAAATGTGCCTCCAGGATTCAGAAATGCCACTGTTGCTTGAATGGAGTCAATCACTCCAGTCTCACTATTGACTGTTCTGAACTTTTTAGTGTTAATCAACCATAGAAAAAAAAATGGACTGACTCCAGGGACCTTTATTGCTGACACCTATAGGCTATATATATTTTTACTATTATTATGATCACTGAGGTTAATTTAGTTCCTCCCCAACAGTGAGAATCTGTATTTTTCCCTTTTGCCTTGTTGATTGACTTGGAGCTGCTATCTGAATGTCGGTCGTGATGGTATATCTGAGCTTTATCATTGGATAATTAGGATATCCAATCATTTGTTTCACCAATAACTATGAAATATAAAACGATTAATTTCTCCAATTGTGCCTGTCTTTTCTCACTAATTGGAATTTTCCTCCAATCTCCCGGTCAATCCTTTCCTTGACCAATGTCATTGGTGCTGCCCACTAATCAGTACTGAAAATCCAACATACCTTTCTCATTAAAATGTTCCTAAAAGACAGAAAAAATTATAATCACTTTATTTAAAAAGAGTCTTGCACATTCATCATTATCTTTTTAAATTATCCCGAACTAAAGGGGCAGTTTGCGGAAGGAGATGGACTGTTTTTATTACAGGGACTGTTGATTTATTTTATTTAGGGAGTACTTTCAGCTGAAGCCTTGCATCTACTGTTATTTTGTCGGAAACAATATTCAGATGCTCTAGATAGGCAAAGATAGTTTAAAAACTGTCATGTTTGGAAGGTTGCTTGGTGTAGTCAGCTCTATGATCTGAGAATACAGTCCAGACTGAAGAGATGGAAGTATCTTCTTTCTGATGACTGCAAAGGTGTCATGTGAGCTAAGTTAGACCAATTGGCCAATTCCTAATGGCGTACAGGCCATAAAGATGCCCGTAATTTGGTCCTGATTAACATTAAATTGACAATATCATTCACACAGGGCATACAGAATGCCACAGCATGATACGAGGAGAGGGTAAGGGACAATTTCCAACTTTCAGCTACAATGGGTGTGGAGTGGGCGGGCCATCCACTGGGCCTACCTAAGCTGAAGCAAGAGACCCAACCAGTTTTCAGGGTCGGGCCTCATTTCCGAATGATCAGCGAGATATTTGTGAACTTCGAGCAGCTCACTTATTGGAGAAGGACGAAAATCTGGCAGGTCCATCCTGGTGGGTGGGGGGCGGGGGGGGGCTGGTCGTGGAGGGAGGCAGGGAGGAAGGAGAGGCAATCCAGAAGGAGGGCCACAAAGGGTCAGGCTTTGCAGGGGTTGATTTTTGAGGAGCCTGGGGGCAACCTGGCCCCTCAAAAATCACTTTTACACCTGAAACTTGTCTGTTTTTCAGGGGTTAGACCACTCCACGATGCACACTCTGCCCATTGCTACTTAAAGCTGTAAACGGGGTCTTACAAACTCCAATTTGCAAAGACGATTAGACTCCTGCATCTTTCGAGTGGGAACTCTGATCAGCCATTTTGAGCCCGCTTGAAAATTGTGTCAGGTGAACCTTGGCCCTGCCAATGACTGGATGATATTTTTTTTTCCAGTTTTCAACTACTGGCCATACCATTTGGTGGCAATTGAGAATCACCTGCAAGGAAGCAGGGTAGATGGTAGAACCAAATTTTGGAAAGCATTAGCTTAGAACAAACATGGGGCTAATAAGTTTCGGGGGATACAAAATTAAGTTAGAATAAGTTTCGGGGGATGCTGGAGTGGTTTTTGGGTGATGCAACAGTAAACTGAGACCCGTTTGATCATATTATGTGAGGTATTGATAAGAGGACCATTTGATCACAGCATAAGGGCTATTGATCAGAGGGAGTAAAGATGATGAGATTAAGATCTTCACACAATCCTTAGGCGAGTTTGAATAATAATTAAGTCAGTCTGCATACAATGATGTAGGGATATAAACAGGGAGAAAGAGAGAACTCGTGGCAGAGAATAGAAGGAAGAACATCATGAAGAGGCTGGGGTTACAAATCTACACGGAGAAGCGGCTAATACTGTTTTTCTTAATCCTCTGTACTGTTGCTAAAGTGATTGTATTTATTTTATTTATTTCATATCAATAAAGTCAGCACACAACCAAACCAATATGGAGCCTCCTTGGATGCTTACATACCCCCAGGGTGTTCTTTAGAGGTTGGACTTAAGCCATATAATCATAACGGTGCCAAAGTTTCCCCTACATGCCATAATATTGTATCTGGAATGGTGCTGACAAGGTGCACAAAATAAGTGAATAATTCTCCATTCCCCAACATTAACACGTTCCACTGTAAAGTGCACAAAAATCCTCCTCTTCCAAAATAAAGGAACACAAACTTTAAACGCAAAAAGAAAAAAAAAATACTGTATTTTTCCATTATTGGTTTTACATTTTCTGGTCTGGGAAAATCATGGCAGACCATAACATCCTTCATACAATTATTAAGGTACAGGAAGTTAAACCAGTAGGCATTTACATACTGTAATTTTTTTAATACACACACACCACAAACACTACGCTGCTGGTACAATGAATTCATTGATTCTAACGTTCTCACTTTCTGTCGTGTTTCTCATTCAGTGTATAAATAAAAAGATGAAATGCTTTCGATATACTGACAGAACTCAGTGGTTCATGAGATGTGACAATTCTTCCCAAAGCAGAATTGAACTGCCTTTCTGGACAGTTTATTTTTTGCTATTTTAGCACATTGACTTCATTTATTTAACTTCTTTAGACCAGATTCAATAGCAACATTCAAAAGAGAATTGGATAAATACTTGAATAGAAAAAAAATTACAGGGCTATAGGGAAAGAGCAGGGGAGTGGGATTAATTGGATAGCTCTACTAAAGAGCCTGCACAGGCATGGTGGGCCGAATGGCCTCCTTCTGTGCTGTATCATTCTATTGCTCATAAACCCTCCAATACCAGCTTTATTTTTCCATTAAATGTAATGTTTTTTATATCAACAATATTAAGTTAATTGCACAGACTTATTGAACATATACAGGCAAGTAAAGTTACTGATGCTCGAAAAAATTGGGAAATAACTGTTCTAATATTAATATCCATATAAAAATGGATATATAAAAATTCTGTTTTTTCACAGAATGTCAGATGAACTTAGTTTAGTTCATTGCTTGTCATCCTCAACAAATCTTACTGACACTTAAAATCGAAATTGTCGCACTACTAAATATCTGCTCTGTACCACTGTTCTAAAAATATTCCCACTAATTTGCATAGATCTCAAGTTGCCGATACTCACAGATCACGGTGTTCTAAATTAGGATTTAGCCAACAGCTTTTATTTTACTCACCAATTTTTCATTTATGCAAATAAAACCTGGACACTCCCGAGTTAGATGGTTAAAAAGCTTACGCAGAGGTAGGTGCTTGCAAACTTCTATATATGCTTGTATATATTGTGATGCACAAGACATCGCAGTTCTGTGGGACAGGCTGGATGAACCAGAGGGCCTTTTCCTGTCTGTCATTGTTGGCATGTTCTCACTTGTGAGACCTCTATTAGTGATAGTAGGGGTAGTAGAAGAGGCTACCTCTAATTGCAAATTTCAGGACATATCAAGAACTCGTTCCTGCTCAAGCTATAAATTTGCTTATTAATTTTTATTGTATGCAAATCATTCTGTTACACAAGGTCATAATTTACTAAAATTTAAATATCGACCAATGAATCAACAATGTTCAAAATAGCCTTTTCCAAACCTGAAGGTCCATAAAATTCAAAGAGGACAAACCAAGTGACAAAGAAATATAAACACAAATAGAAGTGAGCTAGCTGGGCTGAATAGGCTAGATTGTGGCCCGCAGGTCACCCCTGATCAGAAGGTACCTTTCTTTTATGGTATAGGCCTTTCATGTTATCACGGCTATGGAAAATAGGGCACTTACTCATTTATAGATCTATTATGTTCCCAGTCATCTGTTCAGAGTCACCACAAATACATCTTGAATCAGATCATAAGTTTTAGAACAGTATGGATAAAGCAAACAATGACGAGTGAGAAGGTGGCTGCCCTATGTCATAGGTTCCACCTGGATGCCTAACATCTGGTGAAGGGCAATGTTCTTGCAGCCTGTTTGTGGATAAATCCAGTCCTTCCATCATGTGCTCAGTAGTGATTTATCCTGCAGAGTTTTTCTATGTGACCATATCATTGGGCAGACATTTATCAGCAGCAAGGCATCCCTTTCGGACAAAGGGTCATCTAGATTATAGTCTGAAGCACCCTACTCATTTTACAGTTCTTCTACCTAGAGGTGACATTGCATCAAGTTGTGCTTCCAAAACTCCAGGACTCAATGCTGATAAGGGAAATGTTTGAAATAGATGGTTGGGATTTAGTGGGTGTACAATAGAGATGGTGATTTAATCCTACGTTGACCATTCTTGTATGATGACTCCTACCCTATACAGGACAGCTGTATTTAGCAGCTGTATACACAAGTAAATGATCAGTGATACAACAAGTAGGGGTATTAGTGACTCAGGCAGTACTACCTAATTTCTTAATAAGAGAGACTCCTGATGTAATCTTTGAAGCCAGAATCTACAATGATAACAATGGGTCAAACTATGGTCCAGATACATCCCAAGATATATTCTGTCTCAACTTGATTAATTGAGTTCAACAAAACAAAACATGGCTTATTGCATCTTCTCCATGTCAGTCTCAGCTCTCAACAGCCAATATTAGAGGGTACAGGAAGAAAGAAAGAGAGGAAAGCAAGAAAGAAAGAAAGAGAAAGGAATGAAAGAAAGAGAGAGAGGAATGAAAGAAAGAGAGAGAGGAAAGAAAGAGAGAGAAGAAAGAAAGAGAAAGAGGAAAGAAAGAGAGAGAGAAAGAAAGAAAAAAAAGAAAAATAAAGTCTGGCATTTTTTTCATCTGGCACATTCAAATCTCCATGATTATCACATTAGCCTGGATTTTGCGTTAATAATAATGGTAAGGCTAACAGCACTCACGGTTATTATGGAGTAAATCGGACAGCAACTTCTGGCGTCCGCACATGCGCAGTTAAACGCAGAGATCCAGAAGTTGCTGTCAGAGATACTCCACTCCTCCATAGGGTGTGCTGTAGTAGTCCTCGCTGATCGACTCAGCACTGAAATCAATGCCGAGTCATGAACTTGGGGTACTTGGCCACTAATTCCCCTCTAAAGATACCATAAAATGTTAGGACTGGTGCATTCAAGAGTAAGTGGATTTTTAACAGTGTGATAATTGCTAATTACTACCAAACAACCTCTCTGGCCCTGAAAATTTAATTTTACAAGTGTGGAGTCTCATTTCATCAGATGTTAATTAGTGTTGGAGATTTAAAACATTTTTTTTTACTTTTTCTGCCTATCTCTTTTACCTCTTTCTCTTAATCCCATCTCTATTTCACAATCTTTATTGTGCTTTCTGTAAATGAATTAAATCTAATTTATATTTCTTGCTTTATACTTCCTGGTTTGGACTCTGCAGGCTGGATTTTGGTACTGGGGCGGGTTGGGGTCGTGTCATCCGCATTTCGTGTTATCCACCCAACTGTAATTGGATGTGGGAGATTGATGCAATTTTCAGCTAATTGGGCAATTGAGTTCCAGCATGTGGGAACCCATGAACCAATTAGTGGTTTCAGTCTGAAAGTCGCCTCTGATGATGTCATCATTGCTGCTGCATTGCAGGTCAGAGACTGCCTGGCCTTTGCTGTGAGAGGACCTGGATGCAAAATGAGCAGCAGCTCTAAGGAGAGAGAGAGAGAGAGAGAGGGCTGGATTTTGTCTTGGGGTTGGGTTGGGGTCGTGAGATCCGCATTTCGTGTTGCCCCCCCGATTCCAGATTAATGTGGATGAATGATGCAATTTTAACTTAATTGGGCAATTGAGTTCCAGCATGTGGGAACCCAAGAACCAATTAGTGGTTTGAGTCTGAAAGTCGCCTCTGATGATGTCATCATTGCAGAGACTGCCTGGCCTTTGCTGTGAGTGGACCTGCCTGGCTTTTGGTGTGAGTGGACCTGGATGCAAAATGAGCAGCAGCAGCAGTGAGAGAGAGAGAGAGAGAGACTCCCGCCAGGTTTCACAATTGTGGTTCAGAACAGGCGTGCTTCACATAGCTCAAGGGTTAAAATCACAAAGGCCTTTCAAAATGGCATTTAGTGCTTGTTACGGGCCTTAACAGCCTATCCTGCCTCTTAAAGGCGGGATGGAGTCGGGACCAGCAGACACGATTTAATGAAAATTGCATGGAGGTGGACTTGTGCCCGCCCGCCAGTTTTCGCAATTTTAACCCCCCACATGCCTCCAAACCTGCCTCCACGGGTCAATGAAAATCCAGCCCTGCATGTCTCAGTGAGGATTCTTCAAACTGATTGGCTGAAGAGCCTCGCTGTTTCTTTGCCTGCTCACAGATGCCACAGATTCCCTGTAGAGGGTGCCACGCTGGATCAGAAACCGGATTAGAGCAAGTCTCTTCTCAAAAACCCCCAAAATCTTTGTGGGCAGCTGTCAGCGAGGTGAACAGTGAGCACAGTTCCTTCACCGCTGACCTTTATGATTCACTTCAGCCTTTCTCACTTTCCTAAATAGCTCTATGTATTTGTTCATCTTAAGCTAGCATTGCTGAAAAGGGGATTCTGCACATAGAATGTTACAGTACAGAGCAGGCCATTCAGCCCATCAAATCTGCACCAGTGTTTTGTGGTTAACAAACATTGCCTCTTGCCATTTTGGTGCGCTTTATTAATTTTGACCCAGATTACTTATCCTGTTTCCCCTTTTGTTGTCTTATCCACCTTCTCAGTTGAGGTACCTTACTTACAATGAACAACGTCGCTCCTACCTGACTATCTTTGTAAAACATCTATACCCTCTTAGCTCCATCTCAAACACATCTCCTGTCACGGCCTTGCTTCTGTGATTGCAATGTCAATGTAATTGCTGGCTGTACATCTCTCTAATCCCAAAAGTTGATTCCGAACACTCGCTGGATTGTAGAAAAATATCTCAGCTTATCTGTCAACACCTTCCTTTACCTATTAATAGTTTAAATATATATTTATGTTTCCTTCTTTGCCTTGAACCCCATCTTCCCACATGTCCTGATAAGCCACAACTCATTCATATCTCACTAAATATATCTTCTGTGCCAACAGATTAGTTCCTCATCTAATTATGTGCAGAACATCCCTCCTTTACAATCTCCTACCTTTTTCTCAGCAATGCTTCCACTTGCAATTTGCCCAAAATAAATTTTATTGGGAAAATGCTGGATAATTAGATAACCAGCTAATGAGACCAGTATACTTCCAAATTGGAAATGATTGGGAAAGGGTTAAAGTTCAAAATGTTTCATTACTATTCATTGGAAAATCAACCACATTAGAATTTAATTGGTATTTCTGTGACATCTTGGAATGAAATCGAGTTCACAAGAAAAGATGTACCAATAAACACAGCGACACAGAAATCAGGAACAGACATTTTTGGTTCAGTTATTAATTAAGTCCATAATTTGAGCAGACAGAACAAGTGTTTCAAATTTGTCATGAACTGATTAAGCAACCAGGAATTTGATTAAACAAAAGGTTAGTACACAGCATCTGTTTTCTGAAAATCAATGAAAATAGCATCAAAAAATATTGAAAATGTGGTAAAACACGTGTCAACAAACTAGGGCATTTAATGGTACCATTATATAATAGGGTCCACTTAACTTCCAGCAAGTGTCTAGTCCAAAAAAGGCTCTGAATTACCAGATTTAATTGAACTCAGCACACTTAGATACCAAGATAAACAATTTATTTTTATACAAGAAAAGCAAGTTGTTACTCAAATAAATACCTACTATTCATCTGTAAGTTGTTCTAAGTTAAAGGGAGGCATTCTACACAAACAATCTGAGTTATAGTTTTCTGCCCCACAGCCAGAGGCCAGACCAGATCTGATGTTCTACAAGTTACGACATCACATGGACATATCGACAGAAATTTGTCTGGGTCCGTTTTCCAGCCCAGATATGATGCTGCGTGATTAGCATGTGCCCGAACCAAAAGGCCGGACGCTGGCCCTAAATTAGGCATCGGGGCCACGCCTAAATATTCCGAGCGAGCTGGCGGAGTCTACCACGCGTCCACAGTCAGCTCGCCCATCAGCAGAAAGAATTTTAGGCCGCTTGTCTCGTTAGCAGTGTCCTCAGATAAGTCCCGGGAGAGGGGGAGGGGGAGAAAATCAGCAGCAGGGGGCTGATCATGGCTGGCAGCAGCAGCAGCAGCCGACCAGAGTGCTTTACAGCTGGGGAGAGCGCTCCTCCTCCTCCTGGATCCACAGTAAATATATATATATTTTTTTTTACTTACCTTTTTGGTGACGGCCGCTTGCTAGGCTGCACGCATGTCAACAAAACCCAATTTCCCTGAGGGGTCCTAAAACAGGCTTTAGGTTTCTCATTAGAATAGGCAAGGGCCCTAAAGCCCATTTTAGGCAGCTGCTCCAGCCACCTGCAAGTCGGGCATGGCCAATATGGGTCACACGTTTTGTAGGTGGCCTTGGGGCACAAGGCATAGCCTGGCAAAATTGGTCATTTTTGCCCCCTTTTTTATATTTGGAAAATGGGTGTAATGATAACCAATTTCGACCCCATAATTCTCACAAGAAAACATGGCAGCCATTTGGCACAAAGCAATGTCATGCAAACACCGCTGAGATGAATGAATGACATTTGATCTTTTTTTAGGTGTTGATTGAATGAAAGAAGAATATTGGGCATGATACTTCCCTGATGTTCTTCAAATAGTGCCACAGGATTGTTAACATCCATTTAAACCAGGCAGGTGAGGTCTCAGATTTAATGTCCCATTCAATAAACGGCACCTCTTACACTTGGTTTTAGGGAATGAAGCTGGACAGGTGGAAGGGGTATCATTAGGAGAGCATTTTGGTGGTAGTGACCATAATTCAGTTAGATTTAGCGTAGTTATGGAAAAGGACAAGGATAGACCAGGAATAAAAGTTCTCAGTTGGAGTAAGAACAATTTTACTAAGCTGAGATGTGATTTAGCAAGAGTGGACTGGAAACAGCAATTTGAAGGTAAATCAGCGTCAGAGCAGTGGGAGGCATTCAAGGAGGGGATAGTGAGGGTTCAGAGCAAATATGTTCCCATAAAGAAAAAGGGTGGGACTCCCAAATCTAGAGCCCCCTGGATGTCAAGGGGTATACAGGGTAGAACAAGACAAAAAAGAGAAGCTTATATCAGATACCGAGAACTAAATACTGCAGAAAGACTAGAGGAATAGAGAAAGTGCAGGGGTGAAATTAAAAAGGAAATTAGGAAAGCAAAGAGAGCCCACGAAAAAATATTGGCAAGTAAAATCAATGAAAACCCAAAGATGTTTTATAAATACATAAAGAGCAAGACAACTAAAGAAAGAGTGGGGCCTATTAGAGACCAAAAAGGTAACATGCGTGTTGAGGCGGAAGACATGGATATGGTTCTTAATTAATATTTTGCGTCTGTTTTCACAAAAGAGAGGGACAATGCAGACATTGTCATTAAGGAGGAGGAGTGTGAAATATTAGATGAGATAAACATAGTGAGAGAGGAAATATTAAGGGGCTTAGCATCTTTGAAAGTAGATAAATTGCCAGGCCCGGATGAAATGTATCCCAGGCTGTTAAGAGAAGCAAGGGAGGAAATAATGGAGGCGCTGACCATCATTTTCCAATCCTCTCTGGCTACAGGTGTGATGCCAAAGGACTGGAGGACTGCTAACATTGTACCATTGTTTAAAAAGGGTGAAAGGGATAGACCGAGTAATTACAGGCCAGTCAGCCTAACCTCGGTGGTGGGCAAATTATTGGAAACAATTCTGAGGGACAGTATTAATCGTCATTTAGAAAGGCAAAGATTAATCAAGGACAGTCAGCATGGATTTGTTAAGGGAAGGTTGTATCTGACTAATTTTTTGAGGAGGTAATGAGGAGGGCCGTTGAGGGTGGCGCATGTGATGTAGTCTACATAGATTTTAGCCAGCTTTTGACAAGGTCCCCCATGGCAGACTGATCAGAAAAGTAAAAGCCCATGAGATTCAAGGGAAAGTGACAAGTTGGATTCAAAATTGGCTTGGTGGCAGGATAGTGAGAAGTTTGAGGAACAGAGGGACCTTGGAGTGCATGTCCACAGATCCCTGAAGGAAGCAGGACAGGTAGATAAAGTGACTAAGAAGGCATACGGGATACCTTCCTTTATTAGCCGAGGCATAGAATATAAGAGCAGGTAGGTTATGCTACAACTGTATAAAACACCAGTTAGGCCACACCTAGAGGCTGCGTACAGTTCTGGTCACCACATTACAGGAAAGATGTGATTACACTAGAGAGAGTACAGAGGGGATTTGTGAGGATATTGCCAAGACTGTAGAATTTTAGCAGAGGGTATGGCTGAGGTACTAAATGAGTACTTTGCATCTGTCAAGATGCTGCCATAGGCTTAGTGAAGGAGGAGCTAGAGGAGATACTGGATGGGATAAGAATTGATAAAGACGATGTACTAGAAAGGCTGGCTGTACTTAATGTAAATAAGTCACCAGGACCGGATGGGATGCATCCTAGGACGCTAAGGGAAGTGAAGGAAGAAATCACGGACGTACTGGCCATAATCTTCCAATCCTCCTTAGAAATGGGGGTGGTGCCAGAGGACTGGAGAAGTGCAAATGTTACACCATTGTTTAAAAAAGGGTGTAAAGATAAACCCAGCAACTATAGGCTGGTCAGTTTAACCTTGGTAGTGGGAAAGCTTTTAGAAAAAATAATCAGGAACAAAATTAACAGTCACTTGGACAAGTGTGGATTAATTAAGGAAAGCCAGCACAGATTTTTTAAAGGCAAATCATGTTTAACCAACTTGATTGAGTTTTTTGATGAGGTAACAGAGCTGGTTGATGAGGGCAATGCAGTTGATGTGGTGTACATGGACTTCCAAAAGGCGTTCGACAAAGTGCCATATAATAGGCTTGCCAGTAAAGCTGAAACCCATGGAATAAAAGGGACAGTGGCAGCATGGATACAAAATTGGCTAAATGACAGGAAACAGAGAATAGTTGTGAACGGTTGTTTTTCGGACTGGAGGAAGGTATACAGTGGTGTTCCCCAGGAGTCGGCACTAGGGCCACTGCTTTTCTTGATATATATTAATGACTTGGATGTGGGTGTACAATTTCAAATTTTGCAGATGACACAAAACTGTATAGTGAACAGTGAGGAGGATAGTGATAGACTTCAATGGACATAGACAGGCTGGTGGAATGGGTGGACACGTGGCAGAGGAAATTTAACACAGAAAAGTGCGAAGTGATACATTTTGGTAGAAAGAATGAGGAGAGGAAATATAAACTAAAGGGTACAATTCTAAATGGGGTGCATGAACAGAGAGACCGAGGGGTATACATGCACAAATCGTTGAAAGTGGCAGGGCAGGTTGAGAAAGCAGTTAATAAAGCTTACAGGATCCTGGGCTTCATGAATAGAGGTATAGAGTACAAAAACATGGAAATTATGATGAACTTGTATAAAACACTGGCGTATTGTGTCCAATTCTGGGCATCACACTTAAGGAAGGATGTGAAGACCTTAGAGAGGGTGCAGAAAAGATTTACGAGAATGATTCCAGGGATGAGAAACTTCAGTTACGTGGATAGACAGGAAAAGCTGGGGTTGTTCTCCTTAGAGCAGAGAAGATTGAGAGAAGATTTGATAGAGGTGTTCAAAATCATGAGAGGTATAGACAGAGTAGATACAGAGAAACTGTTCCCATTGGCAGAAGGGTCGAGAACCAGAGGACACAGATTTAAGGTGATTGGCAAAAGAGCCAAAGGCGACATAAGAATAAACTTTTTTATGCAGCAAGTGGTTAGGATCTGGAATGCACTGCCTGAAAGGGTGGTGGAGGCAGACTCAATCACGGCTTTCAAAAGGGAGTTGGATAAGTATCTGAAAGAAAAAATTTGCAGGGCTACGGGAAAAGGGCGGGGGCGGAGGCGTGGGACTAGCTGAGGTGCTCTTGCAAGGAGCCGGCGCGGGCTCGACAGGCTAAATGGCCTTCTTCCGTGCTGTAACCATTCTATGATTCTATGAAAGATTGGATAGGCTGGGGTTGTTTTCTTTGCAATGGAGGAGGCTGAGGGGAGACTTAATTGAGGAGTATAAAATTATGAAGGACCTAGACAGAGTGGATAGGAAGGACCTATTTCCCTTAGCAGAGAGGTCAATAACCAGCGGCATAGATTTAAAGTAATTAGCAGAAGGATTAGAGGGGAGTTGAGGAGAACTCTTTTCACCCAGAGTGTGTGGGGGTCTGGAACTCCCTGCCTGAAAGGATGGTAGAGGTAGAAACATCACCACATTTAAATAGTACTTGCATATGCACTTGAAGTGCTGTAATCTACAAGGCTATGGACCAAGAGCTGGAAATTGGGATTTGGTTGGATAGCTCTTTTTCGGCCGGCACAGACACGATGGGCCGAATTGCTTCCTTCTCTGCCATAAATTTCTATGATTCTACTGCAGCTCTCCCTCAATATTCCTCCAATGTATTAGACTAGATTTTGTGTTCAAGTCCTGAACTGAAGCTGGAACCCACAATGTTTAGTGGCCACAGAGCTACCAACTGAGCCAAGCTGACACGTATATGTTGTAAAGGTCCTACATGAAATGAGTTTGGGCTGATACCCAGTTCAAAATGATGTCACTAATTCAGCACTCAGAGAAGTAATAAGGATGCCTGATGTGGGAAATGGAGATGTCACACTGGCTCCAGAAGCTTGAGCTCATCCAAAACTCTGCTGCCCGTATCCTAACTCACACCAAGTCTCGTTCACACATTACCCCTGCGCTCGCTGACCTACATTGGCTCCCGATCCAGCAACTTCACATTTTTGTATCAGTAGTAGGGAAAATGCTAGAATCTATTATTGAGGATGCGGTAACCGGGCACTTGGAAAATCGCAGTATGATTAGGCAGAGTCAACACAGTGTTATGTAAGGGTCATCGTGTTTGAGAAATTTATTAGTGATTTTTGAGGGTGTAACTGGCAGGGTATATAAGGGGGAACCAGTGGATGTAGTAAATTTGGATTTTCCGAAGGCATTTGCTAAGAGGTTGTTATACAAGATTATGGATCGGGGATTTGGGTAATATATTAACATGGATTGAGGATTGGTTAACGGACAGAAAACAGAGAGTAGAAATTATAGGGGTCATTTTCGGGATGGCAGGCTGTAACTAGTGGAATGCTGCAGGGATTAGTGCTTGGGCCTCAGCTATTTACAATCTATATCAATGACTTAGGTGAGGGGACCAAGTGTAATATATCCAAGTTTGCTGACAATATAAAGCTAGGTGGGAAAGTAAGCTGTGAGGAGGATGTAAAGAGGCTGCAAAGGGATATAGACCGGTTAAGTGATTGGGCAAGAATGTGGCAGATGGAGTATAATGTGGGGAGGTGTGAAATTATACACTTTGGTCGAAAGAATGGAAAAGCAGAATATTTTTTAAAAGGTGAGAGACTATTAAATGTTGGTAGTCAGAGGGATCTGGGGGTCCTTCTACACGTATCACAGAAAGTTAACATGCAGGTGCAGCATCAATTAGGAAGGCAAATGATATGTTAGCCTTTATTGCAAGGAGGTTGGAGTATAAAAGTAAGGAAGTCTTGCTGCAATTATATAGGGCTTTGGTGAGACCACACCTGGAGTACAGTGCATAGTTTTGGTCTTCTTACCTAAGGAAGGATATACTTGCCTTAGAGGGGGTGCAATGAAGGTCCACTAGATTGATTCCTGGGATGAGAGGGCTGTCTTATGAGGAGAGATTGAGTAGAATAGGCTTATATTCTCTGGAGTTTAGAAGAATGCGAGGTGATCTCATTGAAACATATAAAATTCTTAGAGGGCTTGACAGGGTAGAGGTTGAGAGGCTGTTTCCACTGGCTGGAGAGTCTAGACCTAGGGGTCATAGTCTCAGGATCAGGGGTCGGCCATTTAGGATTGAGATGAGGAGAAACTTCTTCACTCAGAGGGTTGTCAATCTTTGGGATTCTCTACCCCAGAGGGCTGTGGATGCTCAGTTGATGAGTGTATTCAAGACTGAGATCGATAGATTTTTGTGCACCAAGAGAATCAAGGGATATGGGGATAGGGTGGGAAAGTGGAGTTGAGGTAGAAGGTCAGCATTGATCTTATTGAATGGCAGAGCAGGCTTGATGGCCATATGGCCTACTCCTGCTCCTATTTCTTATGTTCTTATGTTCTTTAAAATTCTCATCCTTGTTTTCAAATCCCTCCACAGCCTCACGCCTCCCTATCTCTGTACCCCTACAACCCTCCGAGATCTCTACCCTCCTCCAATTCTGGCCTCTTGCATATCCCTTACACTCTGAAATTCCCTCCCTAAACCTCTCCGCCTCTCTACCTTTCCTCCTTTAAGATGCTCCTTAAAACCTACTTCTTTGACCATCTGTCCTAATATCTCCCTATGTGGCTCGGTGTCAAATTCTGTTTGATAATGCTCCTGTGAAGCACCTTGGGATGTTTTACTATGTTAAAGATGCTATATAAATGCAAGTTCTTTTTGTTGTTGTTGTAGTAGTACAGGATGACTTTCTTAGATTTGGGTTAAGGTGCATTGTTGGAACAGTATGGAGGGAAGTTTACTCTGCATCTAACCTGTACTATACATGGTACTGCTCCTTACAATTGGGTACAAAAAAATGAAAAAGTGTTCCATTTCCCAGCTCTGACATCCCTCATCTTGACGAGCACAAATATTCATCCAAACGTAATTTCAAAAATGAATTGTGGCAGTTGGCTCCTACAGGTCAATGGTGATGAACAAGATCACTGCAAATGCATCTTCTCTGTGTAGTGAATTGGCAGATGCTCAAACTTCAGTTTTCATCAAGGGTGAAGAAACTCTTACTGACTCACTTATGATGTATATGAAAATATAAAGTGATATTCCAAAGTTTTAACTTTTGTGTACAATTTAGTAAATGAAATAGGGATTTACAGTAACATTCTTAATAACTGATTTGGGAGATCGAACTCTAGAGCACACACATCTATACTCGTAGAATCATCATGCAGAGCTTTCAATTGAGTTGTGCCACTTACTGAACACTTAAATCTAGACCCTTTTGATAGATTAACACCACTACCACATTCTCGTATCTCCCTCAGTCCCTTCTCTCTCCAAAAATACATCTACTTGTCCCTATATATACACTATCTTCTTCTTCTCTTCCATGCCCAGTGGTACATGAGGCAACACATTTCTTCCATTGCTTTACATCCAGCCCTAGATCAGTTCCATAAAGAACTCCCTTTTTTCCATGGACATGTCATTAGCCTGACCCACAACTCCCCATCAGGAGATCTGGCGAGATACGTCACTCCACTCCCATCGGACATGAGTACCCCACTGTATGTCAACCCAGTATTCAGAGACTGGAACTCTCAGCTCTGCTCGCTGGGGCTATCTGGAGTGGGGCTCGAACTCATAATCCTTCCGACGACAGAGGCAGGAATGCTACCACTGAGCTAAAGTGTAGAATTCGCAATATATCGCGATTTTATTAATAAGGAGAAAACACACAGTTTCGTTCAAACAGCTTTTATTTCAGCAGAATGCTGTCAGGTTTTCAAAGTGGACACAAGCAGCTTGTAAAATGGCCGCCGCACCTCGTGACAGAACATTCTAGACTTTTCGACAGGCAGACAAGATGGCGTTCCAATAAATATTTGTGCAAGATCGATTCAGACTCAGCACATTTAAGATAATACACGAGACATCATGGGTTTACAGTATACTGAAATCAGTCTCCCAGGTGCGAATAAGAGCTATTGTACCAAGTAATCAAGAACCCATCCAAAGACATTAATATGTAAAATCCCTACGACTCTATGATGAGAGAGCCGTTAGCGGGTAGTTACAGAAAACACTTGGAAGCCCCAAAACCCCTCCAGGGAGAACACCGACCGATTAAACAATGGGAGAAATATTAACAGGTACTCAGACATTTACGAGTAGCCCCGAAACCCATTAAAACGAAGATCACCCTATACAAAACATTTGAGCGCCAAACCCTAACAAAAGGAAAGACATTAAGGTTGGGCGGGAAACGGAAGATTTTGCACTATAATTACAAGCTCCAACCGTCCATCTTTCTCTTATCTTGCTGGTGTTTATCCTCGTGGCTGCTCTTGACTCGCCGTCTTGTTCCTGCTTGCCTCGTGTCTCTTTTCAAAAGACTGTTGAACTTTACGATCCGCTCGGATCTACCCCGTGTCGTGTCGCGAAGACCTGTGTAGAACTGGGCTCTGAAGCCTTGAAGCGGGCGCACCATCCCGATAAGTCGGTAAACGGTGTTGGAACCGAAGGCCCGAGATGAGATGAGATGAGGTGAGATGAGATGAGAAGAGAAGAAGACCATACTTATCGCCACGGTCAGTAAGCTCCGACCGCGCCTGTAGGTCGAATAGACATTTTTCCTTGCCAGGAAGACTTCTTCGAGTTTTACAGAACTGACAGGAAGACTATTTTTCGAATTTTATCGAACCCGTGCGAGGGCACAGGAAGACTCTTTTTTGAGTAGAGTCGGAACTCCGAGGACAACACAGATCTTCATGACAGCAGACGTTCCAGCCTGCTAGCCGGAGCAGAAACGAGTAAACAAGTGGGGCCAGGAGACCCCCTGATCGACACGTGGGCGCTGCGGTGAAAAACATCCGATCAGAGTTTTCGGAATTCTCCGAGTTATCACGAGTGGTGAGCATGAGTCTCGAATCCTACGAATCTAGCTTAGGACAGATATTGATAGGGGAGGGTTTTAAGTATTAAGGATAATTGTAATGTGTGCCCCCATTTACGATGTGTCGTTCGTTCCTCGTTTCCCTGAAATTAGTTACATAACTGCGTGTAAGATTGTACTGTCATTAATCTGTGCTTATGACAGAACACTGAAATGAAAAGAATGTCTAAATATTTTTTTTAAAAATTGAACACTGTCAGCTTAGTTGTTACACCAAATGCATCATGAAAAAGTGGAGCACCATCACACAGACCTCACCACTATGTTAGCGCAGATCCAATTTTTCATAGAAAGTGTGTTTAAAAATAAACCTGCATTTCTTAAAATATCATGGAAGTTTAGGATTACCAAATAAACTGCACTAAAAGATCGAAAAGTCGACAGATTATAGATGAGATCAGAAATAGGTTAAGGATTTAATATCTCTTATCAAAAGATTCCCAATGTTAAGCTAAAAAAGCAAATGTTTTCTTCATGGAGAAAGAATTTCTCTGGTCACTATATGTAGCAAAATCATAAATATACTCTAATTGCATTTTCAGTATTGCTACACACGACAAGCGATCAGAACAGTTCCCCCCAGCCCTGTATCAGCTGTTGGTTTTCTCAATGTTTAATTTTTTCTACTTAAATTTAATATCAACAATGTAAAATTTGTGCACTAAACCACCCAATTCTTCACATCTGCCTTCACACCATTCTGAATTTAATGGAACAGTTCAGACTACAAGTTGGCACTCATAGATGTTATATCACATAAACAGGCCATTTGGCCCATCCATCTGGTGTTGTACTCCATATGAGCCACCTAGTCTAAAACCAATGTCCTGCTCACTTTCCATAACTTTTTATCATTATTTTTCCAAGAAATTATCTAATTAGCTTTTAAAAGTATTTATAGACTTTGCTTCAGTAATGGTTCGAAGGAAAGAATTCCACATTCTAATCGTGCTCTATGTAAAGAAAGTTTTCCTAACCTCCCTTCTGATTCTTTATGTGAAATTTAAATTGTGGCCTCTTGTTGCTGTCTCTCCGACCAGTGGAAATAATCTATCACTACTTAGCTTATCATAACCCTTCATAATCTTGAAAACTTCGATAAATTCTTTCCTTAACCTTCCCAGCTCTAGTGAAAAAAACACTAATTTTTCAAGTCTCTCTTCATAACTATAACCTCTGATCCCTGGCAACATCATCGTGAATCTATGCTGCACCTTTTCCATTGCTTTTATACCTTTCTTATAACCGAGTACCCAAACTGTTCACATTACTCCGTTGTCCCTTGTCTTGTACAAGTACAAGACAATGTCTTCACCTTCGACAACCATTTTTTCACCCAAACACACGGAACAGCCATGGGGACCAAATTCGCACCCCAATACGCCAACATCTTCATGCACAAGTTCGAGCAAGACTTCTTCGCTGCACAGGACCTCCAACCAACGCTGTACACCAGATACATCGACGACATCTTCTTCCTTTGGACCCACGGCGAAGGATCACTGAAAGGACTACACGATAGCATCAACAGGTTCCATCCCACCATCAAACTCACCATGGACTACTCCTCAGAATCGGTTTCATTCTTGGACACACGAATCTCCATCAAAGACGGACGCCTCAGCACTTCACTCTACCGCAAGCCCACGGACAACCTCACGATGCTCCACTTCTCCAGCTTCCACCCTAACCACGTTAAAGAAGCCATCCCCTATGGACAAGCCCTGCGAATACACAGGGTCTGCTCAGACGAGGAGGAACGCGATGGACACCTACGGACACTGAAAGACGCCCTCGTAAGAACGGGATATGACGCTCGACTCGTCGATCGACAGTTCCGACGGGCCACAGCGAAAAACCGCATAGACCTCCTCAGAAGACGAACACGGGACACAACCAACAGAGTACCCTACGTCGTCCAGTACTTCCCCGGAGCGGAAAAACTACGCCATGTTCTTTGCAGCCTTCAACATGTCATCAATGACGACGAACACCTTGCTAAGGCCATCCCCACGCCTCCACTACTCACCTTCTAGCAGCCGCCTAACCTCAAAAGTACCATCGTTCGCAGCAGATTACCCATCTTTCAGGAGAACAGCAACCAAGACACCACACAACCCTGCCACGGCAACCTCTGCAAGACATGCCAAATCATGGACACAGATACCATCATCACACGTGAGGACACTACCCACCAGGTACACGGTACATACTCATGTGACTCGGCCAACGTTGTCTACCTGATACGTTGCAGTAAAGGATGCTCCAGAGCATGGTACATCGGCGAGACCATGCAGACACTGAGACAACGTATGAACGGACACCGCGCAACAATCGCCAGGCAGGAGGGTTGCCTCCCAGTCGGGGAACACTTCAGCAGCCAGGGGCATTCAGCCTCGGATCTGCGGGTAAGCGTTCTCCAAGGCGGCCTTCGAGATACACGACAGCGCAAAATCATAGAGCAGAAACTGATAGCCAAGTTCCGCACTCATGAGGATGGCCTCAATCACGATATCGGGTTCATGTCACGATACAGAACGTGACTTGACATCATGGCCGGTCTTCCCAGGTGTTTTTTTTTTAAAAAGACTAACACAAGAACACAAATTGACAGGATATGCAGCCAGCAGATGGTTTGACACGTTGGACCCACTGGGACACATCTCATTGTCTTGGCTGCGCTCTTTGTTGTAGGGAAAAATGTGAATAGATTTTGTCTGTGTTTAAATTGTGAATTCTGGGAGATTCTCTCACTGCTAACTTACCTGACGAAGGAGCGAACTGCTTCGAAAGCTTGTAAAATTAAATAAATCTGTTGGACTATAACCTGGTGTTGTGTGACTTCTCATTTTTGTACAAGTACAACATTGGCTGAAATTTTCTAAGGTAAGAATGGGTGAGTTGGAGGCGTGGGGGGGGGGAGTGAAAATTGAAAAATTGTGACCCCGACCCCAACCCACCTCCAACCCGCCCACTTTCACCTTTCACTCAGGCGGGACGGGGACGGGCTGCCAACCTGCTGTCAAGAGATGGGTTGACAATTTTAAATATTATAATGAAGCCTGAAGCCTCTACTTTAACCTACTTTGCAGGCTTTACTGCAGGTGGCCGGGGGTCCCGGGGCTTGGGATTCCCGGTGGCTGCAACGAGGTGGCCTCAGCCTCGGAGAGCAATCCTTGTGGCCCGACTCCCCAAGCTCCCCCACCATCAACCTGGACCTCCCCGGGGTCGGGGATACGACCCCCGCCCCCCCAGGATTGCGATTCGGCCCATGGTCAGGGATCGGACCCCCCCCGGATCACAACTTAGGGCCGGGGTCAGGGATTGCACCCCCTCTCCGGGATTCACAACTCCAATGGGACCCCTCCCCCCCCCAATTTTCCTGGGCCCAGCACTTACCTTGTCCTGTGGCCTCCTGCTTCGCGTTCCCCGCACGACTGGAAGCCAACCTTTCAATCAGGTTGACTTCCGGGCGGGGAACCCGCCCCTGACATCACACACACGCTGAGTTAAAACTCCACAGCTTGCCGGGAAACCCGACCTTCCGTGTTTCCCGCCATCTCCCGGGTCCCCCCACATTGTGCGGGTGGGACCCGGAAAAATCCAGCCCATTATTTCTTTTAATTTTGTAGTCTGCCCTAAAATACAAAACCAAGAATTGTATTTGACTAATCATGTCCTTATCTACTTGCATTGTCACCTTTAATGACCTGTGTGCCTGCATACCAAGGTCCTTCTGCTCCTCTATTCCATTTAAAATCTTCTCTACATTAGCATCCGTTAAAAAATAGTGTTATAACTGTCTGCCTGTAACGCATTGCAGACATAAACACATACGCATGAAGTGCTGATTAACTTGAGTCAAGCAGGTTGAACTGGTTGATGGAGATGCTATGTGAAGCTCGATAGCATGGTATAGTTGAGACACAACACAAAATTCCAACAAGTCATGTGAAGCGTGGCCTACATGATCGGCCTTCAGCTTCCATTTTGTGAATTTTACTGGTTTCAAAATTGACGGTGAAACCAGAAAACAGCAAACACTCTGACTACTGACAGTCTCAAAATCAGACCGAGAACAGAGAAACATGGTTGGTCGATTTTGAATTTATTGACCTGATGTTGTCACAACCTGATAAAAGATTTGTTCTGTGTCGTTAGTCAAAACTAGTCCTGTAAAACACAATTCTGAAAAGCATTTCTACTTCAATTGTTTTTCCCACGTAGGAACATATGTTTTGTGAGTGCATTCTTCTCAGACAGCAGTTTCTGTTAAAATTTTTAATCCATATTTTTCACAATAACATTTCCTCGACAGCACCTCCCAAACCCACAACTTCCACAACCTAAGAGAACAAGGGCAGCAGGTACATGAGCACACCAGCATCTTCAAGATCCCCTCCTAAGTCACACACCATCCTGACTTGGATATATATTGTCGTTCCTTCATGGTCACTGGGTCAAAATCCTGGAACTCCCTCCCTAACAGCACTGTGGGAGTACCTTCACCACACGGACTGCACTGGATCAAGAAGAAGTTTCACTACCACCTTCTCAGAGCAACTAAGAATGGGAAATAAATGCAAGCAGTGCCAGCGACGTCCATATCCCCAGAATGAATTTTAAAAAAGGTACAATAAATTACTATGAACACCATAAGGTAGGAATTATAATCGATGATCCAAGTTCAAGGGGCTGAATGGCCTACTGCTGTTCCTATACACTCCATGTTTTCTATATACATTAATTATATTATTCACACTAATTCTAACTTAATATTTTCACATACGGATAGTTGTGCTGTCAGTGTTCTACAGCATTGAGGTGCTGCAAACACTGACAAGCACTGCACAGAGGTGCACGGCTGCACCGAGCCTCTCGCATGACTCCCCCCATATGGTTATAGAGGGAGTCACAGCATGCAGGGAGGTCCTGTTCCCTTCCCATAGGCGGAAGACACTTCCCCAGGACACCAACGCAGTCTGGTTGCACATTGCACAGGAGGGCAGAAGCAGGGATGTCGTCAGGAGGACCAGGCTGCAGTGGCGCAACCCTTTCAATAATCTGAGCAGATCACAAAATGTTACTTCCAAGCCACACTCACCTCATCCTGCTGTGCCACTCATCACATCCCCATCACTCTGCCTTCCCTACCCTACTCCTGCACATCTTTACTCACGCCAACTTACCTTGTACCTCCACCCATCCCTCTCTATCTACATTATCACTTCCCCATCTCACTCGCCAAACCTCACACTCACCCTCAAACTATTGCAAGCATACAAACTAACAACACACAAAGGTAGGCACCTGGGTGGTTCAGCCAATGTTCATGTGAGTTTCTATTAGAAAATAAGAACATAAGAACATAAGGGCCCAGAAATTGGAGTTCGATGGTTGCCGCGGGGGTAAGGATCCCCCGCGATATCGCACTCCGCGCCTACCTTTATGGTTTTGGCCCACACGAACTTCAGTTCCTGGGCCTCTCCCTGGTGCCGGCGCGCAGTGTGTGCATGTCCCAGAGGCGCAGTTAATTCGATGCTACCTCTGGGATCACGTGGGCCAGTTAGAGCCAATGGCAGCACACCATCTTTCATTCATAGTTTTGACAGCAAGAGCTGTCAAAACTATGAATACAACAAGCCCCCAAAAGAACAGCTAAACCTCAATTAAATTTAAACAAAAGCCATCACATTAATAAAATAACTATAGTTAAATAAATTAACCACTTTAAACAAAAATTTAAATTTTTGAAAAAATTTAAATTCTTTTTAAAAGTTATAAAAATAAACTTACCTTTCTTTAAAGTCTCTAAAAAAGATAATCTTGTTGAAAAAAAATTAAAATAATACTTAATTAACTACTTACCTTGTTAAAAGGGGGTCTTACACCTGCTTTCTTTGTGTAAAATCTTCAACACTTACCTGCGCGTTCAAACCTGAAAAAAAAACTAAGTGCGCTGTGTGCGCGCAACCTGTAGCGCGCACGCGGTTCATTTAGGAACCGCCCCCTTCGCAATACCCGAAGTGCCGGTTTCCCGCGCATGCGCAGTGCATGCAGAAAACCGGCACTTCCGGACCTAATACGCGAGAGTACACAGTGCGTAATCTCCCGTATTAGGTCTAATTTTTGGGCCAAGAAATAGGAGCAGTTGTAGGCCATTTGGCCCTTCGAGCCTGATCCTCTATTCAATAAAATCATGATGTGGAGATGCCGGTGTTGGACTGGGGTGGACAAATGTGAGAAGTCGCACAACACCAGGTTATAGTCCAACAGTTTTATTTGAAATCACAAGCTTTCGGAGCGCTGCTCCTTTGGCTGATCTTCTACCTCATCCCCACTTTCCTGAACTATCCACATATCCCCTGATTCCCTTAATATTCAAAAATCTATCGATCTCTGTCTTGAATATACTCAACGACTGAGCCTCCACAGCCCTCTGGAGTAGAGAATTCCAAAGATTCACCAGCATCTGAGTGAAGAAATTTCTCCTCATCTCAGTCCTAAATGGCTGACCCCTTATTCTGAGACTGTGACCCCTGGTTCTAGACTCCCCAGCCAGGGGAAACATGCTCCCTGCATCTAACCTGTCAAGCCCTGTAAGAATTTTGTATGTTTCAATGGGATCACCTCTCATTCTTCTAAACTCTAGAGAATATGGGGGAAAAATTCAGTTGGTTGTGCCTCCCGTTAGCGCCTTAAGAGGGCGCTAATGGGGCGCAAAGCAACTAGCGCCCGGGCGCAAAGCAACTAGTGCCCGGGCGCAGCGATGTTTGCACCGCTCGCGAAATTAACTAGACATTTTGCGGCGGCGCTAAACACTACCGCCACGATCTCCTGCGCCGGCAGATCGTGACGTCAGTCGAGTGCCTAGTCTACTCAATCTGTCCTCATAGGACAATCCTCCCATCCCAAGAACCAGTCTGGTGAACCTTCGTTGCACTCCCTCTATGGCAAGTATATCCTTCTTTAGGTAAGGAGACCAAAACTGCACACAATATTCCAGGTGTGGTCTCACCAGGGCCCTATATAATTGCAGTAAGACGTCTTTACTCTTATACTCAAATCCTCTTGTAATAAAGGCCAACATGCCATTTGCTTTCCTAATTGCTTGCTATACCTGCAAGTTAACTTTCAGTGATTCGTTTACAAGGACACCCAGGTCCCTCTGAACACCAACATTTCCCAAACTCTCACCATTTAAAAAATACTCTGCTTTTCTATTTTTCCTACCAAAGTGGATAACTTCACATTTCTCCACATTATATTCCATTTGCCATGTTCTTGCCCACTCACTTAGCCTGTCTATATCCCCTTGAAGCCTCTTTGCATCCTCCTCACAACTTACATTCCCACCCAGCTTTGTAGCATCAGCCAACTTGGATAAATTACATTTGCTCCCTTCATCCAAATCAATGATTTAGATTGTGAATAGCTGAGGATCGAGCACTAATCCTTGCGGTACCCCACTAGTTACAGCCTCTGTTTTCTGTCCATTAACCAATCCTCAATCCAAGCTAGTATATTACCCCCAATCCCAGAAGCCCTAAGTTTGTTTAATAACCTCTTGTGTCGCACCTTATCGAATGCCTTCTGAAAATCCAAATACACCACATCCACTGGTTCCCCCTTATCTATTCTGCTTGTTACAACCTCAAAAAATTCTAATAGACTTGTCAAAAACGATTTCCCTTTCATAAATCCGTGTTGACTCTGCCCAATCTTATTATTATTTTCTAAGTGCCCTTTTACCATGTCCTTAATAATAGATTCTAGCATTTTCCCTACTACTGATGTCAGGCTAACTGGTCTGTAGTTCCCCGTTTTCTCTCTCCCTCCTTTCTTAAATAGTGGGGTTGCATTTGCTACCTTCCAATCCACGAGAACCGTTCTAGAATCTATGGAATTTTGGAAATTGACAACCAATGCATCCACTATCTCTATAGCCAACTCTTTCAAAACCCTAGGATGTAAGCCATCAGGTCCAGGGGATTTATTGGCTTTTAGTCCCATTAATTTCTCTAGTATTACTTTTTTACTAATACTAATTTCTTTCCGTTCCTCATTCTCCACTATTTCCGGGAAGTTTTTTGCGTCTTCTTCCGTGAAGACAGATGCAAAGTATTTGTTTAATTTCACTGCCATTTCCTTATTCCCCATTATAATTTCTCCTGTCTCAGCCTGCAAGGGACCCACATTTACTTTCGCTAATCTTTTCCTTTTTAAATACCTATAGAAGCTTTTACAGTCTGTTTTTATGTCTCTTGCTAGTTTACTCTCATATTCTATTTTCCCTTTCTTCATCAATTTCTTGGTCCTCTTTTGCTGAATTCTAAAATCCTCCCAATCCCCAGGCTTACTATTCTTTTTGGCAGCATTATAAGTCACTTCCTTTGATCTAATACTATCTTTAACTTCTCTTGTTAGCCACGGTTGGACCACTTTTCCTGTGGGGTTTTTGTGCCTTAAAGGAATGTATATTTGTTATAAATTATGTATTCATTCTTTAAATGCTAGCCATTGCTCGTCCACTGTCATACCTTTTTAATATAGTTTCCCAATCTACCTTAGCCAACTCGCCCCTCATACCTACGTAATTTGCTTTGTTTAGATTTAAGACCCTAGTTTCGGATTTAACTAAGTCACTTTTAAACTCAATATAAAATTCTATCATATGATGGTCACTCTTCCCTAAAGGCTCCTTTACTACAAGGTTATTAATTAACCCTTTCTTGTTGCAGAATACTAGATCTAAAATAGCCTGTTCCCTAGTTGGTTCCTCAACATACTGATCTAAAAAACTATCTTGCATACATTCCATGAATTTGCCCTCCACACTATTACTGCAAATTTGGTTTGCCCAGTCTATATGTAGATTAAAGACCCCCATGATTACTGTATTACCCTTGTTACATGCACCTCTAATTTCCTGATTTATACTCTGCCCTACATTACAACTACTGTTTGGGGGCCTATAAACAACTCCCACCAATGTTTTCTGCCCCTTGCTGTTTCTTAGCTCCACCCAAACTGATTCTACTTCTTGATTTTCGGAGCTAAGATCCTTTCTCTTTACTGTCTTTATCCCATCCTTTATTATCAGTGCTACCCCTCCTCCTTTTCCATTTTGCCTATCCCTTCTTAAAGTTATGTATCCTGGAATATTTAGTTCCCAACCTTGGCCACTTTGCAACCACGTCTCCGTTATGGCTATTAGATCAAACCTGTTAATTTCTAACTGCGCTATTAATTCATCTATTTTGTTGCGAATGCTTCGCGCATTCAGATATTAGTGCCCTTAGCTTTGACTTATTTCTCTTTTTCCCTGATGTCACCTTACTCACTGATACCTTATTATCTTTGTTACTCTCTCTGTCCCTTCCTTACCCACTCTGCTTATTTTTACCAAAAACACTATTCTGCTCTAGAACCTTGACATTTCTTGCGCTGCTTTTAAATTTACTCTTTCCTGAATCCTCCCGCCCCCCCTTTCAATAGTTTATAGCCCTGTCTACTGCCCTAATTATTCAGTTCGCCAGGACGCTGGTCGCAGCTCGGTTTAAGTGGAGCCCGTCCCAACGGAACAGCTCCCTCTTTCCCTAGTACTGATGCCAGTGCCCCATGAACCGAAACCCCTTCCTCCCACACCACTCTTTGAGCTACGCATTTAAACCTCTAATCTGTTTGTCCCTATGCCAATTTGCACGTGGCTCAGGTAACAATCCAGAGATTATTACCTTTGAGGTTCTGCTTTTTAATTTGGATCCTAGCTCCTCAAACTCCCTCAGCAGAACCTCATTCCTAGTTCTACCTATGTCATTGGTTCCTACGTGGACCACGACAACTGGATCCACCCCCTCCCACACCAAGTTCTTCTCCAGCTGCAGATAACAGTATCTATCCCCCTGACTATACTGTCCCCTACCACAACTACATTCCCTTTCACTCCCCCCACTTGAATGGCCTCCTGCACCATGGTGCCATAGTCAGTTTGCTCATCCATCCTGCAGGCTTTTCCCTCATCCACACAGGCAGCAAGAACCTCATACCTGTTGGACAAGGGCAAATGCTAAGGCTCTTCCAGCACTGCACCTGGGGTCTCCTTACCTGCCTGAGTTGCAGTCACACCCTCCTGTCCTTGACCACTAACCAGACCTGTACCACTACCTAAGCTAAGGGGTGTGACTGCCTCCTGGATCAAAGTGACCAGGTAACTCTCCCCATCCCTGATGCCCCACAATGTCTGCACCTCAGACTCCAGCTCAAAAACTCTGAGCTGAAGTTGCTCAAGATGCAGGCACTTACTGCAAATGTGGTTGTCCGGGATCACAGTGCTCTCTACAAACTCCCACATGCTGCAATTGCAGCACACCCACCTGCACTGCCATCCCTATATGACCATCTTTTATTAAATTTAATTTAATTTAATTTGTAATTAGGGAACTTAGTTTACAGTGTAGTTTCTTGACTACTTACTTGAACTAGATTAAGTTATGGGTACTGAAATTAAATATCTACCTGTAACACAAAGCACGACAAGTAGTGTAGGCAAAAGCAACAACTCCTTCCCCGCTTCTCCAAATTCCCTGTCTTTCCAAATTCCCAAACAAAGCACTCTGTTCAAGTCCACTCCGTTTAATTCCGCTCTGTGCAGATTAGTTGTTAATGTGTTGTCAAACTTTAAAATCTATATTTTCAATATACTTTTCCTTATTGGACAGATCTGTGCTCACCTTTGAAAGTGTCTTAGTGAGTTCCAGTAAATGTTGAGACATAACTTCCCCCCCCCCCGCCCATCAATTGTGATGAGTGTGAAAAGACATTGTAGGGATGCTTTATGGTGCTGGTGTGAGGTGGTGTCAAACTGGCGCATCATGTGGCAGCCAGGGTGTACAGCGTCAAGTGAAGTAAATCTGTCCATGGTGATATCATTGCTGGCCTCCTGGGCAGCAATGTTGTCGGGTGCTGATGCCCTGTGTCCTGTGCAGCATCAGGTGATTGCAGAGAAGGTTGGTGTTGTTGTTGGTGATGTTAGTGTGCCTGGTGATGTTGGTGCTGGGGCTGATTGTGGAGAGATTCAGAGGACCAAGGTGAGATTTTTTCAAGGGCACCGATGTTGCTGGAATAGATGGCAGCTGAAGTTGAGATGACCGAAGCGATCTGTCAATGGTGAGAGAGCTTGCTCCAAGGAGGTGACAGTGGATAGATAGTTTACTCCAAACACTTCCAAACTGCATAAAGCTCAAAAGTGTCTTCCAAGTCCTGAAGGCTCCAGGTTCTGACATTGGAAAGTGAACAGCTGTGAAATGGTAGCTTTCATACCACTTTTGCAGCTGTCACCTATTCACAGGTGTACCGCAGGTGTACCGCAGGGATCGGTGCTGGGTCCTTTGCTGTTTGTAGTGTACATTAATGATTTAGATATGAATGTAGGAGGTATGATCAGTAAGTTCGCAGATGACACGAAAATTGGTGGAGTGGTAAATAGTGAGGAGGGAAGCCTCAGGCTACAGGATGATATAGACGGGATGGTTAGATGGGCAGAACAGTGGCAAATGGAATTTAACCCTGAAAAGTGTGAGATGATGCATTTTGGGAGGACTAACAAGGCAAGGAAATACACAATGGCCCGAAAATTAGACCTAATACGGGAGATTACGCACTGTGCACTCTCGCGTATTAGGTCCGGAAGTGCCGGTTTCCTGCATGCAATGCGCATGCGCGGGAAACCGGCACTTCGGGCATTGCGAAGGGGGCGGTTCCTAAGTGAACAGCGTGCGCGCTACAGGTTGTGCGCACGCAGTGCACTTAGTTTTTTTTTCAGGTTTGAACGCGCAGGTAAGTGTTGAAGATTTTACACATGAAGAAAGCAGGCGTAAGACCCCCTTTTAACAAGGTAAGTAGTTAATTAAGTATTATTTTAATTTTTTTTCAACAGGTTTATCTTTTTTAGAGACTTTAAAGAAAGGTAAGTTTATTTTTATAACTTTTAAAAAGAATTTAAATTTTTTCAAAAATTTAAATTTTTGTTTAAAGTGGTTAATTTATTTAACTATAGTTATTTTATTAATGTGATGGCTTTTGTTTAAATTTAATTGAGGTTTAGCTGTTCTTTTGGGGGCTTGTTGTATTCATAGTTTTGACAGCTCTTGCTGTCAAAACTATGAATGAAAGATGGTGTGCTGCCATTGGCTCTAACTGGCCCACGTGATCCCAGAGGTAGCATCGAACTAACTGCGCCTCTGGGACACGCGCACACTGCGCGCCGGCACCAGGGAGAGGCCCAGGAACTGAAGTTCGTGTGGGCCAAAACCATAAAGGTAGGCGCGGAGTGCGATATCGCGGGGGATCCTTACCCCCGCGGCAACCATCGAACTCCAATTTCTGGGCCCTTATGTTCTTATGTTCTTATTTTCTAATAGAAACTCACATGAACATTGGCTGAACCACCCAGGTGCCTACCTTTGTGTGTTGTTAGTTTGTATGCTTGCAATAGTTTGAGGGTGAGTGTGAGGTTTGGCGAGTGAGATGGGGAAGTGATAATGTAGATAGAGAGGGATGGGTGGAGGTACAAGGTAAGTTGGCGTGAGTAAAGATGTGCAGGAGTAGGGTAGGGAAGGCAGAGTGATGGGGATGTGATGAGTGGCACAGCAGGATGAGGTGAGTGTGGCTTGGAAGTAACATTTTGTGATCTGCTCAGATTATTGAAAGGGTTGCGCCACTGCAGCCTGGTCCTCCTGACGACATCCCTGCTTCTGCCCTCCTGTGCAATGTGCAACCAGACTGCGTTGGTGTCCTGGGGAAGTGTCTTCCGCCTATGGGAAGGGAACAGGACCTCCCTGCATGCTGTGACTCCCTCTATAACCATATGGGGGGAGTCATGCGAGAGGCTCGGTGCAGCCGTGCACCTCTGTGCAGTGCTTGTCAGTGTTTGCAGCACCTCAATGCTGTAGAACACTGACAGCACAACTATCCGTATGTGAAAATATTAAGTTAGAATTAGTGTGAATAATATAATGAATGTATATAGAAAACATGGAGTGTATAGGAACAGCAGTAGGCCATTCAGCCCCTTGAACTTGGATCATCGATTATAATTCCTACCTTATGGTGTTCATAGTAATTTATTGTACCTTTTTTAAAATTCATTCTGGGGATATGGACGTCGCTGGCACTGCTTGCATTTATTTCCCATTCTTAGTTGCTCTGAGAAGGTGGTAGTGAAACTTCTTCTTGATCCAGTGCAGTCCGTGTGGTGAAGGTACTCCCACAGTGCTGTTAGGGAGGGAGTTCCAGGATTTTGACCCAGTGACCATGAAGGAACGACAATATATATCCAAGTCAGGATGGTGTGTGACTTAGGAGGGGATCTTGAAGATGCTGGTGTGCTCATGTACCTGCTGCCCTTGTTCTCTTAGGTGGTGGAAGTTGTGGGTTTGGGAGGTGCTGTCGAGGAAATGTTATTGTGAAAAATATGGATTAAAAATTTTAACAGAAACTGCTGTCTGAGAAGAATGCACTCACAAAACATATGTTCCTACGTGGGAAAAACAATTGAAGTAGAAATGCTTTTCAGAATTGTGTTTTACAGGACTAGTTTTGACTAACGACACAGAACAAATCTTTTATCAGGTTGTGACAACATCAGGTCAATAAATTCAAAATCGACCAACCATGTTTCTCTGTTCTCGGTCTGATTTTGAGACTGTCAGTAGTCAGAGTGTTTGCTGTTTTCTGGTTTCACCGTCAATTTTGAAACCAGTAAAATTCACAAAATGGAAGCTGAAGGCCGATCATGTAGGCCACGCTTCACATGACTTGTTGGAATTTTGTGTTGTGTCTCAACTATACCATGCTATCGAGCTTCACATAGCATCTCCATCAACCAGTTCAACCTGCTTGACTCAAGTTAATCAGCACTTCATGCGTATGTGTTTATGTCTGCAATGCGTTACAGGCAGACAGTTATAACACTATTTTTTAACGGATGCTAATGTAGAGAAGATTTTAAATGGAATAGAGGAGCAGAAGGACCTTGGTATGCAGGCACACAGGTCATTAAAGGTGACAATGCAAGTAGATAAGGACATGATTAGTCAAATACAATTCTTGGTTTTGTATTTTAGGGCAGACTACAAAAGTAAAAGAAATAATGGGCTGGATTTTTCCGGGTCCCACCCGCACAATATGGGGGGACCCGGGAGATGGCGGGAAACACGGAAGGTCGGGTTTCCCGGCAAGCTGTGGAGTTTTAACTCAGCGTGTGTGTGATGTCAGGGGCGGGTTCCCCGCCCGGAAGTCAACCTGATTGTTTAATGTGGTTAATTTATTTAACTATAGTTATTTTATTAATGTGATGGCTTTTAAAAAAATTTTTATTGAGGTTTAGCTGTTCTTTTGGGGGCTTGTTGTATTCATAGTTTTGACAGCACTTCCTGTCAAAACTATGAATGAAAGATGGTGTGCTGCCATTGGGTCGAACTGGCCCACATGATCCCAGAGGTCGCATCGAATTAACTGCGCCTCTGGGACACGCACACACTGCGCGCCGGCACCAGGGAGAGGCCCAGGAACTGAAGTTCGTGTGGGCCAAAACCATAAAGGCAGGCGCGGAGTGCGATATCGCGGGGGATCCTTACCCCCGCGGCAACCATCGAAGTCCAATTTCTGGGCCAATGAATGGTAGGACCCTAGGAAGGACAGAGGATCAGAGGAACCTTGGTGTGCATGTACATAGATCCCTGAAGGCAGCAGGACAGGTAGATAAGGTGGTTAAAAAGGCATATGGGATACTTGCCTTCATTAGCTGAGGCATAGAATATAAGAGCAGGGAGGTTATGATGGAGCTGTACAAAACGTTAGTTAGGCCACAGCTGGAATACTGTGTGCAGTTCTGGTCGCCACACTATAGGAAGGATGTGATTGCATTGGAGAGGGTGCAGAGGAAATTCACCAGGATGTTACCTGGGCTGGAGTGCTTCAGCTATGAAGAGAAATTGGACAGGCTGGGGTTGTTTTCCTTAGAGCAGAGAAGGCTGAGGGGGGACCTGATTGAGGTGTACAAAATTATGAGGGGCATAGATAGGGTAGATAGAAAGGAACTTTTCCCCTAAGTAGAAGGGTCAATAACCAGGGGGCATAGTTTCAAGGTAAGGGGCAGGAGGTTTAGAGGGGATTTGAGGAAAAACTTTTTCACCCAGAGGGTGGTTGGAATCTGGAACTCACTGCCTGAAAGGGTGGTAGAGGCAGGAACCCTCACAACATTCAAGAAGCATTTAGATGAGCACTTGAAACACCATAGCATACAAAGCTACGGACCAAGTGCTGGAAAATGGGATTAGAATAGACAAGGCTTGATGGCCAGCGCGGACACGATGGGCCGAAGGGCCTCTTTCTGTGCTGTATAAATCTATAACTCTATGACTCTATGACAGCAATGGGGAGATATAGAGAACCCGACCTACTTACCTGACGTGATCTCCGAACGACGTGAACCCTGTTAAAAAAGTGGGAAAATAGAAATAGGCTGGCAAAATAGTAGTTAACAAGTGTTTAACAAGAATTTAACTATCTTAAATGCCTCCCCCGCCGCTTGGTGTCGGGTCTGTTCTGAAATCACAGACCCAACACTTTGGAAACTTAAATGGAGGCGGGTTCAGAGCGGGCTCCCAACTCGCTGTCAATCATTTCGATTTTGACAGCGGACCTGCCTCCGAAACCGCACTCTGAGCACCGGCAAAATCGCGGCCTATGTTTCAGGATTTGCTTTTATGTGTTTTCCTGGCAATCTTATGCTGCATTTACACTATGGCCCTGAATTCGCCTTTGAAATTGACCGCAAGTTCCGGATTTCCACAGGCGCTAAATCCCAAACTTGTGATCTGTCAAGTTCCGACTGCACATAAGCTTCTCTGCGTGTTTCACCTCCTCACACAAATGAGCGTGCTGGTGAAAATTTGGGCTAATTGCCCTCCTACTGCGAGGTAATTACACTGACATTTTTGATGTCTGGTGCAAACAGGCGCAGGAAGCCTGTTGCACAGTGTAAGGGGACCAGATGAGAAACTTCTATTGCAAAAAGATTTGTAACAAGCCAATGCTATAATGGGAGATTTGTTTTAAGATGTTATTATAATGAAGTGTTTGTAAGCACACTGAATAAAGCATTAAATGAGTGGTTCGTAGCCTTTTTTTAATGAGAAGTTAATAATCAAAGTGTAAATTAATGAGAGACTTGTATTGCCAGTTTGTGTTACAAGAGGTTTGTAACAAATGATGTTTGTGAATTTTGAATAAACATACTTTGTTCTAATGAGAGATTTACAACGACAGATTGTTACCATGAGAAGATTGCAGTTACAGAATTTATTATAACGGCAACCTTTTAGTGTTAGATCCCACTTCGGAGTCACGTATATCTGGATAAAGGAGAGACAAAGAAAGGTCCTCAGTGTTCCCATTGAGTTTACCAAGAATTCCACTTCGGGAATATGAAGTAAATCAACTGTCTGTCAGGTTCCCAGCACAAAGGTAAATGCTTTGAATTGCACAACTTTAAAGATTGTCAGAATGTTGAAATAAATATTGCCCCATTATTTGTTGTTTTGAAGATTTCAGTTGCTGCCAAGCTTATGCAGTTTACTGCAGCTGATACTGTCAATGTAACTGTAATTCACTCCCGTCAGCTCGTAGTTTGTACCTCCATGAAGCTTAGGCCTGTGCTTTTTAATGAATGCTTGATATTGCCTTGTCTTCTATAAATCATACAAATCAGCAAGCTCCTCTGTTTCCTGATTGGCTAAGTGTCAGGAAGTGAAAGGAGCACCACCCCACGTGGTCCCAGGTTCTCATATACACAACGGTGCGCTCCTGGACTCTATGCTGCACACAACTCTGTAGCGCTTGAAAGCATGTTCTCGAAGGGGAGTTCGCATGAGATCAGTGCGGATTTCCTTCGGATGTCGGCAGCGTACTCCTCAGCTATGCCATCGACCGCAAATTCAGGGCCATTAACTATAGCACCAGAGCGAAGCAGTTTCACTTTACGCCAACACTAAGAAACTGCAGTGTAAATCCTGAGTTGCAGCCCAGCACTTTGCTCACTTTTTCACTCCCCTTCATTCCCTCCTGGCAGAGGCAGTCTCACCTGGCTTCGCTTAGAGTCCAATCGGACTCTGAATTTATGCGATATACTTATTAGCATCGGTGGAAGGCTCAGATGCTAGGCTATTACTAATCAGTTATAGCTTCAATGTAACCAGTAAACAAAGTTTTGTGAGAGTAAATTCCAAATCCAAAAATCCTAATCAGACATTCCCAGACATTCCTGCCGGTTCCCTTTTGATTATAGCATCCCAGTGCACATTATGTTGCAGGAACAACTGCAAGATAGTGTCCATTAGATTTATTTACCAAACCTGAGTGTGTATTAAGAATTTATTTTTATGCCATGGTGACATTGGGTTGCTTTCAAAAGGATTTGAGAATTGGCTAAGTGTATGTCATGCACGCTCCTCAAGTGATGAATAGACCCTCTATTGTTGACGTGTTTGGCATCGAGAACAAAATGTATTCATTTTTGTAAAGGACGAGTTGCTGAACAAATTGATCTTCAGATAAATTTTAAAAGATAGTTACTTCTGAAGAAAATGTTTGGTGACTGAACTGTTTATTTCTTCAGTTTACTGGCAGACAGTACAAAATGGACTGACAAGAATGGCTGATTGCTTCTGCACCAGTACCTCTAACTTATGGTTTCATTCGGTAGAATTGGAAATGTCTCTCCTATGGTTTATCTATTTCACAACTACTGTCCAAACAGCCTTTGACGGATTCCACAATGATGCAAAATTTTCAGCAAGAGATAAAACTGCCCAGAACTACAATTTTTTAAAGGTAACACTTAATTTTGTCTTTATACCAAGGGCTTTATTTTCCTAAAGTCAATGGGGGAGAAATTCGGTATCGCCCCGTTTGGGGCGCAATTATCGGCCGGGCGCAAAGTTTAGTGCCTGGCGCTAATTATCGCCTCTGAGTGCAAACTTGGCCTCTATCGCCCCATGAGGTGATTTGAGCGCTAAATCAGGAACTACACACCTCTCTTAAGGTGCTAACGCCAAGGAGCGAGGCGCTACCTCAGAGCGCTGGCGAAGCTCAGGTGATGTCAGTTAGCAATGGAATACAGACACACTGGCGCCAGCCAGTTTTTAAAGGGGAGGGTCAATCTTGCTCTCCAGCCACACCCTACTCATTGCAGCCTTGATTCTCGGCCTGGAGAGACCTGTACACCAATTCTGTTGGAAAGAACAATGGAGAGGCCCAGGGAAAGAGTTCAGCACTTCAGCAACCAGACCTTGGTGGCTCTGGTTGGCGCTGTGGAACGGCGAAGGGCACAGAGTGGCAGGAGGCCATTGCCACGTGAATACAGAAGAGTGTGGAGGGAGGTGGCTCAGCACGTCTCCTCCAGGAGCCTGGTGCACAGGACCCACACTCAATGTCGGAAAAAGTTCAACGGCCTCACTCGGGTGGTCAGGGTGTGTGGCTGCTTTTCAATACCTCTACATCCCTCCATCTCAACTTCACTCTGTGCCCAGAGGGTTTAAAAACCCCAAATGCCCAACACTCATCCAAGACCTATGGCTATCTCATAAAACACACACGCACATTCCACACCTTGCATACATTAAGGGCTATTCAGCTATGGGAGGCACATCAGGCAAGCACATGGCTGCATACATTAAGGACTATTCAGCTATGGGAGGCACATCAGGCAAGCACATGGCTGCACATTCACTCAGACGCCGTCCTTTTTCTTGCAGGCCAAGCTATCTCATAACAGACGGCAGCAGCAACGCACGGGAGGAGGACCGGCTGAGCTGCAGACCCTCAGCGATTTGGAGGCGAGAGTGCACAGGATCGTTGCCAGCCAGGTGATAGGTGCCGTGGCCGCTGGAGAGGTCGCCCCATTTGGGGACTGCAATGGTATGTTCATCAGCTTTCTCTCCTCTCTCATACCACTTGCCCCTCACAACACCAGCCTTTTACACTTTCATTCCAACTTACTAACTGTCTCCAGTCCTTGCTCCCTTACTGCCCCCCTGTTCTGATGCCAAAGCCACTCTTGTACCTCCCTGCTTTCAGATAGTGAACCACCAGCTGACCAACCTGTCCCTCAACCCACCAGTGGCAGCGACGCCCCAGGCGAGGAGGAAGAGGAAGCCGGAGCCTCACCGCCTGCGTCTCCCGAGGGAGCCCATGGTCACACTGGGACCATGTCTTCCCTGGAGGGGAGCAGGGGGGAAGGGTCTGATGAGGGCGAAGCTCTGGGACCCAGCGGGCTGCAGCAACGCCATGGGGGTAGGGAAGCTTGGGGGCCTTCTCCCCGGAGGGCGAGTAGGCAAGCGAGTCCTGCCGCACTGGACGCAGAGGAGGAGCGCGTCATCGCAGAAATGAATAGCCAGGCCTTGAGCATGCACACTGAGCTCATGGGTGCAATGGAAAGGGTGCCCGAAAGTATTGATGCATTGGCAAGGAGTGTGGAGCATTCCGCTGCAGCACAGGCCAACGCAACACAATGGCTTAGTGCTGCAATTCAGTCACTGGCTGCTGCCATCCAATCTCAGACTGCTCTCATGCAGTCTCAGATTGATGTAACGCAAGCACTGACTGCTGCCACCATCGCTGGGTCAGCCACATTGCCCCGGGGCTTTCACGGTGCCGCAGCAGGCCAGCAATCTGTGCTCGAGCAGATTGCTCCGGATGCTGAGGTACTGCCCCGTGGGAGTGCCAATGTGTCGGTCGAGCAGGAAGGTGCTGTTCTTTCTCAGGATGACAGCATTCCTGCTCCCACCACTGTCACTTCCCCATTGCACTTGCCACCACCTGCAACACAGCCAGCCCGGACTGCTGCCGCCCATGCAGAGTTGGTGCAGTCTGCAGCCGGGCCCTCCAGGCCCGGAGTTGGTCGAGGGCGTCCTTCAAGGGCATCTGTAGTCTCTGGATCTGACATTCAGCAGCCTTCCACCAGCCTTGCTGCAGTCACTGGGGCCCCATTACGGAGGAGCTGCAGGGTGGGAAGTGGGGAAGTGTGCAGGGGATGGAGATCACCCTCGAAGAGCAAACAGTAGGAGATCTAAATAAATGGTGGGAATGTTTGTAGTAAAGGTCGAGGTTCGTGTGATTACATTTGTTTACTGTTTTGGCGTTTATCTCCAGCTTGTGAGAACCAGTTCTGTTAGTTCATGATTAATTGTGTTTGTTTCTAATTGTTTGTCCTGAATAAATGACACACACAGAGTTTGTTAAAGAAAAAAGTTGTTGTATTCAAAATTTTAATTTTTGGCCTTTGGAATCATTCCAGCTTTGGCCGGCTATAGGGGGTGCGGGTTGATTTCCATGATGTTGTTCTCCATGCCAGAAGCCATCTTCTGAGTAGGGCCATAGAAGCGGCTTGTTATCAGCCGTTGACGGACGGCCCTTGCAGTGGCAACATTGTGCACCTCCCTCCCATGTTGGTGCTGCTGCTCATCCTCCTCCTCATTCTCCTCCTCCTCCCCCTCCTCCTCTTCCTCCTCCTCCTCCTCAGGTGGTGCACCAATCCCTGGTGGCATTGGCTGGGTCCTCAGGATTGGCAGGTTGTGAAGCATGCAGCACACAGCTATGAAGAGGGAGACTCACTCAGGAGAGTACTGCAGGGCTCCTCCTGAGTGGTCCAGACAGCAGAACCGTTGCTTCAGCACGCCAATCGTCTGCTCAATTATGTTCCTGGTGGTGATAGGGCTCTCATTATACCGCAGCTCGGCAGGGGTGTTGGGGTTACGGAGTGGTGTCATCAGCCAGGTGCAGAGTGGATAACCCTTGTCCCCGAGGAGCCATCCACTTGGGTAATGCGGTGCCTGGAAAAGGTCTGGCACACTAGTCTGGCGCAGGATGAAAGCATCGTGGCTGCTGCCAGGATAGCGGGCATTGACGGCAAGTATGAGCTGTGTGTGGTCACAGACCAACTGCACATTGAAGGAGTGGTAGCCCTTGCAGTTTCGGAATACCTCTGCGTTTTCATGCGGTGCCCGCAATGCCACATGCATGCAGTCAATGACGCCCTGCACCATGGGGAAGCCCGCTATCCTAGCATAGCCACATGCTCGTTCATGCTGTTTGGCCCAGGTTATGGGGAAAGAGATGTACTGGCGTCTCCTTTTATAGAGGGTATTTGTCACCTCCCGGATACAGCAATGGACCGCGAACTGGGAGATATTGGCGATGTCCCCAGTAGATGCTTGAAAGGAGCCGCTGGTTGAAAAATTCAGAACCACTGTCACTTTCACTGCCACCAACAGATACGTCCTGGTCCTCAGTTGAGGCTGCAGATCTGGTTGCAGCAGGTGGCAGAGCTCAGTGACCACCTCCTTACTGAAGCGCAAACACTGCTCCTCAGACAAATGAATGTAGGAGAATTGCTCCCGGAATACCCTGGGAGGGTAAGGTCTCCAGTGCAGAGACCTGTTGGCCCTCCTCCCTCTGGCCATGTTTGCCACTCTCTCTTTGCGTCTCTGATGCCTCCGATTCTACAGGTGCAGGACAACACCCCGAATCAGTGCAGCCCCCAATGTCTCTTCTAAATCGATGCAAGGGAGGTCAAATCAAAATGAACCTGCAAAGTGCTGCTCAGTATCCAAAACTCCTTCACACAGCATTGAATCTCTCCAGAAGTCTCTCTCTCTCTCTCTCAGAATGCATGGTGCAAAAATGTCGCCAACAAAAGAAGGCAGGAAGCTGCCGCCTTTAAATAGCGCTTCCCCAGTTCCTTCCTGACTGCAAAACATTCCCCTCTAACTGTCGTTGCTAGCAGCAGGCAGAAAGGCAGGGGGCGCCACTCAATATCCGGTCCGGGGCGCTACCGAGGCATTGCACGCTCGACTGACATCACGATCTGCGGGCGCAGGAGATCGTGGTGGTAGTGTTTAGCGCTGCCACAAAATGTCGTAAATTTCGTGAGCGGCGCAAACATCGCCGCGCCTGGGCGCTAATTGCTTTGCGCCCCGTTAAAGCCCTCTTAGGGCGCTAACGGGAGGCGCTAATCAACCGAATTTTTCCCCCAATCAATTTTCTGCAAATTTAAATGTTGGTTGAGTTATGGGTAGAAATCTTTCTATGCAATATTAATAACTAAACGGGGCGATTTTCCCCGGATACTTTAGGCGCTAAAGCACCTCCAAGGTGGCCAAGGTGGGGTCTTAGGCTGGAACGCCGGTTTAGGCTGCGTTTAACGCAAGACGCAATCTTGGTAAAGGAGTTGAAGTGCGCACGAAGAACGGTTGCCCGGAGGATTGTTAAGAATCTGATTGACAATTAAATTGCCTGCTAACGCTCATTAAAGAGGCTCAACGGCATTTTGGTGGCTAGCACTTCAATTAACAACCCCTCCTAACAGCAACCAGTCGTTGTTGAGGATTTTGAGCGCTACTTAAAGCTATGCTCAGCTTTCAATGTTCAATTGCTGCTGGAGGTTTGAAGAGGACTTTTGAGACACATCGGGAGACATTCGGAGACACTTTGTCCAGACTGCACCAACACTCTATCAACATTTATTCTGGAAATTTTCTAAGGACTTCACCTAAAGAGAGTAAGTGCTGTGCTACTCTACCTTATTGGAAACATTACAGGAGTCACCAGGAGAAAGGGAGTGCTTGGTCATGGGCATCTTGCTAGGGGTCCCTCTTGGTCTGGAGGAAGAATGGGAGGAGGACATGAGGCCAGGCAGAGCAGCACCAGCTGCTGCAGGAGAGAGGGACAGGAAGGACAGGAGGGTGAGGTGGGCCTCTTCCCCTACTGTGGGTACAGGACATCCCTCCTCCTCCGGACCTCCTCCACCAGGACCTCCAGTGCCGCGTCCGAGAACCTGTGCTCCCTCTCCCTCAGTTCCTCAAATGTTCAGCTGTGTGTCAGCCAGAGCACTCCATACGTTCAGTGTAAGTGGGTGCATGGAGCCCACATAGACAGCTCCACGCTGGAGTGCTAAACCTGCAGGTGTCTGTTTCAACACCTCCAGGCACGTTACATTATGGTAATCATCAATTTTCTTCAAAATTGCGGGCTAAAACCAGACTTTCAAACAGGCGTGTCTTATTAGTACAGCACCCATTTAGTGCCTGTTTCACCCCTTCACCAAAATAACCCCAAAGTGTCCTGTGTCCTCTATTTCACCGAAGGCATTAGCCTGTTTAAAATAAGCAGTTTAGCGTCTTTACTAAAATAGTGGATAACAGGAGTTTACATGAGTATATTAACGCAATCATTGCTAATATCCCACAGCACCCAACAGCATTAATGTTCATTTAGGTGATGCCAACATCAAGGTACATTTTCTTATAAGGATATAACACAGCAATAAAAGATTACTGCCAGAGTAATAAACACCAATTGAGACAATTATTTGGGGCCGATTCAATTCAATCGAGTAATAATACCTTTTGATATCATAAAATCATAGAAACATAGAAACTTACAGTATAGAAGGAGGCCATTTGGCCCATCGTGCCTGTGCCGGTGACCTTTTTTAATCTTGAATGATTAACCTTTTAAGCTAGCTGTTATATGTCACAATTTGACTGAGATCTGATGCCAACTTGTCCGTTTGAAGCTGAAAAATGAAAGAAAGTGGGAGCGCTAAGGAGAAATCTAGAAAGCTGTTAAAGAATTTAGAGACCTACAAATTTGCTTAACAAAAGGGGCGCCTTAACTCTGGGAGGTGTGTGCTCATAGAAAGAAAATATAGGGCAGCATCTATGGAACAGGATCTGATAACTTATGTGTGAAAGATTCACAAATGGATTATGGTCAGCCTCACAACTGCAGATAGTTACATTCCATTAGTAGTCATGGTTCGTACTCTTCATCAGCATGAGACCTGTGACATTACAACTTCTTTATCCTCTCAGTGTTTTTAACTGAATAACATGAATTCTGATGAGTACCATTCTCATCATAACTCATCTCATCTCCTGCGGTGTTGCTCACTCACTGTACAGGACCTGGAGCACGCTTTCTAATGTTTACCACTGTCCCAGGGTAGTCTAAACATTGCAGCAGCTTGTTCACCCTTTAATACATTAAATTTATTGAAGTAATATATCACAGGAATAAAAGGAGGTAAAAATATCACACACTGTGCTGATACTGAAAAATACCAGCTTCATAGAAATTATAAATTCAATGTTATTCACCTACCATTTAAAAAAAATGTTCCCCTAAAATGCAAGCAACTCTGTTCTTCCCCATCAAAGCCTTTATTCTTAGTTATTTACATCATACAGGAAACTTTCGTTTATCCGGCATCGACGGGACCGGCGTGGTGCCGGTTTATCGAAAGTACCGGATAACGGAGAGTTATATCTACCGAGGCTATTTTTAACATAAAAAAATCAAGAAATGTGCAGTATACAGTATTTGGGTACTCACCTACAGAATGTTGTGTTAAATGGATAGTGGAAGATGCTTGATTAAGTACAGTACTGCCAGTTGAGGGTAATCCATAACTCTTTAATTACTTAACAGTAAAACAAAACTTATAAACGACTGTCTACAGTACTGTAGTTGACTGTACACTTATTCCGAGTCATCTGGTTCATCAGAAATATCCGTATCCGTGCCAGCTGGGTCATCAGGATCACGCAGTTCCACCGATGCCACAGATTCTTCAGGCACTTCCGCTGCTGCGACTCTTTTGGAAGCTTTCTTAAACATGTTGCAGATGTCGGTTTGCTTAGTGGACTCTTGCCTTTTCTGTAGAAAGGTGGAATGCAGAATATGGAGTTGCATAACTTCTTGTGCAGAGTAGCAATTCTGCCTTTCAGCAAATTTGAGGATTGTAGAAAATCCTTCTGCAGCTTTAGCCCAAGAAATCTTCTCTTCTTCAGAAATCTCATCCTCTTCACTTTCCATCTCGCTTTCCTTTTCTTTCTTTGGATTCAAAACATTCTCAATTATTTCATCATCACTTAGCATATGCACAACACCAACTTCTCTATCTGCATCAACCCACTGCTCGATATCACTTTCACTGAGGTGATGTAGAGGGTTTGCTGGGCCTGCATTTTTCACCATTCCAGCCATTTCCATTATTGTACTCTTCTTGGGACGAACACTGAACCCATGAAATTCCTCCTCTGAAGAAGAACCTTCAGCAAACATTACAGAAGGCCACAATTTGCGCCAGGCTTGCCTCAGAGTGTGACCTTTCACCAATTTCCAGGAACATGCAACATTATAGATGGCATCTTTAATATTGTATTCCTTCTGCAAATCTTGAATATTCTCATCTTGGCTTAGCAGTTTACGTAGGAAGTCTTTCTTGTAATGACACTTCAGATTTTGGATAACGCCCTGGTCCATGGGTTGGATGAGAGAAGTTACATTTGGTGGCAAATAAATGGTGAAAATATTTCCCGAAACCAACTGGGATTCATGCGGATGGGCTCTGCAATTATCAAGCAATAAAATGCATTTGCTATCTTCAGGTTTCCCTATTTTGCGGAAATGTTCCTTCACAGATGGAACAAAAATATGATGGAACCAATCGGAGAAGATTTCCTTATCCATCCAAGCATTTTTTTGAGCTTTGTACTCAACAGGTAAGTGCCTCACATTTTTAAATGCACGGGGATTTTTATACTTCCCGATAACAAGAAGTTTAACCCGGTGTGATCCAGCAGCGTTTGCACATGTTAGCACGGTTACACAATCTTTATTTTTCTTGTAACCTGAAGCATTAGCCTCACTAGCCCCAGCAAGCGTTGATTCTGGCAAAAACCTCCAAAACAAGCCAGTTTCATTGGCATTGTAGATCTGTGCTGGCGACAAATCATGTTGCTGCACAATCCGATTGAAATAATCGCAGTATTCTTCTGCGGCTTCGTGATCAGCTGATTTCTTCTCCCCGGAAATATCGAGTCGTCGTACCCCGTGCCGTAACTTGAAGCACGTTAGCCATCCATCGGAGAAAGCACACTTGTCAGTGAGCTCCATCCTTTCGTAGAAATCCTTTGCTTTCTCGATTAGCATGGGTCCGGAAATTGGAACACCCTCTGAACGCTTAAGAGAAAACCATTCATAAAGCACGGTATCCAGCTCTTCAAGCTTAGGCTTACGAAGCGTACGCCGTTTCTCTACACTCTTGCATGTCTCCGAGCTTGAATAAAACTTGAGCAGCTTATCCTTCTGCGATTTGATGTCGTAGATTGTTGACGAACCGATTTTGAATTCATTCATAATGTTGATATGCTTCTCTCCCCTTTCTAGTCGTTGGCATATCTCGATTTTCTGTTTTAAAGTTAAGACCACTCTCTTCCTTTTGCTTGGACCAGCTTTTGGGAATTCCATAATGCAAGATGGAGGAGATAATTGCCGATGAAGATGGAAAGACACACAGAACAATGGTGGCTAGGAAGAGACTACCAGCAGCGTGGCAGACACACAGCAAAATGGTGTATCAGAAGAGACTACAGTACCAGCAGCGTGGCAGACACACAGCAAAATGGTGTATCAGAAGAGACTACAGTACCAGCAGCGTGGCAGACACACAGTAAAATGGTGTATCAGAAGAGACTACAGTACCAGCAGCGTGGGAGACACACAGCAAAATGGTGTATCAGAAGAGACTACAGTACCAGCAGCATGGGAGACAGACAGCAAAATGGTGGATCAGAAGAGACTACCAGCATCGTGGGAGACACCCAGCAAAATGGCCGATCAGAAGAGACTCCAGGCAGCGCGGGAGAATCTACTCATGCTACTGCAATGTTTCGGACTTGCGACAGCGCCAGGAGGCCGAGTAGTGGCACTTTTGAAAAGTACCCCTACTGACTAAATTGGCGTTCGCGGACTCGGACTCGGACTCGGGATCGGCAACATTGCCGGTTATTTGAGAGGAGTTTTCGGAGCACTCGGCATTCGCGGAGACTCGACTGCGACTCGGCAACATTGCCGGTTATTTGAGAGGAGTTTTCGGAGGATGATTTTTGCCGGTTAAGCGAGAATTCCGGATATTTGGGTGCCGGATAAACGAAAGTTTCCTGTACTATATGTAATTATTTTTTGCTCTGCCTCCCACACTAAATTTGCAGTTTTGGCTCAAGATACAAGTCCTTTATTTATTTCTTTATTCTTTCCTCCTCGCTCCCTAAAACCTTCCTTCCTTCCATGTTATTTACATGGTATAATGGATAGTTTTCTACTTTGGAGGATTTGTCATTCTTACTGAAGACATTATTTGTGTCGCACAGCAGCAAGGAGGTTTTTCCCCACTGTTCAGAACTTGTACAAGTGGTCTCATTTACCCTAATCCAGGCCTGGCTGATAGTAGATATTGTAGCCAAAATCAGTGTGTCAAAGGGCTGGATTTTCATTGACCCGTGGAGGTGGGTTTGGAGGCGTGTGGGGGGTTAAAATTGCGAAAATTGGCGGGCGGGCACAAGCCCGCCTCCATCCCGCCTCCACGCAATTTTCATTAAATCGTGTCTGCTGGTCCCGACTCCGTCCCGCCTCTAAGAGGCGGGATAGGCTGTTAAGGCCCTTAACAAGCACTAAATTGCTTCTATAATGCCATTTTGAAAGGCCTTTGTGATTTTAACCCTTTTTGTACGTGAAGTACGCCTGTTCTGAACCATGAATGTGAAACCTGGCGGTAGCACATTTGGATAGCTGACTATCAGCTGCAGGTTCACTATTACAATGGAGAGGTGATGAAGGTAGTAGTAGTAGTAGTAGGAGGAGGAGGTGGAGGAGGAGGAGGAGGCATATCTGGGACTGGTGGAGGTGGTGTAAAAATATCTGGGAGCAGACTTAGGGCTGCTGCTCATTTTGCATCCAGGACCTCTCACAGCAAAGGCCAGGCAGTCTTTGCAGACCTTCAATGCAGCAGCAATGATGACATCATCAGAGGCGACTTTCAGACTGAAAACACTAATTGGTTCATGGGTTCCCACATGCTAAAACTCAATTGCCCAATTAGGTTAAAATCGCATCAATCTCCCACATCCAATTGCAGTCGGGTGGATAACACGAAAAGTGGATGACACGACCCCAACCCGCCCCAGTATCAAAATCCAGCCCGACTCTCATAAGCTACCCTTGTGGTCCAAGTGAACATATCAATACCCCTCAGCAAAACAAAAGAACATCCCAAACAATACCTTTAGCTCAGAATTTATTTTTTGGGGGGAGTTTTTTCTCCACTGCTTATATCTGGTTGTCATGTAATATGGGCTGTAGTGATGCTTTCTGGCTATTGTACTTCCACAGGAGCAAGATGAAAACTGCACCTGTCATGATACATCTCTCCCTCTCTCATACAAAATTTGTCAGTAGGAATGAGAGATTCCCAGCCCAATTAAAGGATGCTTTACTACCTGGTTGTCATATGACAGGGGCTATCATGGTATTCTCTGGGTATTGTAGATCCACAGGAGCAGGTGTAAACTACGATTGCCTTTCACACAGAGTTTGCCCACAGGAGCAAGAACTCCCCAGCACCCAAGGCTTAGGTGGAATTTGTAACTCTGAGATGGAAACAGAATTCAAGCTTCAAAGGGGGGCTGCGCAAGGGCAAGGAGACTTCTTTCAGGATTTCTAACATGGCATTGCTATTTTATAGAGAAACATAACGGCCAAGAGTTTCCACTTTGGGCGTAAACGGCAATCCGGGCACAACTTGCGCTCAAAGTTGCGCTAGTTTTGAGACTTTTTTTTTGCTGAAGTTGCTGCTCAAACTCATTTGCATATCGCCGAACGTAAGATCTGCTGTATTTCAGAACATAATTTTTTTTTAAATTGCATTAAAAATATTCCTTGATGTATTTGACAGTGGTAACTTGGTGCAGCTTTGTTAATACAGCTGAAAATGGGTTTATCACAAAAATAAGCATTTTTAATCTGAGTATCTAGTCCACCACCTGTGAGTATCCCAATATTTAAGAACTGAAAATGACTTTAAAAAACCATACAGAACCATTTGCTAGTTACACTGGTGTACAGTAGTCAGTTTCTTAGCAAATTAAAGAAATATATTTAAAACTTTAAAAATGTGCCTATTAGTGTCCTTGCACCTAAGAACAGCTTAATTTTAAGAGTATCCTCGAAAGCTCGCAAACGGTCACAATTAACGGAAACTCACCATGGTGATTAATTTGATCTGGGGGTGTGGCCAGTTTTGTGGGCGGGGCCTGTTTCTAGTACGATGTTTTTAAAACAAGCGCAAAAGATCGCGGAAACCCGAATTGCGCTGGACGTAATTTGCGCTTGAAATTCCTCGATCTTTTGCGCCGGTTTGGCCGATTTCGGATGAATTGCACGTAAAAAAACAGCGCAACTGAGCGGAAACTCCTACCCAATGGTTTTAGCACAAATTATTTAATACTTCATCATATGTTTTTTACATTGGAAATGGTATATATACCGCTACACAATCAGGTATGTCAGATGGTGCCTGAAACCAGTTTGAAAAAATAAATTGAGTGATGTGATTGGTTCAAATTACAGCATTGAAATTGACTTAATTTCTGTGGGATCTCTCCTGATCTCTCCTTCAGTTAATTCCAATGGCTAAGTTTGTTATTTGAGCCAATCAGAAAAGCATGACACAAATTTTTGCTACTACAGAAAGATTTACTGTGCTACTGTAAACATTTAAGACGTGACACATTTGATATATCTATATATATAAATTCTATATATAGATTATGTAGCCCAATAAAAGTGAATCTGCATTTTGATGTAATTTGATTAGTGTAATGCATTAGAGCCTCAGTTATCTGGCTATCCAAGGCCAGGGCACCCCATTTTACTGGCCACCATTTTGTGTCATGAAGAGCATGTGCTTCAACTCGTGATAAATTTATGCAGTAATGTATATTGCCATATTTTATTTAATGCATCCTACTGAGCACTGTATTTTGCTACTGTGAAAAAATGGGACATTTAACATAGCTGAAAGCATGTTGCTTTATATAAATATATCTTAGGTTGTTTTTCATAATTTCTCTGTTAAGTATATTGATACTTGAGTTATGATTATTTCAAAATTTGGGGCAGTCTTCCACTAGAAGTTCTAGGGTGAGTGTGATTTTTATTTCTGCTGTTATGGGTGTTATACATATAGCTGTGAAATGCTGACTGGGATCTTGTTCAAGACTACATAGAGTTTAAAGCCTTCCCTTCATATTCAGCCACTGACATCCTTACACCCTTCCTTATGGTCCGAGTTACATATCTTCTAATGTCTTTCCTGTGTACTCAGCCAGATATGTTCTGTCAGTGCGCTTGTTTCATACTGCAGCTCAAGTCTCTGCAACCACCTTTACATGAGCAGATTCAGCCAGATCCATCTGTGAAAATGGTAATAAATAATTTATCAGGAGTTCCCTAAACCACTTACCTTCTTCTTGCTTTCTTTGTTTTTGGACAGAACTGAGACAGAAACATCGAAACAAAAATGGAAATAAAACACAAAAATTAGATCAAAGAAACATAAACAGTGGAAAAATCGTACAAGGACTGAAATCACAGTAAAACAGACATCAGAGAATCGGGGTGCAAAAAGAACAAATTGTGTAATGTTAAAATTTGAGAAATATTGTTTATTAGTTTTTAGCACCCCTTTTAAGGAAGCTTTTTGGAAAAAATTCATGTGCATTTAAAAAAATTCATAATACTATAGTTGAATTTGTGATGCGAATGCATTCATTAACGTGTCTTTCTAATGTTATACTAAATATTCTTCATCCTTTACTTTAGCGTCTGATCCAAGCTGCTTAAATTTTCGTTAATTGTTCTTGCTTGGGTTTCATATGTTGTCACGGCTTGTTGGAGTCACATGTGGATAGGAAAACAGTTTAATGCTATTGGCTCATGCTTTTGGGCTTATTTTGTTTCTTGCAAACATGGTGAATTTGTTTAATCTTTGATTTCCTATGGTGATATTAATGGTGACTTCAAACTATAACTAAAACCTTAGCGTGAAGAGCTGTCACTCTGCTCTAATGCTGCAGTTATAGTGCAAAGGCAACCGGAATTCAGAGTCAGGTCCGAACCTGACTAACGAAGAGGAGTGAGATTCTCTGGAGGAGGTAGTTTCATACAACTTCACTTCAGAATACCCCTCGATCTCTTTCAACAACAACAACAACTGGCATTTATATAGCTCCTTTAATGTAGTGAAACGTCCCAAGGCGCTTCACAGGAGCATTATGAAACAAAATTTTGACACCGAGCGACACATAATGAGATATTAGGACAGGTGACCAAAAGCTTGGTCAAAGAGGTAGGTTTTAAGGAGTGTCTTAAAGGAGGAAAGAGAGGTAGGGAGGCGAAGAGATTTATGGAGGGAATTCCAGAGCCTCGGGCCTAGACAGCTGAAGGCACGGCCGCCAATGGTGGAGCGATTAAAATTGGGGATGCGCAAGAGGTCAGAACTCGATATCTTGGAAGGTTGCAGGGCTGGAGGAGGTTACAGAGATATGGAGGAGCGAGGCCATGGAGGGATTTGAAAGGAAGAATGAGAATTTTTAAATCAAAGCGATGGTCAACCTGGAGTCAATGTAGGTCAGCAAGCACACGGGTGATGGGTGAATGGGACTTGGTGCGAGTTAGGATATGGGCAGTTTTGGATGAGTTTAAATTTATGGAGGGTAGAAGATGGGAGGCTGGCCAGGAGAGCATTGGAATAGTCAAGTCTAGAGGTAACAAAGGCAGGGATGAGGATTTCAGCAGCAGATGAGTTGAGGCAGGGGCGGAGTTGGGCGATGTTACGGAGGTGGAAATAGGTGGTCTTGGTGATGGAGCGGATATGTGGTCGGAAGCTCATTCCGGGGTCAAGTATGACACCAAGGTTGTGAACAGTCTGGTTCAGCCTCAGACAGTTGCCAGGGAGAGGGATGGAGTTGGTGGCTAGGGAACAGAGTTTTTGGTGGGGACCGAAGACAATGGCTTTGGTCTTCCCAATATTTAGTTGGAGGAAATTTCTGCTCATCCAGAACTGGATGTCGGACAAGTAATGTGACAAATTAGAGACAGTAGAGGCGTCGAGAGAGGTGGTGTTGAGGTAGAGCTGGGCGCGTTCAGTGTACATGTGGAAACTGATGGTGTGTTTTCCGATGATGTCGCCGAGTGGCAGCATGTAGATGAGAAATGGGAGGGGGCCAATGATTGATCCTTGGGGGACTCCAGAGGTGACGGTGCAGGAGCAGGAAGAGAAGCCATTGCAGGTGATTCTTTGGCTATGACTGGCTAGATAAGAATGGGACCAGGTGAGTGCAGTCCCACCCAACTGGATGACGGAGGAGAGGTGTTGGAGGAGAATAGTGTGGTCAATCGTGTCAAAGGCTGAAGACAGGTCGAGAAGGATGAGGAGGAATAGTTTAGCTCAATCACAGTCACATAGGATGCCATTTGTGACTTCGATAAGGGCTGTTTCAGATCTGTGGCAGAAACCTGATTGAAGGGATTCAAACATGGAGTACTGGAAAAGTTGGGCATGGATTTGGAAGACGACAGCACATTCAAGGACTTTGGAGAGGAAAGGGAGGTTGGAGATGGGGCGGTAGTTTGCAAGGGTGGTTGGTTTGAGGAGGGGGTGACGATGGCAGACTTGAGGGAGAGGGAGACAGTACCTGAGGAGAGAGAACCCCGAACAATATCAGCTAACATGGGGGGCAGAGAAGGAAGTTGGGTGGTCAGCAGTTTAGTGGGAATAGGGTCGAGGGAGCAGGAGGTAGGTCTCATAGACAAGATGAGCGCGGAGAGGGGATGAGGGGAGAAACTAGAGAAAAATACGAGTTCAGGGCTAGGGCAGGGGGGAACCTTAGGGGAAGTTTGGCCTGGTGGGCTCAAGGAGGGAGGGAAGCAGCAGACACAGCTGAACGTATAGTCTCAATCTTAGTGACAAAGTAGCCCATGAGGTCATCGCACTTGTTGTGGGAGGTGAGGGTGGAGGAGGCAGCATAGAGGGGTTTAAGAAGACAGTTTGTAGTACAAAAGAGACGCCAGGGGTATCTTTGCATTCCAGGATGATCCTGGAATAGTGAGCAGTTTCGGCAAACAGGAGCAGGTCCTGATAGTGCTTTATGTGGTCCAGCCAGATCTGGCGATGAATGGCTAACCCAGTTGTCCGCCATAACCATTCAAGTCTGCATCCCTGGGACTTAAGGGAATGGTTGCATAGTGGTCATGACACTGGACTAGTAATACAGAGGCCTGGACTAATGATCCAGAGACTCGAGTGGGGTTACACTTGCTACCTTCCAATCCACGGGAATCGTTCTAGATCAATGGAATTTTGGAAGGTGACAACCAATGCATCCACTATCTCTATAGTCACCTCTTTCAAAACCCTAGGATGTAGGCCATCAGTTCCAGGGGATTTATTGGCCTTCAGTCCCATTAATTTCTCCAGTACTATTTTTTTACTACTACTAATTTCTTTCAGTTCCTCATTCTCACTAGACCCTTGATTCTGCACTAATTCCGGGAGGATTTTTTGCATCTTCTTCTGTGAAGACAGACAATTTGGGCTGGATTTTGCCATTGGTGGCGGGTTGGGTGCGGGTCAGGTGGTCGGCGGGTCCCACTCCTGCCTCCACTGTCAGCCGGGATAATTTTGTGATTTTACAATTGTGGGCAATTGATTCCCAGCGTGTGCGCTCCCCTGGCCCAATTAGTCTTTTGGGCCTGAAACTCACCTCAGATGATGTCATTTATCCAGCTGCATTTAAGGGCTCCAAGCAGCCTTGGTTCATTTTCTGCCTCTGTACTTCTAGTTGCTACTCTTCTAACTGTTTGGTACTCCTGAGATGTCTAGTTCAAGGCCCAAGGCCTCACCTCGGTTCGATGATGACTCCATCCATGCTCTGGTGGAGGGAGCCAGAGCTCACAGAATCACAGAATCCCCACAGTGCAGATAGAGGCCATTTCGGCCCATCGAGCCTGCACCGACACATATCCCACCCTATCCCCGTAACCCCACGTATTTAATCCCCCCTAACACTAAGGGTCAATTTATCATAGCCAAATCAACCTAACCCGCACATCTTTGGACTGTGGGAGGAAACCGGAGCACCCGGAGGAAACCCACGCAGACACGGGGAGAATGTGCAAACTCCACACAGACAGTCACCTGTGGCCGGATTCGAACCCGGGTCCCTGGCGCTGTGAGGCAACAGTGCTAACCACTATGCCACCGTGCTGCTAGCTCAAAAGGAGGTGCTGTTTCCTTCCTCTGGGAGAAAAAATCCTCCCCAACAGACCAAAGCTGTGTGGCTGCAACTGGCTCAGGAGGTGAGCTCCAGATCAATGTGCAGCAGAACCTGGCTGCAGTGCCGAACGAGGTTCAATGACCTTGTCCGCACAGGAAAAGTGAGTGGACCATCACCTTTACCCTCATTCTGCTCCCCATCTCCTCTCAGCACCAGCACTCTGCATTGTCAACCTACTCCTACACATCCCACTCTACCCTTACATCCCTTAACCATTCCCTCTCTCTGTAAGTACATAATCACTTCACTATTCGACTATGCTGCCCTCACACTCCCTATCACTGTTATGCTATGATAACAACTAACAACACACAGGGAGGGCCCTTGGTATTGGGACCTCATTCCATCTTTGTGTCCTTCTAAGCATCTATGCTATGGATTCTCTACACTCACTCCATCATTCTCACTCAAACTCCACTTGTGTCCGTCATTGCAGGAAAAGAGAGTCCACAATAAGAGGGAAAGGGCGAAGACAGGAGGAGGGCCACCCTCAATAGCCCATCTCACCAGCACTGAGGAGGCGGCCCTAGAGATCGTTGGAGCCGAGGAGGCTGTAAAAGTGGGGGTTGGACAGACGGGCACATCAGAGCAAGCTGGTGACAGAATAGTTTTGCATCTCTCTCATTTACATTGCATGGGTGACTGATATGGCTTCTGATGCACAAACAGATTGACTTATGATGATCTGCACAATTCCATGTGCATGCTACGTTAATATCACATGTCTAACTCATGCCTTTACTCCCCCACAGGACCATCGACAGCCCCCCTCCCCACTGTCCAGGAGGAAGAGGCTGAGCTGGAAGACTTCTCAGAGGAACCTGCAACCTCTGAGGGCGCAGCGTCAGCAGAATTCAGCGCACCCAGCACCAGCGCAGATACGCACACCTCGGTGGGACCTTCGGGAGATAGAGTAGTGTTGTCACTTGGTGTATCACAGCTCACAAGTGAGCATCAGCAGATGGTGGAGACAGGGACAGCAGTGGAGAGTCCTCGTCGGAGGCCGCAGGGCGCTCCCAGCTCTGCTCAGCTGCATGTGGACCCTGTGCCTCCGGGTCCATCGAGAAAGAGAGCGGTGCTGGAACTCCAGGAACAGGTGCAGGAGTCTCTGGCAGGTTTTGTCTTCAGGTTCACGGCAAGTGTGGAGAGGATGAAGGAGTCCATCGCTAACATGAGCAGAGCCTTTGTGGAGGCATTGGTGCATGAACGCATTACCATGGAAAGGATGGCAACCTCCATGGAAAGGATGGCTACGGTAGAGCAGAGGATGGCTACGGCCATGGAGGAGCTAAGTCACGAGAGTGTGGAAAACATGGTGAATGTTCAGAATAGACTGACATCTCTGGAGGAGCGATGGGCAGCTATTGATCAGAGAAACCAGAGCTTCATGGAAGTCCTCTGGAGTAGGACTGCCAGTGCAGACACATGGCCCCCCTGATGTGCAGCAAGGTGCTGTCAAGCTACTTGCTAGCACTGAAGTGGGGCTGACCCATAAGAGGGATGTTGGTGGCAGACAACAAGGAAGTGGGTGCTTCTCTCCAAGCACTCACACTCCCATGCCACTGCGGAGCCCTTGGTCAGAGCCCCACCAGAGTCCTCACCCAACTGAGATGGGCATCTTAGCCCCTGCACAGCCGCAGGAGGAGCAGGCTGTTGGCGAGCCCTCACAGACTTGCAACCCTAGAGGACGCCCGCCAAAGGTGTCGAGGCAGGAGCAGCATGAAAGTGAGCAAAGGGCCTCCATATCTGCTGAAGCCACAGGGGAAGCACTATATAGGAGCATGCGTAAGAGGAAGATAAATCACAAGTATTCACAAGGGTAGTCATTTGGGTGTTCTGTTGTGTTTAATTATTAAATGCCATCCTTTAGTGAATGTAATAAACTCAAGTGATGGCAAACTGTTGAAGTTCTGGACTCTGTCATTTCGGAAATTAAGTTCCACATTGAGAGCTCAGGGCGACTTGGATTTTTCATGATGGTGGTCAGAGTGATAGGAAGCCACAGGTTCTTGTCCATTGTCTATGGTGTGGTAAGAAGGTGCTAGCCACATGTGTTTGATTGGGCAACCTAAGCAAATCTGGCAAAGATGAGTGCATCCCTTGCATCCCAGGCAGCAATGTGCTTGTGTGCTGCTGCAGCTGGTTGATGTGCCGCCGCAAGGCCTTCGTTCTCCTCCTCCACCTCCTCCTCATCCTCATCCTCATCTGAGGAGGCTATGCGCTGAGCCACTTTTTCCTCAGGCAGCTGCAAGCCACGATGCTGTGCCATGTTGTGAAGTACACAGCAGACCATGATGATTCTGGAGACCCTGGCTGCTGAGTACTGCAGGGCTCCACCTGATCTGTCAAGGCATCTGAATCGCATCTTCAGTAAGCTGATGGTTTGCTCAATGATGGATCTGGTCAAAATGTGGCTGGCGTTGTACCACTCCTCAGCTTTGTTCGATGGCCTCCTGAACGGTATCATTAGCCACGTCTTCAGGGGATAACCCTTGTCTCCAAGTAGCCATCTGCAAAGTTGGTTTGGTGGATTGAAGAGCGGAGGCACACTAGACTGCCGCAGAATGAACAAGTCATGGCAACTGCCAGGGTACTTGGCGCAAACATGCAAAATGTCCTTCTTGTGGTTACACACCAGCTGCACGTTGAGGGAGTGGAAGCCCTTGCGGTTGACAAAAAGAACTGGGTTGTGATGTGGTTCCTTAGGGGCCACATGTGTGCAGTCTATGACACCCTGCACCCTTGGCAAGCCTGCCATATTTGCAAAGCCAACCGCACACGCGGTTATACTTGCTTGATCCGTGGAGAAGTGGATGTAATTGTGCGCCTTTGCAAAGAGGGTATCGGTAACCTGCATGATGCAAGTGTGGGCGGCCGACTGGGAGATGCTGATGATGTTTGCTGATGATCCCTGGGAGGAGCCTGAAGCAAAAAAGTTGAGTGCGGTGGAGACTTTGACAGCCACTGGTAGGGGGTGTCCATCGATCCTCTGGGCTCCAGGTGTTGGTGCAGCATTGCGCAGATATCACTGACTACCTCTCGCAAAAGTCTCAGCCTCCTTTGGCACTGCTGCTCAGTCATGTTGAGGAAGCTCATCCTCAGCATTTAAAGCCTGTTTTGGGGGTATCTCCTGCGGCGACGTGCTTCCCTGCACTGGCGCCTTCTGCCCCTGGCGCCTTCTGCCCTGTGCACTATCAGATGGGTGAGCAGCAGGTTCACGCTCCTGTTGTTGGTGCTGCTGTTGCTACTGTTGTTCCTGGTTCTGCTGCTGCGGCTGCTATTCGTCCGAATCTGAGATCCAGGATGAAAGGAAATAAATGGTTCCCATGCTGCTGGTAGATACCTCAGTTCAAGAAGCGCTCAGTCAATATGGAGAGACAGTTTTCCAAGGAGGTCACAGTGCAGATGGATCTCAGCTTCACCACTTCCAAAATCAGTGGACCTGCAAAAAGTTCTCCAAGACCCGAAAAAACAAAGTTCTGCCACCTGCAACTGATCCTTGTTGAAAGCTCCATTTTTATTGTGGAGCTGCAGCTGTTAGGAAGCCAGCCACTTGTCAACCCGACAGGATTAGCTGGCGTGTTTCAGGAGAGCCGTGCAGCACGCTGGAAATGTGGCAAAATTCGAAAGGCCTCTCAAAATGGGATTATAGAGGTAGTTGAGTGGTAGTAAAGTGCCTTAAGGGCCTATCCCGCCACTTGGAGGCGGGGCCGAAACGGAGTCTGCAAGCCCGCTGTTGGAAAAGTTGCGCGAAGGTGGGTTGACGGCAGGATCAGTACCCGCCGTCATTTTTGCAAGTTTCCCACCTGACCCGCCTCCAAACCCACCCCCTGAGCACCGGCAAAATCAAGCCCAAAGTATTTGTTTAATTTCTCGGCTATTTCCTTGTTCCCCATTATAATTTCTCCTGTCTCAGCCTGTAAGGGACCCACATTTACTTTTGCTAATCTTTTCCTTTTTATATAACTATAGAAGTTTTAACAGTCTGTTTTTATGTCTCTCACTAGTTTACACTCATATTCTATTTTCCCTTTCTTTAACAATTTCTTGGTACTCCTTTGCTGAATTCTAAAATCCTCCCAATCCTCAGGCTTACTATTCCTTTTGGCAACATTACAAGCCTCTTCCTTTGATCTAATACTATCTTTAACTTCTTTTGTTAGCCACGCTTGGACCACTTTTCCTGTGGGGTTTTTGTGCATTAAAGAAATGTTTATTTGTTGTAAATTATGTATTAATTCTTTAAATAGAGTCAGAGAGTCATAGGGGGAAAAATTCAGTTGGTTGCGCCTCCCTTTAGCGCCTTAAGAGGGCGCTAATGGGGCGCAAAGCTGCTAGCGCCCGGGCGCAGCAATGTTTGCGCCGCTCGGGAACTTAACTAGACATTGTGCGGCGGCGCTAAACTTTACCGCTGCGACCACCTGCGCGCGCAGATTGTGACGTCATTCCATGGTGCAACGCCCTTGTGGCGCCCCGGAGCGGAAATTGAGTGGTGCCCCCTGCCTTACCGCCTGGCGCATCCAACGACCGGAAGACTGGAACGCTATCAATCGCTGTGGGGCTGGGGGGGGGGCGCTATTTAAAGGGGGCCTCTTCCTGTCTTTTTCTGTGGTTGACATTTTTGCACTACTCGTTCTGAGAGAAAGAGAGCGATTCGGAGAGAGAGAAAGAGAGACTTCTGCATTGAGTCAACGCTTTGTGAGGTAGTTTTGCCTACTGATCCTAACTTCGCTGGTACTTTGGTTGCTGTCCTTCATAACTTTGCTTGCAAAGAGACTATGGGGGCTGCACTGAATGGGGGCGTCGTCCTGCTCCAGCTGAATCGGAGGACACAGAGACGCAGAGAGAGAGTGGCAATGATGGCCAGATGGAGGAGGGCCAACAGGCGTCTGTACAGGAGAGCTTACCCTCCCAGGGTATATCGTGAACAGCTCTCCTACATTCATTTGTCTGAGGAGCTGTGTTTGTGAAGGCTGCGATTCAGCAAGGAGGTGGTCACTGAGCTCTGCCACCTGCTGCAGCCAGATCTGCAACCTCAACTGAGGTCTAGGACGTCTCTGTCGGTGGCAGTGAAGGTCACAGTGGCTCTCAACTTCTATGCTACTGGCTCATTTCAAGCTGCTGCTGGGGACCTCGCCAATATCTCCCAGTTCGCGGTGCATTGCTGCATCCGGCAGGTCACAAATGCCCTCTTTAAAAGGAGACGAGAGTTCATCTCTTTCCCCATGACCCCAGACAAGCAGCGTGACCACGCTCTGGGCTTTGCAAGGATAGCGGGCTTCCCCATGGTGCAGGGCGCCATTGACTGCACGCATGTGGCTTTGCGTGCTCCACATGAGAATGCCGAGGATTTCCGGAACAGAAAGGTGTTCCATCCTTGAATGTTCAGTTGGTCTGTGACCACAGACAGCTCATACTCGCTGTCAATGCCCACTATCCTGGCAGCTGCCACGATGCTTTCATCCTGCGCCAGACTACTGTGGCAGAACTTTTCGAGGCACCGCATCAGCCAGTTGGTTGGCTTCTCGGGGACAAGGGGTATCCATTGAGCACCTGGCTGATGACACCGCCCCGTACGCCCAACACCCCTGCTGAGCTGCGGTACAACGAGAGCCATCAAGCTACCAGGAACATCATTGAGCACACAATCGGCGTGCTGAAGCAACGGTTCCGCTGTCTCGACCATTCTGGAGGAGCCCTGCAGTACTCGCCTGAGCGAGTATCCAACTTCGTAGATGTGTGCTGCATGTTGCATAACATGGCAATCGTCAGGACCCAGCCAATGCCACCAGGCCTTGGAGCACCACCAGAGGAGGAGGAGGAAGAGGAGGAAGAGGACGAGGAGGATGATCATCAGCAGCACCAAGGCGGGAGGGCGGCCCACAATGGTGAAACTGCAAGGGCCGTCCGTCAATGGCTGATAGCAAGCCGCTTCTAGGGCCCCTGCTGTGGAAATGGCTTCTGCCATTGCTAACAACATCAATGAACCCAGCACGCAACCCCTAAGCCGGCCAAGGCACCAATGATTCCAAACACCAAACATGTATATTTTGTATACAAAAACTTATTTATTTTACAAACTGTGTGTGTGTCATTTCCTCATGACAAACTCATAGAAATAAACACAAAAAAACAGTCATTAACATAACTGGTTCTCACAACCTGGAGATAATGTCCAAAACACTAAACAAAAGTTGGACCACGAACCTCAGCCTTTAATAAAAAAATGACCAGCATTTTGGCACACCTCCTACTTTTTGCCCTTCGAGGGTGATCTCCTTCCCTTGCGCACTTCCCCCCTTCTAACCCTACTGCTCCTCCGTAATGGGACCTCAGTGGCTGCAGCAAGGCTGGTGGAAGGCTGCTGATTGTCAGACCCTGTCACTGCAGATGCCCCTGAAGGACGGCCTCGACCAGTTCTGGGCCTGGAGGGCCCGGCTGCAGACTGCACCAACTCTGCATGGGTGGCAGCAGTCTGTCCTACAGGCGGTGGCAAGTGCAGTGGAGAAGTGACAGTGTTGGCAGCAGGAATGCTGTCATCGTGAGAGAGGACAGCAACTCCCTGCTCGACCGACACACTGGCACTCCCAAGGGGCAGCACTTCAGCATCCGGAGCAATCTGCTGGAGCACAGATTGCTGGCCTGCTGCGGCGCGGTGAGAGCCCCGGGGACATGTGAACAAACCATTGAGGTTGGCAGCAGTCAGTGCTCGCGTGGCCTCAATCTGAGTCTGCATGAGAGCAGTCAGAGATGGGATCACGGCAGTCAGTGACTGAATTGCAGCACTAAGCTTTAGTGTGGCATCCGCCTGTGCTACAGCGAAGTGCTCCACACTCCTTGCCAGTGACTCAATGCATTCGGGCACCCTTCCCACTGCACCCATGAGCTCAGTGTGCATGCCCACCGCCTGGGTGTTCATTTCTGCGATCAGCCGCTCCTCCTCTGCGTCCATTGCAGTAGGAGTCGCTGGCATACTCTCCCTCTGGGGAGAAGGCCACCGTTCTTCCCTACCCCCATGGCGTTGCTGCAGCCCGCTGGGTCCTGGAGCTTCACCCTCATCAGACCCTTCCCCCCTGCTCCCCTCCGGGGAAGGCGTGTTCCCAGTGTGGGCATGGGCTTCCTCGGGAGAGGGTGGCACTGATGCTCCGGCTTCCTCTTCCTCCTCGGCTGCAGCTTCACTCCCACTGGCAGCTTCAGGGCCCGTCTCCTCAGCTGGTGAATCACCATCTGAAAGCAGGGAGGTACAAGAGTGGCTTTAGCGTGAGGACAGGGTGGCAGAAAGGGAGGAATAAGTGCAGCGAGTTAGCAAGTTGGATTGAAAGTGTCAAAGGCTGGTGTTGTGAGGGACAAGTGGAAGGACAGAGGACAAAAAGGTGATGACCTTACCATTGCTGTCCAGAACGGGGTCGGCGTCTCCAGTGGCGACGGGACCGATCACCCGGCTTGCCACAATCCTGTGGACGCGCTCCTCAAGATCGCTGAGGGGTTGCAGCTGAGGCCGCCCTCCACCTGTCCGTTGCTGCTGTCTCCTATTATGCGCCAGCTTGGCCTGCAAGAAAAAGGACAGCATCTGAGTAAATATACAGCCATGGTCTTGCCTGATGTGCCTCCCATAGGTGAATAGCCCTTACTGTATGCAGCCATGGTCTTGCCTGATGTGCCTCCCATAGGTGAATAGCCCTGACTGTATACAGCCATGGTCTTGCCTGATGTGCCTCCCATAGGTGAATAGCCCTTACTGTATGCAAAGTGTGGAATGTGTGTGTGTGTTTCATGAAAGGGCCATAGGTGTTGGATGAGTGTTGTGCATTGGGGTTTTAAGACCCTCTGGCCATAGAGTGAGGTTGAGATGGAGGGATGGAGAGGTATTGAGAAAAAGCCACTCACCCTGACGACCCGAGTGAGGTCGTTGAACTTTTTGCGGCATTGAACATGGGTCCTGGGCACCATGCTCCTGGAGGAGACGCTCTGAGCCACCTCCCTCCACACTCTTCTGTACTCGCGTGGCAAAGGCCTCCTGCCACTCTCAGGGAAGAGTATAGATCTTCTACGCTCCACCGCGCCAACCAGAGCATCCAAGGCCCGCTCGGTGAAGCGCTGAGCTCGTTCTCTCACCCTCTCCATCCTTGGCAGCAAAATGGATTCACAGGTCTCTCCAGGCTGAGATTCAAGGCTGCAATGAGCAGGGTGTGGCTGGGGAGCAAGTTGGCCCCCCCGCTTTAAGAACTGGCCGGCGCCAGTGTGTCTGTGTTCCCTCGCTAACTGGCAGCACCTGCGCTGCGCTCGCGCACTGAGTTAGCGCCTCACTGCTCGGCCTTTGCGCCTTAAGACAGGTGTGCAGCGCCTGATTTAGCGCTCCACTCACCTCCCGGGGCGGTAAAAGTGAAGTTTCCAGTCAGTGGCGATAATTAGCGCCAGGCGCTAATTTTTGCGTCCAGACGATATTTGCGCCCCAAACGGGGCGCGACCTAATTTTTCCCCCATAGAGTTATACAGCACAGAAAGAGACCCTTCGGCCCATCATGTCTGCACCGGTCATGAAGCCCTGTCTATTCTAATCCCATTTTCCAGCACTTGGTCCGTAGCCTTGTATGCTATGGCGTTTCAAGTGCTCATCTAAATGCTTCTTGAATGTTATGAGGGCTCTTGCCTCTACCACACTTTCAGGCAGTGAGTACCAAAAAGTTTTTCCTCAATTCCCCTCTAAACCTCCTGCCCCTTACCTTGAAACTATGCCCCCTGGTTATTGATCACTCTATTAAGGGGAAATGTTCCTTTCTATCTACCCTATCTATGCCCCTCATAATTTTGTACACCTCAATCAGGTCCCCCCTCAGCATTCCCTGCTCTAAGGAAAACAATCCCAGGCTGTCCAGTCTCTCTTCATAGCTGAAGCGCTCCAGCCCAAGTAACATCCTGGTGAATCTCCACTGCACCCTCTCCAGTGCAATCACATCCTTCCTATAGTGTGGCGACCAGAACTGCACACAGTATTCCAGCTGTGGCCAAACTAGCGTTTTGTACAGCTCCATCATAACCTCCCTGCTCTTATATTCTATGCCTCGGCTAATGAAGGCAAGTACCCCATGTGCCTATTTAACCACCTTATCGAACTGTCCTGCTGCCTTCAGGAATCTATGTACATGCACACTCTGATCCTCTGTCCTTCCTAGGGTCCTACCATTCATTGTGTATTCCCTTGCCTTGTTAGTCCTCCCAAAATGCATCACCTCACACTTTTCAGGGTTAAATTCCATTTGCCACTGTTCTGCCCATCTGACCAACCCATCTATATCGTCCTGTAGTCTGAGGCTTCCCTCCTCGCTATTTACCACTCCACCAATTTTCGTGTCATCTGCGAACTTACTGATCATACCTCCTACATTCATATCTAAATCATTAATGAACACTACAAACAGCAAAGGACAACGCACCGATCCCTGCGGTACACCACTGGACACAGGCTTCCAGTCATAAAAACAAACTTTGACCATCACCCTCTGCCTCCTGCCACTAAGCCAATTTTGGATCCAATGTGCCAAATTGCCCTGGATCCCATGGGCTCTTACCTTCTTGACCAGTCTCCCATGCGGGACTTTGTCAAATGCCTTACTGAAGTCCATGTAGACTACATCAACTGCACTACCCTCATCCACACACCTAGTCAACCCCTCAAAAAATTCAATTAAACTGGTTAGACATGATCTCCCCCTGACAAAGCCATGCTGACTATCCTTGATTAATCCTTGCCTCTCCAAGTGGAGACTAATTCTGTCCCTCAGAATTTTTCTAATAATTTCCCTACCACTGATGTTAGGCTCACTGGCCTGTAATTCCCTGGTTTATCCCTACTACCCTTCTTGAATAACGGTACTACGTTAGCTGTCCTCCAGTCCTTTGGCACCTCCCCTGTGGCCAGAGAGGTTCTGAAAATTTGTGTCAGAGCCCCTGCAATCTCCTCCCTTGCCTCACACAGCAGCCTGGGATACATCTCGTCTGGGCCTGGGGATTTATCCACTTTTAAGCCCGCTAAAACCATTAGTACCTCCTCCCTCTCAATGCTAATTTGTTCAAGTATATCACAATCCCCCTGCCTGATTTCTGTGCCTACATCGTCCTTCTGCATAGTGAACACAGATGCAAAATATTCATTTAAAACTTCACCTACATCTTCCGGCTCTACACACAGATTGCCACTTTGGTCCCTAATGAGCCCTACTCTTTCCCTGGTTATCCTCTTGCTCTTAGTATACTTATAAAACACCTTGAGATTTTCCTTTATTTTGCCCGCCAGTGTTTTTTCATGCCCCCGCTTCGCTCTCCTAATTTCTTTTTTAAGTACCCACTGCACTTTTTATACTCATCTCGGGCTTCCACTGTTTTTAGTCCTTTGTATCTGCCAAAAGCCTCCCTTTTTTTCCTAATCCATTCTTGTATATCCCTTGACATCCAGGGTTCCCTGGACTTGTCGGTCCCACCCTTGACCTTTACGGGAACATGTTGGTGCTGTACTCTCTCTATTTCCTTTCTGAATGACTCCCACTGCTCTGAGGTGGATTTTCCTACAAGTAGCTGATCCCAGTCCACTTCGGCCAGATTCTACCATATCATATTAAAATCGGCCTTCCCCCAATTTAGAACCTTTATTTCCAATCCATCTTTGTCCTTTTCCATGACTACCTTAAATCTCACCAAAGTATGATCACTGTAACCAAAAAGCTCTCCGACTGACACTTCTCCACTTGCCCGGCTTCATTCCCTAGAATTATATCCAGTACCGCCCCCTCTCTTGTAGGACTTTCGACATGCTGGCTCAAAAAGTTCTCCTGGATGCACTTTAAGAATTCTGCACCCTCTAAGCCTTTCACACTCTGACTATCCCAGTTAATATTGGGGAAGTTGAAATCCCCTACAATTATTACCCTATTATTTCTACACTTCTCTGAGATTTGCCTACATATCTGTTCCTCTATCTCCTATAATACAATATAATGCTAGCCATTGCTTGTCGACCGTCATACCTTTTAATGTAGTTTCCCAATCTACCTTAGCCAACTTGCACCTCATACCTACGTAGTTTGCTTTGTTTAGATATTAGACCCTAGTTTTGGATTTAACTAAATCACTTTCAAACTTAATATAAAATTCTATCATATTATGGTCACTCTTCCCTAAGGGCCCCTTCACTACAAGGTTATTAATTAACCCTTTCTCATTGCACAATACTGATCTAAAATACGGGAACGGTAGCATAGTGGTAATGTCACTGGGCTAGTAATCCAGACGCCTGGACTAATGATCCAGAGACGTGAGCTCAAATCCCACCACGGCAGCTGGGGAATTTAAATTCAGTTAATTAAATAAATCTGGAATAAAAAGCTATTATCAGTAATGGTAACCATGAAACTATCGGATTGTCGTAAAAACTCATCTGGTTCACCAATGTCCTTTAGGGAAGGAAATCTGCCAGTCTTTACCTAGTCTGGCCTATATATGACTCCAGACCCACAGCAATGTGGTTAACTCTTAACTGCCCTCTGAAATGGCCTAGCAAGCCACTCAGTTGTAAAAAAACCGCAACAAAACACAATTATAAGAATGAAACTGGACGGACCACCCGACATCGACCTCGGCACCGGCTACAGACACAGCAAGGGGACACCCAGCCCACTCCTCCTCTTCAACATCTGGGGACTTGTGCCAAAATGGGGAGAGCTGTCGCACAGACGAGTCAAGCACCAGCCTGACAGAATCATAACTTTCAGCCAACGTCCCAGACTCCTTCATTACCATCCCTGGGTATGTCCTGTCCCACCAGGGCTGGCGGCACAGTGGTATACAGTCAGGAAGGAGTGGCCCTGGGAGTCCCTCAGCATTGACTCCGGACCCCATGAAGTCTCATGGCTTAAGGTCAAGCATGGGCAAGGAAACCTCCTGCTGATTATCACCTACCGCCCTCCCTCAGCTGATGAATCAGTACTCCTCCATATTGAACACCACTTGGAAGAAGCACTGAGAGTAGCAAACACACAGAATGTACTCTGGGTGGGGAACTTCAAGGTCCATCACCAAGAGTGGCTCGGTAGCACCACTACTGGCCGAGTCCTGAATGAAATAGCTGCGGGTCTGGGCCTGTGACAGGTGGTGAGAGAACCAACACGAGGGAAAAACCTACTTGACCTCGTCCTCATCAATCTACCTGTTGCAGATGCATCTGTCCATGACAGTATTGGTAACAGTGACCACCGCACAGTCATTGTGGAGACGAAGTCCCATCTTCACACAGACGACACCCTCCATCGTGTTGTGTGGCACTACCACCGTGCTAAATGGGATAGATTCAGAACAGATCTAGCAGCTCAAAACTGGGCATCCATGAGGCGCTGTGGGCCATCAGCAGCAGCAGTATTGTAATCCACCACAATTTGTAACCTCATGGCCCGGCATATCCCTCACTCTACCATTACCATCAAGCCAGGGAACCAACCCTGGTTCAATAAGGAGTGTAGAAGAGCATGCCAGGAGCAGCACCAGGCGTACGTAAAAATGCAGTGCCAACCTGGGGAAGCTACAACACAGGACTATGTGCATGCTAAAAAGCGGAAGCAGCATGCTATAGACAGAGCTAAGAGATCCCAAAATCAACGGATCAGATCAAAGTTCTGCAGTCCTGCCACATCCAGTCGTGAATGGTGGTCGACCATTAAACAACTAATAGGAGGAGGAGGCACCATGAATATCCCCATCCTCAATGATGGTGGAGCCCAGCACGTGAGTGCAAAAGACAAGGCTGAAGCGTTTGAAACCATCTTCAGCCAGAAGTGCCAAGTGGATGATCCATATCATCCTACTCCTGAGGTCCCCACCATCACAAAAGCCACTCTTCAGCCAATTCGATTCACTCCACGTGATATCATGAAACGGCTGAGCGCACTGGATACAGCAAAGTCTATGCGCCCCAACAACATCCCGGCTGTCGTGCTGAAGACTTGTGCTACAGAACGAGCCGCGCCTCTAGCCAAGCTGTTCCAGTACAGCTACAACACTGGCATCTATCCGACAATGTGGAAAACAGCCCAGGTACATCCTGTCCACAAAAAGCAGGACAAATCCAATCTGGCCAATTACCGCCCCATCGGTCTACTCTCAATCATCAGCAAAGTGATGGAAGATGTCATCGACAGTGCTATCAAGCAGCACTTACTCACCAATAACCTGCTCACTGATGCACAGTTTGGGTTCCGCCAAGACCATTCGGCTCCCAACCTCATTACAGCCTTGGTCCAAACATGGACAAAGGAGCTGAATTCCAGAGGTGAGGTGAGAGTGACTGCCCTTGACATCAAGGCAGCATTTGACCAGGTGTGGCATCAAGGAGCCCTAGTAAAACTGAAGTCAATGGGAATCGGGGGGAAAATTCTCCACTGGCTGGAGTCATACCCAGCACAGAGGAAGATGGTTGTGGTGGTTGAAGGCCAATCATCACAGCCCCAGGACATCGCTGCAGGAGTTCCTCAGGGCAGTGTCCTAGGCCCAATCATCTTTAGCTGCTTCATCAATGACCTTCCCTCCAACATAAAGTCAGAAATGGGGATGTTCTCTGATGACTGCACAGTGTTCAGTGCCATTCACAACTCCTCAGATAATGAAGCAATCCATGCCCGCATGCAACAAGACCTGGACGACGTTCAGGCTTGGACTGATAAGTGGCAGGTAACATTCGCGCCACAGAAGTGCCAGGCAATGACTATCTCCAACAAGCGAGTGTCTAATCACAGCCCCTTGACATTCAACGGCTTTACCATCGTCGAATCCCCCACCATCCACATCCTGGGGGGTCACCATTGACCAGAAACTTAGCTGGACCAGCCACATAAATACTGTGGCAACAAGAGCAGGTCAGAGGCTAGGTATTCTGCGGCGAGTGTCTCGCTTCCTGACTCCCCAAAGCCTTTCCACCAGCTACAAGGCACAAGTAAGGAGTGTGATGGAATACCTTCCGCTTGCCTGGACGAGTGCAGCTCCAACAACACTCAAGGAGACGACACCATCCAGGACAAAGCAGGCCGCTTGATTGGCACCCCATCCACCACCTTAAACATTCACACCCTCCACCACCGGCATACCATAGCTGCAGTGTGTACCATCTACAAGATGCACTGCAGCAACTCGCCAAGGCTTCTTCAGCAGCACCTCCCAAACACGCGATCTCTTCCACCTAGAAGGACAAGTGCAGCAGGCTCATGGGAACATCACCACCTCCAAGTTCCCCTCCAAGTCACACACAATCCTAGCTTAGAAGTATATCGCCGATCCTTCATCGTTGCTGGGTCAAAATCCTGGAACTCCCTCCCTAACCGCACTATGGGAGTACCTTCACCACACGGACTGCAGCGGTTCAAGAAGGAGCCTCACCACCACCTTCTCAAGGGCAATTAGGGATGGGCAATAAATGCTGGCCTTGCCAGCGACACCCACATCCCATAAAACAAATTTTAAAAAAATAGACTGTTCCCGAGTTGGCTACTCAACATACTGATTTGGTACAGGTCACAATACTCCAGACAACACATGCCAGACAGCAATTCCTTCCTCCCCACCTTCCCCTACGCATCTCCTCGCCTCCGCTCTGCGATACACTTTGTAACATTTTATATAAGTGCAAGTTGCTGTGGTGTCTTTACACCAGTAAAGCTATTTCAAATTAGCCAGAAATTTTGTACCAATTAAACGAGTGCAATTTTTGTAGTAGATTGAGTAGCATTTGGAGTATGACTATTTGCACGTAAATTTAGTGCAAAGCTGTTAAATATGCTTTTGATGCACTAAAGAATATTCCTAAACTATTATTGATATATCAAAGTAGCTGCACCAGTATATATGTTGAGATAAAAATAGCACAGACCCTTGTAATCTCACAAAGCCACACAAACTATGTCATAGAATTGTCTCAGATTGTACATTGGTTGTACTGCTCCACCCCCACGCTCAATAAGAATACCTTGGCCATGGCACTTGCTCAAAGCAAGTTAAGAGAAACATATTGTTTGGATAAAGATGGGTTGCAGGCAAGTTTTTGACATAATTGAACCTTGCAGTTCTTCCTCCCCAAAAGCACTTCTTTGGCTTAGCATGTATTGAAACCACAAATAGTAGACAAAAGAAATCATGTTGATCTGCTCTTCGAACATAAATATGAGAATTATTTGAGCACTGAGTGGTTTATGCAGTTTTTAGCACATAAATGTTTTCTATTGTGTAATGTGAATATATTGGGCCGGGTCTTTCTTGAAAAGTAATGTTGAGTTAATGATGCACGGCATTAATAATGCGCAAATCAGCCAGCAAGTTCAGGGGTTTAAGAGATACGTTGTGAGTGGTGAATCTCCAGAACTTGCTGCTCGATTAATGCCGCTCCACTGTTTGCTTCGCACAAACGGCATCTCGCCTTTAGCCTCCCTGTTATTTTTAAGAACCTGTTGGATTTGCACATTAATTTCCCATTAAACTCGTCACAGAAAGTTAGAGCTGGAACTTAACAGCATAAGTAACTTTTTAACAATGCCAATCAACTTCTCTGGTCCATAAAGGGAACAATTTAAACTGTGCAATCTCATTCCTGGATGTAGTAAATTGTTGTTAGAGATTTTAAAAATAACAAATTTTTAATTTTCACATTTTTTTCTTACTTTTCCTTTCTGTCTCTTTTTTCTCTCTCTCTTAATCCAATCTTTCTTTCCCTCTCTTTATTTCTCTTTCTTTAGTTCATTTCACTGTAATTCACCCTCCTTCTCCGTTGCTCCTCTGCTTCTTTCTCAACACTTAAATCTCATTGGTTAAAGAGATAGGGGGAAAATTTGGCTCGTGCCCCCTTTGGGGCACTAACTTTGCCGGGGCGCCACTTTTAGCACCCTGAAAAAGATAGCGCCCCATGCCCGAAATTGAATGGTAGTGCCCCAAGCAGGAGGCGGGGCACTACTGGAAGCGCTCCCATTGAATATTGCGGCGCTACGTGCAGCACAGCCACGTGTGTCGGCACGTCGCGCCGCGGTGCTGCAGGCCTCCCTCCCCTGATTGTAGGGGAGGGGCCTAGTGCAGCGTGCACCAGGGCCCTGCTGGACCACTGGGGAGCGGGGTGCCAGCAAAAGAGCCCGGCACCCCGTGGGAGGACGCAAGAGGGGGCAGGTGCTGGCAGGCGGCCCAAAAAAAATGGCCGTCTGATACCTGCCCTTTAATTTGCGTCACCCCGGCCGCAAACACGGCACCCTGACCCTGTCGGGCATAGTGTCTGGCGGTCAGTCAGGGGGCGTGAGCGGGGCGCTGAGCACAGCGATGACATCATCAACGGAGGCGCAGCGCCGTGGGGCGCTACTGGCTACTGCCGCCGCTAACCTCCCACTGAATTTCGCGGAAGGCATTAGTAGCGCCGTTCCTGGGCACTAAGGTGCTTTGCGCCCATTAGCGCCCCCCGGGAGGCGCAAAGCAGCCGAATTTTTCCCCCATAGACTTTTGGTCCCACCATTCACTAGGGTCCAAGGTGCCCCATTGCCCTCGTCACGCCATTATCAGCTCATACTTCGAGCAAATTATGGCGCAATAAAACTTTGAGCTAAATGGTGCAGGGAAAAGACTAACTAACGGTATACACAGCAAGATGTCCCGCTCCAACAAGATCTGGCCCTTTATTTATATTGTTGACTATTATGAAGTTATACAAATAAACTGAACCATGAATCAGTCCTTTTATGTGATATATTTCTGAATAAACTAAAGCTTTAAAATATGGTACCTGGTAGCATCATAGGCATTCCAGCGCAGGAGGAGGTCATTTGGCCCATTGTGCCATCGTCACTGCCAGCCCCACGAGATCATTCAATTCTAATCCTAGTTCCTTGCTTTCTCTCTACAAAGTACTAGTTTCACTTTTGTCCTGAAAAATCCAAATACGTGATTATTTTTGATGATTAAATACATGAACAGTATTTTATATCAGTTCAGTGTATTCCTGCTCAAATTAATGGTGGTCAAATACTTTCGTAAATTTGTTAAAAGGAAGAAAAGGATAGACCGAGTAATTACAGGCCAGTCTGCCTAACCGCGATCAGGCAGCCCGGGACTCCTCTTGAGTGCCGGACTCTTTTGCCGGCACCCCGCTCCCTGGTGGCCCAGCTGGGCCCCGGGTCACACTGTGCTAGGCCCCTCCCCTTTAATAAGGGGAGGAAGGACTGCGGTACCGCGGTGCGACGTGCCGGCGCGCGTAGCGCTGCAGCACGTAGTGCCGCGATCTTGGGCTGGAGCGTCCCAAGAGGGAGGGGGAGCATTTCCAGTAGTGCCCCGCCTCCTGCTTGGGACGCTACCATCACATTTCGGGCACGGGGGTGCTAACTTTTTCGGGGTGCTAATGGAAAGGATGGCCACCTGCATGGAGCAACTAATGCACCACTCACAGGAGCACATGCCATCTATGGAGAATAGATGGCTATCTCTGAAGAATAGATGGCAGACGCTTATAGACCTCCTCTCTAGGAGGGATGTCAATGTAGACGTGGGTCCTCATGGCCCCACTGATGTGTAGCAAAGTGCTCTCCAGCTCCTTGCTAGCAGGGAAGTGCGGGTGGCCCATAAGAGGGATCATGGTGAGAGGGGACATGTAAGTGGGAGCTGCTCTCAAAGTGCTTACATTTCTCACCCATTGCCCTCCCCTCAGTCACAGCCCAAGATGGCTCCTCGGATCACGATGGCCGAGTCTGCCCCTGCGCAGTCGTTGGAGGAGCAGACTTTGGCAGGGCCATCACAGGCTCAAAACCCAGAGGATGTCCGCCAAAAGTATCTATGCAGTTGCAGCAGGGACCTGAACAGGCTGCCTCAACCTCTGCTGAAGCTACAGGGGTAGCACCTCGTAGAAACATGCATAAGAGAAAGATGAAGCACAAGTGGATGCACAAGTGTAGCCACTTGGCTGTTTTAATAAATGTTTCGGTAAAGTTTCCGTTACTGTGCTATCATGCATAAAACTATGTATTTTCACCACTTTCCGGTCATGGACAAATTTGTGTGCAACTTTGGAAGTGGTTTAGTGAGTTGGAGTGAATGGTGAGACATAACGTTACCTCCAGCAATGGTGGTCAGTATGAAAGGGATGGCTTGGTCATTGTAGGGATGCTTTATGGTGTTGCTGTGGGGTGGAGTGAACCTAGCGCAGCATGTGGCAGCCATATGGGTGTACTACATAAAGTTAAGTAAATCTGGACATGATGAGGCCATCCCATGCCTCCCGGGCAGCAATGTGCTCGGGTGCTGGTGGGATCTAGACCGCAGGTTCCTCCTGCTCCTCCTCCTCCTCTGAAGAGGCTGTGCGCTCAGAGCCTTGCTCCTCATGCGGCGCTAATCCTTGCTGCTGCGCTATGTTGTGCAGTGTGCAGCAGACCACAAAGATTCTGGAGACCCTGGCTGGTACATACTGAAGGGCTCCTCCAGATCTCTCAAGGCATTTGAAGCACATTTTCAGCATGCCTATTGTCTGCTCTATGACACATCTGGTGGACATGTGGCTTTCATTATATCTCTCCTCGGTCTCAGTACTTGGCCTCCTCAAGGGTGTCATGAGCCACGTCTTCAGTGGATAGCCCTTGTCTCCAAACAGCCAGCCAGAAAGTCTGTTTGGAGGAGCGAAGAGCTGAGGGAGGATGGACTGGCGCAGGACGAAGAGTCTTGGCAGCTGCCAGGGAACTTGGCGCACACATGCATGATGATCTTCCTATGGTTGCAGATGAGCTGCACATTGAGGAAGTGGAAGCCCTTGTGGTTGACAAAGACTCCTGGGTGATGATGAGGTGCCCTGATGGCCACATGTGTGCACTCGATGACACCCTGTACCCATGGGAAGCCAGTAAGAGAAGCGAAGGCCAGCGCCCGCTCAGTAACACTGGCATCATCAGTGGCAAAGTTGATCTAATTAGCTGACTTGTCAAAGAGGGCATCGGTGACCTGTGTGATGCATCTGTGGGCGGCCGACTGCGAGATGCCGCAAATGTCTGCTGCAGATCCCTGGAAGGAGCCTGAGGTGAAGAAGTTGAGGGCGGTGGTGACTTTGACAGCTACTGCTAAGGCGTGTCCACCCGCTCCTCTGGGCTGCAGGTCTTGCTCCAGCTGAAAATGTCTGCGATGACCTGGCATGATAGCCTGAGCCTCCTTTGGCACTGCTGCTCAGTCATGTTGAGGAAGCTCATCCTCTGCCTCTATACCCTGTGTTGGGGGTATCGCCTCCAGCGTGGTACAGCCCTGCGCTGATGCCCTCTGTCCTGTGTAGCATCAGGTAGAGAAGGTTGGTGGTTTTGTTGTTGGTGCTGCTGATGTGCCTGGTGCTGCTGGTGTTGGGGCTCATCGTGGTCCGATTCTGAGGACCAAGGTGAGACCGTATAAATGTCACCCATTCTGATGTACTAGATGGCAGGTCAAGCAGAGATGACAGAATCAATCTGTCAATGGTGTGATAGGTTCTACCAGTGAGGTGGCAGTGGATCCCGATTTTGCTGGAAACACTTGCAACCTCTAGAAAGCTAAATCTGTGCTGACAATGCACTCAGCAACAGCATCTGCTTTAGGAAAGTGACCAGCTGTCAGGTGGGAGTTTTAATTGTACTTTTCCTGCTGTACATTAATGTGGTGCATCAATGGCCACTGAACCTCTGCCTTAGGTTCACAGACGTGGTTCCCGAGCTGCGTGATTCCCATGCTCATCCAGGGAAATTTCAAAGGTTGGGTTAAAAAGACGCTCAAGGTTCTGACAAGTACTTCATAATGATCTCAATTACCTCGGCCGCCTCTGCCGTTCAGGTCACTGACGCACTGGCAAACACACCCAAGGGAAAGACGCGTGGGGGCGGGATGACGGCGGATTCCCGACCCGCTCCAAGGTTTTTCAAATTTCCCTCCCGACCCGCCTCCAATTGCGCCAGCATGGACCACAGAAAATTCCAGCTGTTTTCTTTTGAACCTGAGTAATGGATATGGGCACCAGCACTGGGCCATTTCATCAAGTTTTAAGCCAAACAGCTCAGTGGATTTAGTTACCCATTAAAACACTCAGCAAGCTGCTGCTCTATGTTCACAGGATTTGAAATCATCAACTTTACCATTAATAAAAACAGACCGAGGAGTTCTTCTGTAGCAGCCAGCAATCAGTAATTGTTCCACAGGAGGATATGAATGAAAGCCCCTCATAATGTACTGTTACTTTAGTGGCAAGAGCCTCACCGTGTGTTGAATGTCAGTAGCATTGTTGATTCTTTTCCTCATAGCCACACATCTTTATTGTGCATATGCTCCACATTGATTTATATTACTGCTCCTAAGGGAGGTAGAGTAAGCCTACTTCGTTTTTTTATCTATTCTTGTAATGTGGTCAGTGCTGGAAAGGCTGCATTATTGCCCATCCTTCTTTGAGATAGTGGTGGTGAACCTCCTTGAACCACTGCAGTCATTGTGGTGATGTTGCTCCTACAATGGTGTTAGGTGGGGAATTAAGGATTACTAACCCAGTGACAATGAAGGAGTATGTCCAAGTCAGGATGATGTGTGACTTGGATGGGAACTTGGAGGTGATGGTTGTTCCCACAAGGTTGCTGCTTTTGTCCTTTTTGGTGGTAGTGGCAGGTGCTGTCAAAGTAACCTTGATAAGTTGCTACAGTGCATCCTGTAGATTGCACATACTGCAGCCAGAATGTGCCAGTAATGGAGGGGGTAAATATTGGCCCAAAAATTCGGCCGAATACGGGAGAGTACGCACTGTGTACTCACCCGTATTCGGTCCCGATGTGCCGGTTTCCTGCATGCACTGCGCATGCGCGGGAAACCGGCACTTCCGGTATGGCAAAGGGGGCGGTTCCTAAGTGAACCGCGTGCGCACTACAGGCTGTGCGCACGCAGCACACTTAGTTTTTTTTTCAGGTTTCAACGCGAAGGTAAGTATGGAAGATTTTACACATGAAAAAAGGAGGCGCAAGACCCCCTTTTAACAAGGTAAGTAGTTAATTAAGTATTATTTTAAAAATTTTTCAACAGGTTTATCTTTTTTAGAGACTTTAAAGAAAGGTAAGTTTATTTTTATAACTTTTAAAAAGAATTTAAATTTTTGTTTAAAGTGGTTAATTTATTTAACTATAGTTATTTTATTAATGTGATGGTTTTTTAAAATTTATTTGAGGTTTAGCTGTTCTTTTGGGGGCAATTTGTATTCATAGTTTTGACAGTTCTCCTGTCAAATCTATGAATGAAAGATGGTGTGCTGCCATTGGCTCTCCATGGCCCACGTGATCCCAGAGGTAGCATCGAACTAACTGCGCCTCTGCGACACGCAAGCACTGCGCGCCGGCACCAGGGAGAGGCCCAGGACCCGAAGTTCGTGTGGGCCCGAAATACAACGGCAGGCGCGGTACGTAAGATCGCGCGCGATCCTTACCCCCGCGGCAAGCCTCCGAGTCAAATTTCTGGGCCATTGAGTCTAGTGGCAGAAGCGCTGATCTAGCAAACTTCTCTATCCCGCACGATGTCAAGCTTCTTAAGGTTGCACCAAACCAGCTGAGTGGTGGATATTCCATCAAACTCCTGACTTAAGCCTTGTAGATGTTAAAGAGGCCTTGAGATTAATTCCGCTGAGGTTAATTCAGCACACTCACAGTGTTGGGCTCACTAGCTCCCCAAAGCCTGTTCCCCCAGTTACATCATCAGTGCATACTGTTCACTCAAAAGAATAAACAGGAATAAAGAGAGAAATACAAAAAGATTAATGATATTTATCTGTAACAGTTTAGTTTTTAAAAGGGATCCTGATAGTTACATTGCCACTTTAACGTGACCCCATTATATCCTATGCATGTGAAAATAAATACTATTAGAAAGAAGCTCTGAAGTTTTCTGGAATTATTTTGATTTTTGTTACATTACTTTTAGTTGATTGATCCTTCCCTCCCCCCACACCCCTCCTGCCCCTAACAATTCAACAATAATTATTACAGCTACTTTTGATAATCTCATTGCTATCATCACTATTGATCAGAGCTCTAACTACAAGAAGTGTTGGAATCAGGTTTTTCAAATAAGATCACAATCCAAATAATCATTGCTGGAATTAATAATGATAGTGAAGAGAAAACAATGTATATCTTCCAGACTTTAGTCCTCGGCATTGAAAATCAGTGCAAAAAATAATTGAGTACGACACAGAATACTCAAGTGAACATGCAAAATAATGGTGCACACATTCGGACTTTTAGCACTTGAAGAAATGTATTATTAATAGAAGCTTTTTAGCCCAAGCTCACATTTCAGATGTCACGACCTATCTCTTTTTCATAACACCACTTCCTAGAATGTTCTAACGTTGCCTGGCAACAGAATCTTCTCAGATGTGTTGGTCAAACTTTTTGAGTTAGAGTTGCCTAGAAATAACCATTTCCAAGTTGACCGAGTAAAACAATTCATTGGCACGTTAACACGCACACTATAAAGTGATAGGATGCCTGTGGCTTTCTGGCTGCAAATTCCTACATGGTGAATTTTTGATCTGAACTGTGCCACTTGAGACAGGAACTAAGGAGAGGACAAGTGCTTTCTGACAGGGAGGGAGAAACATTGGAGGTTGAATCAACCAAGGGGTTGGTAAAGGTCCATCACCACCTTCTCAAGGCAATTAGAGATGGGCAATAAATAACGCCTTTACCAGCGACGCCCTCATCCCGAGAATGAAAAAAATGTCTGGTAACAGCTGATTATTAGCTGGATAATAATATGTAGTGGAGTATATCAAAGGAAACTGGATGTGCTGAAAAGATTTGTAGACAGAAAATAATTAACAGACAAGACGAAAACAAATGTGACATAAATAAAATAGTAAGTATTGGTTAACTCAAGTAGGTTAGGATATTGGTCTCCCCTGTCAATGTTTTTATTTAACCTTGTATCCATCAGTTCAATAAATTACATCAGTACTTGGCTAACCTTCTTGATCTAAATCATTCCATTTGGAAGAGAAAGCTGGCAGTGTCCAGCTTGTCCTATTCAATTCCAACCCCTTTGTGGTCCAATCATGGAATGCAATGAAGTAGCAATAAGGAACTTCATGGCTATACTATCCGGCCTGCTCCCTTGCCCCAACTTTGCCCACAAGGGAAGAAAAAATGGGGACCAAAACAAAATAAAAAATTGCTAACCTGTTGTGAGATACAGGTTTGCCAGTTGATTCCTGAAAATGTATTACCAATTATATTCTGCACCTAGTATTTCCATTTAAGTTAACTGCTGGAAAAAATGCATGGAATTAATGAACAGGTAATTTTCGGGTTGGCAGGCTGTAACTAGTGGGGCACCGCAAGGATCAGTGCTTGGTCCTCGGCTACTTACAATCTATTCAAATGACATGGATGAGGGAACCGAGTGCAATGCATCCAAGTTAGCTGACGATAAAAGTTAGGTGGGAAAGTAAGCTGTGAGGAGGACACAAGGAGGCTGCAAAGGGATTTAGGTAGGTTAAGTGATGTGGCAGATGGACTATAATGTGGAGAAGTGTGAAGATATCCACTTTGGTAGGAAAAGTAGAAAAGCAGATTGGGCCAGAAATTCGGCTCTCCGGCTTCCCGTGGGTGCAAGAATCGCGCACGTACTTGCCTACCGCGCCTGCCGTTGTGCTTCAGGCCTACATGGAATTCGGCTCCTGGGCCTCCTCCAGCTGCCGGCGCACAGTGCTTGTGTATCCCAGGGGCGCAGTTAGTTCGAAGCGTCCCCTGGGATCACGTGGGCCATGGAGAGCCAATCGGAGCAGGGAATCTTCATTCATAGATTTGACAAGAAGACCTGTCAAATCTATGAATAGCGATCGGCCCCAAAACCTCACTAAAACTTCAAATAAATTAAAAAAAACATCACATTTTTAAAATAACTATAAATTACATAAATTAACTACTTTAAACAAAAATTTAAATTTTTGAAAAAATTAATTACACTTTTTAACGGTGCTAAAAATAAACTTACCTTTCTTTAAAGTATGTAAAAAAGATGTTAAAAAAATGTTTAAATTGTACTTAATTCACCACTTACCTTGTTAAAAGCAGGCCTTGCGCCTCCTTTTTCCCCGCGCAGCTTCTCCGTACTTACCCTCACGGAGAAACCTGAAAAAAAAACGAAGTTCGAGGTCTACGCGCTGCCTCTCCGGTGCACGCGTTCGACCTCTGAACCCCTTCCTTCAGGGGAACGGAAGTTCCGGTTTCCAGCGCATGCGCAGTGCATGCGCGGAACCGGCACTTTCGTTGGGTCTACGGGTGAGTACACAGCGCGTACTCTCCCGTGGAGATCCGAATTTCTGCCCCATTATCTTTTAAATAGTGAGATACTAGGAAATGTTGGTACTCAGAGGGACCTGGGTGTCCTCGTACACGAATCACAGAAAGTTAACATGCAGGTACAATAAGCAATTAGAAAAGCAAATGGTATGTTAGGCTTTATAAAGAAGTCTTACTACAATTATATAGGGCCTTGGTGAGACCACACCTGGAGTACTGTGTACAGTTTTGGTCTCCTTACCTAAGGAAGGATATACTTCTTTTAGTGCAACGTAGGTTTACTAGTCTGAATACAGGGATGAGGGGATTGTCCTATGAGGAGAGATTGAGTAGACGAGGCCTAAATTTTCTAGATTTTAGAAGAAATGTATAGAATTCTTAAGGGGCTTGATAGGGTAGATGCTGGGAGGATATTTCGCCTGGCTGGGGAGTCTAGAACTAGGAGGTCACAGTCTCAGAATAAGGGTTTGGCCATTTAAGACTGAGATGAGGAGAAATTTCCTCACTCAAAGGGTTGTGAATCTTTGGAATTCTCTACCCCAGAGAGCTGTGGATGCTCAGTCATTGAGTATATTCAAGATAGAGATCGATAGATTTTTGGATAATAAGGGAATCAAGGGATATGGGGATAGTGCAGGAAAGTGGAGTTGAGCTAGAAGATCAGCCATGACCTTATTGAATGGCGGAGCAGGATCGAAAGGCCGAATGGCCTACTCCTGCTCCTATTTCTTATTTTCTTATGTTCTCATATATTGGAGTAAGGCAGCCTTAATCATTGCTAATATACTGCTTTTATATGTAGCTTTTATTTAGAAAATGAAAAATTTGATTTACTGAGAGATATCCAGTGCCTAGCATTAATTCTTTATCATATCTTTTGAAAATAGATTGTGGAATGAGAAGGATAAGTTACAGTTTGTTTTGATAATATTGCAGAAAGCAATTTATAGAAGCCACATGCCAGTTCTGTCACTTCTTAATTATTTAGAATGTCACTAATTTAACTGGAATGATGGATATGGCAGAATGCCAAAGTCAAGTAAACAAAAGGAAATCATAGTTAACATTTGCTATTGCTTAGGGTTGTACCTGAGAGGCAATATTCAAGTGTCATGCGGTTTCATTGTGCTTATACTTGATATTGCAATTTAATGCTACTTCTCTATGAATCATTTTGGAAAATGTCTCTACAGAGTAAAGGTAAGGGTAAATTCAGTGATTCATGCTCGCTAGGGTGAAAGAAAGAAAGTACAGGTAGTGCCTTTCACGACCTCAGGACGTCCTTTTCTGCACAAGTCAATATCTTACCTTTCTCTGCACAAGTTTGAAATTTAATTAGTGGTTGAGTGATTGCAGAAAATGACAGATCACAGTGAGAGGGATTTTTTACTTCTGGTTCATCATGTAAAACTAATACAAGATTTAAGTGAAATTGAAATGAAATGATTCTGTGACGGTCTAGTGCAGCAGGTCTATTTGCAGCCTTTCCTAAGTTGGTAGCAAGATGTGTCTTTGTTTCCTGGTGCTTTATAGAGCCTATCCTCTGAATATAGCTAATAGAGATCAGGGCTTCAAGAAGCTGCAGATTTTCAGGAATCTGAGTTGAAACCAAAATGTCACAAAACCTAAGAATTCATCCTTATCTCAATTCTTTGAAGACCAAGGGAATATTTTGGCACCAGAATAAAATTTAAGGGTGGTGCTGTTTCTCCACTTAAATTTTATAGCGTACTATAAATTGGCTAGAACATTAGGGTTTTTAGAAAAAAGGAACAAGCACATTCTCTTTTTGCAATAGTACCACCCTGCGTCCTCTGGCTCCCTCCACAAGCAGGGAGCAACCTTTGATCTAAGTGCTGTCATGTCTGCAACCACCAGCACTCAGGAGCATCAAAATCGAAGACAGAGTCAAAGGGGACATGGCCCCCTTAAATACAATGCATTCAAACGCATCATCACAGGAGAGCAGCAGACCCGCACCTACTGATTGGGCCGGGTAACGCGCACAGCGGGCTTAACAAGCCCAATCAATGCAAAATTGTTAGCACAGAGCGGCAGCAGCCAGGAGCAGGACCGGAATCCACCAAATAGCTAATTCACTGCCAACCCGCCTCCGCTCAGAAAATCCAGCCCAGTGTGTTGGTCCCTTAGAGGCTCAGACAGGTGAAATTATAATGGGGAATAAGGAAATGGCAGAAACGTTAAACAAATATTTTGTATCTGTCTTCACAGTGGAAGACACAAAAAGCATACCAAAATAGTGGGGAACCAAGAGGCTAATAAAAGTGAGGAACTTAAAGTAATTAAGTAGAGAAAAAGTACTTGAGAAACTAATGGGATTAAAAGCCTACAATTCCCCTGGACCTGATGACCTACATCCTAGGGTTCTAAAAAAGGTGGCTGCAGAAATCGTGGATGCATTGGTTGTGATCTTCCAAAATTACCTAGATTCTAGAATGACCCCAGTGGATTGGAAGGTAGAAAATATAAGCCCGCTATTCAAGAAAGGAGGGAAGAGAAAACAGGGAACTATAGGCCAGTTAACCTGACATTAGTCATCAGGAAAATGCTGGAATCCATTATTAAGGAAGTGGTAACAGGGCACTTAGAAAATCATTATATGATTAGGCAGAGTCAACATGGTTTTATGAAAGGGAAATCGTGTTTAACAAATTGATTAGAGTTTTTTGAGGTTGCAACAAGCAGGGTTGATAAAGGGGAACCAGTGGATGTAGTATATTTGGATTTCCAAAAGGCATTCAATAAGGTGCCACATAAAAGGTTGCTGCGCAAGATAAGGTCTCATAGGTTTGGGAATAATATATTAGCATGGATAGAGGATTGGTTAACAGACAGAAAACAGAGAGTAGGGATAAATGGGTCATTTTCCGGTTGACAGGCTGTAACTAGTGGGGTGCCGCAAAGATCAGTGCTTGGGCGTCAGCTATTTACAATCTATATTAATGACTTAGATGAAGGGACTGAGTGCAATGTATCCAAGTTTGCTGACTATACAAAGCTAGGTGGGAAAGTAAGCTGTGAGGAGGACACAAAGAGCCTGCAAAGGGATATAGACAGGTTAAGTGAGTGGGCAACAAGGTGGCAGATGGAGTATAATGTGGGGAAATGTGAAATTATTCACTTTGGTAGGAAGAATAGAAAAGCTGAATATTTTTTAAATGGTGAGAAACTATTAAAAGTTGGCGTTCAAAGAGATTTAGGTATCCTCGTACAGGAAACAAAAAGTTAGCATGCAGGTACAGCAAGCAATTAGGAAGGCAAATCGCATGTTGGTTTTTATTGCAAGGTAGTTGGAGTATAAGAGTAAAGATGTCCTATTACAACTGTACAGGGCTTTGGTGAGACCACACCTTGAGTACTGTGCACAGTTTTGGTCTCCTTATCTGAGAAAGGACATACGTGCCTTAGAGGCAGTGCAACAAAGGATCACTAGATTGATCCCTGGGATGAGAGGGTTGTTCTATGAGAAGAGATTGAATAGATTGGGCCTGTACTTTCTGGAGGTTAGAAGAATGAGAGGTGATCTCATTGAAACATATAACATTCTGAGGGGAATTGAGAGGGTAGATGCTGAGAGGTTGTTTCCCCTGGCTGGAGAGTCTAGAGCTAGGGGGCGCAAGTCTCAGGATAAGGGGCCGGCCATTTAAGACTGAGATGAGGAGGAATTTCTTAACTCAGAGGGTTGTGAATCTTTGGAATTCTCTACCCGAAAGGGTTGTAGATGCTGAGTCATTGAGTATATTCAAGGCTCAGATAGATAGATTTTTGGACTATGGGGGAATCAAAGGATATGGAGGAGTGGAGTTGAGATCGAAGTTCAGCCATGATCTTATTGAATGGCGGAGCAGGCTCGAAGGGCCATATGGCCTACTCCTGCTCCTAATTCTTATGGTCTTATTCTTCCTGCCAAAATGAAACATTTAACACTTCTTTGCATTAAATTTAATCTGCCATGTGTCTGTCCAATTCACCAGTCTGTCTATGTCCTCCTGAAGTCTGTTGATATCCTCCTCAATGTTTACTACATTTCCAAGTTTTGTGCCATCTTCACACTTTGAAATTATGCCCTGTATACCGAAGTCCAGGTCATTAATATGATAACAAAAACAACACTTGCATTTATATAGCACCTTTAATGCAGTAAAACGTCCCAAGATTCTTCAAAGAAGTGATTATCAGACAAAAATTTTACATCGAACCTCATAAGGAGAAATTAGGATAGATGACCAAAAGCTTGGACAAAGAGGTAGGTTTTAAGAGCATCTTAAAGAAGGAGAGGTGGAAAGGTTTAGAGAGGGAATTCCAGAGCTTAGGGCCTAGGCACCTGAAGGCATGGCCACCAAAGGTGGAGCGATTAAAATCAGGGATGTACAAGAGGCCAGAATTGGAAGAGCGCAGAGATCGCGAAGGCATGTACGGCTGGAAGAAGTTGCAAAGATATGAGGGGCAAAGCTATGAATGGATTTGAAAACAAGGACGAGAATTTTAATATTGAGGCGCTGCCGGAACTGGAGCCAATGTAGGTCAGCGAGCACAGAGCTGATGTGTGAACGGGACTTGGTGTGAGTTAGGATACAGGCAGCAGAGTTTTGGATGAGCTCAAGTTTATGTAGGGTGGAAGATGGGCTTCAATTTTGCTAACAAGTTTATAATGTGGTACTTATCAAATGCCTCTTGAAAGTCCATATATACAACATCAACCGCACTACCCTCATCAACCCTCATCAAAGAACTCAATCAAGTTAGTCAAACACGATTTGCCTTTAACAAATCCATGTTGGCTTATATTTATTAACCCATATTTTTCCAAGTGCCAATTAATTTTGTCCTTAAGAATAATTAATTCTTAAATCCATCTGTACTCTCTGTTTCAATAGCCATCTTTATTTTGATTCTCGGGATGTGGGTGTTGCTGGTGAGGTCAGTATTTATTGTCCATCCCTAGTTGTACTGAGAAGGTGGTGTTGAGCCTTCTTCTGAAACTGCTGCAGTCCATGCATTTCTCTGATAACTTATTTCCTAAATTCCATCTAATCTCCCTTTTTCCTACTAATTTTTAATCTGTGTCCCTTGATATTTGAACCCTTTACCAAAGTGAACGTTTGCCTGGATCAGCTGTGTTAATCTCCTTCATAGTCTTGAAAACTACAATCAGGCTGCTTTAAAGCCTCTTTTCCAAAGAAAACAAGCTCAATTTACTTAACTTTTGTTCTTAATTTATATTCCCAATGCGCAATGTCATCTTTGTTTTATGATTCCATACATTTCTCTGACCCTTCTTTCAAATATTAAACATTCGAAATGTTTATGAGATTGTTTTTGTGCAGGTTACATGAAAAAGAAATACATTGACATTTTAAATGCTGTATTGTGCACTCTCAACTGTATTGTGTGCCCTTAGCTTTGGAAGAATGGCATCATCAGGGAGTAAGCAGATTTACTTATGACTGGGATCACAGGAAGTTATTTTCACCTTTGTGTTGTATAGAAATTAAATCATACAAACATTGAAGGCTACTATAAAAAAACATTCACAATGTGCAATATATTGGATATGTATTTTCCTCTATGGAACTAAATGATGATTTCACTGTGTACAGGATCAATATTTCACATGTGTGAGAATTGGAGATGACAACCAACATTGAGAGCCATGCTGTTTTTGCAACAACCCATGCTGTTTTGCAATAGCACACGCTATTCAAGATTGCACTTGATGATGTGTTTCGAGTAGGAGGCCTGGGGTGGTGCAGTACTTTGGGCTACCATTGCTGAACCACACAGAGTGACAGGATATAAGTTAAAATCAATGGTTCTCCATGCTGTCTATCTAAGCGAGAAAGAAAGATAACTAAGGAAGTAAAGGATGGTATCAAATTGAAAACAAAGGCATACAATGTTGCCAAGATTGTTGGGAGACCAGAGGATTGGGACATTTTTAAAAACCAGCAAAGGATGACTAAAAATATAATAAAGAGAGAGAAGATGAATTATGAGAGTAAACTGGCAAGAAACATTAAAACAGATAGTAAGAGCTTCTACAGGTATATAAAAAGGAAGAGGGTAGCTAAAGTAAACATTGGTCCCTTAGAGGATGAGACTGGGGAATTAATAATGGGGAACGGGGAAATGACAGAGACTCTGAACAAATATTTTGTATCTGTCTTCACGGTAGAATACTAACAACATCCCAATAATGGATAATCAAGGGACCACAGGGAGGGGGGAACTAAAGACAATCACTATCACTAAGGAAATAGTACTTGGTAAAATAATGGGACTAAAAGATGACAAGTCCCCTGGACCAGATGGCCTGCATCCCAGGGTCTTAAAAGAAGTGGCTGCAGAGATAGTGGATGCATTGGTTGCAATATACCAAAATTCCCTGGACTCTGGAGAGGTCCCAACGGATTGGAAAACCGCAAATGTAACACCCCTATTTAAGAAAGAAGGGAGACAGAATGCAGGAAACTATAGACCAGTTAGCCTCACATCTGTCGTTGGGAAAATGCTGGAGTCCTTCATTAAGGAAGCAGTAGTAGGGCATTTGGAAAAGCATAATGCAGACAAGCAGAGTCAGCATGGTTTTATGAAAGGGAAATCATGTTTAACAAACTTGCTGGAGTTCTTTGAGGAGGTAAAGAGCAGGGTGGACAAAGGTGAAGCAGTGGATGTGGTGTATTTGGATTTCCAGAAGGCATTCGATAAGGTGCCACATAAAAGGTTACTGTATAAGATAAAAGCTCACGGAATTGGGGGTAATATATTAGCATGGATAAAGAATTGGCTAACTAACAGAAAGCAGAGAGTCAGGATAAATGGGTCATTTTCCGGTTGGCAAACGGTAACTAGTGGGGTGCCACAGGGATCGGTGCTGGGGCCTCAACTATTTACAATCTACATTAATGACTTGGATGAAGGGACCGAGTGTAACGTAGCCAAGTTTGCAGATGATACAAAGATGGGTGGGAAAGCAAGTTGTGCAGAGGACGCAAAGAATCTGCAAAGGGATATAGACAGGCTAAGTGAGTGGGCAAACATTTGGCAGATGGAGTATAATGTGGGAAAGTGCGAGGTTATCCACTTTGGCAGGAAAAATAAGAATGTAAATTATTATTTAAATGGAGAGAGATTACAAAATGCTACAGTTCAGAGGGACCTGGGGGTCCTTGTGCATGAAACACAAAAAGTTAGCATGTAGGTACAGCAAGTAATCAAAAAGGCAAATAGAATGCTGGTCTTTATTTCAAAGGGGTTGGAGTATAAAAGCAGGGAAGTCCTGCTACAACTGTACAGGGTATTGGTGAGACTACACCTTGAGTACTGCATACAGTTTTGGTCTCCTTATTTAAGGAAGGATATACTTGCATTGGAGACGGTTCAGAGACGATTCACTAGGTTAATTCCTGAGATGAGGGGGTTGACTTATGAGGAAAGTTTGAGCAGGCTGGGCCTATTCTCATTGGAATTTAGCAGAATGAGAGGTGATCTTATTGAAACATGTAAGATACTGAGGGGGCTCGACAAGGTAGATGCAGAGAGGATGTTTCCCCTCGTGGGGAAATCTAGAACTCGGGGGCATAGTTTCAGAATAAAGGGTCGCCCTTTTAGAACTGAGATGAGGAGGAATTTCTTCTCTCAGAGGGTCGTAAATCTGTGGAATTCGCTGCCCCAGAGAGCTGTGGAGGCTGGGTCATTAAATACTTTTAAGGTGGAGATAGACAGATTTTTGCAAGATAAGGGAGTGAAGGGTTATGGGGAGTGGGCTGGGAAGTGGCTTTGAGCCCAAGATCAGCCATGATCTTATTGAATGGCAGAGCAGGCTCGAGGGGCCAAGAGGCCTATTCCTGCTCCTATTTCTTATGTTCTTATGTTCTTAAGCAATGCTTTCACATGGAAGTAATGGCAACAATTTCTCCCACAGTAAGCAAGGGACCATCATTGGAGGAGGAAGGGGGTCATTTTGGCTGCTCTTGCTTACTTCCTTGTGGCTAGTTACAAAGTGGCATTCGTGGTGACTTAAATCTGATTATAGTACAAATAGGATAGTTTATTTGCAAGAGCTGTAGATGGTGGTAAGAATTAAATGTTGTATTTGCATTGTGTGAGTAATAATAGCGAGCCAGTATCACAAAAAAATCAATTAGATATTATTTTTGGTTACAGCACTCTTATATTACAAGTCTTAGCTGCTGCTACATTATAATGAGGCTTTATAGTAGGTAAATAATTGATCAAAAACTCCTACTTTACCCAGTGCAGCGCCCAACTCCCTATCTGCTAACTAATATCCCACTTTAAAGTAACCAGCTGTCAGAACTTCACAGCAGCTCACTCTCTAATGATGCTGAAAACCATTCGCAAATGTAGTAGGCACGGGAAAAGGAAGCAGAGAAGACCAGCTATTTACTTTAAGACCGATTGCACATTTCAGTTCAAAAGCTTAAAGAATCAATATGAGTATTACCTATATTTCAGAAAATAACTGTGCTGAAGTTTGTTATTTTATGGCAAAAAAGCTCCCCAGTCAATGTAGGAAACTCCAGGATCTCAACTTCAACTGAAACAGTTTTCATCAGAACAGGATTTATATTCAGAATGTACCGCATCAATCTATGTCACATGACAACTCAGTAGGAAATGTGTGAATGACAATCATGAGGCACAAACAGCATGAAAAAATTAAAAGTGAGATCTTACTTTTCCAATGTTTTACTCAGCTTAAGCCATTAAATAGCAATTCAGAGCTAATGGTCTTGTTTGAGATGAAATTATGTTGTGTTGCAGAGAGGGGCTGATGCTTGTATCGGGGCCGTTTGAAATGCTTTGATGCTGAACTCAGACACTGTAACCAGCGTCAGTTAGCCAGGCCTGGAGCATGACAGGCCGACACCTCTTCAGCTGCTGGTGATTCGCCCAAACCATCCTCCTCTATTGCCTTTGTTCTGCCGTGCTGCTCTGCAGGACTGCCCTTGCATGGCTCTACACCTGCCTGTCCCAACGCAGCCAGTGCATCTTTAGCAATGGCTTCTCTCATCATCGCTAACTCCTACCCACATAGTCAGCTCTGGAGTCACCCAAATGATCTTTCTTGGCTCCCTCTTCTTTACGATCTACATGTTGTCCCTCAATTATATCATTTTCAAGTATGGGGGCTTCAACATCTATGTGTATGATAGCTGCATTCAGCTCTACCAAAATGATTAAAGAACACCTCTGGGCTGTCAGACTGTCTGTCTGGCATCAAGTAGTGTATGAATCTCTTGCTCCCTCAATCTCCTTACAACTCAATTGCTCCTCGTGACCCCCATACTAGCCAACATTGTGACTTGCTCACTTTGATATTATTACCACCCCCCTGAAAAAATCCACTCTTAAACCATCCATCCTCTCCAGCTACTGCCCCATCTCTAACCTCCTTTTCCTCTCTAAAGTTTTCAAAACATGTTGTCCTCACACAGCTTCATGCCCATCTCTCTCCAAACTCCCTGTTTGAATCCTTCCAGTCCAAGTTCTACCCTGTTCACAGTGTCAATAACAGCCAGGGCAAAGTCATGAAAGATATCACATTATTTGTCCTTGTTCCCCTCAAATCTCTGTGATACAATCAACCAAGTTATCCTCCCTCTCCTCTGTTCTCCAGTTCTATGAGATTGTCTCCCATGCTTCTACTCCGACATGTCCAAATGCAGCCAACGTATTTCAGCAGTGGCTTCTCTTTCCACCTCACACAGTCACCTCTGGAGTTCCCTCCTTGTCCTCATCGACAGGCTGCCCTCAGTGACATCACCCACAAGTACTGGGTCAGTTTACATATCTGTGCTGATGACACCCAGCTTTACCTCTCCATCACTTTCCTCAAACCCACAATTTCTGTGCTGTCAAACTGACTCTCTGGCATCAAGTCGTGGATGAGCACTTCATATCATTCTTTACTAAAGAGAAGAATAATGGAAAGAGGTGAGTCCTGAGGTGGTTGAGAGCGAAATGAGCGATATTATGATGGATAAAAGGAAAATGTTATATAAGTCAGCTAGGTAAAAGGAAAACAAAGCAGGGAATTTTTACACAAAAAAACTGGTGGGAGGTTAAAGAGGTAAAAAACTGAATCCCGAGCCCGACCCGCCTCCAACCCACCCACTTCCGGTTTTACTTGTGCAAGGGATCAACACCAGAAGAGAGGTCCTCCACCCACAGGGGGCCAGGAAGTCCTCCAGAAAGAAGGATGTGGGACCAGATTGCCGAGGTGATCACTGCCAGCAGTGTTGCCCCCAAGACCTGGCTCCAGTGCCCAAAGAAGCTTCATGACCTCAGGCGAGTGGTCAAGGTCAGTGAATGCATCTTCAATAGCCATCTCTACCAACTGCACCACTAGCCTCCCACACTGCTCAATGCACCACACTCCCCCCATCACTCACCTACTGACAATCTGTACCAAACACGAGGCACAACTCACATTCCTAACTTCACCTCACCCCCTTGGAGGAGACGGTGCTGGCCATTCTCAGCAGGGGCATGGCTGAGCCCCTTGGTCAGCGGCGGGGCTGAAAGAATACAAGATTTATTTTCCTCTTCTGCTTCCTCCTCTTCTGCTTCTTCCACCCTCTGTGAGCAGCTTGTCCCCTTTGCTGCCTCTGCTCCATCTCCAAGTGATGTTGCAACCCAAGGTGACTGCAACTAGAGCCCACATTCTTCCGTGAGTGGTTATGAAAGGGCGGTATCAAGAGCGGCAACATTGCAAATCACAGATCCTGCGTCAATTCAGGCGTCGCACGCCGAGTCATGTCACGATCTGCATCATTTAAATGTGGGCAGCGAGCGCAGGCAATGGCAGCGCTGCCGACCTGCCCAAAATGGTGGCCACTGCGTTCCATGCTGGAAGCGGGCGGAAGCGAGACGGCCACCATTTTTCCAGCAAAAATGGCCTTAACGGCTGGCGCTACAGCTCCTAATTTCACAGCCATAGCTATTATTTTACAAGAGCAAAGGAAGCCGGAAAGGGCCATTGACAAGATAGGGGACTAGTCTAAAAACAGCGACAGATGGAATTCAATGTCAGCCTGCGTGAGGTAATGCATTCTGGTAAAAAAAATAGCAATAATTAGACTCTGAATGGAAGTAGGGTCAATGCTGTGGAAGAGGAGAGGGATTTAGGGGCACAAGTGCACAGGAAATTAAAGGCAGCGCCTCAGGTTGATAAGGCTGTAAAAAAAGCTAATGGAATTCTAGGTTTTATCACAAGAAATATAGAACATAAAAGCCAAGAAGTAATGATGATGTTATATAAAACCTTAAGAAGATCAGCGTGCAGTATTGGGCTCCACATTATAGGAAGGATATTGAAGCTTTAGTTGAGGCTTTAGAGAAGGTAGAATGCAGATTCATTAGGTTACTGCTGGATCTGAGGAAATAGAAATACAAAGACTTGAAAAATTGGAGCCTTTTTGTTAGAACAATGCAGATTATGGGGCATTATGATAGAAGTGTTTAAAATTATGAAAGGATGCGACAGATTAGGTAGAAACAGACTGTTTCCAGTAGTTGAGGAACCTAGAATGAGGAGTCATAGATACAAGATTAAATGTAAGAGATTTAGAACAGGGAGCAAGAGAAATATATTTACACAGAGAGTGGTGAGACTAAATTCAATTCCAGGGTTACTGCTTGAGGCAGAAAGTATGACATCATTCATGATTAGACTGGATAGGTGGATGAAGAAAAAGGAGATTATGGGATAGGAGAACAGGGTGGGTAAATGTAATTCGGACTATTTGCTCCCATGGAGTGTAGACGCTGACATGGACTGATTGGGCCAAATGGCCTGTTCCCATTCTGTTACTTCTATGTATCAGTCATAATGTTTCCCAAATGAGCATCAGCAAAACCAAAGCCATTAGTTTCCGTTTCTGCCATAAACTTCCTTGTCACTGATTTCATTCCCTCCAAGGCCACAGGTTGTACCAGACCATGCAAAACCTTGATGTCCTGTTTGACCTAGAGCTGAGCTGTAAACATCATAGAATCATAGAATCAGAGAAAGTTACAGCACGGAAAGAGCGAGATAGCCTAATCCCACTAACCAGCTCTTGGTCCGTAGCCCTGCAGGTTAGAGCATCCCAAGTGCACATCCAAGTACTTTTTAAATGTGGTTAGGGTTTCTGCCTCTACCACCCTTTCAGGCAGCGAGTTCCAGACCCCCACAACCCTCTGAGTGAAGAAATTTTCCCTCAAATCCCCTCTAAACCTTCCACCAATTACTTTAAATCTGTGCCCCCTGGTTTTTGACCCCTCTGCTAAGGGAAATAGGTCCTTTCTATCCACTTTATCTATGCCCCTCATAATTTTATACACCTCAATAAGGTCTCCCCTCAGCCTCCTCTGTTCCAAGGAAAACAAACCCAGCCTATCCAGTCTTTCCTCATAGCTAAGATTCTCTACTCCCGGCAACATCCTTGTAAATCTCCTCTGTACCCTCTCTAGTGCAATCACATCTTTCCTGTAATGTGGTGACCAGAACTGCACGCAGTACTCTAGCTGAGGCCTAACTAGTATTTTATACAGTTGAAGCATAACCTTGCTCTTGTATTCTATGCCACAGCTAATAAAGGCAAGCATTCCATATGCCTTCTTAACCACCTTATCTACCTGGCCTGCTACCTTCAGGGATCTGTGGACATGCACTCCAAGGTCCCTTTGTTCCTCTACACTACTCAGTGTCCTACCATTTAATGTGTATTCCCTTTCCTTGTTAGCCCTCCCCAAATGCATTACCTCACACTTCTCCGGATTGAATTCCATTTGCCACTGTTCTGCCCACCTGACCAATTTATTGATATCTTCCTGCAGTCTACAGCTTCCTTCTTCAGTATCAACCACACAGCCGATTTTAGTATCATCTGCAAACTTCTTAATCATACCCCCTATATTCAAGTCTAGATCGTTGATATATACCACAAAATGCAAGGGACTTAGTACTGAGCCCTGCGGAACCCCATTGGAAACAGCCTTCCAGTCATAAAAACACCTATCAACCATTACACTCTGCTTCCTGTCTCCGAGCCAGTTTTGAATCCAACTTGACACTTTGCCCTGGATCCCATGGGCTTTTAACTTCGTGACCAGTCTGCCATGTGGAACCTTATCAAAAGCCTTGCGAAAGTCCATATACACTACATCAAATGCACTACCCTCATCTACCCTACTTGTTACCTCCTCAAAAAATTCAATCAAGTTTGTCAGACACGACCTTCCCTTAACAAATCTGTGCTGACTATCCTTGATTAATCCGTGTCTTTCTAAATGAAGATTTATCCTGTCCTTCAGAATTCTTTCCAATAATTTTCCCACCACCGAGGTTAGGCTGACTGGCCTGTAATTACTCGGCCTATCCTTTTCTCCCTTTTTAAACAACGGTATCACATTAGCAGGCCTCCAGTCCTCCAGCACCACACCTGAAGCCAAAGAGGATTGAAAAATGACGGTCAGGGCCTCTGCTATTTCCTCGTTTGCTTCGCTTAACAGACTGGAATACATTTCATCCGGGCCTGGGGATTTATCCACTTTTAAAGCTGCTAAACCCCTTAATACTTCCTCTCTCACTATGTTTATTTCATCTAATATTTCACGTTTCTCCCCCTGATAGCAATGTCTGCTTCGTCCCTCTCCTTTGTGAAAACAGACGCAAAGTATTCATTAAGAACCCTACCGACGTCTCCCGCCTCCACACACAGATTATCCTCATGATCTCTAATAGGCCCTACCCTTTCTTTAGTTATCCTCTTACTCTTAATATATTTATAAAACATCTTTGAGTTTTCCTTGATTTTACTTGCCAAGAATTTTTCATGCTCTCTCTTTGCTTTCCTAATACCCTTTTTAATTGCACCCCTGCACTTTTTGTACTCCTCTAAAGATTCTGGAGTATTTAGCCCTCGGTATCTGTCATATGCCTTCCTTTTTTTCTTTATCCAACCCTGTCCGTCCCTCGACATCCAGGGGACTCTAGATTTGTTAGTCCCACCTTTTTATTTTAAGGGCACATACTTGGTCTGAACCCTCCAGATCTCCTCCTTGAATGCTCTGACACTGATTTACCTTCAAGTAGTTGTTTCCAGTCCATTATGGCTAAATCCCCTCTGAGCTTAGCAAAATTTGCTTTTCCCCAATTTAGAATTTTTATTCCTGGTCTATCCTTGTCCTTTTCCATAACCACCTTAAATCTAACAGAATTATGGTCACTAGCACCAAAATGCTCCCCCACCGATACGCCTTCTGCCTGCCCAGCTTCATTCCCTAAAACTAAGTCCAGAACCGCCCTCTCCCTTGTTGGGTTTGCTACATACTTGCTAAAAAAGTTCTCCTGGGTGCTTTTTAGGAATTCCGCACCCTCTATACCCTTCACACTAATTTTATCCCAGTTAATATTGGGGTAGTTGAAATCCCCTACTATTACTGCCCTATAGTTTTTGCACTTCTCAGAAATTTGTCTACATATTTGTTCTTCTATCTCCCTCTCACTGTTTGGGGCTCTGTAGTACACTCCCAGCAGTGTGATCGCCCCTTTTTTGTTTTTCAGTTCGACCCATATGGCCTCGTTTGATGATCCCTCCAACATATCATCCCTCCTCACAGCTGTAATAGTTTGTTTAATCAATACTGCGACCCCCCCTCCCTTTTTACCTCCCTCTCTATCCCGTCTGAAAATCCTGTAACCAGGAATGTTGAGCTGCCATACCTGTCCTCTTTCAGCCACGTCTCTGTAATAGCTATAATATCATAGTCCCAAGTATCTACCTGTGCCCTCAGCTCATCTGCCTTGTTCGCTATACTCCTTGCATTGAAGTATATACCATTTAGTACAGGCAAACCTCCTTGTTGACTACTATCTAGCCCTTGAGTCCTCTGTCCTTCCAATTTACTTTCTACATTTTACATCACAATGAACCATCACCAAGACCATTTCCACCTCCACCACTGCCTCCATCCTACCGAGACTGAAATCCTATTTGCCCTTTCATCATCTCTCAACTGGAATTCTCCAATATTACTCATTGCTGGTCTCCCATCTTCCTCTCTCCAGAAACACAAATGTGGCCAAAAAGTGGCCACTCATATCCCACTCACCCATTATCCCATCCTCGCTAATATACAATGGCACACACTCTCCCAACACCTTGAATTTAACATCCTCATCCTCATCTTCAAATCTCTCCATGTGCTTGCCCCAACCTATCTACACATTACATAGAAATTACAACATGGACACAGGTCAATCAGCCCAAACAATTGATGTTGGTGTTTATCCTCCACACGAGAACTATTCCTCATTATCAGTTCCCATATCTCTTTTATTCCCCCTTCTTTCAAACATCTATCTAACCTATTAAATGTTGACATAGTTTCTGCAATCTCCTTCAGCCTCCTAACCTATCCCACACCTATCATTCCTCTCACTCTGGCCTTTGTGCATCCAGCTCTCCCTTTGCCCACCACTGGTTTCAGAGACCTACTCACTGGAGCTCGCTCCATAAACCCCTCGGCCTTTCTACTTCTCCCTCCAATTTTAGAAATCTTCTCAACACCCATCTTTTCTACCAAGCTTTGTATAATCTTTTTCTAACTCTCCCTCCATAACGTTGCATTTGCTCCTTTATCAATTAGTTTCTATCCCCCTCGGGATGTTTTCTATGTAAAGGCACCATATAAATGTAAATTGCTGTTGTTGAACAATCAAAACTTCCTCCAACCAAACATCGAGAAAACCCAGATCATTGTTTTCAGCCCCTGCCATAAACTTGTCACCCTTGCCACTGATTCCACACCTCTCCTTGGCTATACACTCAGGCTTAACAATGCTGTGTAAAAACATTGGCATTTTGTTCAACCCAGAGCTGAGCTTCGAGCCCTACTTAATATCCATCACCAACATCGTGTACTTCCACATCTATACCAACCTCTGCCCCACCATTGCTGAAAACATTCTCCATGTGTTTACAATTCTAGATTTGCTGCAACGCTACCATGCTCCGTGAGCTGGAAAAAATCATGTGCAACATCGACCTTCCCATTCAAAAAGACTTGAAATACCCACTACAAAAGGGCTTAAAATCATGCCGGCCATTCTGGGAAACAGCAGCCAATATTCCTGCAGCTGGTATCGACCCACTATCCAGATGGATGGAATCGTGGGATGCATGCAACATAAAGAACCAACACCTCATCACTGACCCAACGGCAGAGGTCAGCGTTCAACCCAATCCGCACAGGGCATGGACGTTGCAGCTACCTGCTCCACAAGTGAAAGGTGAGGGACGGCCCCAAGTGCGACTGTGGCCATGGGTCCCAGACCATGGAACACATCACATCAACCTGCCCACTAAGATCTGTTGTGGGAGGCACCTCATTTCTCCACTCGGCATCTCAGGAGGCCATCGAATGGATAGCCAAACTAGACATCCCATTATAAGCTTTTCCCGTCATACAAAAGTAGTAGTGGTAGTAGTACTTCTAGATTTAATTTCTCCAACATTTTACTTGTCCGCCTCCTATTCTCCATCCTCCATAAATGTATTCAAAACTCAGCTGCCCATGTCCAGAAGTGGAGGATGCCGAAGAGGAGGAAACAAAAGAGGAGGAAACAGAAGAGGAGGAAGCAGAACAGGAGGAAGCAGAAGGAAGGATGATGAAATAAAAACCATCACAGAGCAAACTTTCCAATCCAACTTTTAACATCTATCCATCCAATATGATATCAAGAAATCAACTCATCACCCTTATGCATTCTCTTAGTGACTGTCTTGTGTGTGCCTTTGCCTATCCAACTGATGTCCCGCAGTGCTACCTCAGTGGCTGCAGCATGGCTGGTGGAAGGCTGCTGATTTTCACTGGGGACACTGCAAATGGCCTTGCTTATCGACCTTGAGGAGCTGGTGGCTGGGAGTGTCAAATCGAGTGACAGTGTTTCTTCTTCTTCTCTTCTTCTTCACTCTCCTCTCCCTCTTCTTGGCCAACCACTGGCCGGGCAGACTGCGTTTCTTGTTTGTGTGAAATGAGGAAGGCACAAGGGTGGAGTTGTGGTGAGGGGAGGGCGGAAAAGCAAGAGGTGCATGCCAGAAGGAGGATAACATCCTGAGCATCTTGTATCATTTCTGCCCTGCCACTGGTCAAGGGGTCTGCCATGCCCCTGCCAAGAATGGCCTGCACCGTCTCCTCCAGGTGAGGCTAGAAATGGGAGATGTACCTCATGATTGGTACAGATTGTTGGTAGGTGAGTGATTGGAGGGTAGAGTCATGCATTGAGCAGTGTTTAAGGCTAATGGTGCAGTTGGTAGGAGATGGCTTTTGAAGATGCATTCACTGACCTTGACCAGTGGGTGAGGTCATGAAGTTTCTTTGGGCACTGGAGCCAGGTGGTGGGGATGACACTGCTGGTAGTGATGGCTTCGGTGATGTGATCCCACCTTGTTCTTTCTGGAGGGTGTCCTGGCCCTTGTGGGTAGAGGACCTCACTTGCAGTGTTGACCCCCTGCACAAAGCTGGAGTGCTGCGTGTGAGACCCTGGCTGCCATTCCCCTGGCTTGCTGAGCCATTTGTGTTAGTGCTGAAGCACATTTCCCATTTTCTGAGGTTCAGAAGGGAATTCAGCTTTAAGAGCTGAAGACTCCCATTTGGGATTTCTTTTAATGTTAATTTTTTTAAGGCAGTAAGGGCTGAAAACGGCATTTTTTCACTACATTTTTTTTTGTATTAGTTCAGAAGGCATTTCCCTTTTAATTTCCCACACGGCCTAGTGAACTCCATTGTCTTGCTTCCTGAGGCTGTAAGAAGCAGGAATGCCGCCCCTGGACAGGGATTTTGACATTAACACTACCAGGAGGGGCATTAGTTAGCTCTGGGCTAAAAATCTTTAGCCCCCAGCGCGAATTTTTCTCTGGTAACAATTGGTCCATTTTCAGTGGCTGTTAACCTGAGGCCGCGGTGATACCGGCAACTCTCGCGGCGCCCACAAATTTTTAGTCCCTCATCTTCAAATTCCTCCAGGGCTTTATCCTAGCCTATTGTTGGACCCACCTCTAACCTTATATCTCATCCTGTATCATTCTGACTCCAGTGCATCCCCTTTCTCCTATACTCCCTGATTGATGGTAGAGCATGCTGTGGCCTCAGCTCTGCTGTCTGAAATTCCCCAATTCCACTCCCTCCACAAAACCCTTCTGCCGTTGCACTTCCAGCTCCATCTTTAAGAACCTTCCCTAAGCCTATCTTTTTAGCCAAGGTTTCAGCCACCTCTCCTAGCTCTCCCACCATGATCAGCATTCACACACTGTTGAACTCCCTGGAGTTGACAATCAATTGAAATCACTGAACTGATGAAAACTTCCCCTTTTACGCTGGAATATCGCTCTTAAAAAAACCCCAAAAAGCTAAGCCTTGTTGAATGAGGTGTAATTGGGTTTTTAATGGCGTACTGTGTCATGATTACTGCTGAACATCCGGTCTGTCCCTGAAAAACTAATTTTATATTTGTGGAATGTCATATTTTTCCATTATGATAAAAATTCCATGGTTTTAATATATTTTTTTTAAAGTTTGTTTATGATATTTCAGCTTCGACCTTAATCCCATGTGTATGTCCCAATCTTTATTTTGCTCTCTGTAAAATGATTAAAAAGTGAAGGAAAATCAGTGCATTTTACTTCCTGGTTTGCTGTCTGTGAGAATTCTTCAATGTGGTTAGCAGCTTAGCCAGCTTGGTGATATCACTGTAGTTGGATGCTAGAGATCACATAGACTTGGTGCCAGATTCAAATTAACATCAGGAGAGGTGAAATCAACGCCACAGAGATTACTAGATCTTTGTGGGCAGCTTTCTTCGAGGTCAGCGGCGAGCTGACCTCAAAATCCGAGCCAATCTTTCAGGGAATTTGTTGTATTACAACAATGGATGAACTACTGTTGTGTTTTGCTTGCAATGGGTAAACATTGGAAACCACAATCCAAATCCCAGACTAGCTGTGAGCAACACCATGGAATATTGATTCATGTTAATTGAAGCAATATTTTGAACAGTTCAGCTTTGTGGTTAACCATATAGTTAGGGCTTGACTCATCAGTCAGTTTTAATGATAGATAACTTTTAACTTGATTAGTATCAGCACCTTTATCACAGTTTCCTTCAAAGCAAAATTTTCCATTTTATAATTTCACTCGCCTGTTCCTGGACAACACATGTAAACTCACCAATCTCAAGTGGTGATTAGTATTGATGAAAGCACATTTCTGATTTTGAACACTACAAACTGAAGTAAATGTTAACAATGTTGTACATCAAAGATTATCTCTAAGGGTTCAATACAAAAAATTCTGTTGTATTTTATGTAGATAACTGGACAATGTAAAGTTTTTTTGTGTGTTTCATAGATCTGCACCAGTTGTTTGTATTTCTGTAATTAAATCCTTCTAATTATTTTTCTTGTAAAGGTTTGTTCACGTTTTATTTCAGTGATCTATTTATTGAGTTATGCTTCAAGATTAGATTGAGCACATAAAAGGAACATTACCCCTGTGCGCGCCATGTGTAACAAAATCATAAACGCATCTTTTTAAACATGATTTAATTACATAAAGTGCACAGAGGAAATCTTTCCCCATAGAGGTTATTGATTGTATAACAGCCTAGACAGACTGTAAATGATAGGCGCATAAGAAATGTAATATACATAGTTCAAAACAAGTACAGTTCACCACAGGCATGAGGTAAATAAAGAAAGAACTTGCATTTATATAGTACCTTTCACGACCTCAGGATGACCCAAAGCACTTTACAGCCAATAAATTACTTTTTAAAGTGTAGTCATTATTGTAATGTAGGGAAACACGGCAGCAAATTTGCATACAGCAAGTCCCACAAGCAGCAATGAGATAAATTAAACTCTTTGAGTGATCTTGGTTGAGGGATAAATGTTGACTAAGACACTGGGGAGAACTCCTGTGCTCTTCTTCGAATAGTGCCGTGGGATATTTTACGCTAACCTGAGAGGGCAGACGGGACCTCTCATCCGAAAAACGGCACCTCCGACAGTGCAGCACTCTCTCAGTAGCTGCCTGGGAAACCCGGCCCACAGCCATTAAATTCAAAAATGGCAACCAAAGTTTGAGGAACGTAGCCTCATTAACATATTACTCAGACGCCCCCAAACCCGCCATGGTCAAACCAAAAGTAGGCGTGTTCATGGTGGCTTAGGGTCAGGTTTCACACAGTTATTGATTTCAACCCCCCCCCCCCACCCACCCCCGACCCTCTCCCGCCTGTCGTGGGGGAGTTAAAATTCCCCTCAGTAGCTCTGCTAAGAGCAGTTTTGGAGAATGAAGTGTTCAATCTAATCATTTATCTGACAGCTCAGTTCATAAGTGAGAGAGGATGAAAAGGTAAGTGGCTGTCAGCTATCTTAATATCAGTCTATTTTAGACCCTGGACCTGATCTTGCTCTCCCATTATTTTCATGGGACCCTTGGCTAGCAAAAATCCATCAATCTCAGATTTTAAATTGTTAATTGAGCTAGAATCCATTGCTTTTTGTGGGAGAGAGTTCCACACTTCTATCATCCTTTGCATGAAGAAGTGTTTCCTAACTTCTCTCCTGAATGGCCTGGCTTTGATTTTAAGGTTATGTCCCCTTGTCCTAGACTCCCCCACCAGCGGAACAAGTTTCTCTCTATCTATCCTATCAATTCCTTTTCAAATCCTGAAAACGTCAATCAAATCACCCCTTAACCTTTTGTATTTCAGGGAATACAAGCCTAGTTTACATAATCGCTCCTCATAATTTAACCTTTGGAGCCCTGGTAACATTCTGGTGAATCTGCGCTGCACTCCCTCCAAGGCCAATATAATCTTTCTAATGTGCAGTGCCCAGAACTGTACACAATACTCCAGGTGTGGTCTAACCTGGGCTTTGTATAGCTGTAGCAAAACCTATCCCACTCCCGCCATTATATTCCAGCCCTCTAGTTATAAAGGCTAACATTCCATTAGCCTTTTTGATTTTTTTTTGTACCTGACTACTACATTTTACTCAACTATGTACATGGACCCCTAAATCACTTTGGACCTCCACTGTTCCTAGCTTTTCACCATTTAATAATATTCGGATCTATCCTTTTTTTGGTCCAAAATAGATGACCTCACACTTAACTGCGTTGAAATCCATCTGCCACAGTTTTGCCCACTCACTTAATCTATCAATGTGTCTTTGTAATTTTAGGCGCCCGTCTACACTACTTACTATGCAACCAATCTTTTTGTGTCAACAGCAAATATCGATATATGGCTCTTATGGTGATGGTCTTTAAAATCATCAATTTCAGTGTTTTCTATAACGTCGAGCTGCCCCGTGTTGGGATATCTAGCCAAAACCCATCTTTTGCTCCTGGATTCAATACAGTCCAAAACCGTACTGTCCAGGGACTTGATAAGGATGATCTAGTACATGTTATAGGTCACCCTCTACAACAGTAGCACTGTAATAGCTACAAACACCGATGCTAGTACCCTATGTTTATGATAGCAAAATACTGCGGATGCTGGAAATCTGAAATAACAACAGAAAACGCTGGAAAAACTCAGCAGGCCAGGCAGCATCCGTGGAGAGAGAAAGAGAGTTAACGTTTCAGGTCGATGACCTTTCATCAGAACTGTGAAGAGCCGGAAATCAAATAGATTTAAGGCCAGAGTAAAGCTGGGAAAAGGGGGAGGGGATAAAAGAACAAAGGGGGAGATGAAGAGACATTAAGAGACATTAAGAGATATGCAAGGCTAGAGGTGGTGTAAATGTGACAGATTAAGGCTGAAAGAAGTGTGAAATCCACTGGCAGAATGAAGGACAGCAGCCAGCTTCTAGGAGGAAAAAAAAAGGTGGGGGGGGGGCAAATAAAAGGGTGGAAAAAATAAAATATAAATGTGATTGGAGCTGAGGTTATGATCTAAAATTGTTGAACTCGATATTGAGTCCAGAGGGCTGTAGCGTGCCTAAACGAAAGATGAGGTGCTGTTCCTCGAGCTTACGCTGCGCTTCCGTGGAACAGTGTAATAGGCCGAGGACGGTGAGGTCAGAGTGGGAGTGAAGCGGTGAATTAAAGTGACAGGCCACCGGGAGCTCGGGGTCCCCCTTACGGACTGAACGGAGGTGTTCCGCAAAGCGGTCACCCAATCTGCGTTTGGTCTCCCCAATGTAGAGGAGACCACATTGTGAGCAGCGAATACAGTATACTAAATTGCAGGAAGTACAAGTAAATCGCTGTTTCACCTGGAAGGGGTGTTTGGGGCCCTGGACAGTGGGAAGAGGGGAGGTGTAAGGGCATGTGTAGCATCTCCTGCGCGTGCACGGGAAGGTGCCGGGCGAAGGAGAAGGGGTGCTGGGGGTGGTAGAGGAGTGGACTAGGGTGTCGCGGAGGGAGCGGTCCCTGCGGAATGCTGAAAGGGGAGGTGAGGGGAAGATGTGTTTGGTGGTGGGATCACGCTGGAGGTGGCGGAAATGGCGGAGGATGATCCGTTGAATGTGGAGGCTGGTGGGGTGAAAGGTGAGGACAAGGGGAACCCTATCGTGGTTCCGGGAGGGAGGGGCAGGGGTGAGGGCAGAAGTGCGGGAGATAGAACGGACACGGTCGAGGGCCGTGTCGACCACGGTAGAGGGGAATCCTCGGTTGAGGAAAAAGGAAGACATGTCGGAAGCACTGGTATGGAAGGTGGCATCATCAGAGCAGATGCGGCGGAGACGGAGAAACTGGGAGAATGGAATAGAGTCCTTACAGGAGGCGGGGTGGGAGGAAGTGTAGTCCAGGTAGCTGTGGGAGTCAGTGGGCTTGTAGTGAATGTTAGTCAATAACCTATCCCCTATGTTTATGCCTGGAACACAATAACTAATGCAGTGCACCTTAACATTGCCCATCAGTTCATAACATTCATTTAGTAAATCAATAACAAAAGCTTTGCAGACCACTTTTCCCAGCTGTGGAGTTCTCTCTCCATTACCTGGAAATCTAGGGGAAGATCTCCATTTCAGTGCTCCAGTAAAATCATGGGCTGGGAGTGCATACTTTCCCGATTTCCACTCCTGGCAAGCTTAGTTCTACGCTGGAAGAGCTGAAGCCGAAAATCTCCCCTTCTCTTCCTTGAGTGCAGCAGTTCAAATGCAGAGTGTTTCTGCTCCTGGCACCAGCGGCAACAACAATAACTGCAACAAGCATTTATATAGCATCTTTAAAATAGAAAAACATCTCAAGGGGCTTCACAGAGGAGTAATCAGCCAAAAATGATATAACCAGGCAAAAACAGACACCAAGCCAGAGAAAGAGATAGTAAGAGGATGACCAAAATCTTAATCATAGAGGTAGGTTTTAAGAAGTGTCTTAAAGGAGTAGAGGCAGGTGGAGAGGCACAATGGTTTAGGGAGGGAATTCCAAAGGGTGGGATAATTGAAGGCATGGCCAACAATGGTGGGGCAAAGGAACCAATGGAGGAAAGCACAAGAGGCCAGAGTCAGAGGAATGGTGAGTTCTGGGAGATTGTAGGGCTGGGGCAGGATACAGAGACAGGGAAGGGCAAGGCCGTAAAGCAATTTAAACACTAGGATAATAATTTTAAATTGAAGGTATTGGGGACCGGGAGCCAATGTAGGTCAGCAAGGACAGGGGTGATGGGTGAGCAGGATAGAATATGATGAGCTGAAGTTTACAGAGCGTGGAGGATGGGAGGCCAGTCAGGAGAGCATTAGAATAGTCAATGTCTGTAGGTGACAAAGGCATAGATGAGGAGTTCAGCAGCAGATGGCCTGAGGCAGGGGCAGACATGGATGACGTTACAGAAGTGGAAGTAGGCGGTTTTTGTAGTGGAGAGGGTATGGAGTCAGAATCAGGCCAGGGTCAAATAGGACGCCAAGAGGTAGTGGATGGGTCGAGACAGGTGGTGGAGAGGCAGAGCTGGGTGTCATCGGTGTACATGTGGAAGCTGATCCGATGTGTTTGGATGATGTCGCCAAGGGGCAGCATGTAGATGAGGAAGAGGAGGGGGTCAAAGACAAATTCTTGGAGGACTAGGTAACGGTGCAGAGACATGAAGAGAAGTTATTTCTGGAGATGCTTTGGCTACAATTGGATAGGTAAGGGTGGAACAAAGGGAGGGCAGTCCCACTGAGCTGGACAGTGGAGTAGGAGCATTGGAGGAGGATGATGAAGTCGACTGTGTCAAAGGCTGCAGAGAGGCCAAGGAGGGTGAGGAGGTATAGAGCTTCACGCTCAGTCACAGAGGATGTCTTTTGTGACTTTGATTAGTGCTGTGGAGGGCAGAAACCTGTTTGGAGAGATTCAAACATGGAGATGTGGGGAAAATGGGAACGGTTTTGAAAGGCAACAACATGTTCAAGGACATTGGAGAGGTAAGAGAGGTTGGAGATGGGATAGCCTTTGATAGGGCAGAGGGATCAAGGGTGGAATTTTTGAGGAGCGGCAGTTTTGAAAGTGAGGGGACAGTACCTGAGGAGAGAGAACTGATAAAGTCAAATTCATGAGAGATCTCAGCTACACAATGGGCTCGATTTTACCAGCCCTGAGGAGGCGGGTTTGGAGGCGTGCGAGTTGTTAAAATCGCCAAAAATGGCGGGCGGGCCCGATCCCACCTCCATCCCGCCTCCGAGCAATTTTCCCAAATGCGTGTTTTCTGACCCCTTTCCATCCCTCCTCCAAGAGGCGGGATAGGCCCTTAAGGCCCTTAACAACCACTTAATTGCCGCTATAATCCCATTTTGAGAGGCCTTTCCGATTTTTAGACATTCCCCCATCCTACATGCCTCCTCTAGAATGAAGGGATAATTACTAGTCCTAGCCCCTTTAGGGCTACCCCGGATCAGGCGTATTTCTCAGACGTTCACTTTCAACTAAAGTTTGAGGTAGCCGAATCCTAAAGATGCTTAATTGGGTCTAAAGGTCCGGACTATCTCTCCCTAAAGGAAAGGAACAACCTGAAAATGTTACCGTCCTCCAGATAGCACTTTTAATAAGTTTTGCTAGACTGTAACATTCCGGATATTGAAGGTTCGGAAAACTCCCCCAGAATTCTGCAAATCCTCACCAAAGAGTGTACAGAGATTGAGTTTGCAAGTTTTTGATACAGAAGTCTTATGTGAGACAATTCTAAAAATATATAGATTTATTAAAGAACCGACATGTAATTTACAGTTGGTGAGTCAATCACAATATTAACAGTTCCAAAAAGAGAAAGCTTACAATCTTATCAGAGAACCTTATTTTCAAATATTAACTTCGCTACAGTTTTACAGTTCTTCGTGTTCTACAGGATATCCACCAAAATCAAATACCTTTGATCCCCGAGGTACAAAGAGTTGGAGACTTACAGAGCTGCCTCTGAAGCCGAGAATCGCTTTGCCCAATTAAAGCGAGTCTGTTATCCCATTTGAAAGTTCAATATTTATACCCTTTTCCAGTGGTATTTCATTTAAGGTTTTCTGGTGATGTAAGCTAATTATCTCTAGTCATTTTTCTGCTGACCTCTGCCAGACTCATGTCTCATCTCGAGGTGTTCTAAGTTTACCATATAAAAAACGGTGTGACAGCAGGTGTTTCTTACTTTATGTCATCTTTACGAGGGCAGATGTTCCTTACTTTATGTGCTTCTTTACGAAGTGTAAATTAGAATGCCTTATCCAGGGTGAACCATTGTTTTTTTCCCCCAAAGGTCAGCCTGTCGGAGCCCTTCACCTTCTGTTTCAATAAGGTTATTTATTCAGGGTCAACAACTACCTTATCTCAATAGCCAGAATGCTTTTACTGCTTCATCTCAATAGCCAGAATGCTTTCATAGCGATTTCATAGTTAGGTTTCTAGATTTCCAAACCCAGTTTGTCATGTTTTAGTAAGGCCAGAATTCTTTCATAAGATAGTGTACTTTTCTGAATAGGCTATATGGCTTATTCCTTCACAGGAACATGTCAGGTAATGCTAGTGGCCTCACAAGTGGATTGTTTACTAACAGCTGCAGCTCCACTATTACAAAGGAGTTTTCACCAATGATCATTTGCAGGTGGCAGACTTTGTTGTTTCAGGTCTGGGGGAACATTCAGCAAGCATAATCAGTGTTGTGAAAGTTTGGAGTCTGACACCCATCTCCAGTGTGACCTCCTGGGAAACCCCTCTCCCCACCTTGACTAAGCGCTTCTCAACTGAGGCATATACCTGAAGCATGGCGACTGATGTAATAAAGACTCACTACGCACTTGGTTGAACATAAAGCAAGGCTTTAATCGACTTGTAACAAAGCATGGAGGTCTAGTTAGCAGTCACTAGCTTCCTGTTTCCAGATTGTCTCTGCCCAAGGTGGGCCCACGCCCGAGTATTTATACTCCCTGGACGGCGCCCCCAGCTGGCCGCCCAGTAGTACTTCCCGAGTTACTTCTTGTAGAAGTTGCAATTTATGACATTCTTCCTCCCTAAAACGTTTGGAAGTCCAGTCTTCCTTTAACGGACTAGGCGGGCCAGAAATAGCCGTAGTCGTTTAGCTCTCCGCTTGTGACTGGAAGGCATGTCTCCCCAGACCGTGTCCTGGTCCCTGGGTCGCTTGGCCCATACCGGTAAGTCAGTAGAGTCCGCGTCGTCTTGATCGTCCTGTGGAGGACTGGGAATATCATGACTCTGGGTGCAGGTCCCCACAGGCGCAGAGCTGGCCTCATCCCGGGTCGTGGCTGGAGATTGTCCGGCGTCCTGGCTTCGGGTGGCCATCCTACGGGGAGCGTCCGGCTCCCTGAGTTGATCCGGTAGCGCTGCCGGCAGATCCCTCGATGTCCCAAGTGGGGCGTCATTTTCATAGGGGTGTGGAGTGTTGACATCATCGTCGTGGGATCCTTCATCATTCGGGCCCGTGTGACCGGTTGGGCAGGGAGCCAGATCTCTGAGCGAGACGGTGGCCTCCCAGCCATCAGGGTGCTGTACGTGCACATACATGGGGTTTACCTCCGTTAACTCCACCTCATCAATGAGGGTCGTTTTTGGCAGACCGGACGAACCTCCGGAGTAGCACAGGGCCCAGAGCCACCAACCATGATGGTAGAGACGTCCCATGTGTAGAGCGACGTCGGAATTTGAAGAATCGCTCATGAGGCGTGACATTAGTAGATGTGGAGAGAAGAGACCTGATAGAGTGTAACATGTCGGGGAGCATCGTTTCCCACTGCTGGTTGCGTGACCTCAGTGCCAGAAGGACAGCGTTCCAGATGATGGCATTGTACCGTTCAACCTGTCGGTTGCCGATTGGGGTGATATGGTGTCGTCTTACTTGAGGCGATTCCCCATTGGGAGAGATAACCTTTAAGTTCACTCGACATAAAGGAGGGACCCCGATCTGTGTGGATAAAATTGGCCGTCCCGCAAAGGGAAAAGACCTGATCGAGGCATTTAATTACCGTAGATGTAAGCATATTAGGACAGGGGAAGGTGAAGGGAAAACGTGAATACTCATCTACCATCGTAAGTAGGTAGGTGTTCCGTGTCGACGAAGGCAATGGCCCTTTAAAGTCTATGCTGAGCCTCTGCATAGGCTGCATTGCATGTATGAGTAAGCCATCTGATGGGTGGAAGAATTGTGGTTTCAATTCTGCACAAATCCTACAGGAGGAGCATGTTTTCTTTACGTCCTCCGTTGAAAATGGTAGATTTTTGGAGCGCACAAAGTGCAGCATACGGGTCACGCCAGGATGTCATAAGTCCATATGCAAATCCGCCAGAGTCGACGTTGACATTGAGGAGCAAAATGCCCGTGAGAAGGTATCTGGGGCCACATTCTGTTTGCCGGGTCGGTAACGGATAGTATATCCAAAGGCGGCCAGCTCCATCCTCCAGAGTTGAATTTTATTATTTTTGATTTTCGTACACTTCCGGTTATCCAACATGAAGGCCACGGAGCGCTGGTCAGTTATAAGCGTAAAATGACCCCATTGGCGTACAGCCTCGATGATGGCCGTAGCCTCCTTCTCGACGGGGGGGTAATGGAGCTCGCTACCCTGCAAGGTTCTGGATAGGAATGCCACGGGTCGGCCACCTTGATTCAAGGTAGCCGAGATCGCCACCTCCGATGTATCGCATTCGACCACAAAAGGAAGGTTTTCGTCAATGGAGCGAAGCGTGGCTTTCTCCAGCTGTCGTTTGAGGAGGTTGAAGGCAGAAATAGCCGTAGCTTCCAATGGAAAAGCCTTCGCATGGAGCAGGGGCTGTATTTTATCGGAGAAGTGTGGTATCCACTTTGCGTAATAAGCAAACATGCCAAGTGCCCGACGAAGAGAGCTGAGGTTCGTAGGGGGAGGGAGCTCCTGAAGTGGATGAAGTCGCTCTGGGTCCGGTTTAATAACACCGTTGCCCACCCAGTAGCCAAGAATGTTCACCGATGGCACCAATTTCACCGATTTGGATTCGTTTAACGTTAAGTGGCGACGACGGAGAACGTCAAAAAATCTCTGAAGATTGGCGTCATGCTCCTTTTGATCATGGCCGGCAATAGTGATATTGTCTAAATACGGAAAGGTATCCGTCAAGTTCTCTTGCCGGACTAGGCCATCCATTGCCCGTTGGAAGACGGCCACCCCATTGGTGACCCCGAATGGAAGGCGGCGAAACTGGAAAAGCCGACCATTGGCCTCAAAGGCCGTATACTTCTTGTCGGAGTCTTTCAGCGGCACCTGATGGTACGCGCTTTTCAAATCGAAGGTCGAAAATACCTTGTATTTGGCAAGGTTGTTGACCATGTCATCTATGCGTGGTAGCGGGTAGGCATCCAGATCGGTATATTGATTAATAGTCTGCGAATAAGCGATACACAGACGTTTTTAATGTTGTTTTAAGGGATTTTTCACAATGACGACTTGAGCCCGCCAGGGAGATGAACACGGCTCGATAATACCGTCGACTAAAAGGCAAGAGATTTCTGCCTCGATAAATGCTCGATCGTCTTGGCGAAAGCACTGCGATTTGGTGGCTATGGGTTTACAGCGGGGGGAAAGATTGGCAAACAGGGAGGGTTTACCGAGTAAGGCCGCCGAGAGCGCACAAAACGGCACCTTAGAAATGGTAAGCTCCGGCCTTGACCCTCCAAACTCAAAAGTGAGCCTCTTGTGCTGCTTCTGGAAGTCCTGTCCCAGAAGCACATCGCTGCATACGTTTTCGAGTACTCCGAGCCGGGTGGAGAGATAAGTGCGGCCATTGAGGATGAGGTTGACAAGACAGAAGCCAGAAGAATTGGTGGTCAGAGTCGTCAGAGCCATTGCAATCTCCTTGTCTGAGGGATAAATGCGCAGTTTTAACCTGCTGACAGCCCACTTGCTAATGAAGCTGTCAGAGCTGCAGGAATCGATTAGCGCGCTTAGAGTATGCCCATTTACTGAAACCTTCGTGGCTGCATGGGACAAACTTTGGGGAAAAACAGCTGTGATGGGAGGAGGGGCAATTTTCCCTTCGGCAGCTGTAGCCTTAACAGTGGTTCTTGGGGGAGGAGCAGCTCCATAGATAGCAGCTGTGAAGCTAACAGGAGCTCTCGACCGGTATACTTTAGAGGAGCGACCTTTCTTGTTAGCAGAGGCCCGTGACTGGCATACCTTGGAAAAGTGTCCTTTCTTGCTGCAATGATTGCAGGTCACATTACGAGCCGGGCAAAATTTTCTGTAATGGCATGCCCCTCCACAAAAGAAACACTTTCTTCCTGATTGCCAGGATGCTGCTAGGGCGCGGTCGTCATCAGCGAAGGCCTCTAGGGTAGGGTCGTCGTCCGTTAGAGTAGAGTCAACATCAGTGGGGGCATCCGCCCGAGACCTACCGAAAGACTCATTAAAGGTGATAGCCGCCACCCGTGCATGTGGTGGGAGATAAGTGTCTGCATTCTTCTTGGCCAAGTCCAGGGAACACGCCTGGTCATAAGCAGCCCGTAAATTGAGGGTTTTATTTTCCAGCAGGCGCTGACGTATAAAAGGGGACGCAATCCCATTGATAAAGGAATCGTGGATTAGTTCCTCTTGATACTGTTCAGCTGTAACCGCTTTAAGGTTGCAATCCTTGCTGAGCCTGCAAAGTTTCTGTAAGAATTCATCGAGTGATTCCCCAGGCTGCTGCCGAGTTGTGGCCAGTAGGTGTTGAGCAAAGATTTCATTCGGGGACTTGACATATAGCTGCTGTAAAATTTGGACAGCAGTGTCGTAGTCTATACAGTCCTCAATATAATCATACACATGAGGAGACACGTAGTTGATAAGCATTCGTAACTTATTAGGGGCATCCGCCCCACATTCTTCAAGAAAGTTGCTAAAGGTACGAAACCAATGCTTCCATACCTTCGCTGCCGCAGGTGCATTTGGGTCCAGGTCGAGACGAGCGGGTCGAAGGAGTTTTTCCATGATGGATCAGTTTCTTGCCCTAGTTCCCTTCTGTGGTTCGAGTTGCAGCTGGTTGTTCCGAATCACCCAAAGTGTGGAGACGATATCAAGTCGATTAAATTGATGTAATAAAGACTCACTACGCACTTGGTTGAACATAAAGCAAGGCTTTAATCGACTTGTAACAAAACATGGAGGTCTAGTTAGCAGTCACTAGCTTCCTTTTTCCAGATTGTCTCTGCCCAAGGTGGGCCCACGCCCGAGTATTTATACTCCCCGGACGGCACCCCAGCTGGCTGCCCAGTAGTACTTCCTGAGTTACTTCTTGTAGAAGTTGCGATTTATGACAGCGACCATTTAATTCCTTTCCTCCTGGACATCAGATTCGGACGAAGACCAGCTGCAGCAACAGCAGAACCATGAGCAACAACAGCACCAACAGCAGGAGCATCAACAGGTGCGCCAAGCTGCTAGTCACCCACCTGATGATGCACAGGCCAGAAGGCACCAGCGTCCAACCACATTGCTGCCCGGATGCAAGGGACGCACTCCTCTTGGCCAGATTTGCTTAGCCTGCACAATCAAACACTTTAGTCTCGCTCCTTCTTACCAGAACATCGACAATGGGCAAGAACCTGCGGAATCCTATCACTCTGACCACCATTCTGACAATCGCAAGGTGCCCTAAACCCTCAATGTGAAAGTCCCATTTGCGAAATGACACAGGCCACAATTTCAACAGTTTGCCATCAAAACACTTTATAATACAATCACAATGATGGCTGGTCCAAAAACAAAACTACACAGCACCCAAGTGACTACCCTTGTGACTACTTGTGCTTTATCTTCCTCTTACGCGTGCTCCTACATGGTGCTTCCCCTGTGGTTTCAGCAGATGTGGAGGCCCCTTGCTCACTCTCTTGCTGCTCCTGTCTCGACACCTTTGGTGGGCGTCCTCTGGGGTGGCGAACCTGTGCGGGTTTGTCAACAGTCTGCTGCTCCTGCGGTTGTGCAGGGGCTGAGACCCCCATCTCAGTTGGGTGAGGATTCTGGTGGGGCTCTGACCAAGGGCTTTGCTGTGGCTTGTTCATGTGAGCACTTGGAGAGGAGCCCCCACTTCCTTGTTGTCTGCCACCAACATCCCACTCATGGGTCAGCCCCACTTCAGAGCTAGCAAGTGGCTTGACAGCACCTTGCTGCACTGCAGCGGGGCCACGAGGACCCGTTTCTGCACTGGAAGTCCTACTCCAGAGGACTTGCATGAAGGTCTGGTTTGTTTGCTCAATAGCTGCCCATCGCTCCTCAAGAGATGTCACTCTATTCTGAACAATGACCATGTTTTCAATACCCTGGTGACTAAGCTCCTCCATGGACGTAGCCATCCTCTCCTCTACTGTAGCCATCCTCTCCTCTACGGTAGCCAGCCTTACCATGGAGGTAGCCATCCTTTCTACGGAGGTTGCCATCCTTTCCGCGGTGATGCGTTTATGCGCCAATGCCTCCACAAAGGCTCTGCTCATGTTGGCGATGGACTCCTCCATTCGCTCGACACTCGCAGCGACCCTGGAGACAAAACCTGCCAGAGACTTCAGCACCTGTTCCTGGAGTTCCAGCACTGCTCTCCTTCTGGATGGACCCGGAGGCACAGGGTCGACATGAAGCGGAGCCGAGCTGGCAGAGTCCTGCGCCCTCCGACGAGGACTCTCCACTGCTGTCCCTGTCTCCACCCTCTGCTGATGCTTACTTGTGAGCTGTGATACACCAGGTGACAACTCTACTCTATCTCGCGAAGGTCCCACCGAGGTGTGAGTGTCCGCGCTGGTGCTGGGTGCGCTGAATTCTGCTGACGCTGCACCCTCAGAGGGTGCAGCTTCCTCTGAGGGGACTTGCGGCTCAGGCTGTTCCTCATGGATAGTGGAGACGTGGGCTTTCGATGGTCCTGTGGGGGAGTAAAGGAAAGGGTTGGAGATGTGAGGCCAAGTTTACATGCACATTGAATATTGCAGATGATCATAAGCCAATCTGTTAGAGCATCAGAATCATTATCAGTGACTTATGCTATGTCAATGAGAGAGATTGCAAACTATTCTGTCATCAGTTTGCTGTGATGCGCCCGTCTGTCCGTCCACTTGGGTATCCTCCTCGATCCCAGCAATTTCCAGGGCCGCCTCCTCCCAGGGGGTGAGCTGCGCTACTGAGGGTGGCCCTCCTCCTGTCATGGCTCTTTCCCTCTTATTGTGGGCTCTCTTTTCCTGCAATGAGGGACACAAGTGGAGTTTGAGTGAGAATGAAGGAGTGAGTGTCGTGACTGCATAGCATAGATGCTTAGAAGGATACAAAGGACCCTCCCTGTGTGTTGTAAGTTGTTGTTGTCATGGCATCACAGTGATAGGGAGTGTGAGGGCTGCATGGTCGAATAGTTAAGTGAATGTGACCATAGAGAGAGAGGGAGATGGGTAAGGGTGCAGGGATGTAAGTGTCAAGTGGGATGTGGAGGAAGAGGTTGGCAAAGCAGAGTGCTGGTGAGGAGAGGCGATGGGGATCAGATTGAGGGTGATGGGAAAGTCATACTCACTTTTCCTGTGTGGAGAAGGTCATGAAACCTCTTCCTGCATTGCAGCCAGGTTCTGCGGCTCATTGAAATGGTGTTGACCTCCTGGGCCACTTGTAGCCACACAGCTTTTGTCTGCTGGGGTGGCTTTTTTCTCCCTGAGGAAGGGAACAGCACCTCCTTATTACAGCTGGCTCCGTACACCAGAGCTTGGAGGGAGGGCTCATCAAACCGAGGAGCACACTTTTGCTTGATCGTTGACATTTTCCACAATTCAACTCCTTCATATAAATTGCAGAGGCTTTGCAGTCTCCAGAAGAAGCAAGGCTGCTTGCAGGCCTTAAATCCAACAGCATTGATGGCGTCATCGGAGGCGACTTTCTGTAAGAAAAGACTCATTGGGCCAGGGGTTCCCACACGCAGGAAATCAATTGCCCAATTAGGGGAAAATCCCACTTTTTCAACAGATCACTTAGGAGTCGGGGTCCTGACAGGATTTCCACCTGACACGCCTCAGCCTGCCCACACTGACAAAATCCAGCCCAATCTAAGAGTACTTCTTAATATATAAAATATATTCTCTGGTGCTTGCCAACTGCCTAGAGGCAAGGGGTTGCAGGGGAGTGGGGAGCACAGTCCATGGCTTGGATCCCTCCCAGTGAGGCTGACTTAAACCCTTCTGGAGGCTAACATGTCTCATCTGACAACGAACCAACTAGGTCCCTTATGGGTCAGGTAAGTAGGTATTCTCAGCATAGGGAGTTTCTACGCCCAGCCGCACTCCCTTTGCATCGCCCGCCTTATATGAGGCGGTGGAGGCTCTGTCCCTTACAAGACCAAGTCGAGATCCCAATTTGGAGTTACGGTGAGAGTCCGGTGGAGAGGTTCAGGATACTTGGCCCCTACATCTATAAAGTCAGACTGCAGTTGATGAGGACTGCACATACATTGTTGTGGAACAACACTGTACACAGTTCTGGTCTCCATATTATAAAAAGGATATAGAGGTACTGGAGAGGGTGCAAAAAAGATTTACAAGAATGATACCAGAACTGAGAGATTAGATCTATCAGGAAAGACTGAACAGGCTGGGGCTCTTTTCTCTAGAAAAGAGAAGGCTGAGGGGTGACCTAATCGAGGTCTTTAAGATTTGATGTGGTTTGATAGGGTAAACATAGAGAGGATACTTCCACTTGTAGGGGAGTCCAAAACTAGAGGTCATAAATATCAGATGGCCATTAATGAATACAATAAAGAATTAAGGAGAAACTTCTTTGCCCAGAGAGTGGTTAGAATGTGGAACTTGATACCACATGGAATAGTTGAGGCAAATAGCATGGATGCATTTAAGGGGAAGCTAGATTAGTACATGAGGGAGAAAGGAATAGAAGGTTATGCTGATAGGATTAGATGAAGAAGGGTGGCAGGAAGTTCGTGTGGAGCATAAACACCGGCAGACCAGTTGGGCCGAATGGCCTGTTTGTGTGCTGTAAATTCTATGCCATTCTATGTAATACTTTACATCTTTTTACTTACTACAGGTATATTACGACTGCTTCAGCTTTTTGAACCTTCACATTCTATCCGGCTAATATGAATAAAATGATTTCTTATTAACAAGCGGCTTTAAGGATGGAAAGTTGAAGTTAATGTAAAAGAATAATCTGCCTAATTCTAAGGATATCCATGACACCAAGCTAGGACTGCAATCCTAGCTGATTTGTCCAATTAGCAACCCTGGATTTGAAACCTAGATACTGTGCAATATTTTTTGAAATGACTGTGAAAGATGGAATTATGGAATAGATTGTATGGAAGTTTTAGGCTCTGCTAACAGTTTATAGACTTTCATGAGGTTCCATGCATCGTTAGCTGCATATAAATTAAGGAGGCTTTGCTAACACGTCTCCAAAAAGCACCCAAATTGCCTAAAGGATTTAAGCAGATTGCATGCATAAGAGCTGTGTGTTTCAAGTCAAAAGGAACATTCTGGATAAAAAAACAATATTATTCAAGTGTGAGCTCTTTCATGAATGTTTTTGCACTTCAAAGAGATTGTCCATCTGCAACATCTGATAGTCCTAGATTAGACACTGTTCTTGGCTGGATGGTTAGCTTTTCACATCACAGTCATGTATAAGAAATGTAAATAAAAGGTTTCAACAGATTTTACATCTTTATTTCAATAATTATGAATAAGATCACAAGAAGTTTCTATTTCTGGTCGATGTAATGGCGGAAGAAGAAAGAAAATGGGAAGGAAGGCTTATTGTTGGATCCCTGCCTCTCAGAGTGCCACTAGAAATGTTCCTCCCTCCACTCGCCCAACCCCACCCCCACCTCCAGCAGAGACCTCGGCCACCATGCTGCATTTAAATAATGGCGGGGGACCGGCCGGAGAAACCAGCTGATTACATTGCCTCTGAACTGAAGTACGGCCATTCCTAGCGACCAACAGAAGAGGGTTGACAGTACATTATGGGTCAGTGGCGGTAAGTTCGCTATTAGCCCTGTGGGAAGGAGGGGACACCCCCTCCCTCATTTCTGCCCCGAGTCCTGTTCCTAAAGAGGTCGTGGGTTCCGCTTTAACCAGTAGTAACAATCCATCGCTACTTACGTCATTATAATCCATCCTAATCTGGATGACCTCTCTTGTTTGACATCTGAACCTTCTCAGCTGTAATGAAAAAAGAGCCAACTTCTCTTCATAACTAACCCTCCATGCTTGGTAACATCCTAGTGAATCTGCACTGCAGCTTTTTCCATTGTTTTTATATCCTTCCTATAATGTACGCAGTTCTCCAATGTTGGGAATACCACCAGTGTTGGAATAAAACCATTACATTATACAAATTAGTCTTTTTTCTCTTTCTTGTTTATTCTGTACTTTTCCCCTTTCACAGCTGATCACACTTCGTAGGATGGCAACTGCCGGCTGCTTGATGCCGAGCCCAGGATTTAACTCGAGATGCCAGGTTAAATAACTTCCACACATTCATTTTATATATATATTTTTAAGTCATATTCCTCATCATTAGCCTGGTGATGCTGGTTGAAAGGATTTTGGGAGAAAGGAGATGATTTGACCCAAATTAACAAGATGTGTCATTGAGCAGAAGCTAATTTTGGTTCCTCGATTGGCAATTACTTATATTTGGCTCACATCATTTTCTGAGCATGAATTCCCCGGCCTTTTTGGTGGGATATATGCAAGACAAAATAACTCTCTCTCTTAGGCAGTCCTTCCCCACTAAAAATGAGTTCTCAGGTGACTGATGAGTCCAATGCGGGACCTACAGTCTCTGTCACAGGTGGGGCAGACGGTGGTTGAAGGGGCGGGTGGGTGGGGTGCTTGGGTTGACGTGCGATCCTTCTACTGTTTGCGCTTGGCTGCCGCTTGCTCCCGGCGAAGAGACTCGAGGTGTTCGGCGCCTTCCCGGATGCTTCTCCTCCACTTTGTGCGGTCTTGGGCCAGGGATTCCCAGGTGTCGGTGGAAATGTTGCACTTTTTCAAGGAGGCTTTGAGGGTGTCCTTGAAGCGTTTCCTCTGCCCACCTGGGGCTCTCTTGCCGTGTCAGAGCTCCGAGTAGAGCGCTTGCTTTGGGAGTCTCGTATCGGGCATGCGGACGATGTGACCCGTCCATCGGAGCTGATCGAGCGTGGTCAAAGCTTCGATGCTGGGGATGCTGGCCTGAACGAGAACACTGACGTTGGTGCACCGATCCTGCAATTGGATTTGCAGGATCTTGCGGAGGCAGCGTTGGTGGTACCTCTCCAGTGCTTTGAGGTGTCTGCTGTACATGGTCCATGTCTCTGAAGCATACAGGAGGGCGGGTATCACTACTGCTCTGTAGAGCATGAGCTTGGTGCTGGGTTTGAGGTCCTGGTCTTCAAACACTCTCTTACTCAGGCAACCGAAGGCTGCCCTGGCACACTGAAAGCGGTGTTGGACTTCGTCATCGACGTCTGCCCTTGTTGACAGTAGGCTCCCGAGGTAAGGAAAGTGGTCCACGTTGTCCAAGGCCTCGTCATGGATTTTGATAATTGGGGGGCAGTACTGTGTGGCGGGGGCAGGTTGGTAGAGGACCTTTGTCTTACGGATGTTTAGTGTAAGGCCCATGCTCTCGTATGCTTCAGTGAAGGTGTTGACGATGGTTTGGAGTTTGACCTCAGAGTGTGCACAGATGCAAGCGTCGTCCGCATACTGTAATTTGATGACAGAGGATGGGACGACCTTGGATCTGGACTGGAAGTGACGGAGGTTGAACAGTTTCCTGTTTGTTCAGAAGATTTGCTCCACTCCGGCGGGGAGCTTACTGAGGGTGAAATGGAGCATTGCAGCCAGGTAGATCAAGAAGAGCGTTGGTGCAAGAACACAGCCTTGCTTGACCCTGGTCCATACGTGAATTGGGTCTGTGGTGGATCTGTTGTTCAGGATCACAGCTTGCATGTCGTCGTGAAGCAGGCGGAGGATGGTGACAAACTTTTGAGGGCAGCCGAATTTGAGGAGGACACTCCATAATTCCTCATGGTTGACAGTGTCAAAGGCCTTTGTGAGGTTAAAGAAGGCCATGTACAATGGTTGGTACTATTCCCTGCATTTCTCTTGTAGTTGATGCGCGGTGAAGATCATGTCCATTGTGCCCCTTAGTGGGCGGAATCTGCATTGCTACTCTGGGAGGAGCTCTTTAGCCACTGGGAGAAGGCGATTGAGGAGGATTCTTGCGATGACTTTCCCTGTGGCAGACAGCAGGGAGACTCCTCTGTAATTACCGCAATCGGACTTGTCACCTTTCTTGAAGATGGTCACGATTACAGCGTCTCTGAGATCCCCTGGCATGTCATCCTCCTTCCAAATAAGAGAAATGAGTTCATGTATTTGCACCATGTTTTAGCGCCTCAACGGGGATTCCATCTGCTCCTGAGGCCATGTTGTTCTTCAGTTGTCGGACGGCCTTTTCAACCTCATGCTGGGCTGGGGTTGTGCTGAGGTGGTGGCGGGAAGCATGCTGTGGGATGGAGTTGAGGACACTTGCGTCAAAGACAGAGTCTCGGTTAAGGAGATCTTCGAAGTGCTCCTTCCAGCGGGCACTGACAGCCTCTCTGTCCTTGATGAGTACCTCTCCATTCTTGGCCCGCAGTGGGGTAGGACCTTGGGTGCTTGGGCCGTAGGTGGTCTTCACTGCGCTAAAGAATCCACGCACGTTGTGGTTGTCGGCTAGCTGCTGGATCTCCTGCGCTTTCTCCACCCACCATCTGTTCTTTAGGTCGCAAGTTTTTTGTTGGACCTCGGCCTTCAGGCGTCTGTAGAGCTGGTTTCTTGCTCTCGAGTTCTGTTGCTGTTTCCAGATCAGAAATGCCTTGTGCTTGTGGCTTATTAGCTCCCGGATCTCCTGGTCATTCTCGTCGAACCAGTCTTGGTGTTTCCTGGTCGAGTGACCGAGCGTCTTTTCACAGGTGCTGATTATGGAGGCCTTGAGTGCAGACCAGGCACTGTGGATACTCTGGGCTGGATTTTCATTGACCCGTGGAGGCGGGTTTGGAGGCGTGTGGGGGGTTAAAATTGCAAAAACTTAAGGGCGGGCACAAGTCCGCCTCCATCCCGCCTCCACGCAATTTTCACTAAATCGTGTCTGCTGGTCCCGACTCCGTCCCGCCTCTAAGAGACGGGATAGGCTGTTAAGGCTCTTAACAAGCACTAAATTGGCTCTATAATGCCATTTTGAAAGGCCTTTGTGATTTTAACCCTTGTTCTCCGTGAAGCACGCCTGTTGTGAAACACGATTGTGAAACCTGGCGGGAGCACATTTGGATAGCTGACTATCAGTGGCTGGGCTGACTATCAGTGACTGGGGCTGGCTGGCATCTGGGATGGAGGAGCCATATCTGGGAGTGGTGGTGCAAAAAAAAAATTCTCTCTCTCTCTCTCTCTCTCTCACAGCAAAGGCCAGGCAGTCTCTGACCTTCAATGCAGCAGCAGCAATGATGACATCATCAGAGGCGACTTTCAGACTGAAACCACTAATTGGTTCATGGGTTCCCACATGCTGGAACTCAATTGCCCAATTAGGTGAAAATCGCATCAATCTCCCACATCCAATTGCAGACGGGTGGATAACACGAAAAGCGGATGACACGACCCCAACCCACCCCAGTATCAAAATCCAACCCTCTGTGTCTCTGAATCACTGGGAGTCGTCAGGTTGGTTGTGAGGTGCAGGCTGAATAGGGCTTTCTTAGCAGGGTCTTTGAGTGCTCCAGCGTTGATTTTCCTGCGGCATTGCTTCTGTTGCCACCGCTGTTTTGGGGCTACATTGATGGAGATGACAGAGCGGATTAGGCAGTGGTCTGTCAAGCAGTCGTCAGCTCCTGTCATGGCACGGGTGATGCGGATGTCCTTGCGGTCCCTCGCTCGGACGATGATATAGTCCAGCAGATGCCAGTGCTTGCAGCGAGGGTGTTGCCATAAAGCCTTGTACTTGGCTCTCTGACGGAACAAGGTGTTGGTTATGGCAAGGCCATGTTCTAAGCATTTCGTCCGGAGGAGGGCACCGTTGGAGTTGACTTTCCCTACCCCGTCTCTGCCGATCACATCTCCCCAGATGTCTGTGTCCTTTCCAACTCTGGTGTTAAAGTCACCAAGTAGGATCAGCTTGTCACCCGTTGGGACTTGGGAGAGGGGTTTTTCGAGGCCAGAGTAGAATTCTTCTTTGGTCCCGTCTGTGGCTTCCAGTGTTGGGGCGTACGCACTGAACACCGTAGCGCACTGGTTCCGGACTAGGGTGAGCCGTAGATTCATGAGGCGTTCGTTTATTCCGCAAGGAGATTCTCTGAGACGTTCAACTAGCTCATTTTTTATGGTGAAGCCTACCCCATGGAGGCAGCGTTCTTCTTCAGGTTTGCCTTTCCAGAAGAAGGTGTAACCACCGCCTTGCTCCTTGAGCTGGCCTTCCCCTGCCCGCCGGGTCTCACTTAGGGCGGCGATGTCTATGTCGAAACATCTGAGCTCCTGGGCAACGATAGAAGTACGGCGTTCCGGTCTGTCACTGTTGGGGTTGTCCATGAGGGTCCTGATGTTCCAGGTCCCGAACTTCATTTTAAAGGGTGGAAGATGCCTGTGCATGAATTATTTTAACGTGGGATGGCCGTTGCACACCAGCTACCACATGGGCTTGACAGAGCAAGGTCTTGGTCCAATGGCAAGGGGATCCAAGATGATTGGAGACCAGGCTCTGCTACATCGGCCTAGTGACAAAATAACTTCAGAGCAGGTGACCGGCAGAACTGCATGCTACACACGGTTGGAGACCCCGTCCATTTTGAGGGCCGAGCTTCGTTAACATGCATCTGGCCAGCTGCATACGCTGAACGGGCATCTTGCTGCAGCTCGTTGGCTCTGGGCTGGCGCACTATGAAGCGGCGCAACGGCTGACTGTGCTGGCAGAAAAGTAGGCACAGGGGGGTGAGGTTGGGGGTTGTCATTGCTGGGGGGAACACAGGGTGGCACCGCAGTAACCATTTCAACTCTCACCTTTCTGGGCCTCTTCCTCTTCCCACCAGGATCTACTGAACAGAGTGTCCACGGTGAAAACTCCACTCATTAGGCTGTTAAAATTAGACTCAGGACCCCTTTTTGCATCGATTCATGAGGCTCCCGCCTGATTTAGCTGGCCGCCTGCTCTGTCCCAGAGGAAGGCCCCGGAAAATATGGCAGTGGTCCACCTCGATTTTAACTCTGCTACTGCCCAGTTTCCTCTGGCCATGAGGAGCTAAAATCCCCATAATAACATTCTCAGGACCAAAAAGAAGTTCCGAAACCAAGCTGAAACTTCAGTGCAGTACCGAGGAAGTGCTGCACTGTTGAAGGTGCCGTCTTTCGGAAGAGATGATAAACCGCGGCCCATCTGCCCTCTCCGCTGCATGTAAAAGATCCCATGGCACTATTTAAAGAGCAGAGATTTCTACCTGGCCAATATTTATCCTTCAACCAACATCACTAAAAACAGATGATCTGGTCAGTATCTCATTGCTGTTCGTGGGACCCTGCTGTGCGCAGCTTGGCTGCTGTGTTTCCCTGCATTAAAACAGTGACTACACTTTAAATAGCAATTCATTGGCTTTAAAGCACAACATGGTTGACTCCTAACTGCCCTCTGAAGTGGTCCAGCAAATTGCTCTGTTGTATCCAGGAGAACTAGGCAACAAATGCTGGCCTTGCCAGTGACGCCCACTTCACCAGAATGAATAAAAAAAGTTTTATAAAGGGTATGCGATCCATTCTGCCAGGTTACTGTGCAGGTGGCAAAGTTTAAAATTACCCCCACTACCATTGAGCAAAGAAGCACCAAATATCCTGTTATATTTATATATAGTATATATATTCTATATATAAATATAACAGAATATTTGGTGCTTCTATACATACATATATATATATATATCTATGAAGTACTGTATGAGACTGATGTAGTGAGTATTAATGAAGTGAATCTGCTAATGACATGCTCATCTCACACTAATGTAAATTATGACTAACTCCAGCACTCAAACCTCTAGCTACTGAGGGTTCCAATGCATTATAAAATGGATTGGAACTTTTTTTTTGGAAAGGTCATATTTCCTTCTTAGGTAAAGTATTGCAGGCTAAAGAACAGAGTGCAGAAAAGTAAATATTACATCGGGGGAGCAATTGGGCTGTGTAGCACCCGTTTTTTAGGTGCTACGCGGCCTCCTAACACTCGAAAATGGGGTCCGAGATGCGTGCGCACACTTCTGACAGCTTCATCTCATTCTTCTTGCCAGAGACAAGCAGGAGGAGCGAGCACGAGGGTTTGCACAGATTGCAGGCTTCCCCAAGGTGCAGGGTGCCATTGACTGCACGCATAAGAACATAAGAACATAAGAATTAGGAGCAGGAGTAGGCCATATGGCCCCTCGAGCCTGCTCCGCCATTCAAAAAGATCATGGCTGATCTTTAACCTCAATTCCACTTTCCCACCCGATCTCCATATACCTTGATTCCCCTGGAGTTCAAAAATCTATCTATCTCAGCCTTGAATGTACTCAACGATTCAACATCCACAGCCCTTTGGGGTAGAAAATTCCAAAGATGCACAACCCTCTGGTGAAGAAATTCCTCCTCATCTCAGTCTTAAATGGCCGACCCCTTATCCTTAGACTGTGCCCCCTATTTCTAGACTCTCCAGTCAGAGGAACAACCTCTCAGCATCTACCCTGTCAATCCCCCTCATAATCTTAGGGGGGAGAAATTCGGTATCGCCCTGTTTGGGGCGCAATTATCGGCCGGGCACAAAGTTTAGTGCCCGGCGCTAATTATCGCCTCTGACTGCAAACTTGGCCTCTATCGCCCCTGGAGGTGATTTGAGCGCTAAATCAGGTGCTACACACCTCTCTTAAGGTGCTATCGCCGAGGAGTGAGGCGCTACCTCAGAGCGCTGGCAAAGCTCATGATAATGGAACACAGACACACTGGCGCCGGCCAGTACTTAAAGGGGAGGGTCAATCTTGCTCTCCAGCCACACCCTACTCATTGTAGCCTTGAATCTCGGCCTGGAGAGACCTGTACGTCAATTCTGCTGGAAAGAACAATGGAGAGGCCCAGGGGAAGAGCTCAGAGTGCAGCCCCCATTGTCTCTTCTAAATCGATGCAAGGAAGGTCAAATCAAAATGAACCTGCAAAGTACTGCTCAGTACCCAAAACTCCTTCACACAGCGTTGAATCTCTCCAGAAGTCTCTCTCTCTCTCGCTCAGAATGCGTGGTGCAAAAATGTCACCGCCAAAAAAGGCAGAAAGCGGCAGCCTTTAAATAGTGCTCCTCCAGTCCCTTCCTGACTGCAAAACGTTCCCCTCTACCTGTCGTTGCTAGCGGCAGGCGGAAAGGCAGGGGGCGCCACTCAATATCCGGTCCGGGGCGCTACTGGGGCATTGCACGCTCGACTGACGTCACGATCTGCGGGCGCAGGAGATCGTGGTGGTAGTGTTTAGCGCCGCTGCAAAATGTCTGGTCAATTTCGCGAGCGGTGCAAACATTGCCGCGCCTGTGCGCTAGTTGCTTTGCGCCCCGTTAGCGCCCTCTTAGGGTGCTAACGGGAAGCGTTAATCAACCGAATTTTTCCCCCTATATGTTTCAATGTGATCACCTCTCATTCTTCTAAACTCCAGAGAGTATAGGCCTAATCTACTCAATCTCTCCTCATAGGACAACACTCTCATCCCAGGAATCAATTGCCTTGCGTGCGCCTCATGTGAACTCGGCCCTTTCATGAACCGAGAGCGATTCCACTCCCTCAATGAGCAGCTGGTGCGTGACCACAGGCAGCTCATCATGCAGGTGCATGCCCATTATCCTGGCAGTAGTCAAGATTCCTTCATTCTACGACAGTCGTCTGGGCCAGCTGCATTTAACCCACCACAGTAAGTCAAAGGCTGGCTACTGGTTGACAAGGGTTATCCACTCATGACAATGCTCATGACTCTGGTCCAGAACCCATGTACACGTGTGCAGCAGGCCTACAATGAGAGCTGTGCTGCTACAAGGAACATTATAGAGCACACTATTGGAATCCTTAAGCAATGCTTCCACTGCCTGGACCACTCTGGAGGAGCCCTGCAGTACTCAGCTGAGTGGGTTTCAAGATTTGTGGTAGTATGCTGCATGCTGCACAACCTGGCCATTATGAGGGAACAGCCCTTGCCACCACCTATCAGGTGAGAAGCTGAGGAGCAGGAACACGAGGAAGATGAAGAGGGGGAGGAGGAAGTGCAACAGGAAGTGGAGGAACACGAAGAGGAAGAGTGGTTACAACGTAGACAGCGCCTTTTTTCCCGAGCTCTACGTGATCAAATAATTCATGAACAATACGAGTAATCTCAACCACACCTCCTCATTCACACCTCCTCATTCACAAACAGTTCCATGCTCCTTAGCTTTCCTCCATCATTGACCATCACATCGTCCTCTTTCCCAAAACACAAAAATAAAACCCACCAGAAAATGCACATTCTAAACCAATGTTATCAATTAAATCATGATATAATGCATACAAAAATGAATTAATCACCCTTGTGCATTCCCTTAGTGCCTGTATTCTGTGCGCCTTTGCCTATCATAGTGCACCTACGAGATGCTTTCCCAGTGGCTGCAGCATGGGAGGTGGAAGGCATGGGTGGAAGCAGGAATGCTGTCATCCTGAGAGAGGTGCTCCATGGAGTCACTGGCACTTTCCCGGGGCGGTGTCTCAGCAATCCTACTGATCGGTTGGAGAACAGATTGATGGACTGCTGTGAAGCCCTGGAAGCTCCATGATGGCAGCAGTCTGAGCTTCCACTGCAGCACTCAGACCTTAAATGGAAGCTGTTTGTGCTGCAATGGAAGCTGTGACATCGGCTATCAGACGCTGCATCATGGGGGGTTCCACAGGTGTGCTCATGGAGCTGAACACCCTTTCAATGTTGGAAAGGATGGGCTCCAAGCTCTGCGCAAAGCCCTGTGCCAAGTTGGTGCTGGACTCCTCTATGCTCCTTGACATTGAGCGCAGGATTTCTGTCAGGCTTTCCACTGCACCAAGCATTTGGTATGTACACCCATCAGCCTTCTTCTATAATAAAATCAGAAAATGCTGGAAATACTCAGAAGTCAGGTAGCATCTGTGGAGAGAGAAACCGAGTTAACGGTTCAGGTCGATGACATTGACCTGAAACGTTAACTTTGTTTCTCTCTCCACAGATGCTGCCTGACCTACTGAGTATTTCCAAAATGTTCTGTTTTTATTTCAGATTTCCAGCATCTGCGGTATTTTGCTTTTGTATTCTTCTGTAGCCTGGACAATCAAAGTCCTCGTCTGACTCCTCTGCAGCAGAATTAGTATACGACCTCGCCCTTCAGTGAGCTGGCACCCGCGCTATCCTGTACAATCACCCTGGCTCCTGCGCACTTGTGCCTGGTGTCTCACCACATGCAGATCCCTCCTCTATCCTAGCCTCTAAAATATGTGCAGTATCAGTCTCTGAGTTGGTGGCTACGAGTGTAAGATCGAGTGATGATGTCTCTTCATCTTCACGGTCTTCTTCCTCTTCCTCCTCTGACTGAGAAGGCACCAGTTCTTAGGTATCTGAAATGAAAAAGGCACAAGGATTGGTTTGTGATGAGGAGACAGGAGAAAGTAATAAGTGCGTGCTTACACCATCTGCAGCTTGTGAGTCAGAAGAAATTGTGGGATGAGGGAGAAGTGGGATGAGAGAAGGAGGATTATTTATGCAGATACATTCATCATCGATCCCTCCAGCTCCACCAGTGGCCACGGCCGCAGTGATGCCCCTGCCCATGATGGCCAGCACTGTCTCCTCCATGGGGCTTAAAACATGCATGCGTGCTTGTCCTCCTCCAGTTCTTTCCTGCTGCCTTCTGTTATTTGCCACTTTCTCCTGCAAGAAACAGGGAAGTGTGTCAGTGAGTGTCCTACAATATGTTTGGGTGATGTGGCTGTCATGGTTGAATAGCTGCCAGTGTGTACGAGCTGTGAGTTGTGGGTGCGAGGTTTGTAATAGTGTTAAGTGTGTCAGGGTAAGGTAAAGCATATGAATTTTAGGCTTGAGTACTGATTGATACTGATTGTTGGTAGGTAGGTGCTGGGGGTGCAGAGAATGTAAAGGATGAGGCTAGTGGTGAAGTTGGTAGGATATGCCATTTGAAGATAAACTCACTCACCTTGACAACTCATGTCAGATCGTTAAACTTCTTCCTGAACTGCATCCATGTTCTTGGAGCAACACTCCTGCAATGACCTTTGCCACTATTTGTTCCGACTGCCGCCTGAGCTTATGTCTGGAGGGCCTCCTGCCCCCATGTGGATAGAGGACGTCTCTTTTGTTTTCCACCTCTTCCACCAATGTCTCCTCCAGTGCATTGTCTGAAAACCTTGTTGCTCGCTCTCTCGCATGTTCAGCCACTGTTCAAAGTATCACAGTCCAGATTGTCTTCTGAAAAAACTCCCACCACTTCTTGTATCATGCACCTCTTAAGAGGTGCATGCTGCCTTTAAGTAGCGCTAGCCACTTCTGATATCGTGCCCCCTGCTGATGCATGTAGCCAATGAACAGTGCAGGCAGTCCTGGCTACATGCAGCAATCATTTAAAACAGCAGGCAGCACCAATTTGAAGTGCTGCCTGCAACGCTATGAGTGGATGCAAGTTAATTGTGTACTGTGACCCCACGCCCGTTTACAGGGGTTAGCTAATTTCTCCCCCATCGAGTCTACAGCAACAGAAACAAGCCATTCTGCCCAACTGGTCTATGCCGTTGTTTATGTTCCACATGAGCCTACTCCCACCCCTCTTCATCTAACCCTAGCAGCATAACCTTCTATTTCTTTCTCCCTTATGTAGTTATCTAGGTTCCCCTTAAGCACATCTATGCTATTCGCCTCAACTACTTATTGTGGTAGCGCGTTCCACATTCTTACCACTCTTTGGGTAAAGAAGTTTCACCTGAATTCCCCATTGGATTTATTAGTGACTGTCCTATATTATAGACCTTGGGCTAAAAATTGAGTAGTGCCCCATTTGGGGCGCTAACTTCGGCGGGGCGCTACTTTTAGCACCCCGCGTCGGAAATTGAGTGGTTGCGCACCAAGAGGGAAGCGGGGCGCTACTGAAAGAGCCCTGCATCCCTCTTGGGGCGCTGTGAGTCAATATCGCGGCGCTATGTGCCGCGGTATTGCAGGCCTTCCTCCCCTTCTTAAAGGGGAGGGGCCTTGCGCAGCGTGATCCAGGGCCCAGCTGGGCCCCCGGGATTGGGAGTGCCGGCAAAAGAGCCCGGCACTCAAGAGAAGTGCCGGGCTTTTGGACTACAGCTGAAACTCCACGGGGAAGGGCCGTTCAGGAGGCCGGGGACGGGAGTGCAGGCAGGTGTTGGCAGGCGGCCAGCAACAAAACTGGCCACCCCGCACCTCGCCTTTAAATAGCGCCTCCCCGGCCGCAGGTAGGCCTCCCTGACCCCGTCGGACATAGCGTCCGGTGGTAAGTCAGGGGCCACTCCTGAAGATCATGGCCGGGGCGCGAGCAGGGCGCTGCGCACAGTGATGACATCATCACCGGCGGCGCAGTGCCGCTGGGCGCTACCGGTGAGCGCTACCGCTAATCTCCCGCTGAATTTCGTGGGAGGCGTTGGTGGCGCCGCACCCAGCACTAGTTGCTTTGCGCCCCATTAGGGCGCTAACGGGGGGCGCAAAGCAACCCAATTTTTCCCCCCTCTACTAATGGACTCCTACACAAGTGGAAATATTTTCTCTACATCTACCCTATCAAACCCTTTCACAATCTGAAAGACCTCTATCAGGTCATCCCTCAGCCTTCTCTTTACTAGAGAAAAGAGCCCCAGCCTGTTCAGTCTTTCGTGATAAGTATATCCTTTCAGTTCTGGTATCACCCTTGTGAATTTTTTTGCACCTTCTCCAATGCCTCTATATCACTTTTATAATATGGAGACCAGAACTGTGCACAGTACTCAAAGTGTAGTCTAACCAAGGTTCTATACAAATTTAACATAACTTCTCTGCTTTTCAATTCTATCCCTCTAGAAATGAACCCCATACTTGTTTCGCTTTTTTATGGCCTTATTAACCTGTGTCACTACTTTTATTAATTTGTGTATCTGTTCCTTCACTCCACTACCCCATTCAGACTTATCATCCAAGCATATTGTGGCCTCCTTATTCTTACTACCAAAATGCACCATCTGACACTTCTCTATATTGAAATTAATTTGCCAATTACACGCTCATTCTGCAAGTTTATTAATGACTTCCTGTATTTTGTTGCAGTCCTCCTCAGTATTAACTAAACCCTGCAATTTGGTGTTGGTAAATTGTTAACTACAGTTGTCCCAGCACTGATCCCTGTGGAACACCACTTCCCACCTTTTGCCAGTCTGATTAAATACCTTTAACCCTACTCTCTGTTTTCTGTTTTGAAGTCAGCTTGCTATCCATTCCGTTACCTGTCCCCTGACTCCACATGTTCTAACCTCAGTCATGAGTCTATTATGCGGTACCTTATCGAAGGCCTTTTGAAAATCCAAATATATTATATCTACTACATTACCCATGTTTACTCTTTCTGTTACTTCACCAAAGAATTCAATAAGGTTGGTCAAGTATGACCTTTCCTTTTGAAATCTGTGCTGACTATTATATTTTCTGTTTCTAGATGTTTTTCTATTATATCTTTTGAGTATAGATTCTGTAAGATTTGGATCACAGGTCACACACAGATTACCGAAAGGGTCTTAGGAGTTGTAAGGCTTTTTATTAGAGAGCTACAGTTTAAGCATAACTCAGATACTACTACATGCAATTGAAATAGATACAGTAGACATACAACCCATGACAGATGAGGGCGATCTATGGCCCTGGAACAGAACAAAATGGATGGTGAGGCAGTACGGTGGTCTCAGATTGGGTGGATTCCTGCAGTCTGTGGCAGCAGTCACTTCCGTTGGGTCGTCCCTCGAGCTGTTGGAGGTGTTAGGCTATCAGCCAGCATTGATCCACCTCAGAGGCTAAACTTGACAAAGGTGTTAGGCCGTAGCCACCTCGGGGAAGCCTTCTCCCCTAACTGCTTGTTTTCCTCTCTCGGTCGTCTGTTTTTATACCTTATTTCGATGGGCTGGTGGATACCTGGTGTCAATCATTTTTACCCATCCCATTGTCCAATTACAAGGGAGAGGCTACCTATGACAGCCCCCTCCCAGCCTCATGAGGTCATTTTCCTCCTTATCTCTGTTCTAAAGGTCGTGTTGCCCTCTCGTAGACAGCTTGTTTATCCTACAGCTCCTTGCTGCATCCCTTATCAGGCCTAGTTGTGCCCACTCGAAGGCCTGTTTTTGTGTTCTGACCTCGTAATTCAGCTTTCTGTACAGCTATTTTTCTGACATGACTGGAATCATTCTGTGTCATCAACTTAGGCAAACTGCTGATTTGGGGAACCCGTAACAGACTATTATTTCTTTCAATCCACAATTTCTTACGATTCTATTATCTTTCCTACCACCAACATTAAGCCAAATGGTCGATAGTTCCCTGGACTTGTTCTATCTCCCATTTTTAAATATAGGAATCACATTAGCCATCTGCCAGTCCTCTGGCATTAATCCTTTTTCCAATTAATTTATATATATATTTATGTAATAGTGCCTCTGCTATCTCTTCCCTAACATCTTTTAATATGCACGAACGCAATCTATCGGACCAGGGGTTTTATTTTCTCTAAGTTTGATTAGTTTATCAATTATCTTCCATCTGATTAGTTTATCAATTATGTTCCCTTTCCATCTTAAATGTCTTTGCATCTTTTTTGATCTCTTCTTCTAATATCATGTCCACCATGTTAGTCTCCCTGGTAAATATTGAGGCAAAGTAACTATTCAATATTTCTGCCATTTTGCTGTCATTACCAAAAGTACAATTGCTAAATAGTCTAGAAAGTTAAATCTAGTATGTTCAGTATCTGACAATATCATATTACATATTAAGTCATTAAGCGCAAGAAATAATTTTTATTTCTTGCTATGAATAGAAAACTTCATACTTCTGCTTTAATGCTTCATGTACTTAACATCTCAATGCTTATTCCATGGGACAGCAAATGCTTTCAAATATTATAAATTAAGAGTGCTACATTAGCTTTTTAAGTTATATTTTAAATAGTTTATTTTATATTGATAGTGTAATATTGGAAGTACATTCAATTTTACCTCTGTTTTCTGAATTTCAAAATCTTACTTTTCAAATGCGTAGTGCAGTTAAAAGGGCAGCATCGACAGATAAATCTATTCTAGGCAGCAGTTATGCTACAGCTACCAATCTCAGGTCAGTAGGTACAGTCATGACGTTCAGCATGCAGTACCCTATTTATAATGCCATGCTACAAATCTTACTCTTACAGCTAGGAGAGAGCTCTGTGCATGTTTTTGTTTTCTCAGCACATACACAGGTGTGTTTGTTATGTAACTTTAGTGTTGCTATGAAGCAGCTTCCACTTGTTACTGAAGTGACAGTGGAATGCTGGGGTCAGTCCTAACTGAGTCTAGAAATGTGAGGCCTCCTGAGAGAAGTCTTCTCATACAACTTGGATTTAGCACCATATCGAGTATAACTCTAGGCAAGGGATATGGACCAGAGTTGAGGTACAGATCAGCCTTGATCTAATTGAATGGTGGAACAGGCTCTAGGGGCTGAATGGCCTATTCCTGTTCCTATCTAACTCCAGTACATTGTCAAACCTGGCTTAAAATGTAGCTTCTGTGCACTTTAAAAATTTACCCAGACTTGACTTAAATGTTTAGAGAGTGCAGACTGCATTCTAAAAATGATAAAATTTGACAGTAAAATTTTACAGCCAATAGCTGTAAGCAGACATTCACAGACCACTCTCCTGGATGCGAAAACTCCTATCAGAGCCAGGCAATATAAATGTGGTACTGGGGTCTGCCTCAAACTGGTGCCACAGATACCAGTCTTCGGCTGGGATTTTGCTCACCTCGGCGGGTGATGTTGGTGGCGGGTCCCAACCCCGCTGCTGGCTCCATCACACTCTGTGAAATGACTTTCCATTGATAGGGATTGTTAAGCCCGCCCAGCACGTTTCCTAGTCCAATTAGAGGAAGCGGGTCTGGTGACGTCATTTCATGAGGCGTCATCAGCCGGTTTCCTTAAAGGGACCAGGACCAACTTTATGCTGTCAGTGTTCTACAGTATTGAGGTGCTGCAAATACTGACAATCACTGCACAGAGGTGCAAGGCTGCACCCAGGCACTCCCATGACTCCCTCCATATGCTTTTGGATTGTGGAGAAGGTTGGTGTTGTTGTTGGTGCTGCTGGTGTGCCTGGTGCTGTTGGTGTTGGGGCTGATCGTGGTTGGATTCTGAGGACCAAGGTAGGACAGTATAAAGGGCACCCATGTTGATGGAATAGATGGCAGGTGAAGTACAGATGACATAAACATTCTGTCAATGGTAAGAGTTCTTTCAAAGAGGTGATACTGGATGGAGAGTGGAAAATGGAAAGCCTGCAGAATCTGTGCTGGAAATGGACTGAGAAATAGCTGAGAAAAGCTAAGGAAAGTGATGATCTGTCAGGTGGGAGCTTTTACTGTACATTTGAAGCTGTCAAGGAATCAGCTGGAGCAATGGCCACTGAACTCCCGCCTCAGGTTGACAGCCGTGGTTCCCGAACAGCGTGGTTCCCGTGGCCATGAAGTTAAAGTGAAAAGGTTAGTTTAAAAAAGCCTGTTAATGATCTGTCAACAAGGCAATAATGAGATAAATTGGGTCCCTCACCGCTGCCTGTTGGGTCAGTCAGCGCTGACAGACCCGACATTGGAAAAGGCGCGTGGCGGCGGTTTGACAGCGGGGTCCCGACCTGCTGTCAAAAAAAAACCACTTTCCCACCTGACCCGCCACTGATTGCGCCCGCTGACCCCCCGCAAAATTCCGGCCAATTTGACTCAGTAGAGTATAAAAGTTTTGCTTTCATTTTCTGTTTTAATTTCATTTCTGTTGTATCTGCAGCTTTTTAAATTCTGTTTTTTTTTCTTAACTGTCTCTTTAATCCTCATACTTTTGATGTACATGGACCTCTCATTTCTTTTCACCCCCTCCACATTTTCACATTCCTTTTTTCTTTCTATCTCTCTTCATTATCTCACTGATCTTTTGTATCCCTTAATTGTTTTTTATTTAGCAGTTTGCAGGTCATTCAACACATTGGGGGAAAAATTTGGTTGATTAGCGCCTCCCGTTTGCGCCCTAAGAGGGCGCTAATGGGGTGCAAAGCAACTAGTGCCCGGGCGCGGCGATGTTTGCGCCGCTCGCGAAATTGACCAGAGTTTTTGCGGTGGTGCAAAACTCTACCGCCCCGATCTCCTGCGCCTGCAGATCGTGCCGTCAGTCGAGCGTGCAACGCCCCGATGGCACCCTGGACCGGATATTGAGTGGTGCCCTCTTCCTTTCTGCCTGCCACTAGCAACGACAAGGAGAGTGGACCATTTTGCAGTCGGGAAGGAGCTGGGGGAGCGTTGTTTAAAGGCGCCCTCTTCCTGCCTTTTTTTGTGGGAGACATTTTTGCACCACTCATTCTGAGAGAGGGAGAGCGATTCTGAGAGAGAGAGAGAGAGATTTCTGGAGAGATTCAACGCTGTGTGAAGTAGTTTTGGCTACTGAGCAGCACTTTGCAGGTTCTTTTGGATTTGACCTTCATTGCTTCGATTGTCAAGAGACTTGGGGGCTGCACTGATTCAGGGCATCATCCTGCGCCTGCAGAATCGGAGGCATCAGAGACGCAGAGAGAGAGTGGCAATCATGGAGGAGGGCCAACAGGCCTCTGCACAGGAGACCTTACCCTCCCAGGTTATTCCGGGAACAATTCTCCTATATTAATTTGTCTGAGGAGCAGTGTTTGCGCGGGCTGTGCTTCAGCAAGGAGGTGGTCACTGAGCTCTGCCACCTGCTGCAACCAGATCTGCAGCCTTAACTGAGGACCAGGACGTCTCTGTCGGTGGCAGTGAAGGTCACAGTGGCTCTGAATTTTTATGCCACCGGCTCCTTTCAAGCAGCTAATGGGGACATCGCCAATACCTCCCACTTCATGGTCCATTACTGTATCCAGGAGGTGACAAATGCCCTCTATAAAAGGAGACGCCAGTACATCTCTTTCCCGATGACCCGGGCCAAACAGCATGAACGCGCATTTGACTTTGCGAGGATAGTGGGCTTCCCCATGGTGCAGGGCGCCATTTACTGCACGCATGTGGCATTGCGGGCACCGCAGGAGAATGCAGAGGTTTTCCGAAACCGCAAGGGGTTCCACTCCTTAAATATCCAGTTGGTCTGTGACCACAGAAAGCTGATACTCGCCGTCAATGCCCGTTATCCTGGCAGCAGCCACAATGCTTTCATCCTGCGCCAGACTGCTGTGCCAGACCATTTTCAGGCACCGCATCAGCCAAGTGGTTGGCTCCTCAGGGACAGGGGTTATCCACTGTGCACCTGGCTGATGACACCGCTCCGTAACCCCAACACCCTTGCTGAGCTGTGTAGAATTCGCAAAATTATCGCGATTTTATAAAATAAGAAGGAGACATAAAGTTTCGTACAAACAGCTTTTATTTCAGCAGAATGCTGTCAGGTTTCAAAACGGACACAAACAGCCTGTAAAATGGCCGCCACGCCTCGTGGCAGAAAGTTCTAGACTTTCAGTGGGCAGACAAGATGGCGTTCCAATAAACATTTGTGCAAGATCGTACAGGACTCAGCACATTTGAGATAAATGACAAGACTTGATGAGGTTTGCATTTTAAACATAAATACTGGAATCGGTCTCCCAGGTGCAAACAAGGGCTATTGTACTGAGCGATCAAGGACCCATCCAAAGACATTAATATGCAAAATCCCCACGACTCTACAATGAGAGAGCCGTTTGCAGGTACTTACAGTAAGCATTTGGAAGCCCCAAAACCCCTCCAGGGAGACTTCTAGCCGGTTCCACAATGGGAAAAATATTAACGGGTACTCAGACAGTTACAAGTATCACCGAAACCCATTAAAGACTGAGATCACCCCATACAAGAAGTTTGAGCGCCAAAAACCTGACAAAAGATAGACATTAAGATTGGGCGGGAAAAGAGGAATTACAGCACTATAACTGTAAAGTACAACCGTCCATCTTTCTCTTGCTGCTTTGACTCGCTGGAAGGCTGCTGAACTTTTATTCTCTTGCCTGACGGCTCTGGACTCTGATCCGCTAGGATCAACCTCGTGGCTTACCACGAAGATCTGTGGAGAACTGGGTTGTGAGGCCTGGAAGCAGGCGCACCATCCCGAGAAGTCGGTAAACGGTGTTGGAACCGAAGGCCCGAGATGAGATGATGAGATGAGATGAGAAGAGAAGAAGACGACAATACGCATCGCCACGGTCAGTAAGCTCCAACCGCGCCTGTAAGTCGAATAAACACTTCTTTGAATTTTATCGGCTACTCCACAACTGGCCTAGGAAGACCCTTCTTTGAGTTCTACAGACAACTGGTGTAGGGCACAGGAAGACTCTTTTTCGAGTGGTGTCCGAACTCCGAGGGCAACACAGATCTTCATGACAGCAGACAGTCCAGCCTGCTAGCCGGAGCAGAAACGAGTAAACAAGTGGGGTACAGAGACCTCTGATCAACACGTGGATAGTCAGGTGCTGTGGTAAAAACATCCGAGCAGAGTTTCGGAATTCTCCGAGTTATCACGAGTGGTGAGCATGAGTCTCGATCCTACAAATCTAGATTAGGACAGGTATTGATAGGGGAGGGTTTAAGTTTTAAGGATAATTATAATGTGTGTCCCCTTTTACGATGTGTCATGCGCTCCTCGTTTCCCTAAAATTAGTTTCATAACTGTGTGTAAGATTGTACTGTCGTTAATCTGTGCTTATGACATGTATCTCGTAATCTTGAATAATATGCAATAAAGATTTTCCATTTCGCACTATTCAACCGGGTCTACCTGAGTCTTTTCTCTGCATTATTGCTCTCGCACCTAAGTCCAGTGTCAGAACCGTAAGGGCGAGTGGGTCGAACCACTCACAGGTGTCTAGTGTTATCAGGCTGGCTGGAGACCAGAACAGGCAACAAGGCCTAACCCCACACTAGCACCCAGGCTAAGCACAGAGCCGCAGGTCACCCCTTACAGCTGCGGTACAACGAGAGCCATCTCACCACCAGGAACATCGTTGAGCAGACGATCGGCGTGCTCAAGCAACGGTTCCGCTGTCTGGACCACTCAGGAGGAGCCCTGCAGTACTCGCCTGAGCGAGTCTCCTTCTTCATAGTTGTGTGTTGCATGCTTCATAACCTTGCAATCCTCAGGACCCAGCCAATGCCACCAGGCCTTGGAGCACCACCGGAGGAGGAGGAGGAGGAGGAAGAGGAGGAGGAAAAGGAGGAGGATGATCAGCAGCAGCACCAAGGCGGGAAGAAGGCCCACAATGTTGAAACTGCAAGGGCCGTCTGTCAACAGCTGATAACAAGCCGCTTCTAGACCCCTACTCAGAAGATGGCTTCTGGCATGGAGAACAACATGATGGAAAGCAACCCTCAAACCCTATAGCCGGCCAAGGCAGCAATGATTCCAAAGGCCAAACATGTACATTTGGAATACAACAACTATTTTATTTTACAAACTCTGTGTGTTTCATTTATTCATGACAAACTAATAGTAACAAGCACAACAAATCATTAATTAACATAACTGGTTCTCACAAGCTGGAGATAATGGCCAGAACACTAAACAAAAGTTATGGGGAAGTGACAGTGGCAGGAGCAGGAATGCTGTCATCTTGAGAGAGGACAGCACTTCCCTGCTCGACCGACACACTGGCACTCCCATGGGGCAGTACCTCAGCATCCGGAGCAATCTGCTCGAGCACAGATTGCTGGCCTGCTGCGGCACCGTGAGAGCCCCGGGGAAATGTGTCCAAACCAGCGATGATGGCAGCAGTCAGTGCTTGCGTGGCCTCAATCTGAGGCTGTATGAGAGCAGTCTGAGATTGGATCACGGCAGCCAGTGACTGAATTGCAGCACTAAGCAGTTGCGTTGTGTCCGCCTGTGCTGCAGCGTAGTGCTCCACACTCCTTGCCAGTGCATCAATGCTTTTGGGCACCCTTCCCACTGCACCCGTGAGCTGAGTGTCCATGTCCACCGCCTGGGTGTTCATTTCAGCGATGAGCCGCTCCTCCTCTGCGTCCAGTGCAGCAGGACTCGCTGGCATACTCTCCCTCCGGGGAGAAGGCCCCCGAGCTTCCCTACCCCCATCACGTTGCTGCAGCCCGCTGGGTCCCGGAGCTTCACCCTCATCAGACCCTTCCCCCCTGCACCCCTCCAGGGAAGACGTGGTCCCAGTGTGGGCATGGGCTTCCTCGGGAGAGGATGGCACTGAGGCTCCGGCTTCCTCTTCCTCCTCGCCTGCGGCTTCGCTCCCACTGGCAGCTTGAGGGCCCGTCTCCTCAGCTGGTGAATCACCATCTGAAAGCAGGGAGGTACAAGAGTGGCTTTAGCGTGAGGACAGGGGGGCAGTAAGGGAGGAAGGAGTGCAGCAATTTAGTAAGTTGGATTGAAAGTGTAAAAGGCTGGTGTTGTGAGGGACAAGTGGAATGAGAGAAGAGAGAAAGCTGATGACCTTACCATTGCTGTCCCGAATGGGGTCGACCTCTCCAGCGGCGACGGGACCTATCAGCTGGCTTGGTACGATCCTGTGGAAACGCGCCTCCAGATCGCTGAGGGTTTGCAGCTGAGGCGGCCCTCCACCCGTCCGTTGCTGCTGCCACCTGTTGTGAGATAGCTTGGCCTGCAAGAAAAAGGATGGCGTCTGAGTAAATATGCAGCCATGTGCTTGCCTGATGTGCCTCCCATAGTTGAATAGTCCTTAATGTATGCAGCCATGTGCTTGCCTGATGTGCCTCCCATATGTGTGTGTGTGTTTTATGAGATGACCATAGGTCTTGGATGAGTGTTGGGCATTGGGGTTTTTACACCCTCTGGCCATAGAGTGAGGTTGAGATGGAGGGATAGGTATTGAAAAGCAGCCACTCACCCTGACCACCCGAATGAGGTCGTTGAACTTTTTCCGACATTGTGTGTGGTTCCTGGGCACCATGTTCCTGGATGAGACGTGATGAGCCACCTCCCTCCACACTCTTATATAGTCACGGGGCAATGGCCTCCTGCCACTCTCTGGGTACAGTATTGATCTTCGGCGCTCCACTACGCCAACCGGAGCCACCAAGGCCCAGTCGCTGAAGCGCTGAGCTCGTTCCCTGGCCCTTTCCATAGTTCTTTGCAGCAGCTTTGAGGTTGAGGTCTGTCCAGGCCGAGATTCAAGGCTGCAATGAACAGGTTGTGGCTGGAGAGCAAGATCGGCCCTCCCCTTCAAGAACTGGCTGGCCGCCAGTGTGTCTGTGTTCCATAGCTAACTGACATCACCTGAGCTTCGCCCGTGCTCTGAGTTAGCGCCTCGCTCCTCGGCCTTTGCACCTTAAGACAGGTGTGTAGTGCCTGATTTAGTGCTGCAATCAACTCCTGGGGCAATAGAAGCCAAGTTTGCAGTCGGAGGTGACAATTTGTGCCAGGCACTAAACTTTACGCCCGGCCGATAATTGCGCCCCAAACGGGGCGAAACCGAATTTCTGCCCCATTAACTCCCGCTCTGTCATTGGTTCTTTTGATGCTTCTCCCGCCCTCTCTACCGCCATTTTTCTTTTGGTTTTCCCAACCTTACTAAAAGGCTTGGTTATCTCTTAGCCTTCAGTCTGATGAAGGATAGATGCCCAAAACGTCACTGCCAGTCTTTTATCTTTACAGATGCTGACTGCCCTGCTATGTATGTCCAGCTTTTTCTCCATCTCCTTTTTGCTATGATTACTGTAAGATCGACTCCTTCCATCACTTTACTGATGATTGTGAGGAAACCCTCCATCTGTCCACATCTGAATCTGGAGTTGTGAGCAAGTAGGGCTCATCGATGAAAATTGAATGTTATTAGTACATTAACGTTCTGGTGGAATTTGCACCAATTCTCAACTATTTAGAACAAACTGCAGATGCTGGAAATCTGAAACAAAAACAGAAAATGCTGGATCGGTAATATTTTCCCGTCCTGACTAAGGAGCTGCAAATCTGTAGCATCGACTTGTCTGTTCTCTCCAAAGGTGCTGCCTGACCCACTCAGTGTTTCCAACACTTTCTGCATTTTTTTGGAATTATTTAAAACTGATTTACGCCAGTACATGAAAAACAGCCCCTGTGAATCTTACCATTTCACTGTGGACAAAGATTCTGTAAATTCACTTCCTGCATAGCTAGCAGAAAGAAAAAGAATGAGTTACTTAGTTCTGTTTGTGGATAAAACTACAGATATATGAATACATATCAACAGAGAAGTTCCTGTATGTCCCGTGGAATGAGACTATAACAAGTATACAGTGATGCATCCGATTTAATTTGCCCTTTGTTGATTTGCAATCGAACTCGACGCAATCAATAGTAAAGAAAAACTAGAACTTATTAAAGAATACCAGAAGCGGTGAACTGAACAATTGCAAATGCTGTAATAATTTCATCTCCTGTACTGTTTGTTGTCATTGGGAAGGAACCCACCATAAACAATATTTCAGGCTAACTGGAAATCTTGCTTATTTCTTTTATTACAAAATCATGAGCAGAGTAATTTCTCACTTTACTTATGAAAACTGGCAGATGAGTTCTTCCAGGAGTTTGGGGGAATCCTATTAATGATGGTTTAACAATGAGCAGAGATTTATTTTATCACTGTGCCTCTGGTGCCTTGGAGAGCAATGCAGAAAACTGATATTTTAAAATAAAGCATGCTATTGTGACATTTGGGAAGCATATATTGCATTTAAGAGTACTGAACAATATGTTGCATCTACCAGGACTGAACAATCTGATGACTTCCATTGAAAATGATTATTAATGGTAACTTAAGTACCTCATAGGTAGCACACCATATAATGGAGATAATTTGGACTCCAACTTAGTAAATGTAATCAGAACAAATTTAAGATTATAGTTTACAAGCTCAGTCTAATGCACTAAGGAGATGATTGCCTCAGTCTAGTGTACTAAGGAAACAATTGCCTCTGGTCACCATGTGTAGCAAGATTTTAAATGTAGCAGTAAGATTCCCTGGCCTAGAAATTGGATATAGTCATGAAACAGGCAGTTTTAAGGCCAAACAATGTTCAGCCGCGCCACCTGAAAATGGTCTGGGTAGCACGCAAAATTCATGCTCACTCTTTATTAACCTGATTATAGTCATGATTTCAACACTAAAACTGCTGCTCATTGGCTTAACGCTCAACAGGTGGACCAATATCGGGGCCAATCTAATTCACAGTCATGTGTGGCACATGATTTTTCCACTGCTTAAAGGGGAGATTCATTGATGCTACAGCACCTCATTGTCAGTGCAGTTGAATCTGCAGCTGCCCCAACAAGCCCAAGCCCGAGCTGTGGATAGATAGAAATGGCAGATCGTTGTACCAGGGAGAGAGCCAGGAGGTTCTCCGACTAAGCTCTGGAGGTACTCGTCGTGGCTGTGGAGAGGAGGCGGGCTGTACTCTATCCACAAAGTGGCAGGAAGCCCTCACCATATACATCCCGTACCATGTGGCAGGAGATATCAGACCATGTAACGGCGAGTACTGTGGTGCCACGGTCCGCCATCCAGTGCAGGAAGATGTTTAATGACCTCACACGGGTGGCGAAGCGAAGTGAAGGCTTCAGCAAATGCCACATACCAACATCTGCACCACAAGCCACACACACTGCTCAATGTACCACAACCCCACCACTCACCTACCAACAATCTCTACCTATCACCACTCACACCTCACAATCATTTCTTCACTTCACCCATACAACCTTATCATTGCTGCAACACTCACACCCACATCTTACACCTTGCACACGCTGACAGCTATTCAACTATGGCAGGCACATCACCTCTTGCAGGCCAAGCTGGCACATAATCACTGGGAGCAGCAGCAGACAGGCAGTGCCAGGCTGACATGCAGGACTTCAGCCAGCTCGAGGAGCAAGTTCTCCAGCTAATTGGGCGGCATATGCTCGAGGCGCTGGCAACTGGCAAGGTTGAGAGGAGGGGGTGTCGCAATATTAAACAAGGAGTCAATTACTGCTGTAAGGAGGGATGATATCTCAGCAGGTTCCTCTAATGAGGCTATATGGGTAGAACTTAAAAACAAAAAGGGGGCAAGCACTTTGCTGGGAGTGTACTATAGGCCCCCAAACAGTCAAGGGAAGATAGAGGAACAGATATGTAGGCAAATCTCAGAGAAGTGTAGAAATAATACGGTAATAATAGTAGGGGATTTCAACTTCCCCAATATTAACTGAGATAGTCAGAGTGTGAAAGGCTTAGAGGGTGCGGAATTCTTAAAGTGTATCCAGGAGAGCTTTTTGAGCCAGCATGTAGAAAGTCCTACAAGAGAGGGGGCAGTACTGGACCTAATTCTAGGGAATGTAGCCGGGCAAGTGGTAGAAGTGTTAGTAGGCGAGCATTTTGGTGACAGTGACCATAATTCGGTGAGATTTAAGGTAATCATGGAAAAGGACAACGATGGACCGGAAATAAAGGTTCTAAATTGGGGGAAGGTCAATTTTAATATGATAAGGTAGGATCTGGCCAAAGTGGACTGGGATCAGCAACTTGTAGGAAAATTCACATCAGAGCAGTGGGAGTCTTTCAGAAAGGAAATAGAGAGAGTACAACGCCAACATGTTCCCGTAAAGGTCAAGGGTGGGACCAACAAGCCCAGGGAACCCTGGATGTCAAGGGCTATACGAGAATGGATTAGGAAAAAAAGGGAGGCTTTTGGCAGATACAAAGGACTAAAAACAGTGGAAGCCCTAGAGGAGTATAGAAATTGCAGGGGGGTACTTAAAAAAGAAATTAGGAGAGCGAAGAGGGGGCATGATAAAACATTGGCGGGCAAAATAAAGGAAAATCCCAAGGTGTTTTATAATTATATTAAGGGCAAGAGGATAACCAAGGAAAGAGTAGGGCCCATTAGGGACCAAAATGGCAATCTGTGTGTAGAGCCAGAAGATGTAGGTGAGGTTTTAAATGAATATTTTGCATCTGTGTTCACTATGGAGAAGGACGATGTAGGCATAGAAATCAGGCAGGGGGATTGTGATATACTTGAACAAATTAATATTGAGAGGGAGGAGGTACTAACGGTTTTAGCAGGCTTAAAAGTGCATAAATCCCCAGGCCCAGATGAAATGTATCCCAGGCTGCTGTGTGAGGCAAGGGAGGAGATTGCAGGGGCTCTGACACAAATTTTCAGAACCTCTCTGGCCACAGGGGAGGTCATGATGCGGAGATGCCGGTGTTGGACTGGGGTGGACAAAATTGAGAGGTCGCACAACACCAGGTTATAGTCCAACAGTTTTATTTGAAATCACAAGCTTTCGGAACTATCGCTCCTTCCTCAGGTGAAGGTGCCAGAGGACTGGAGAACAACTAACGTAGTACCATTATTCAAGAAGGGTAGTCGGGATAAACCAGGGAATTACAGGCCAGTGAGCCTAACATCAGTGGTAGGGAAATTATTGGAAAAAATTCTGAGGGACAGAATTAGTAACCACTTGGAGAGGCAAGGATTAATCAAGGATAGTCAGCATGGCTTTGTCAGGGGGAGATCATGTCTGACCAATTTGATTGAATTTTTCGAGGGGGTGACTCGGTGTGTGGATGAGGGTAGTGCAGTTGATGTGGTCTACATGGACTTCAGTAAGGCTTTTGACAAAGTCCCGCATGGGAGACTGGTCAAGAAGGTAAGAGCCCATGGGATCCAGGGCAACTTGGCACATTGGATACAAAATTGGCTTAGTGGCAGGAGGCAGAGGGTGATGATCGAAGGTTGTTTTTGTGACTGGAAGCCTGTGTCCAGTGGTATACCGCAGGGATCGGTGCTGGGTCCTTTGCTGTTTGTAGTGTACATTAATGATTTAGATATGAATGTAGGAGGCATGATCAATAAGTTCGCAGATGACACAAAAATTGGTGGAGTGGTAAATAGCGAGGAGGGAAGCCTCAGGCTACAGGACGATATAGACGGGTTGGTTAGATGGACAGAACAGTGGCAATTGGAATTTAACCCTGAAAAGTGTGAGGTGATGCATTTTGGGAAGACTAACAAGGCAAGGGAATACACAATGAATGGTAGGACCCTAGGAAGGACAGAGGATCAGAGGGAACTTGGTGTGCATGTACATAGATTCCAGGACAGGTAGATAAGGTGGTTAAGAAGGCATATGGGATACTTGCCTTCATTAGCCGAGACATAGAATATAAGAGCAGGGAGGTTATGATGGAGCTGTACAAAACGCTAGTTAGGCCACAGCTGGAATACTGTGTGCAGTTCTGGTCGCCACACTATAGGAAGGATGTGATTGCATTGGAGAGGGTGCAGAGGAGATTCACCAGGATATTACCTGGTCTGCAGCGCTTCAGCTATGAAGAGAGACTGGACAGGCTGGGGTTGTTTTCCTTCGAGCAGAGAAGGCTGAGGGGGGACCTGATTGAGGTGTACAAAATTATATGGGGCATAGATAGGGTAGATAGAAAGGAACTTTTCCCCTTAGTAGAGGGGTCAATAACCAAGGGGCACAGGTTCAAGGTAAGGGGCAGGAGGTTTAGAGGGGATTTGTGGAAAAACTTTTTCACCCAGAGGGTGGTTGGAATCTGGAACTCAGTGTCTGAAAGGGTGGTAGAGGCAGGAACCCTCACAACATTCAAGAAGCATTTAGATGAGCACTTGAAACGCCATAGCATACAAGGCTACGGACCAAGTGCTGGAAAATAGGATTAGAATAGACAGGGCTTGATGGCTGGCGCGGACACGATGGGCCGAAGGGCCTCTTTCTGTGCTGTATAACTCTATGGGGGAAAAATTCAGTCGCGCCCCGTTTGGGGCGCAAATATCGCCCGGGCGCAAAGATTAGCGCCTGGCGCTAATTATCGCCACTGACTAGAAACTTCACTTTTAACGCCCCGGGAGGTGATTGGAGCGCTAAATCAGGCGCTGCACACCTGTCTTAAGGCGCAAAGGCCGAGGAGTGAGGCGCTAACTCAGAGCGCTGGCGAAGCTCATGTAATGTCAGTCAGCAATGGAACACACACACAATGGCACGGGCCAGCTCTTAAAGGGGATGGTTGATCTTGCTTTCCATCCACATCCTGCTCATTGCAGCCTTGAATCTCGGCCTGGAGAGACCTGCACATCAAATCTGCTGGAAAGAACAATGGAGAGTACCAGGCAAAGAGCTCAGAGTGCAGCCCCCACAGTCTCTTCTAAATCGATACAAGGAATGGCAAATCAAAATGAACCTGCAAAGTGCTGCTCAGTACCCAAAACTCCTTCACACAACGTTGAATCTCTCCAGAAGTCTCTCTCACTCTCTCTCAGAATGCGTAGTTCAAAAATGGCACCAACAATAAAAGGCAGGAAGCGGTCACCTTTAAATAGCGCTCCCCCTTTCCCTTCATGACTGCAGAACGCTCCTATCAACCTGTCGTTGCTAGCGTCAGGCGGTAAGGCAGGGGGCGCCACTCAATATCCGCTCCGGGGCGATACCGGGGCGTTGCACACTCATCTGACGTCACGATCTGCCGGCGCAGGAGATCGTGGCGGTAGTGTTTAGCGCCGCCGCAAAATGTCTAGTTAATTTCGCGAGCGGCGCAAACTTCGCCGCGCCCGGGCGCTAGCTGCTTTGCGCCCCATTAGCGCCCTCTTAAGGCGCTAACGGGAGGCGCAACCAACTGAATTTTTCCCCCTATGACTCTATGGGGTAAAAATTCACTTGGTTGCGCCTCCCGTTAGCGCCTTAAGAGGGCGCTAATGGGGCGCAAAGCCGCTAACGCCCGGGCGCAGCGATGTTTGCGCCGCTCGAGAACTTAACTTGAGATTGTGCGGCGGCACTAAAACTTACCGCTGCGACCACCTGCGCGCGCATATTGTGACGTCATTCCATGGTGCAACGCCCTTGTGGCGCCCCGTAGCGGAAATTGAGTGGCGCCCCCTGCCTTACCGCCTGGCGCTTCCAACGACCAGAAGACTGGAACGCTATCAATCGCTGTGGGGCTGGGGGGGACGCTATTTAAAGGGGGCCTCTTCCTGTCTTTTATTGTTGGTGGCATTTTTGAACTACGCATTCTGAGAGAGAGAAGGAGAGACTTCTGGAGAGATTCAACATTGTGTGAAGGAGTTTTGGGTACTGAGCAGCACTTTGCAGGTTCATTTTGATTTGCCATTCCTTGTATCGATTTAGCAGAGACTGTGGGAGCTGCACTCTGAGCTCTTTGCCTGGTACGCTCCATTGTTCTTTCCAGCACATTTGATGTGCAAGTCTCTCCAGGCCGAGATTCAAGGCAGCAATGAACAGGATGTGGATGGAAAGCAAGATTAACCATCCCCTTTAAGAACTGGCCCGTGCCATTGTGTGTGTGTTCCTTTGCTGACTGACATTACATGAGCTTCGCCAGCGCTCCGAGTTAGCGCCTCACTGCTCGGCCTTTGCGCCTTAAGAGAGGTGTGCAGCGCCTGCTTTAGCGCTCCACTCACCTCCCGGGGCGGTAAAAGTGAAGTTTCCTGTCAGTGCCGATAATTAGCGCCAGGCGCTAATATTTGCGTCCGGACGATATTTGCGCCCCAAATGGGGCGCGACCTAATTTCTACCCCTATGATCCTGTGACTTGAACCCCTTGGGGACAACAACGGTATGTTCATTCCTAATCCTTCTTCTCACATCCCATTTCCCCCTCATCCCACAATCTTTTCTCACTTTCAAGCTACTCATGCTGTATGCATGCATATCTGGCTTTCCCCGCTCCCCCCACCTCCCCACCATAACCTGACTCTTGTGCCTTTCTGCTTTCATATAATTAACTAACACCCGAGCAGCCTGTCCCCGAGGTCATCGAACAGAGTGAGGGAGGAGAAGAAGTGAAGGAAGAAGACACTGTGTCACTGCATCTGTCACTCGCAGACACCAGCTCAGAAACTGGCACTACACGTGCCTTAGAGGCTGGTGTAGTACCAGGATCTGCACAGGGTGAGGCACTGGGCACGAGTGGGCTGCAGCAAGGCCAGGGGGAAAGGGTTGCTCGGAGGCCAGCTCCCCGAAGGGTGAGTTCGCGCTTGAGTTCTGCTGCACAGGACTCAGATGAGGACCTTGACGGGGCGGCCTTCAGAATAAGGATGATGGGCATGCACACCGAAATGATGGGTGCAATGGCAAGCCTGCCAGAGAGCATCTCGGCAATGTCAAGGCGTGTGGAGGAGTCCGCCTCCAACATTACACAGGGCTCTGCGCAGAGCATGCAGCCCAGGATTTCCAGCCTGGAAATGATGCCAAAGAGACCGTGTCAACCCATACGTGATAGTACACATGAGCTGACAGACAGCGGCAAGGGAAATGACAGAGTGGCAGAGGTGGGAACAGGAATACTGTCATCTTGAGAGAGGACAGCAGGTTTCTACTGCGATGTCACAGCTTCCATTGCAGCACAGGCGGAAGCGACCCAACGTCTTAGTACTGCAGTGGAAGCTCAGACTGTGTCACTGGAGTCTCAGCTTGGTGCTATTGAGACTCAGTCTGCTCTCATGCAGTCTCAACGTGATGCCACCCAAGCTCAGACTGCTCTCATGTAGTCTCAGCTCGAAGCCAGTCAAGCTCAGACTGCTGCCATCGTGTCTGGGTTTACGAATGTCGACCAAGGCTTGCAGGGTGTCACAGCAGACCAGCAATCTGTGCTCCAACAGATTGCTAGGACTGCTGAGGCGCACCCCAGGGGAGTGACAGTGTGTCAGTGGAGTAGAAACCTGCTGTCCTCTCTCAAGATGACAGTATTCCTGTTCCTCTGCCACTCTGTCATTTCCCTTGCCGCTGTCTGTCAGCCAGCCAGCCCAAACTGCTGCCGCCCATGCCGACGTGGTGCAGTCTACAGCTGGGCCTTCTAGGGCCACAGCTGCTCGAGCTCATCCTGCAAGGCCATCTGAAGTCTCCCGCATGGAAACTCAGCAGCCTTCCACCAGCCATGCTGCAGCCACTGAAAGAAGCTAAAGCTGGTGGAGTTGCAGAAAGTAGCACAAAGCCAGTCAAACTGCATAAACATGTCATGTGCAAGTGATTGCTGATGATCCCTTTAAATACTTTTGCTGGAGCCTCCTTCCTGTTTCTGAACGCTTGCTCTGCCTGTCGATGTTAAGGCAGGCCAGTAAGTGCAGCTGAGAAATTCAATATCGCAGATCAGGCGTCAAGTGAGTGTTGCACACTCACTGATATCACGATATGCTTAATTTCAATCCCTTCAGCGATCGCTTCTGTCGGCAGTGCTGCCGGCCATCGCAAAAAGACGGCCACCGCAGGACCCTCCGCCAGATGCCGGAAGAGTGACGGCCACCATTTTTTCACCCGATTATGGCATAATGGGCGGCATTAAACACCTGAATTTCTAGGCCCCTATGTTTGCTATTCCTAGTTAAATTGTAAGCACTTTCAAAAAGAATGTTTTAACAATTTAACCAGAAATAGTGAACTTAGGAGAATACCAAGAAACTCCAGGATGATTTGGACAGGTTGAGTGAGTGGGCAGAAGCGTGGCAGATGCAATATAACATGGATAAATGCGAGGTTATCCACTTTGGTGTCAAAAACAGAAAGGCAGATTATTATCTGAATGGCAATAGATTGGGAGAAGGGGAAGTGCAACGAGACCTGGGTGTCCTTGTGCACCAGTCGCTGAAGGTAAGCATGCAGGTGCAGCAGGCGGTGAAGAAGGCAAATGGTATGTTGGCCTTCATAGCGAAAGGGTTTGAGTATAGGAACAGGGATGTCCTGCTGCAGTTGTAAAGTGCCTTGGTGAGACCACAGCTTGAGTACTGTGTGCAGTTTTGGTCGCCTTATCTGAGGAAGGATGTTCTTGCCATGGAAGGAGTTCAGCGAAGATTCACAAGGCTGATACCTGGGATGGCAGGAATGACATATGAGGAGAGATTGGGTCGATTGGGCTTATACTCGCTGGAGTATAGAAGAATGAGAGGGGATCTCATCAAAACATATAAAATTCTGACAGGTCTGGACAAACTAGATGCAGGAAGAATGTTCCCGATGGTCGGAGAGTCCAGAACCAGGGGTCATAATCTAAGGATAAGGGGTAAGCCATTTAGGACAGAAATGAGGAAGAATTTCTTCACCCAGAGAGTGGTGAACCTGTGGAATTCTCTACCACAGAAGTTAGTTGAGGCCAAGTCATTAAATATATTCAAGAATGAGTTTTCATAAAGCTAAAGGTATCAAGGGATATGGGGAGAAGGCAGGTACAGGGTACTGAGTTTGGATGATCAGCCATGATCTCATCGAATGGCGGAGCAGGCACGAGGGGCTGAATGGCCTACTCCTGCTCCTATCTTCTATGTTTCTATGTTTACTTCTATGTTTCCAAGGGCCTTGAATTTTCTCAGGAGTTGCACTGGACTCTCATTGTAACTCCAGCAGGAGTCTGGCAGAACCCACTAGAATGTGGCAATGAGCCAGTTGTGCCAGGTCCCCATGGTTTCCAGGATTCTCCAGTCAGCCTTGTAAGGGGCGGAACCATTGGGATCATGCCACGCAGATTTCCCAGGCCAATGTCTACTCATAGCAACCTAGAGGAGGTCATCTAAGAAAAAAAAATTACAGCTTGCCCTTTATACCATCACTGTAACATACACCTAATAGAAGAAGAAAAAACTACACTCACTTCATAAACCTGGAGTAAAGTGTTTCCCTTCAGTTTGAAATTAAACACAATTAACTAGATTTGAGTTTTTTATTATACTTGAAGAAACGGCCTATGAAAGTGCCATGGGTTGATTGGTCATTTAATTTCTTTTTCCATCTGTAGAAAATTTACAATGCCGCTTGGTACCTCCTGAGAGGTCCCAGCTTAAAATGGAAACTCACCATGCAGGTCGCATGGCTAAAGATATTGTTTCACAAAGTATAATATGTGTTGAAGGTGGGCATTGGTCTTAATAGATAGAATTATGTAAGAATTAGAATATAGAAAAGCGAAGTAACATTATACTTGACAGTTATTCAATGTTGGATAAACTCCACATTTAGATTCATATATTAACCAGCCACCAGGTAGCAACCACAAACATTTGAAGAGTGTACAAACGCCACATACACTGATAAGAGATGATACCCTTATGAATCCTGGTCCAAACAATGCTGGTGTTAACCCGGTTTTACAGGAGCTGTTGGAAAAACAATAACAAACACCGAGGAATTTTAAGAATTGTATAACCTGCATGTTAGAAGCTCTTAAACCAAATTTGTAACATTTGAAAACTAACTTCCACAGCAGAGATTTTTGTACTTGGAATTATATAAAAATAACAGCACTTCCAAGAAAATGAAAATTGAAGGTTCCAGGTGATAGTAGAAAGGCCATAATTGGCTGGAAATAAGAAAAGTTCTGTGCGTACAATCTAACTTGCAAAGATACCAAATGAATTGACATGGATGGTACCTTACAGCATCTTAGTCCTTAACGTTCCCCTCAGAAGCAATACCATTACAGTTACACACCCATGTAAAGATCATGAAAATTAAAGTTGGTGCAGTAGATTTCAAAGATATCTAGAGGCAGTGGGAATGAAATCATGGTTCTTTCTGATGGTTTCCTTCTTAAGTTGGAAACAATCAGTAAATACAGACAAATTTTAAATGCTCTCAAGTCACGAGTCTGCTTCTTTGGATCAACTTAATTTGCAACTGAATTTTTAAAAGAATAAAAATTCAAGAGTGCATAGCCATTCCAGCTCAAATGGCATTCATTTCAGAAAATCTTCCATTGACTTGCTTTTGTAGTTAATCTAGCACCTGTAGACTTCTGTGAAATACACAAAACTAATACAGGAAACTCTTTATTAACCGGTGTGGTAACACAATACAGCTTCCTGTGACTCGAACTTTATTGCATCACTTCCTGTGATTAGTCCAGGATAAATACTGGACTGAGCAGTTGGATCCTGGAGAGGCATAGAGTAAGACCTCTTTTGTATGTAGCACCTTTTTAGTTGATTAAAGCTTACTTTAAGTTCACCACGCGTAAGGCTCATTCTTACGACAATTTAATCAACTTTGAAAAACTTCGCACTCAAACTTTTTGGACGAACTCGGAACTAAGGATCCAGGGAATCACCCATCATGGAAAACATCCTTAAACCATCGCGTCTTGACTTGGACCCAAACACCCCAGCAGCCGGTAAGGTGTGGAAACACTGGTATCGCACGTTTGACAATTTTCTCGAATATTGCAAGGCTGATGATGACACAAAGTTGCGGATACTCATCAACTGTGTCACCCCGAATGTATTTCAGTATGTTGAGGAATGGGGCAGTTACGAGGAGGCAATTCGGACGCTTAAAAGACTATATACTAAGACACCGAATGAGGTCTATGCCAGACATCTACTAGCTACAGCCCAACAAGGGCCGGAGGAATCCATTGATAAATTCCTCCAAGAGCTTCGCAGACTTAGTATGGACTGTAACTTTCAGGCGGCCTCAGCTGAGCTGTACCGTGAAGAAATGATCCGTGATGCTTTCATCTGCGGGCTTGCCTCCCCATTTATACGCCAGCGTCTACTGGAAAGTAAGACACTTGAGCTTCAGAGAGCTTATGACATGGCTTGCTCTCTAGATCTGGCAAAAAGAAATGCAGACCTTTATACAGTGCCCAGACCTCGGTCTGCTGCCTTAACTACAGTCAGGCAATTTAAGAGGCCACAGGTGAACTCTATTAGGGAGGACTTTATCCCTGACGATCAATCTGATGACTTCACTGATGAAGAGGATGATGACCCCACTGTGGCAGCCTCTTGGCAATCTAAGAAATGCTTCTTTTGTGGTGATGAGTTTCACCCTCGGAAATTCTGCCCTGCTCGCAATGCGTTTTGCAGTCATTGCAACAAAAAGGGTCATTTTGCAAAGGTTTGCCTATCAAGAGCCTCTACGAGGGCTTATCAAGCTAAGTCCTACCGAACTGCCCCGGTAAGGGCCTATCAAGATGTTCCGGCTAAAATCTATCATGCTTCCTCTCGGGTTTTCTCTCGAAGAAACACACCTAGAGTTTCAGCCACTCTTTGTGCAACGACACCAATTACAGCTGCTTGTCCTCAGAACCTATTCCATGCAGCTACAAAAGCATCAATTAATGGACATACTTTAGATGCCTTAATTGACTCAGGTAGCACTGATAGTTTCATTAGGGAACAGATTGTTGCAGAGTTAAAGCTACATGTTTTCCCATCGGACCAGGCAATTGCAATGGCTCAGTCATCACTTAATACCAGAATTTCTGGCTTTTGTATGGTTGAAATAACACTTAATGGTCACAGGTATCCCTCCACCCGGCTTTCGGTGCTCAAGGACTTATGTAGTGATCTTATCTTAGGGCTGGATTTTCAAAAGCAGCATAAGAAGCTCACCATTGAGTTCGGCGGATCCAAACCTGAACTCACTATTTCTAATATACGACCTCGATTACCGTTCTGTGCATTGTCAGCAGCTTCACTGGATGAACCCTCACTGTTTACCAGTATCCCTCCTCGATGCAAACCGATTATAACAAAGTCACGACGTTTCAGTCAGGAAGACCAGTCTTTTATTGCGGCTGAGATTTCTCGGCTTTTAGCAGAGGATATCATCGAGCCTTGTTCGTCGCCATGGCGCGCCCAGGTCGTTATTGTTAAGAACCCTCTACAACCTCACAAGAAACGGCTGTGCATTGACTATTCACAGACCATCAATCAATATACGGACTTGGACGCATACCCATTGCCGCGCATCGATGATATGGTTAATAAACTGGCTGAGTACACGGTGTTCTCAACATATGATCTGAAAAGTGCCTATCATCAGGTACCCTTGAAGGTCTCAGACAAGCAGTATACGGCCTTTGAAGCCAATGGACGGCTGTATCAATTTCGTCGCCTCCCCTTTGGGGTCACTAATGGAGTGGCTGTCTTCCAGCGAGCAATGGATGACCTGGTCAAACAGGAAGACTTGAAGGATACGTTTCCTTATCTGGACAATATTACTGTCGCAGGTCGCAATCAGCGGGAACATGACGCCAATCTCCAACGATTTTGGGATGCACTCCAGCACCGTAATTTGACATTAAATGCGGCTAAATCCATTGAGTCACAACCAACCATCAACATCCTTGGCTATTGTGTGGGCAATGGCATCATTAAACCTGACCCTGAAAGGCTTCGCCCACTCCAAGAACTCCCGCCACCTAAGAATCCGGCCTCCTTGCGCCGGGCCCTCGGCCTGTTTGCATACTATGCTAAATGGATTCCTAACTTCTCGGACCGAATCCAACCTCTACTGAAGGCCAGCACATTCCCACTAGACACAGCGGCTGTTGCAGCCTTTAACCTCCTGAAAAAACAGTTGGAGAAAGCGGCTCTTCACTCCATCGATGAGAGTCTTCCTTTTGTTGTTGAGTGTGATGCCTCGGAGGTGGCGATCTCGGCCACTCTGAATCAGGAAGGTCGTCCGGTGGCATTTTTGTCCAGGACTTTTCAAGGGGCTGAGCTACATTATCCTCCAGTCGAGAAAGAAGCTACAGCCATCATAGAGGCAGTACGGAAGTGGACTCATCTCCTAGCTCGCCAGCACTTTACCTTAATCACGGACCAGCGATCGGTCGCCTTCATGCTCGATAATCGAAAACGGACCAAAATTAAAAATAATAAAATCCAGCTTTGGCGGCTGGAATTGGCCTCTTTTGGTTACACCATCCACTATCGACCTGGCAAGGAGAATGTGGCTCCGGATACCCTCACACGAGCATTCTGCTCCGCCATGGCACCCTCTACGCTCGTAGACATCCATGATGGGTTGTGTCATCCGGGCGTTACTCGCATGCTACACTTCGTGCGGTCCCGAAATCTCCCATTCTCTACCGGGGATGTAAAGAAGATGTGCTCGGACTGCAGAGTCTGTGCGGAATTGAAACCTCAGTTTTTCCGCCCCTCGGGTGGTATACTCATACATGCGACCCAGCCAATGCAACGGCTTAGCATCGATTTTAAGGGGCCGTTGCCCTCTTCAACTCGCAACACTTATCTATTGACCATGGTCGATGAGTATTCCCGTTTTCCGTTTGCCTTTCCCTGCCCCAATATGCTGACGACCACGGTTATCAGCTGCCTTGAGCAGGTATTTGCTTTCTGTGGCATGGCATCCTATGTTCATTCAGATCGGGGCCCTTCTTTTATGTCAGGAGAACTCAAGGCCTATCTCTCGGAACGGGGTATTGCTGCCAGCAGAACGACGCCTTATCATCCGGTCGGGAATGGGCAAGTCGAGCGTTTTAACGCTATCATCTGGAATGCGGTACGTCTGGCTTTGAGATCTCGGGGCCTACCCAACCAGCAATGGGAAGCAGTACTTCCAGACGCATTACACTCCACACGGTCCCTCCTTTCGACCGCCACAAATACGACGCCTCATGAACGGTTCTTCCGATTTCAGCGTCGCTCATCCTATGGGATATCTCTCCCGTCGTGGCTGACTGCACCGGGACCAGTGCTACTCCGAAGATATGTCCGGGCGTCTAAGAATGACCCCCTGGTAGATGAGGTTGAGCTCACTGACGTCAACCCTACCTACGCCTATATTCGGTATCCTGACGGTCGGGAATCTACCGTGTCATTGCGGGATCTGGCTCCCTGCCCGCCGAAACATAGAGGGACACCAGGGGATGATATTGTACCAGGCACATCTCTGGGCTCGCCAGGTGCCTCTCATCACGATCTGGATCTGACGCCGGCTGGTACCTCACTCCAGCGTGCCGACCTGGGGCAGACTGACTATGAGCCCGTCGGGGCTCGCACGCGCAGCCACGATCCACCCCGTACCATACGCTCGGAAACGGATCTGCCACAGCCCTGCCCGACACCCGTTCGGGAACCAGTACACAGTCAGGATCGTCCTGACCCCTCACAGAGCGGGCTGGATCACTCGGACTCTGGTCCACGGCCCACGGCGGGTAAACGGGCTAGGGGCCCTCTACCGCTACGAGAACCCAAACGGGTGCGGCTCTCCCTCGTCCGGCGGCTACGAAATGGAGGGAGCATCCCGGCCTCCTAATCTTTTGGGGGGGGAGAATGTGGTAACACAATACAGCTTCCTATGACTCGAACTTTATTGCATCACTTCCTGTGATTAGTCCAGGATAAATACTGGACTGAGCAGTTGGATCCTGGAGAGGCATAGAGTAAGACCTCTTTTGTATGTAGCACCTTTTTAGTTGATTAAAGCTTACTTTAAGTTCACCACGCGTAAGGCTCATTCTTACGACAACCGGCACCCAAATATCCGGAAATCTCTCTTAACTGGCAAAATTCTTGAGTAGGTAACCGGGGTTTTCCTTCATCTCTCGTTTAAAATTAACTTTAAATAAAACCCCGAGGCGTTTGCCTTGTATCGGAGCGTGTAGATTGGGAGGGGAATGTGCAGCCGGGTAGGCAGCGGACACGACAGATGGTCAGCTGGCGGTTCCCGGGGAGACGGAGCTCCGAATGCAGGCGCATGTCAATGTGTACGGGGGTCTCGTACGTTGGGAAATATAACTCTCCATTATCCGGACTTTTTGATTAACCGGCACCACGCCGGTCCCGTCGGTGCCGGTTAATAAAGAGTTTCCTGTATATACCTTAAAGGTATTTATCTTGGTTGCCATACACTCTCAGCCTTGTCTTTTAAAATGGGCTAATAGACTATCTATGATATCAACCTTTATCTTCAGCTTAAGTTGGAAGTCCCTATTCAAACCCTGAAGGCTGAGGAAAGGTATGTTAAATTTCCTATTCCATTTTTTAATTTTTAACCCCCCATCCGCCTCTCCCCCTCCTGTCCTGGGAGTTAAAATTCCCGTCACTATGTCAGAACACCATGCAATGATAAGCCAAGTAAGCGATCAATGTTTTCCTGATTAAACACCTTTTATATAAATAACCTACATGATAATGCAGATCAGCTCTGCTCTGAAGGTAAGTTATTCCTTCCTATTTGAGAAAAAAAACACACCTAAATAGATGACATGGGGCATACCCATATCGGTGGAAGGAATGGACATTGCTGGTGCGGCCCCTCTTGCCTGGCATAACTCTAAGCTGGATGACTCAAAGACTTCAAGCACTTTGTCTGGACCAGCTCCTAGAATGAGTATAATTTTGTGCCACATGATAAAATAAGTAAAACCATTGACATTCCTGAATTACATTTGACTGATTTACATCCTCTCAGAATGCGGAGGGGAGGGCGAGGTAATTTTAACTTTTGGTGCTGGTGTAAAATAGACGCTATCGGATCGGTCACCCATTATACACCACACCCAATTTTGTATTCCAATGTAGCCATTGGAAAAGAGAATCAGGCGGGGTGTATAACAGTGGCCAATCCAATCCAATAATGTTCATTTTACACAATCGGCGAAAGTTAAAATTACTCCTGGGTTGAACTGTTTTGGATTCTCCCATAAGTGGAAACATTCTACCACATCTACTCTATCCAACCCATTCATAATTTTAAAGACCTCTATCAAGCCACCTCTAAACCCGCTCAATCATTCCTGATAGTTGCATCCTCTTAATTCTGGTAGCATCTTAGTGAAGTTTTTCTGCCTGTTCTCCAGTGCTTCAATATCCTTTTTGTAGTATGGAAACCAGAACTACACACAATACTCAAAGTGTGGTCTAACCAAGGTTCTATATGCATTTAACATTACCTCTCTGCTTTTGTATTCTGTTCCTCAAGAAATTAACCACAGTACTTTGTTTGGTCATATCAACTTGTGTTACTACTTTTAATGATTTATGTATCTGTATTCCCAGACCTCTTTGCTCCTCTACCCTAATAAGTTTCTTACCTTCCAAGGAATAAGTGGCCTTCTTATTCCTCCTACCAAAATTAATCACCTCACACTTTACTTTATTGAATTTCATTTGCCATTTATCCACCCACTCTGCAAGTCGGTCTCCCTGTATTTTGGTGCAGTCCTCCCCATTATTAGCTATATCATCGACCCCAACATCCCCTCCCCCCCAACACCACCCCTCAACCTCCAACCCAATTTGCTATCATCTGCAAATTTTGACACCATGGGGGGCGATTTTGCCAGCCCTGGGGAGGCGGGTATGGAGGCGGGACTGCTGGGAAAATGGCAAAATCTAGGGGCGGGTACCCATCCCGCCCCCAACCCGCCTCCGTGCCATCTTCCCAGGAGACGGGTACCTGACCCGCGCTGGGAGACGCCTCCTCGAGGTGGGAAGGGGATTAGTGCCAATTAACTGCCTGTTAACAGATAGCTAACAGGCAGTTTTTTGGATAATCCCTATTTTGCCACCTAAAGTGTGGGCTTCGCAACGGCTCTGAACCTCGCCAGGGTCAGCGAGGCGAGCCGTGGGTCTGAGGGGGTTGGAGGGGCTGAGATGTCCGGTGTGCAGGTGAGTGATGGCTGCATGTGTGCAGAGGTAAATGTGTGAGGTGAGTCTTAAGTGTTTTAAAAGCTTTACTTACCTTTGCTTCTTCCTCCAGGCTTCAACCCTTCAGGTCTCGGGAGTCCCTCATCTCACCGAAGAGAAAGCAGAATGGCCGCTGCATTCTCAAATGCATCAGCCTTCTGCTTTCTGCTCAGGAGAGAACTCTAACTAAGCCTGTGTTCCAGGTCTCAACTTAGAAGACAGATTGTCAGTGTTTGACAGCTTCACAAAGCTCTCAAACAATGACAATTCATCTGTCAAAAGCTCTTGACAGATGAAACGTCACTCGCTGACGTCACCAGTAACCGGTTTTCCCTTAATTGGCCTGCTAAGCCCGCTGGGCGGGCTTAACAAGGTCAATCAAGGGAAAATAGCGTGGGTTGGCTGGACGTCGATGGAGGCGCGACTAAAACCCGACAAGCAGCAGTCCCGCCTCCATCACGTCTCCATTGGCAAAATCACCCCCCATATCTCCAATTACTGAATCAAAACCATTTATGTATCTGGTAAAGAAAAGTGGTCCCAAAACAAATCCCTGCAGGACACCATGTCCCATGTTTTGCCAGTCCGAGAAACGTCCCTTAACTACTCTCTGTTTTCTGTTTTATGACCATCTTTCAATCCATTCTGCTATCTGGCCCCTGACTCCACCTTTGCTACCCATCTGGCTAATTGTCCAGTGATTTCTCAGCGTAAACAGAATGTTTTTTCTGTACACGAAGAGAACTGTAGAAATTCAAACTGTAGTTATTGTTGCTTGCCAACCAAAGAATTAAATCATTCTTAATACAAAATGTTACATAATTAATAATTATAGTAATTTGACAAGTTTTAGAATGACATTGCTTTAAAATTTGCACTAAAATGGGTCTGTGAATAAGGAGAACAGGAATTATGTCAACAAACATAATGTAGTGCTGTGTAGAGGACATCCATCATCCAATTTCCAGACACTGCTTGCTGTACACCCACTGGTAACTGCTTGTCATCCATGTAAACCGTGCTATTAGATTTGAATCATAAGAAACTGTATTTGATATTTGCTTCTGATCATAGTCCAAAAAAGTAAAAGATATTTCTTGAAGTATTTATTGAACAGCATGTGTTGTTCATGTTTCCAGAATGTTCCATAGCCATCAAATGCTGGTTTCAACAGAAAACGCAATGAAAACCGAGGTGAAGATTAATGTTCTCTTGCAGTCATTCGAAACTTACATTGAAACCTATATTGAATTGAATTGTGCTGCATTCATATAAATTGATGAAAGAAAGTTCACGATTGACTCTACCAACACGGAATAAGTAGCACAACAATTCCTTACCTCCCTCAGTCTTCCCTTTCACTTATCTAAAGCTTTCAAAACCCATGCTAGCCAATGGCTTATTGCTTCTTGATTTGTGTAAATTTCCAGCTCTTTTCAACCTTATAGCATGGACTTGGCCCTTCACCTTGGTTTACAATAGAAGATCTCCAGAAACAGTATAAAATAGAAGTGTACAAGACCAGAAAAGGCCATCAAAGTCCATCTGGTTTCTGTGATAAATTCTGAATATTGTTTCAAAAAAATTAAGCCAGAAGGGATTCTAGTTGGTTGGCCAAGCTGGTTGCCATGGTAACTTGAAACATTAATTAGCTTCCCAGTGAAGGGATCGCAACTGGCCCATCATAGAGGTCCCAGCAACGGCACTGCTTGTTTATACAAGTTACTGTAATGTCAAAACTATGGGCAGACACCAGCAGATCAGTTAGCGATAATGATCTCCTTATATTACTGAGAAGCCACTTGGGCCATCAGTAATGATGTTTTTCTTTGTTTTCATTTGATGTTATTGGCATATGCGTTGTATGCATTTTAACTAATTCAGAAAAGGCAAATTGTCCACACACAGGGCGTATGGCAGCTGATAGAGAACTCGTTCTCTCTGTTTCATGTGCAATTTTTCAACAGCCTATATACAGAAGAAGGGTTCTGTTATGGTCTCCAGGTCATGTTATTGTTTAACTAGATATTGGACAGTAAAAGATCCACTCTGGATCATAGAATCATAGAGTGATACAGCACAGAAAGAGGCCATTCAGCCCATCGTGCCTGTGCCCGTTCTCTGGTAGAGCTATCTAATTTGTCCAACTCCCCTGCTCTTTCCCCATAGCCCTGTAATTTTTTTTCCCTTCAAGTATTTATGCAATTCGCTTTGAAAGTTACTATTGAATCTGCTTCCACTACACTTTCAGACAGTGCAATCCAGATCACAACAACTCACTGCGTAAAAAGATTTTTCCTCATAGAAATTTACGGCACAGAAGGAGGCCATTCGGCCCATCGTGTCTGTGCCAGCTGAAAAAGAGCGATCCAGCCTAATCTCACTTTCCAGCTCTTGGTCCGTAGCCCTGTAGGTTCTGGCACGTCAAGTGCATATCCAAGTACTTTTTAAATAAGATGAGGGTTTCTGCCTCTACCACCCTTTCAGGCAGTGAGTTTCAGACTCCTACCACCCTCTGCGTGAAAAAAGTTCTCCTCAAATCCCCTCTAATCCTTGTACCAATTACTTTAAATCTATGCCCCCTGGTTATTGACCTCTTTGCTGTGGGAAATAGGTCCTTCCTATTCACTCTATCTAGGCACCTCAAAATTTTATGCACCTCAATTAAATCTCCCCTCAACCTCCTCAGTTCCAAAGAAAACAACCCCAGCCTAACCAATCTTTCCTCACAGCTAAAATTCTCCAGTCCTGGCAACATCTTCGTAAATCTCCTCTGTACCCTCTCTGGTGCAATCACATCTTTCCTGTAATTTGGTGACCACAACTGTACACAGTACTCTAGCTGTGGCCTAACTAGTGTTTTATACAGTTCTAGCACAACCTCCCTGCTCTTATATTCTATGCCTTGGCTAATAAAGGAAAGTATCCTGTATACCTTCTTAAACACCTATTCTACCTGTTCTGCTAATTTCAGGGATCTGTGGAGATGCACTCCAAGGTCCCTCATTTCCCTTCACTTCTCGGTATCCTACCATTTATGAGGTATTCCCTTGCCTTGTTGGCCCTCTGTAGGGGGTGGTGGTTTGTGTCAGCTTCACCTCTGACTTCTGAGCAGTTCGAATTGCTCCCACTCCCTTGGTTCTAGACCTTGGACTTATTTGGGGGTTGTGATAAAAGGTGCAGCAGACAACTGAGTTTGATGAAAGAACTTCGATCTTTATTCAAGAAAGTAAAACACAACACAAACACTCTTAACACTCTAAAAGTGGGGAACACTTCGGTACAAGCGAGGGAAATAACATTAGAAGAATACTTCACCCCTCCCAATCCCACTTCACTAGCTAGGTTGGACTCTGGAGAACCAGGGATAATGCTCACCAAATGAATCCCTGACAGTTGAGAGTTAGGGTTTAGAGTCTTTTGAGTAAAAAGTTTCGTAAGGCCCTTGTTGCCGCAAGGTGTCCGATGGTCACTGAGGCGGTCGCTCTGGTCTCTTCTTGTGTGTCGGCCTACTTCTGGAGCTGTTGGCCTTCTTTGTTGAACTTCTTTCTGTTGAACTCTGCCTCTGTTTAAACTGTCTTCTTCCGAGCTGTGGAACTGCCTTCTTGCAGAACTGTGGAAACTGCCTTCTGCCTGCTTGTTGAACTCTTTGCTGCTGTGTAACTCTACTGGAGAACTCGAACTTGAACTGTTGTGCTGAAGAACTGGAGAACGCCCTTCTTACTGAACTGTCTTCTTTAACTGCCCAACTTGCTTCTCCTGAACTCTGTAACTCCAGCATTGACTTCTGCTGAAAACAGGCTTTGAATTGAACTCGAAACTGCAGAACTGCCTTCTGTTGAACTTGAACTGTTTTACTGGAGAACTGGCTTCTTGAGAAAACAGCCTTTCAATTATACTAATCGAAGCTTCCTTATCAAAACCAAATCAAATCCCGGTCATTGTAAAATTTTTGGAGGCCTCGTTAACAGTAACGACTTTACTAGCATGTTAACTGTTTTTTGGGATGGCTTGCGTCCTGTCGATCTCCTTGGTTGATTACAGTTGATTGGTTTTGTGTTTGGTTTTCTAGGCTGGACTCGGTCTTTCTATAGAAATGGTCCTGAGTGGGTTTTGTTATGCATGTTTCTGATGGGCCCTGTAATCGGTCTTGATGGGGCCTGTCTTTGGGTGGGACTGTATTCTCCCAGGGTCTATTGTTCAAATGTTAATGTCTGCTGGGGCTTGAGTGGGGTCATCCTGGTTCCCCAGACAGTGTAATCAACTCCAATATCCAAACTGCTTTTACAGATGTCGAACCCACCTCCTTGTCACTTTACAGGCCCAGACATAGTTTTAAAATGACAAAACTTGGTTTTTGGTCTTAAATTCCTTAAGTTAGGCCCAAATGCATTTTTATCACTCTGAGGTAGTTCCAAAGTCCTTTTTCCTTAGGTTTTTGGGGATCTTCAAATTTTGGAAACCTTACATCTCCCCACTTTGCCACTTTTCTGCCCACCTGACCAGTCCATTGATATCTTCCTGCAGTCTACAGCTTTCTTCCTCACTATCAACCACACAGCCAATTTTTGTATCATCTGCAAACTTCTTAATCATGCCCCCTACATTGGAGTCCAAATCATTGCTATATACCACAAAAAGCAAGGGACCTAGTACTGAACCCTGCAGAACCCCTCTGGAAACAGCCTTCCAGTCACGAAAACACCCGGCGACCATTACTCTTTCCTTCCTGCCACTGAGACAATTTGTTTTAATTCGCTCATAGGATGTGGCTTTACTGGCAAGGCCAGCATTTATTGCCCATCCCTAATTGCCCTTGAGAAGGTGGTGGTGAGCCGCCTTCTTGAACCGCTGCAATCCGTGTGGTGAAGATACTCCCACAGAGCTGTTAGGGAGGGAGTTCCAGGATTTTGACCCAGCGACGATGAAGGATCGGCGATGTACTTCTAAGTCAGGATGGTGTGTGACTTGGAGGGAAACTTGGAGGTGGTGGTGTTCCCACGTGCCTGCTGCCCTTGTCCTTCTAGGTGGAAGAGGTTGCGGGTTTGGGAGGTGCTGCCGAAGAAGCCTTGGCGAGTTGCTGCAGTGCATCTTGTAGATGGTACATACAGCAGCCACGGTACGCCGGTGGTGGAGGGAGTGAATGTTTAAGGTGGTGGATGAGGTGCCAATCAAGCGGGCTGCTTTGTCCTGGATTCTGTCGAGTTTCTTGAATGTTGTTGGAGCTGCACTCATCCAGACAAATGGAGAGTATTCCATCAGACTCCTTACTTGTGCCTTGTAGATGGTGGAAAGGCTTTGGGGAGTAAGGAGGTGAGACACTCGTCGCAGCCTCTGACCTGCTCTTGTAGCCACAGTATTTATGTGGCTAGTCCAGTTAAGCTTCTGCTCAATGGTTACCTCCAGGATGTTGATGTTGGGAAATTCGGCGATAGTAATGCCATTGAATGTCAAGGGCCCTTGCAACCCTCAGTGCTTCTTCCAAGTTGTATTCAACATGGAGGAGTACTGATTCATCAGCTGAGGGAGGGCGGTAGGTGGTAATCAGCAGGAGGTTTCCTTACTCATGCTTGACCTGAAGCCATGAGACTTCATGGGGTCCGGAGTCAATGTTGAGGACTCCCAGGGCCACTCCCTCCCTGTGAAGGAATAAGCCATATAACCTATTCAGAAAAATACACCATTCTATGAAAGAATTCTGGCCTTATTAAAACATGACAAACTGGGTCTGGAAATCTAGAAACCTAACTATGAAAAAGCTGTGAAAGCATTCTGGCTATAGAGATAAGATAGTTGTTGAGACTGAATCAATAACCTTATTGAAACAGAAGGTTAAAGGCTCCGGTAGTCTGAACCTTTTGGAATGAGACAATGGTTCACTTTGGACAAGGTGCTCTAATTTACACTTCGTAAAGAAGCACATAAAAGTAAGAAACATCTGCCTTCGTAAAAATGACATCAAGTAAAAAACACACCTGCCGTAACACCGTTTTTTTATGGTAAACTTAGAACACCTAGAGAAGAGACATAATTCTGTAATGCTACCAGCTGAGGTGACTGTATGAATTGCAGGGGTCAGCAGAAAAATGACTAGAGATAATTAGCTTACATCAGCAGAAAACCTTAAATGAAATACCACTGGAAAAGAGTATAAATATTGAACTTTCTAATGGGATAGTAGACTCGCTTTAAAGGGGCAAAGCGATTCTCGGCTTCAGAGGCGGCTCTGTAAGTCTCCAACTCTTTGTACCTCGGGGATCGAAGGTATTTGATTTTGGTGGATATCCTGAATAGAACTTTAAGAACTGTAAAACTGTAGCGAAGTTAAGATTTGAAAGTAAGGTTCACTGATAATAGAACTGTAAGCTTTCTCTTTTTGGAACTGTTAATGTTGCGATTGACTCACCAACTGTAAACTGCATGTCGGTTCTTCAATAAATCTATATATTTTTAGAATTGTCTCACATAAGACTTCTGTATCAAACTCGCAAACTCAATTTCTGTACACTCTTTGGTGAGGAGTTGCAGAATTCTGGGGGAGTTTTCCGGACCCTCATAATATCTGGAACGTTACAGTCTAGTTAAACTTATTAAAAGTGCTATCTGGAGGACGGTAACATTTTCAGGTTGTTCCTTTCCTTTAGGGAGAGATAGTCCAGACCTTTGGACCCAATAAACATCTTTAGGATTCGGCCACCTCAAACTTTAGTTGAAAGTGAACGTCTGAGGAATATGCCTGATCCGGGGTCACCCTAAAGGGGCTAGGACTAGTAATTATCCATTCATCCCGACTGTGTACCACTGTGCCGCCACCTCTGGTGGGTCTGTCCTGCCAATGGGACAGGACATACCCAGGGATGTTGATGGACGAGTCTGGGACATTGGCTGAAAGATATGATTCTGTGAGTATGACTATGTCAGGCTGTTGCTTGACTAGTCTGTGGGACAGCTCTCCCAATTTTGGCACAAGTCCCCAGATGTTAGTGAGGAGGGCTTTGCAGGGTCGACTAGGCTGGGTGTGCCGTTGTCATGTCCGAAGCTGGTGCCGAGGTCGATGCCGGGTGGTCCGTCTGTTTTTATTCTTATTATTGCTTTTTGTAGCACTTTGTTACAACTGAGTGGCTTGCTAGATCATTTCAGAGGGCAGTTAAGAGTCAACCACATTGCTGTGGGTCTGGAGTCACATATAGGCCAGACCAGGTAGGGACGGCAGATTTCCTTCCCTAAAGGACATTAGTGAACCAGATGGGTTTTTACGACAATCTGATAGTTTCATGGTCACCATTACTGATACTAGCTTTTGGATCCAACTTGCCACTTCCCCTTGGATCCCAGGGGCTTTTACTTTTCTAACCAATCTGCCATGTGGGACCCTGTCAAAAGGTTTGCTAAAATTCATGTAGACTACATCAAATACGCTACCCTCATCGACCCTCCTTGTTACCGCCTCAAAAAATTCAATCAAGTTAGTCAGACACGACCTTCCCTTAACAAATCCATGCTGACTGTCTCCTCTGGCTCTTTTACCAATCACCACTGTATACTTCCCTCCAGTTTGAAAAGCAACCATTCACCACTACTCTGCTTTCTGTCCCTGAGCCAATTCCATATCCACGCTGCCACTGTCCCTTTAATCCCATACCAGGTGACCCAGTGACATTGAATCCGAGAGAATCTCCAGTATAAAATCCTGAAAATTGTGACAGCAACCCTCTCTGTGAAGTAGTTAAAACTAAACTGTCCATTCACCTTCCCTCCTCTGAGCTTGAGTCTGTTGCTGTTAGTTACAGAGTTTGTAATAATATCAAACAATTTGTTCGAGTACAGTTCATCTGCACCTCTTAGAATGTTGAAAATTGTGACCAGGTCTCCCCTGAACCAGTATGAATGTGCCCAGATTCCTTAATCGCTCTTTGGAACTAAAATGCTAAACTCTGATATCAAATTAGTTGCCTTCCTCTGTACCTTCTCCAAAGCCAGAACTGCACACAGTACTCCAGGTGGAGCCACCACTGCTCTAAACTGGCTCACAATTATCCCTTGTGTATGCTGTTACTTAAAGGAAAGCTTATGATAAGAAGAAATATCCTGACAATAAATAATAATAAAAATGATAGTCTTGTATTTATGTCACACCTTTCATGACCTCAGGACCTCCCAAAGCACTTTACAGACAATTAAGTACTTTTGAAGTGTAATGTAGGAAATGCAGCAGCCATTTGGCACAGCAACCTCCCACAAACAGCAATGTGATAATGACTAGATAATCTGTTTCTTTTGTGATGTTGGTTGAAGGATAAATACTGGCCAGGACACATGGGGCGAGCTCCCTGTTCTTCGTCAAAATAGTGCCATGGGAGCTTTTATATCCCGCTGAGAGGGCAGACGGGGCCTCGGTTTAACGTCTCGTCTGAAAGACGGCATCTCTGATGTTGCCGCACTCACTCAGTACTGCACTGGCATGTCAGACTAGATTTTGGGCTCAAGACTCTGAAATGGGCCTTGAACCCACAATCTTCTGACTTAAGAGGCAAGAGTGCTACCTCTGAGCCACAGATGACTGAAGAGTTTCTATTTTCCTGATTTTATTGTTTAGACAGTGTTAACACTATATATGGAGATAGAAATATTAACTGAATCATCGGGCTTTCTTTCAGGTCTCCCTATCTGGAAAAGCTCATGGAAAATATAAAAGTAGCCCGTAGTCACACCTCATTTTAAGCAGGCACTGATGAAATAGTCATGTTGATTTAATTACAGGGCTATTATAACCAAGATTAGGAAAACAGATGCTGGCATAAGCTTTTCACTAAACTAAAAATGGATTGCGGATGAATCAATTTATATTGGTCCGGATTTTCCGGGGTCTATGACCGCGTAAGTTTCAGCTTGACAGATCCACCGCATCCCCGGGAAATGGACATTCGCTGGCGCAGATCTGGGCTATTTGCCCAACTACTGCCCAGCGAATGCCTGTGAAACTCTTATACCTGGTAAAAATAGGCGTAGGGCCTTCTTTTACCAGCGTAAGAGTTTAAATAAATATTAAAATAATTTATAAAAATTATTTATACATAAAAAACTGTAAAATTAGTTATAGGTTATTTTTAGCCCCTTTAAAACATTTACATTTATTTTTCAAAAAAATAATTTTTGTTTTAAATGTTTAATTTAATTGTATTTTAATTAATTTTGAACATGTAATGATTTATTTTTATTTAACTGGTGTGTAATTATTTTTTTTAGGTGATTCCTATTAAGCGTACGTAAATGAAATCCCCATAACCATGTTGGGGATTCCTCTTTTTCATTGGTTGGCCTGGCCCACGTGATCCCAGGAACACTTGCGAACTGCGTGCGCCCCTGTGATATATGGGCCTTTACACATGCATACACGTAGAGGCCCAGGAGCGCAAGTCCACGAACCTCCGGGACCAACAGGTAGGTTCGTACTTTTCTTGTGGTTCACCCACGGGAAGCCTCCGACCACAAACTCAGGCCCAATAACATTTTGGGATACAGTATATGAGTAATTTGAGACATGACATGTGGTATTGTAGCATGCTTGGAAGATACAGGTGACTTTGGACCTATGGTTCCCAAACGCTCCACAATTGGCCACAACACTGAGGGATAGGAAAATCAGTAGGACATCAAGATCTTTGCTCCTGATCACGGTCCAGTGATTTGTGCTGTGTGCACATCTGGATGCAAAGTAACGATATGCATAGGCTCTGATGTAATGGTACTCCTCTCCCCTAGTAAAATAGGCTGGCGAAACACATAATCTAAGGCTCACGAATGACCATTTGGGTTGAGGTACCAGAGAGCTGCCAGCACCTCTGGAATCATCAGTTACTTCCTTCAAGAAAGAGGGCAGAAAAGAGAAGAAAATGGCGAAGAAAAAAAACATGAAAGACAACGACGGTTTGCATGTACCAATGATTGCACTGCACACAAGTTTAGGCTAATCAAAGGTTTAGAATATAACTTACATTGTCCAAGGAAACAGGGAAAGTTTTTTTTCCTTTAAAGATGAAATCTGGATAAGCTAGTGCAACACTTTGATATGTTTTAACTTCCCCGTAAATTGCTGGTATGTCTTTTTGGCTTCAGGACTAGTAGCAAGTGTCTCTGCTCATTTGTCTAATGGCTGGGCTGCAAAGCTTAGGCACTCATGTGCCAAGCGACCCTTAAAAAATTATAATGCCCTCAGACTAATGTGACATGCTGTTCCAAAATGTGCATTCACATTCAGTAACAAAGGGTACTGAAGTAATGAGTTGTCCCTGTGTGTGCAGCAACGCTGTAATTCAGTGGCACAAAAATTTCCCAATTTGGAAGCACTATGCTTGACAGCTACTAGAGGGTAATGATAATCTTTCTATTGAAAGTACAGGATTTGCATATATCAGTTGAGAATGATAACAATGTACAAAGAGCAGATCAAAAGAAAAATGAGTGGTCGTTTTCTTTCATTTTGCAAAATTAGACATATTTTTGATTTTCTGTGGTAATTGGGTTTTAAATGAACCTTCATTGAATTACTCGGTCATTCAGAAATTACTGTTTTATTCTCCTTTCAGCAAGATAAATATGACTCCAGGAAAAGATATACAGTACAATAAAGATTAACATCAGAATCCATGGCTTAAAATGGTTGCAGCTAAAGTATGCAGCTAGAGCGTTTCACTGAGCACAATGAAAGTCACTTCACTCAAATTGTTGTTAGACTGAGCGTAGGTGTATCAGCTACAAAAGAAAATAAGTACTTGAAGTAATAATGCATGAACAACAAATACTGGCAAATGCAGTTGTTCGAGGGAATATTGATTTCAAAGTCTATTTAAGTGCACAAGCTTTGGCGAAATCAAACTTATTTGTAGCATTGGCAGATCTTCCATGGAATTGCTTGTTGATAGCCATGCTCTTTGGCAGAAATTTTAATCTGGAGGCAGGTCGGGAGCGGGGTGGGGCTAGAAAGCGGTCAGGAAACCCAGGAGAAAAGGTTTCCCACAGGCCCTGCTGAATTTAACGCCAGGGCCTGATTAGCATCAGGGGGGTGGGGTGTGGTGGGGTGGGGAGGGCTGGGATCTGAGCCGGAGGATGATTGGGGGCCATAGGAGCATTGGGGGAGTGGTTGGGGGCCGAAAGAGCATCGGGGCCGGAGGGGGGAGGCCGTGAAGGCGATTGGCAGCCTCAGGGGAGGGGAAGTTGGGGGGAGATCAGAGCCCTCGTTGTGGGGGGGGGGATCGATAGTGATCAGAGGCCTTGGGGGGGGGGGAGGTAGGGGAGTGATCGGAGACCTCATGGTGGAGATCGGAGGCCTGGGGGCTGCAGTCAGGGAGAGATCAGAGGCTTCAGTGGGGGTGGGTGAGGCAGGGATGCTGGATCCAGGAGGTAAGTGTAAAGGTCTGGATCCAGCAGTCCTTGCCTGCCTTTAGCTGGCGGGTTTCCCGAGGCCTGCCAGCCTCATTATAATATTTAAATGGGAGACCCGCCTCCTGGGTGCAGGTTGGCTACCCACTATCCATCCCGCCTCCATTAAAGCCGAAAGTTGGCGGGTTGAAGGCGGGTTCTGGTTGGGATTCAGTTTTTTAGCTCTTTAACCTCCCACTCAACACCAACCCATCCCCTTTTTCTCTGGTGCAAGTTTGTGAGCAACCTCCCCTCCCCCATCTCAAAAGGTTGTTTGTGTTCCATAAAAATTTTAAATCATGTCCCAGTCAGTGAACCAGACTTTCCTCGGTTTTTGTTGCAGCTTTCTTTCAGAAGTGTTGCCCATCCCACAGCTGGATGAACAAAATGTTCATTTTTATCAGTTAAGTGCCAATTTAGCTGCTTGAAGGCATGAAATGACCATTAGTACATGTGTGTTCTGATTAGCCAGCATTCTTTTGTTCTTGTAATGAATTCATTTTCCATAGTCATCTGCAATAGAATCACGCACACCAGCCGTTTTAGTTAGGACCACATGGAAACTAGTGAAACCTGTGCGATTAACGTTTTTTTTTGACAAAAGATAAAAATATGGCCCTTAATATTAATGAAAGTTTATGTATTTAAAAAGGCTTGTCAAATACAAGTAATCATAAACCTCACTGAGTTCAATACCACTAATTTCACAGCTTGCTCACTGGTGAAGGTGGTGATGAAAATGAGCCATTTTATGACAGCAATTAAGATATAAAACTCTTTTTAGTAGAGTTGACAACAGCTGTTACATGTCTATTAGTATTTCTTGGAAGCTGGAGAGATGATGGGGAGTGTGCAAGCTGCAGTCGACAATTCTGAAAGCAGGAAAAAGTTTTTCAATTGGGGCCCAACGAGGGACGGGTTTTGTACATACTTATGATTGGGTTTTCTTCTACGTTTTGTAGGTTAGAACATTTCCAGGTAAAGCCTGGTACCCGACAGATGGTACCCGAAAGATGGTGAACTATGCCTGGGCAGGGCGAAGCCAGAGGAAACTCTGGTGGAGGTCCGTAGCGGTCCTGATGTGCAAATGGGTCATCCGACCTGGGTATAGTGGCGAAAGACTAATCGAACCATCTAGAACTTACACGGCATGTCAAGAGAGCCCCAGGTGGGCAGAGGAAACGCTACAAGGACACCCTCAAAGCCTCCTTGAAAAAGTGCAACATCCCCTCCGACACCTGGGAATCCCTGGCCCAAGACCGCACAAAGTGGAGGAGAAGCATCCGGGAAGGCGCCGAACACCTCGAGTCTCTTCGCTGGGAACAAGCGGAAGCCAAGCTCAAACAGTGGAAGGAGCGCACGTCAACCCAAGCACCCCACCCACCCGCCCCTTCAACCACCGTCTGCCCCACCTGTGACAGAGACTGTAGGTCCCGCATTGAACTCATTGAGAACTCATTTTTTAGTGTGGAAGCAAGTCATCCTCGGTTCCGAGGGGCTGCCTAAGAAGAAGAAGAAGAGAACTTACAGAACTGAAATCGGGATCTTCATGGGAGAGCGTTGGAAAAAGTGGATTGTTGGGATGCATTGTTTGCCATTCTACAAACAGAACTGAAATAATTAGTTGATGATTACTGTTAGATATTTAGGGGGTGTTGAGCAGAACAAATTATACAAAAGATTCTCAAGAGGAAAGGCAGGAGGAGCATGGTATGAATCAAGGGGCAGAATTCTATCTAGAAACCATTCTCTATACTTATTAAAATGCATCAAAGGAAATGAGAGGAGGAAAAGTAAACAGCGTAGGAGGAAAGTGAAAGAACTAGAAGAAAGGGACAAAAGGAAAGAATGGAATAAGAGAAATAATAGATAATGGCAGAACCACTGGTTAAGGATCGAGGGGAATGTGTCCCCCAAATTTTTCAGTATGGGTTATGTCCTTGCCCCCACACAAAATCCCCAAATTACCTGAATATTGCCCCCTAACTCTTTATAAGTGGCTGTGCCCCTGAGTAGAGATAGAAATACCTCTGCTTACACCAAAAAAACAAATAAATCATGAAAATGTTGTCATGGTTACAGTTACGTTTTAAAGAAAAACAGTCATCTTTGATTACAGTTAGGCAGAAGGTTTTTCTGTTTGTGAAAGAATGTGTAAAAGTAAAGATGCTGAAGATTAAGAAGGTGAAAGGAATGGTACTGAATGACAGTGATCGCAGCTCAGACACTGAATCATGCAGAAGAAAAAAAACAATCTTACATTTGAGAACATGGATTTGGACATAAGATTGAAGAGAGTGTAGCACTGAATGGCAGAGATGATATTGAAACATCTCAGTTGATGAGAATGGCAAGCAAGATAGGTTATCAGAGCTGGAAGGAGCGCGAACTTGAATCAAAGTGAACAATCGTAAACTGTGAGCTGTCAGTTGAGATACAAGAGGGAAATATAGTAGTAGAAATGTAAAACATCAGGCCTTCATGTGCTTCATAAAACCCAACTGAATACAGTCAATCAGCACAAAAACATGAAAAGACGCACAACCGGTTTAAACTGAAAGGGACACAAATACAAAAAAACCCAAGGGATTGACAGGAGTTGCCACATCAGTTTATACAAAAGCAAAATACTGCGGATGCTGGAAATCTGAAATAAAAACAGAAAATGCTGGAAATACTCAGCAGGTCAGCCAGCATCTGTGGAGAGAGAAACAGAGTTAACGTTTCAGGTCGATGACCCTTCGTCAAAACTAGAGTTCAACAATTTCAGACCATAACTTATCCTTTTTTTCCCATTTTTTTTCTCTCTCCCACATGGCAGCTGTCTTTCATTCTGCCATTGTCATTTACACTTCATCTAGAGCCATCTTTTGTTTCTTAACTTGTCCCATTAACATCTCCTTTTGCCTTGCACCATCTCTTAATCTCTCTTAGGGCAGAATTTTCATTGACCCGTGGAGGCGGATTTGGAGGCGTGTGGGGTGGGAAAATAGCAGATTCGGGGGTCCCGAACCCATCCCGCCCCCAACCCGCCTCCATGCCAGTTTCACAGGAGGCGGGTACCCGACCTGTGCTGGGACCCACCTCCCCGAGGCGGGAAGGGGATTAGTGCCAATAAACTGCCTGTTAACAGGTAGTTAACAGGCAGTTTTTTGCCTAATCCCTATTTTTGGCCCTGAAGTGTGGGCTTCCCGACAGGTCCGAACCACGCTGATTTAGCAACGCGGACCGTCTTTCTGGAGGGCTTGGAGGGGTCGAGATGTCCGGTGTGCAGGTGAGTGATGGGTGTATGAGTGCAGAGGTAAGTGTGTTTGGTGTGTGTAAAGTGTTTTAAGAACTTGTACTTACCTAAAACTTTGTCCTGCAGGCTAAGGTGTCGGGAGACCCTCACATCCACGGCACAGAAAGCAGAATGGCCACGGAGCTGTCAAAAGCTGCAGTCTCTGCTTTCTGTGCTGGATTGATTTCTAACTGAGTCTAAGTACAGGGACTCACGTTAGAAATCATATTGTCAGTGTTTGACAGCTTCACAGAGCTGTCAAACGCTGAAATTTCATCTGTCAAAAGCTCTTGACAGATGAAATTTCAATGGCTGACGTCACCTGTATCTAACGGACCCTTGATTGGCCTGCTAAGCCCACTGAGCGGGCTTAACAAGGTCAATCAAGGGAAAATACAGTGGGTTGGCCACAAGTCGATGGAGGCGGGACTGCAACCCAAAAAGTGGGAGTCCCGCCTCCATCACGTCCCCATTGACAAAATCCAGCCCTTAATGTCTCTAATCTCTCCTGTCTTCCATCCTATCACAGACCTTGCCTTTTGTTCTTTCCTCCCCTCCCCCCTCTCCCTGCCCCTGTTCCATCTCCAGCTTTTTCCAGTTCTGACGAAGGGTCATCGACCTGAAATGTTAACTCTGTTTCTCTCTCCACAGATGCTGCCTGACCTGCTGAGTATTTCCAGCATTTTCTGTTTTTACATCAGTTTATAGATCAGTTACTAAATAGTTGGGGCTCGAATATTTATTCCCGAGGCGGGTTGGAATCGGGTTGTGTGGTGGCCGGGTTCCGGAGCCGCTTCCGGCGGGATCAGCTGTTGATGTCCGATTTTAATTAAATCAGCTTGTTGAGTTCATTGGGGCGCGCTGGCCGGTCCAATGAGTGCGATCGGGTTGGCTGGCCGCCTCTGATGTCATCATCATAACAGCTGGTTTTAAAGCTCCCATTCAGCCTCTGCCTTTGTCTTCTGGATTCTGATAGTCTGTGATATTGCTACAACCACAATGAATTCTTCCAGAGGCAAGGCAGCACCTCATTTTAATGATGAATCCCTCCATGTTCTTGTGGATACTGTCAGAGGACGCAGGGAGATTCTCTTCCCTCCTGACGGCCGGAGGAAGCCTCCTCAGCAGACAAGGCAGCCTGGCTGTGCATTGCTCAGGAGGTCAGCGCAAGGTCCATATGTTCACGCTCATGGATCCAGTGCAGGAAACGGTTTAATGATCTTGTGTGTCAATCAAAAGTGAGTATTCCATCACACTTGCCTTCAATCTGCTTCCCTTCTCTTCTCATCACCAGCACTCTGTGTTGTAGGCCTCCTCCTTCACATCCCACCTTACTCTTACTTCCCTTGCACCCTTACCTATCCATCTCTGTCTCTGCACTGAATCACTTCAGCATCCTGCCTATGTACCCCTTAGACTCGCTCTCACTGTCATGCAGTGACAACAACTAATAACACACAGGGAGCTACCTTCCTCTTGGCACCTTACCCCATCTTCGTCTCCCTCAAAGCTTCTATGGTAGGGATTTTTCATACTCACTCCATCACTGTGGTTGAAACTCTGCTTGTGTCCCTCCTTGCAGGAAAAGATAGCCCACAATAAGAGGGAGAGAGCACTGACTGGAGGAGGTATACGAACCCTAGCAACCTTGACAAGTGCTGAGGAGGCTGCAAACAAAATTGTTGGAGTTGGTGAGGATCTGGAAGTGGGCATAGAGAGATAGGCACACTAGAGGAAGCTGGTGACATAAAAGAGTTTCATCCCTCTCATTTACATTTAGTGATTGACTGCAATGGCGTATGATGTTCATAGAGAATTGCATTGTATCATCTGCACAAAAGGATGTGTCTGCCACATCAATATCAGATGTCTAAATCATGCCTTTACTCTCCCACAGGACCATCGAGCGCCCCCCTCCCCATGATCCAGGACGAAGAGCTGGACAACTTCTCAGAGGAACCTGAAGCCTCTGAGGGAGCAGCGTCACCAGGACTCAGTGCACCCAGCACCAGCGCAGAAATGCACACCTCGGTGGGGCCCTCGCGAGTTAGAATAGTGTTGCCACCTGGTCTATCACAGTGCACAAGTGAGCATCAGCAGGTGGTGGAGACAGCGACAGCAGTGGATAGTCCTCGATGGAGGTCACAGGACTCTCCTAGCTCTGCTGAGCTGCATTATGAAACTGTGCATCTGGGGCTATCCAGAAAAAGAGCGGTTCGGGAAATACAGGAACAAATGTAGGAGTCTCTGGAAGGGTTTGCCTCCAGGGTTAGTGCAAGTGTGGATACATTCAGCACTGCCATGTTGGAGGCAATGGCGCATGAATGCACCACCATGGATAGGATGGTAACCTCCATGGAAAGGCTGACTACCGCCATGGAGGAAATAAGTCGTTAGAGTCACGAAAACATGGTGACTGTTCAAAATAGATTGTCATCTCTGGTGGAACAATGGGCAGCTATTGAGCAGAGAGACCAGAGCTTCATGGACGTCCTTTTGATGAGGACTGCCAGTGCAGATTCGGGTCCTCCTGAAGTGCAGCAAGGTGCTCTCCAGCCATTTGCCAGCACTGAGGTGCAGCTGACCAATGAGAGGGATGTTGTTGGCAGGACACAAGGAAGTGTGGGCTCCTCTCCAAGCGCTCACATGACCATGCCATTGCGGAGCCCTCGGTCGGAGACCCACTTTGCAGAGCTAACTGAGATGGTCGTTTCAGCCCCTGCACAGCCGCAGGAAGAGCAGACTGTTGAAGAGCCCTCCCAGGCTCCCAAACCCAGTGGACGGCCGCCAAAGGCGTATAAGCAGGCGCAGCATCCTAGTCAGCAAGGTGCCTCTACATCTGCTGAAGCCACAGGGGTGGCACCACATAGAAGCACGCGTACGGGAGTGAATAAGCACCTATAGTCACAAGGGGACTCACGTGGGTGTTTTGTCTTTTTTTTTCTGACTGTTCTTGGTTTGTGATCCTTTTGCCATGTGGTAAAGAAAAATTATGGCAAACAGTTGATTGTGTGGCCTATGTCTTCTGGGAAATGGCAAATGCGTATTGAGGGCTCAGGGCGACTTGCTTTTGTAATGCTGATGGTGAAAGTGTTAGGAAATAACAGGGTTTAGCAGAGATAATGTATGACGTTGGACAAGTGTTGCCTACAATTACAGAGCCATATCATAGCCACCTATAGTTGAAGAGTAAGCTTATGCTAATGTAGCATGGCAGTGTGCATACCCTGCTTGACGGGCAGCAGTGAACTGGAGGGATGCTGCGTTGGTCACAACAGGGCACGCAAGGCACCCCTTGTCCTCCTCCTACTCCTCTTCCCAGGAAGATCTGTGCTGAGCCATGCGGCTGCTACTCCTCCAATTAGGAGGACCAGGATGAGAGGACATAAATGTTTCCCATCCCCTTGTTATAGATTTCATTTGAGGCAACAAGCTTGCAAGCGCACAGTCGAAGTGGCCTGAAATTATTCCATTTATGCCACATTGCAGATGGGTGTCAGCTTGAACAGTCACAAGGTCAGTAGATGTGCAAAATCGTATCCCATACCTACAACAGCAAAGTTGTTGCATTTGAATGTCAGCCATGTTTCAGGAGCGCTTTTAAAGCGCTGCACCAATGACTACAAATCATGTCCTCCAGCAACTCGTCTCCTTGAACCTGGCCTGTTAACAGGCTGTTAACTGCCTTAACTGTGCCATCGGTTCCAGTCGGGTCATTTGGGAGCGGTTGACCCGACACTCATGAAAATCGGGTGGGGTTGGGATGGAGGCGCGTTGGCACCTGAAGCCATTATTTCCGATTTTCGCTGCTGACCCGCCTCCAAACCCGCCTCCTCAGGGCTATTAAAATCAAGCCCTTGGGCTTCCTCAACTAGGAGAATAAAGAGAACCTTAAAATATTAACCTCAGAGTTGAGAAAGACAAATTGGGATGTAATTCACAGGAAGATACTGGTGATCTTAATACTCAAGTTTTATTTGCTTAAACTACCTTTAGATTAATAAAAGAGTGAATGATGTAATCTTTGCTGCTGTTACAGTAGCAGGCATGAGTTTAAGCAACAATATTGCCACTACACCAAACAAATTCAAGTCCTTTACATTTCAAACAACTAAACGTGGGAATAAGTAAAGGATTTTACTTAAAAATTAATCAAAGGTGAACCTCTACTAAGGATATGTTAACTAATATTTAACTATCTGCTTAAGTTCTTCATTGAGATTCAAGAGTTTTTTTTTACATCGTCATCGACAGACAGGCTTTCAATAGACTGATTTGAGATTGAATGTAATGGATTTAAAAATAACATTTAGCTTGATACTACAGAGATGCAAGTTTTCTGAACATCAGCCTAGAAAATAAAAGTTTATTATCTGTAAAGATCCTATAAATAATGAATATCTGTTAAAGGATTATTAACTGTTTTCTTACTGACAATTAGATAAGAACATAAGAGCATAAGAAATAGGAGCAGGAGTAGGCCATTCAGCCCTTCGAGCCTGCTCCGCTATTCAATGATATCATGGCTGATCTTCTGCCTCAACTCCATTCACCGGCCCTATCGCCATATCCCTTGATGCCCTTACTAGTCAGAAATCTATTGACTTCTGTTTTGAATATACCCAATGACTGAGCCTCCACAGCCCTCTGGGGTAGAGAATTCCAAAGATTCACCACCCTCTGTGTGAAGACATTTCTTCTCATCTCAGCCCTGAATGGCCTACCTTTTATCCTGAGGCTGTGGCCCCTGGTTCTAGACTACCTGAGTTTTTCGATATTTCGTATCACTGAATCATATGATAAAGTTTGCACTTTTTACAACTTTTTCACCAGAAAGAGAGTGATATATGACAATATGACAGGTTTGTTTATGGTTTGATGTTATAAACACATGAAGGCGAAAGGTTTAGACGGATATACTGATAGGGTTCGATGAAGTAAGGTGGGAGGAGGCTCGGTGGAGCCTAAACACCAGCATAGACCAGTTGGGCCGAATGGCCTGTTTCTATGCTATACAGTCTACCTAAGTCTATGTAAAAGGTGTGTGTAACAATACAAAAGCTGCGGATGCTGGAAATCTGAACTAAAAAGAGAAAATGCTGGAAATACTCAGCAGGTCAGTCAGCATCTGTAGAGAGAGAAACAGAGTTAATGTTTCAGGTCGATGACCCTTTGTCAGAGCTGGAAAAAGTTGGAGATGGAACAGGTTTTTAAGCAAGTGTAGGGGCAGGGAAAGGTGGGAGGGGAGGAAAGAAATAAAGGAAAGGTCTGTGATAGGATGGCAGGCAGGAGAGATTAAGGGGGAAAAATTTGGTTGGCTTGTGCCTCCCGTTAACGCCCTAAGAGGGCCCTAATGGGGCTCAAAGCAACTAGTGCCCTGTAGGGGGTGGTGGATTGTGTCAGCTTCACCTCTGACTTCTGAGCGGTTCGAATCGCTCCCACTCCCTTGGTACTAGACCCTGGACTTATTTGGGGGTTGTGATGAAAAGTGCAGCAGACAACTGGGTTTGATGCAAGAACTTTGATCTTTATTTAAGAAAGTAAAACACAACACAAACACTCTTAACACTCTAAAGGTGGGGAACACTTCAGTACAAGCGAGGGAAATAACATTAAAAGAATACTTCACCCCTCCCAATCCCACTTCATTAGCTAGGTTGGACTCCAGAGAACCAGGGATAATGCTCACCAAACGAATCCTTGACAGTTGAGCTGGTTCGAGGTTTCGGGGTTCGCTGGAGTACCCACTTTTCCTCTGTTAGAGATAGGGTTTAGAGTCCTTTTAAGTAAAAAGTTTCGTAAGGCCCTTGTTGCCGCGAGGTGTCTGATGGTCACTGGAACTGTTGCTCTGGTTTCTTCTTGCATGTCGGCCTGCTTCTGGAGCTGCTGGCCTTCTTTGTTGAACTTCTTTCTGTTGAAGCCTGCCTCTGTTTAAAGTGTCTTCTTCCGAGCTGTGGAACTGCCTTCTTGCAGAACTGTAACTGTCTTCTTCAGAGCTGTGGAACTGCCTTCTTACAGAACTGTAACTGTCTTCTGCCGGACTGCTTGCTGAATTCCTTGCTGCTGTGTAACTCTACTGGAGAACTCGAACTTGAACTGTTGTGCTGGAGAACTGGAGAACTCCCTTCTTACTGAACTGTCTTCTTTAACTGCCCAACTTGCTTCTCCTGAACTCTGTAACTCCAGCACTGACTTCTGCTGAAAACAGGCTTTCAATTGAACTCAAAACTGCAGAACTGCCTTCTTGAGAAAACAGCCTTTCAATTATACTAATTGAAGCTTCCTTATCAAAACCAAATCAAATCCTGGTCATTGTAAGATTTTGGAGGCTCGTCAACAGTAACAACTTTACTAGCGTGTTAACTGGTTTTTGGGCTGGCTTGCATCCTGTCGATCTCCTTGGTTGATTACAGTTGATTGGTTTTGTGTTTGGTTTTCTAGGCTCGACTCGGTCTTTCTATAGAAATCGGTCTGAGTGATTTGTATTATGCATGTTTTCTGATGGGCCCTGTAATCGGTTTTGATGGGCCCTGTATTTGGGTGGGACTGTCTTCTCCCAGGGTCTATTGTTCAAATGTTAATGTCTGCTGGGGCTTGAGTGGGGTCATCCTGGTTCCCGAGACAGTGCAATTAACTCCAATATCCAAAACTGCTTTTACAGAGGTTGAACCCACCTCCTTGTCCCTTTACAGGCCCAGACATGTTTTTAAAAAGCCAAAACTTGGTTTTTGGTCTTAAATTCCTTAGGTTAGGCCCAAATGCATTTTTATCACTCTGAGGTAGTTCCAAAGTCCTTTTTCCTTAAGTTTTTGGGGATCTGCAAATTTTGAAAACCTTACAGCCCGGGCCCGATGATGTTTGCGCCACTCGCAAAATTGACTAGAGTTTTTGCGGCGGCGCAAAAGTTTACTGCCCCGATCTGCTGCGCCCACAGATCGTGACATCAGTCGAGCGTGCAACTCCCTGTTGGCGCCCCGGACCGGATATTGAGTGGCGTCCCCCTCCTTTCCGCCTGGCGCAAGCAATGACAGGGAGACTGGAACGTTTCCCAGTCGGTGAGGGGCTGGGGGGGGGGGCGCTATTTAAAGGCAGCCTCTTCCTGGCTTTTTCTGTGGTAGACATTTTTGCACCACTCATTCTGCCAGAGAGAGAGATAAAAGGCTCCAATGAGCAGGGTGTGGCTGGAGAGCAAGATTGACCCTCCCCTTTAAGAACTGTCCAGCGCCAGTGTGTCTGTGTTCCATTGCTAACTGACATCACCTGCGCTGCGCCCGCGCTCTGAGTTAGCGCCTCGCTCCTCGATGTTAGCACCTTAAGAGAGGTGTGTAGCGCCTGATTTAGCACTCAAATCACCTCCTGGGGCGATAGAAGCCAAGTTTGCAGTCGGAGGTGATAATTAGACGCAGGCGCTAAACTTTGCGCCCGGCCGATAATTGCGCCCCAAACGGGGCGATACCGAATTTCTCCCCCTAAGAGACAAAAGGGATGATGGTGCAAGGCAAAAGGAGATGGTAATGGGACAAGTTAAGAAACAAAAGATGACTCTAGATGAATTGTAAATGGCAATTGCAGAATGATTGACAGCTGCCATGTGAGAGAGAGAGAAAAAATAAATGAAATGAAAAAAAAGATAGGGGCAGAGGTTATGGCCTGAAATTGTTGAACTCGATGTTGAGTCCAGAAGGCTGTAAAGTGCCTAATCGAAAGATGAGGTGCTGTTCCTCGAGCTTATGTTGAGCTTCATTGGAACAGTGTAAAAGGCCAAGGACAGAGAGGTCAGAGTGGGAGTGGAGCGGAGAATTAAAGTGACAGTGTGTGTAACAATGTTTAGCTTTTAATGATTAACAATAAGGCATCTTTTTCCAGGTTTTTGCTGACATTTACCAGATACTTATGGCATTGAAAAAGCCAAACAGTGAAGGAATCATTTTTTTCTTGCTCAGAATATTATCCAGTCTTCAGCAGAGAAACAATCCCTGGGGACCAAGATTGAGCCAGATGAGATACAGACACAACATGGGAGGCTGAAGATCACAAATGTACCTCTCTATAATAGGGGATCTTGCAGATCAAAGTCAGGGTAGGACTGCTCTTTTTGCTCCAGACATACCTCGGGTTCCACTGCCAGGCAAGTATAAGGAGATGAAAGTTGGGTGTGTGGCATCACGGTTAAGGGTGTTGCTATATAGTACTGCCATTTAGAGTTGTGTGGTGGTATCCATTTAAAGAATAGTTTGAATACATGGCCTGGTTTCTGAAATTTTAATAAAGTCACTGAGTGTTTCTGCTACTTCCATCTCCACCTGTTATTAATATCAGTCTTACTTAATAAACTTCATCAGCCATCTTACATGTTATTGTTGGTTTATGCCTTTATTGCATGCTGGATATTATTCAATAGGCCCAGATATTGGGCTACTTATCACCACCCATTTGCGCCGTAATCCTGGAAAAAATGGCGGCTGCCGCTCTAACGCCCGCCTCTGGTGCGAGACTCGTGGCCATCATTTTGGTGAGGGCCTTAGCGCTGCTGATAGCAGTGCTGGCCCTGGACATGCGAATATGGAGAGCGTGGCGTCAGTCGGCATGCAACGGCAACTTAACATCACGCTCTGCGAAATTGGACTTTTGCGCTGAGGTTAGCGCTGAAAAAGAAAGAAAGACTTGCATTTATATAGCGCTTTTCACGACCATTGGACTTCTGAAAGCGCTGTACTGTCAATGAAGTACTTTTGAAGTGGAATCACTGTTGTACTTTTGTACAGAGAGACCTAAGCTCGCTCTGAAAAGTGAGCATGCAGCAGACTGACAGAGACGCTGTCAGCACTTCTTAAAGAGACACACACATCTTTCAGATAAGTTTGCATTTAAGCTTTTGGACTGGATTTTTAAAAAATTTATGGAAGTAGTGGCTTGGTGCAATACATGTTAAAAGTTTTTAAAGTGTGCAGGGAGTGCAGAAAGTGCTGCTGGACACTTGCAAGGCCTCAGATGGTAAAGGAAGGCCTATTAGAAGACAGAAAATGCTGGAAATACTCAGCAGGTCAGGCAGCATCCGTGGAGAGAGAAACAGAGTTCATGTCTCAGGTCGAGATGCTGCCTGACCTGCTGATTATTACCAACATTTTATGCATTTATTTCAGATTTACAGCATCCACTCACAGTGGGAAGAGGAAGATGTGGAAGAGGAAGACACAGAAGAGGAAGATGCAGAAGAACAAGAAGCAGAAGAGGAAGAAGCAGAAGAGGAGGGAGCAGAAAGAAGGATGCAACCCGGATAGCCTCTTTCTGGCCGAGATATCCGGGATGGAATCATTCACCTGTGGTACCAGTGACCACAACCCAAATTCCCCTTTCAACATTAGTCCCACACCTTACCTTCCCTCTGTTACTGACCATCACAGCGTCCTCTTGACCACAATGCTGAAAAAACCCACCACAAAGCAAACTTTCCAATCTAACTTTATACATCTATCCATCCTTATGACATCAAGAAATCAACTATTCACCCTTATGCCTTCTCTTAGTGACTGTCTTGTGTGTGCCTTTGCCTATCCTATTAATGTTACCCAGTGCTACCCCAGTGGCTGCAGCATGGCTGGTGGAAGGCTGCTGATTTTCAATGGGGTACTCTGCAAATGACCTTGCTGGTTGACCTTGAGGAGCTGGTGACTGGGATTGTGAAATTGAGTGACGGTGTTTCTTCTTTTTCATCTTCTTCTTCTTCACTTTCCTCTCCATCTTCTTGGTCACCCACTGGCTGGGCAGACTGTATTTCTTGGGTGTGTGAAATGAGGAAGGCACAAGGGTGGAGTTGTGGTGAGGGGAGAGTGGGAAAGCTAGAGGTGTGTGCGAGAAGGAGGATAATGTACGAGGATACCAGCATTCTGTAACCTTTCAGCCCTGCCGCTGGCCAAGGGCTCAGCCATGCCCCTGCCAAGACTGGCCAGCACCGTTTCCTCCAAGGGGGTGAGGTGAAGCTTGGAATGGGAGATGTGCCTCGTGCTTGGTACAGATTGTTGGTAGGGGGGGGCGGGGTCTGTCATGCACTGATAAGTGTGTGAGGCTAGTGTGTGAGGCTAGAGGCTAGAGGCTAGTGGCCCCTGTGGGTAGAGGACGTCTCTTGCAGTGTTGACCCCTGCACAAAGCTGGAGTGCTGAGTGTGAGACCCTGGGTGCCCCTTCCCTGCCTTGCTGAACCATTTGTGTTAGTGCTGAAGCACTTTTCCCATTTTTTTTAGGTGCGGAAGCCAACTCAGCTTTAAGAGCTGAAGACTCCCATTTGGGAATTCTTTTTAATGTTAATTTATTTTCAGATGACAGTTGAGCTATAAGGGCTAAAAACTTAAAAAAAAATTTTTTTCATTTTAGAAGACAGTTCCCCTTTAAGGGACTGCACTGCTTTCTAAAATGACAGCCTTGCTTTAAGAAAAGGCTGTTCTTGCAGCAATGACGCTACGGCCACGCTACATTGGGCCTCCTGCTGGGACTACCACCACGGAAGCAGCCTTGCACGGTAAGTTTAGCGCTGGACTAATGTTAATTAGCGTCTTGCCAGCACCATTAATTTCGGCGGCCATTAATTCTGGCCCGCGGTGGTACCGGCAGGTTTTTAGCGATCTCCAATTTTTAGCCCAATGACTTTTCAGGCAATCACTTTAAGCTCCGAGGTCACTATAGGTTTTTTATTCATAGTTATTTTAGTTTAAGGATTTTTTTTCTCTTTTTCTCTTTTTTCCTGAAGGCAGGTATGCTGGCATATGTTTGACTTCCCTCTGATAATTTATCCAAGTGGCCTTTGTTCAAGACAATTGAATGTTGGCCAACTATTTAGCCATAGAACAAAATCAAGAAAGCCCAATTCACATTAGCTCAAGCACACTTTCCTACAAGGTTCATTGAATAGCAACCATAAGTGGGAGCCTGAACTGATTTTTCCTCTACTCAGCCAAGGGACAGTAAGGACAATTTCAAAAACTTCAGCTGAGATCAGGGATGTACCCTGACTCCTACAAATCCCCCTGGTAGCTGCAGTGGTGAAACTACACCCATTCTTTACTCCTCTAGATCTGGCTCCATGCTCCCAGCGGTGACCACAGTTCTGCAACTCTCCACAACCCACAGCTTACTCTCAGGATCAGCCTCAGCCCCAGCCCAAAACCAGGGTGGGAGGCCGGGTTTCCCACAGGCCCTGCCGACTTTAACGGCAGGGCCTGATTTGCTACCTACAGCCAGCCAGATTGAGAGGCTGGCTGGCTGCGGGCAGGTAGGCCTGCAGATGCAGAGAGGGAACGAGGGGTCGGTCCGGGGGAGGGATCAGGGGGGGCTCGGCCGGGGATCGCGAGAGGCTTGATCAGAGATCACGGGGGGGTGTGGGGGGGGGTTCGGGTATTGCGGGGGGGAGGATTGGGTATCGGGGCGGGGGGTCGAGTATCGGCAGGGGCTCGTTCAGGGATCAGGACGGGGCGTCGGGGATCGGGAGGGGCTCGGTTGGGGATCGGCGGGGTCGGAGGATCGCCGGGGGAGGGGGCGGGGAGCCGGAGGATCTGAGGGTCGCCGGGGGGCTGGGGGTGGGGGTCGGCCAGAGCATCGGCGGGGGCGGAGGGGGGGAGAGAGGATCGGGGCTGGCCACCGGAGGATTGTGGCCGGCCTCAGCATCATCGGTGGGGGTGAGAGGGCTCGTGGTGGGGGGTGGGGGTGTTCTGGGAAGGTGATCGGAGGCCTCGTGGGGGAGGGTCTCCAATCACAGGGGGTGGGTTAGGCAGGGACTCTGGATCCAGCAGGTTGGTATAAAGCCACATACTCCTGGAGTCACCGCCTCAGTTTAACTGCCGGGTTTTATGAATTGTGTGAAAACCGTCCACATGCCGTTAAATTCAAATTGGAGGTGAATAAAAGGCTTCCAGCCTCGTTATAATATTTAAATTGATGTACCGCCCCTGGGAGCGGTTTGAAGTACTGAGGGAGATCTGCATTGTTGGAGGTACTGTCTTTCAGAACAGAAAGTAAACAATTTATATGGACATAAAAGATCCCATGGCACTATTAGAAGAGAACAGGTAGTTCTCCAGGAATTTGTGGGATCTTGCTGTGTACAAATTAGCTGCTGAGTTTACCTACATAACTACAGTGACAACAAGTAATCCACTAGCTGTAAAGCACTTTGGGGTATCCTGAAGTCGTGGAAGGCACAATATAAATGCAAGTTATCTTTTCCTTAATTTATTCCTTTAATTATTATCTGGAGCAGATCTGCCCTTGCCAGCTTGTTCTGTCTGTCGGTAATTTGACAGTGTGTTTAAAAGTGAACTCTGAAGCACCAAAATTCTGACACTCCACTCCAACGTGGAGTCTTGCTCGACAGTTTTTTCAATCAGGGAGTCAGTGTGCCTAATTGAGAGTGCTGCTGATTTTGCTGCCATTAAAATGAATGCCTCCTCCAACCTCTTGAGGTGCCTGATTCTCCGATCTCCACTCCCTTCAAACAAAACTGCAAATCGGCAGTGGAGTCTTGCAATTTCAGGGCTCACAGCTCTCCACTTGCCTCCATGTATAGTGTCTGCTTAAACTCACCAGATAGCCCTATCCTGATGGCATGTAACACAAATAGCTCTATGCAAAATACATTTTCTGTAGGGGGAGAGAAAGAAATATTTGATAAATCAAGGATTTGTGTACAATTAATGCTTTGGAAAGTCTTGCTTAAATTTTTCATGTGCTACTTATAGAGTTCTGTTTAAACATGATTCTTGATCCAAAACGGTCAGTGCTATTGTCAAAAATAGTTTAATTTTCCCTGAATAATTGAAGTGCAGTTATGTTGGAAATTGTTCAACCACATTAGTGAAGTTATTTTTACCATGAAGTAATAATAGTCATTTACAATAGATGTCGTGTTTCGTGACTAGTTCCATTCTTTTTATTTATATGGTATTACTGTATAAGGCATCTGTGACGAAACTGAAACCATCCTTTTCAAATTATTAAATATCAACATTATTACCTGGAGATTCTGGTGATGCTGTGTGCAGTGACACGTCAGACACGATGGACCTCCCGTCCCGCTGATGAGACTTTATGTGACCTCATCCCCAAGGATGAGGTCATTATCTCAATGGGACAGGCACAACAGGGGCTCCCACGCTGTGTGAAGACCAGAAATTCAGAGTGAGGATCTGCCACTCCTAAATGGAGGAGCCAGGGACCAGATCCGACTGAAGGTGAAGGTCCATGAGTTTTTTAAACACTGTTGTTCCTGGACACTGGTGAAGAATTGAATGGTTAACAATCCCTTTGGGATCAATTATGGATCACTTCCTCAGTGGTGGATCCACCTGCAGTCCAGAATGACATCTATACCTGTTCTCAGCAGACGTTGGGGGCGATTTTCCCATTGGAGGCGGGTTTTGGTTTGGGCGGGTTCCGAACCCGCCTCCACTGTCAGGTGGGAAAAATTTGCGATTTTCCCCTAATTGGCCAGTTAATTTCAGACATCAGGGTTCCCCTGGGCCAATTAGTCTTTTGGGACTGAAACTCACCTCTGCTGACGTCACTTATCCAGCTTCATTTAAGGGCTGCTTGCTGCCTTGGCTCATGCCACTGGTTTTTGGTCGATGCTGCACCACCTCCAAACTTTCATCACAGAGAAGAATGGCCAGCTCCAAGGCAAGGGCCTCCCCAAGGTTCTCGGATGAGGCGCTGGGTATCCTGGTTGAGGGGGCGAGAGCTAGCAGGGAGGTGCTCTTCCCCTCATCTGGGAGGAAGAGGCCTCCCAAAGAAACCAAGGCTGTGTGGGTCCAGCTGGCAAGGGATATAACCTCCAGATCAGTGTGCAGCAGAACATGGCTGCAGTGTCGTAAAAGGTTCAATGACATTGTAAAATCAGGCAAAGTGAGTATACCATCAGCTTGACCCTCCTTCTGCTCCCCTTCTCCTCTCATCACCAGCACTCTACATTGTCAACCTCCTCCTACACATCCCACTTTACCCTTACCACCATTGCACCCTTCACCACCCCTCTCACTCTATGAACCCAATCACTTCACTATTCGACTATGCTGCCCTCACACTCCCTTTCAATGCTATGCAATGACAATGACTAACAACGCACAGGGAGGGCCCTTGTCTCTCCATCTTTGTCTCCTTCTAAGCATCTATGCTCTGGACTCTCTACACTCACTCCATCATTCTCACTCCAACTCCACTTGTCTCCCTCACTGCAGGTAAAGAGAGCCCACAATAGAACGGAAAGGGCGAAGACAGGAGGAGGGCCACCTTCCCTAGCCCATCTCACCCAGGCTGAAGAGGCGGCCCTGGACATCGCCGGCGCAGAGGTGGAGGTGGAAGTGGGGGACGGACAGACGGGCGATGCAGACCTAGCTGGTGACAGAATAGTTTTGCCTCTCTCATTTACACTGCTTGAGTGACTGAAATGGCTGCTGGTGTATATTATTAGAATGCCACTTGATCATCTGCTCTATTGCATGTGCATGCCACACTTCCATGATTTGTCTAACTCATGCCTTTAATTCTGTTAGATGCAGGAGATGGTTCTGTGATAGATAGTAGATTGGCGGTTAGGATCAGATCAGCCATGATCTTATTGAATGGCGGAGCAGGCTCGAGGGGCCGATTGGCCTACTCCTGCTCCTATTTCTTATGTTCTTATGTACTCCCCCACAGGACCATCCACAGAGCCCCCCCCACCCCCCCACTGTCGACGAGGAAGAGGCTGAGCCAGAAGACTCCTCAGAGGAACCTGCAACCTCTGAGGACGCAGCGTCAGCAGATGTAAGCGCACCCAGCACCAGCGCAGAAACGCACACCTCGGTGGGACCTTCGGGACATAGAGTAGTGCTGTCACCGTGTGTATCACATCTCACAGGTGAGTATCAGCAGGTGGTGGAGACAGGGACAGCAGTGGAGAGTCCTCGTCAGAGGTCTCAGGACTCTCCTAGCTCTGCTCTGCTGCATGTGGACCCTGTGCCTCTGGGTCCATCCAGAAGGAGAGTGATGCTGGAACTCCAGGAACAACTGCAGGAGTCTCTGGCAGGTTTTGTCTCCAGCATCACTGCGAGTGTGGAGAGGATGGAGGAGTCTAACTCTAACATGAGCAGTGCCTTTGTGGAGGCAATGGCGCATGAACGCACCACCACGGAAAGGATGGCAACCTCCGTGGAAAGGATGGCTACCTCCATGGTAACGATGGCTACCTCTCTGGAAAGGGTGGCTATGGTAGAGGAGAGGATGGCTACGGCCATGAAGGACCTAAGTCGCCAGAGTCTGGAAAACATGGTGAATAATCAGAATAGATTGACATCTCTGGAGGAACGATGGGCAGCTGTTGAGCAAAGAAACCAGAGCTTCACGGAAGTCCTTTTGAGTAGAACTGCCAGTGCAGATACGGGTCACTTGCAAGCACTGAGGTGGACCTGACCCATGAGAGGGATGTAGTTGGCAGAGAAAAAGGAAGTGGGGGCTCCTCCCCAAGTGCTTACACTTCCATGCCACTGCGTAGATCTCGGTCAGAGCCCCACCAGAGTCCGCACCCAACTGAGATGGGTGTCTCAGCCCCTGCACTGCCACAGGATGAGCAGACGTTTGGCGAGCCCTCACATGCTCAGAAACCCAGAGGACGCCCGCCAAAGGTGTCAAAGCAGGAGCAGCATGAAAGTAAGCAAGGGGCCTCCACTTTTGCTGAAGCCACAGGGGAGCACCACGTAGGAGAACGCGTAAGAGAAAAATAAAGCACCATTAGTCACAGGGGTAGGCACTTGGGTGATTGTTTCTGTTTATTGATGAAATGCCATCCCTGTGTGAATGTATTAAAATGAGGTGATGGCAAACTGTTGGCGTGATGGCATCAGTTATTTCGGCTTAGGCAGCTCCACATTGCAGGCTCCGCGACACTTGCGTGGTCAGGTTGGTGGTCAGAGTGAAAGGAGACCAGAGAGTCATGTCCATTGTCTATCATGTGTTAAGAAGGAGCCAAGCACATGTGCTACAATGGGGAACCTATGCAAATCTGGCCAGGATGAGTGCATCCCTTGCATCATGGGCATGTGCTCGCGTGCTGCCGCTGCTGCTGGTAGATGTGCCGCCGCTCAGTCCTCCTCCTCCTCCTCATCATCCTCCTCCTCCTCCTCATCCTCATCTGAGGAGGCTATGTACTGAGCCACTTGCTCATCAGGAAGCTGCAAGCCACGATGCTGTGCCATGTTGTGCACTGCACAGCAGACCACAACCATTCTGAAGACCCTGGCTGCTGAGTACTGCAGGGCACCACCTGATCTGTCAAGGCTTCGGAATCGCATCTTCAGCAAGCTAATGGTTTGTTCGATGATGAACCTGGTTGAAATATGGCTGGGCGTTGTAGCACTCCTCAGCCTCAGGGTTAGCTGGCCTCCTGATCGGCGTCATTAGTCACTTCTTCAGGGGGTAGCCCTTGTCACCAATGAGCCATCTGTTAAGTTGGCTTGGCGGATTGAAGAGCAGAGGAACACTAGACTGCTGCAGGATGAATGAGTCATGGCAATTACCACAGAACTTGGCGCAAACATGCAAAATCTCCTTGTGGTTACACACCAGCTGTATGTTGAGGGAGTGGAAGCCCTTGCGGGTGACAAAGATAGCTGGGTTGTGATGGGGTGCCCTAAGGGCCACATGTGTGCAGTCTATGATGCCCTGAACTATTGGCATGCCTGCCATATTTGCAAAGCCAACCGAATGCGTGGTTACACTTGCTTGATCCCTTGAGAAGTGAATGTAATTGTGCGCCTTTGCGAAAAGGGCATTGGTATGTGAAGAAATAAGCCATATAACCTATTCAGAAAAATACACCATTCTATGAAAGAATTCTGGCCTTATTAAAACATGACAAACTGGGTCTGGAAATCTAGAAACCTAACTATGAAAAAGCTGTGAAAGCATTCTGGCTATAGAGATAAGATAGTTGTTGACACTGAATCAATAACCTTATTGAAACAGAAGGTTAAAGGCTCCGGTAGTCTGAATCTTTCGGAACAAGACAATGGTTCACCCTGGTTAAGGTGTTCTAATTTACACTTCGTAAAGAAGCACATAAAATTAAGGAACATCTGCCTTCGTAAAAATGACATCAAGTAAAACACACCTGCCGTTACATCGTTTTTTATCGTAAACTTAGAACACCTAGAGAAGAGACATAATTCTGTAATGCTACCAGCTGAGGTGACTGTAAGAATTGCAGGGGTCAGCAGAAAAATGACTAGAGATAATTAGCTTACATCAGCAGAAAACCTTAAAGGAAATACCACTGGAAAAGGGTATAAATATTGAACTCTCAAATGGGATAGTAGACTCGCTGTAAAGGGGCAAATCGATTTTCAGCTTCAGAGGCAGCTCTGTAAGTCTCCAACTCTTTGTACCTCGGGGATCAAAGGTACTGTATTTGATTTTGGTGGATATCCTGAATAAACTTTAAGAACTGTAAAACCGTAGCGAAGTTAAGATTTGAGAGTAATGATCTCTGATAATAAGATTGTAAAGCTTTCTCTTTTTGGAACGGTTAGTGTTGCAATTGACTCACCAACTGTAAATTACATGTCAGTTCTTTAATAAATCTATATATTTTTGGAATTGTCTCACATAAGACTTCTGTATCAAACTCACAAACTCAATTTCTGTACAATCTTTGGTGAGGAGTTGCAGAATTCTGGGGGAGTTTTCCGGACTCTCATAATATCCGGAACGTTACAGTCTAGCTAAACTTATTAAAAGTGCTATCTGGAGGATGGTAACATTTTCAGGTTGTCCCTTTCCTTTAAGAAGAGATAGTCCGGACCTTTAGACCCAATTAAGCGTCTTTAGGATTCGGCTACCTCAAACTTTAGTTGAAAGTGAACGTCTGAGGAATACGCCTGATCCGGGGTAGCCCTAAAGGGGCTAGGACTAGTAATTATCCCTTCAGTTAACCTGCGTGATGCAACTGTGGGCGGCCAACTGGGAAATGCCGCTGATGTCTGCTGATGATCCCTGGAAGGAGCCTGAGGCAAAAAAGTCGAGTGGTGACTTTGACAGACACTGGTAAGGGGTGTCCACCCACTCCTCTGGGTTCCAGGTTTGGGTGCAGCAGTGCGCCAATGTCTCCGACAACTTCTCGCAAAACTCTCAGCCTCACTCATGTTGAGGTAGCTCATCCTGTCTGTAAACCCTGAGGGGGGAGTATCTCCTGCGGCGACGTGCTTCCATGCGCTGGTGCCTTCTACCCTGTGCACCATCAGGTGGGTGAGCAGGAGGTTGGGGCTCCTGCTGCTTTTGCTGCTGAGCTGCCTGGTTCTGCTGCTGCCGTGGTTGCTCCTCATCCGAATCTGAGGTCCATGATGAAAGGAAATAAATGGTTCCCATGCTGCTGGCAGATACCTCCGTTGGGGAAGTGCTCAGTCCAAGCGGGGAGAAGGTTTTCCAAGGAGTTCCCACAGTTGAGAGATAAAAGCTACAGCACCTCCGACTTTGGTTAGCCTGCTAAAAGTGCTGAAAGACCTGTGCAACAAAAGTTCTGCCACCTGCAACTGATCCCTGTTGAAAGCTCCATTTTAATGGTGGAGCTGCAGCTGTGAGGAGGCCACCCACTTGTCAACCCGCCAGGATTAGCTGGCGTGGTTTAGGAGGGTCGTGCAACACGCTGAAAATGTGGTAAAATAACAATGGCCTGTCGAAATAGGATTATAGAGGCTCTTAACCACTTGTTAAGAGCCTTAACTACCTCTCCCGACTGATGGAGGCGGGACCGAATCGCACCCATCAAACCCGCCTCCGGCAAAATTGCACAGAGGCAGGTTGAAAGTGGGTTCCGAACCCGCCTCCACTTTTTGTGATTTTCCCAACTGTCTCGCCTCCAAACTCGCCTCCTCGGGGCTGGGAAAATCACGGCCATAGATATCGCTGGACATGGTAGGACATATTTGGCAGGATTCCCAGTGTAGCTCAGGAACACTGTCAAATGGTAAGGGGTTGGTGGGGGCGGGCGGGGGGGGGGGACTGAAGAAGCACCCGCCATCTTCTCAGGCAGAATTTACTGTGCAGGGTTAGGGGGGCTGGGACTCTTGTGTGTCTGGATCCTACCCTGTTTTCTGCCCCTCTACCCAACGGAATTTCAATATTTCTGTGCGAAGACTGTTGCACAATGTCCAGGCCTGTATCTTTTGATGGGAATTCTTAGCTAAGCATAGACACTAGAATATTTACAATGAATGTCATGGTGGCTCTTTGGTAAGATTACCTTTATCTCGATGTGAGTACCTGTAGGGAAAGTGAATAGACAACTCATCAGACAGCTTGGGGAGATGCTCTTTTCCAATGCATCCAAGGTGATAGAAATAATTGTTATTGATGAACGCCTACCAAATACCTGTCCTTACATCAATTGCACAAGAAAGTTAAGTACTGTTTTGCCAATTTACTCCATTTATTTAACTTGCTTCTGCACACATTTCTTTCTAGTAATAAACAACTCATAATTTTGCATGAAATTAGCATGAAATATGTCGTCTGAGATACTCTACTTATCAGAGATCAGAAACATATAGTAGACAATCCATGCTATATCGCTATAACCCTGCAGTTAAAAGGCCCTGAGGCACATTACACCCCTCCACTGCACACAACCGGTTAAGTTCTGGTTCATAAGATGTGCGGGGCTTGCGCGTGGGAGGTGCCATTTGCAGTGAACCCAAATAAAAAGTGTGGGAGAAAGCCTGAATTGTAACTATTATTATAAGAACATAAGAAATAGGAGCAGGAGTAGGCCATTTGGCCCTTCGAGCCTGCTCCGCCATTCAATAAGATCATGGCTGATCTTCTACCTCATCTCCACTTTCCTGCATTATCCCCATATCCCTTGAGTCCCTTAATATTCAAAAATCTATCTATCTCTGTCTTGAATATACTCAACGACTGAGCCTCCACAGCCCTTTGGGGTCGAGAATTCCAAAGATTCACCACTCTCTGAGTGAAGAAATTTCTCCTCATCTCAGTCCTAAATGGCCGACTCCTTATTCTGAGACTGTGGCCCCTGGTTCTAGACTCCCCAGCAAAGTGGGAACATCCTCCCTGCATCTACTCTGTCAAGCCCTGTAAGAATTTTGTATGTTTCAATGAGATCACCTCTCATTCTTCTAAACTCTAGAGAATATAGGCCTAGTCTACTCAATCTGTCCTCATAGGACAATCCCCCCACCCCAGGAACCAGTCTGGCGAACCTTCGTTCCACTCCCTCTATGGCAAGTATATCCTTCCTTAGGTAAGGAGACCAAAACTGTACACAATACTCCAGGTGTGGTCTCACCAGGGCTCTATATAATTGCAGTAAGATGTCTTTACTCTTATACTCAAATCCTCTTGTAATAAAGTCCAACATACCTTTTGCTTTCCTAATTGCTTGCTATACCTGCATGTTAACTTTCAGTGATTTGTGTACAAGAACACCCAAGTCCCTCTGAATGCCAACATTTCCCAACCTCTAACCATTAAAAAAATACTCTGCTTTTCTATTTTTCCTACCAAAGTGGATAACTTCACTATTCTCCACATTATATTCCACTTGCCATGTTCTTGCCCACTCACTTAGCTTGTCTATATCCCCTTGAAGCCTCCTTGCATCTTCTTCACAACTGACATTCCTACCCAGCTTTGTATCATCAGCAAACTTGGATATATTACATTTGGTCTCCTCATCCAAATCATTGATGTAGATTGTGAATAGCTGAGGCCCAAGCACTGATCCTTGCGGTACCCCACTAGTTACAGCCTGCCAACCCGAAAATGACCCGTTTATTCCTACTCTCTGTTTTCTGTCCGTTAACCAATTCTCAATCCATGCTAGTATATTACCCCCAATCCCATGAGCCCTAATTTTGTATAATAACCTCTTGTGTGGCACCTTATCGAATGTCTTCTGAAAATCCAAATACTCCACATCCACTGGTTCCCCCTTATCTATTCTGTTAGTTATAACCTCAAAAAACTCAAACAGATTTGTCAAACACGATTTCCCTTTCATAAATCCGTGTTTACTCTACCCAATCCTATTATTATTTTCTAAGTGCCCTGTTACCACGTCCTTAATAATAGATTCTAGCATTTTCCCTACTACTGATGTCAGGCTAACAGGTCTGTAGTTCCCCATTTTCTCTCTCCCTCCTTTCTTAAATAGTGGGGATACATTGGCTTTTTTTCAATCTGCGGGAACCATTCTAGAATCTATGGAATTTTTGAAGATGACAACCAATGCATCCAGTATCTCTATAGCCACCTCTTTCAAAACCCTGGGATGTAGGCCATCAGGTCATGGGGATTTATTGGCTTTCAGTCCCATTAATTCCTCCAGTAATATTTTTTTACTAATACTAATTTCTTTCAGTTCCTCATTCTCGCTAAACCCTTGGTTCCCAATATTTCCGGGAAGTTTTTTGCATCCTCTTCCCTGAAGACAGATACAGAGGCCAGAATTATGCTGCCGCTCAGGGACGGGTTTGGAGGCGGGACCGCTGGCAAAATCGCAAAGATTGACAGCGGGCAGGAACCCCACTGTCAACCCACCTCCAATCAATCTTCCCAAGTGTTGGGTCCCCGATTTGCGCATGGACCCAACACCTAGCGGCGGGAAGAGGATTATAGCCACTTAACTGCCTGTTAAAGGTTGTTAACAGACAGTTAACAGGCTCTTTTTCAATCTTGACACTTCTACTTTGGGCTTCCCGACATCCGGACACCACGCCAGGTATGTGTGGCATGTTGTGAGTCTGCTGTAATGTTTCTGCATTGATGACAGCTGCAGAAGTGGTGTGAAGGATCTTGGGAAATTCATTTTTAATGTATTTAGACTTTTCTGTAGATAACAAGTTTTCAAGTGTATGTCTAGTCCCACCTCATTTGGAGAACCTCGCTCACCAGTGACAGATCACTTCTATAACCTCACCTGCAGCTGCCATCTGTTCTAGTCTAAGGAGGGAGTCACTGGAGAGCCTGGGTGCAAGAGCTCACCTTTGTACAGTGATTGTCAGTGTTTGCAGTACCTCCATGCTGTCAAACACTGAGAAATCAGCTGTCAAATTTTTTTGGCGTGGTCCCTTTAAGAAAACTGGCAGATGACGCATCATCAAATAACATCATCTGACCGGCTTCCTCTTAATTGGTCGGCAAGCCCACAGGGCGGGCTTAACAAGGACAATTGATGTAAAATTACATCTGTGAGCCGGATATAGTTGGGGGCGGGACTGGAACCCAGAAACCACCTGACCTGCTCCTAAGCCGCATCAATCTAGAAAATCACAGCCAAAGTATTTGTTTAATTTCTTTGCCATATCCTTATTCCCCATTATAATTTCTCCCATCTCAGCGTGTAAGGGACCCACATTGACTTTCGCTAATCTTTTCCTTTTTATATACCTATAGAAGCTTTAACAGTCTGTTTTTATGGCCGCAAATTTAATTGAGGAGGCGGGATGTGGGCGGGATAGCTGGTTTCTGGGTTCCGGTCCCGCTCCCAGCTGCATCCGCGCTGCAGACGTGATTTTACCTTGATTGGCCTTGTTAAGCCCACCCTGCGGGCTTACCGGCCAATTAACAGGAAGCGGGTCTGATGATGTCATTTGATGATGCGTCATCAGCCGGTTTTCTTAAAGGGACCACATCCACTTGGAGTTTGACAGTTCTTCTGTCAGTGTTTGACAGCATTGAGGTGCTGCAAACACTGACAATCACTGCACAAAGGTGAACACTTACACCAAGGTACTCCATAGACTCCCTTCATATGCTTATGGAGGGAGTCACAGCATGCAGGGAGGTTCTCTTCCCTTCCAAGTGCAGAAGAGACCTCCCCAGGACACCAACTTACCTTGAACCTCCACCCAACCCTCTCTATCTACTTTATGACTTCCCCATCTCACTAGCCACCCCTCACACTCACCCTCATCCTACTGCAAGCATACCAACTAACAATACACAAGGGTAGGCACATGAAAGGTTTAGCCAATGTCCATATGACGTTTCTGGTAATGTGTTGTCATACAGTGAAAACTCTTTTTCAAAAATTGCCCCTTATTGGACAGATCTGAGTGCAATTTGAGAAGTGTCTTACTGAGTTCCAGTGATTGTTCAGTCTTAACTCCCCGCCCCCCGCACCCCACCCCCCCACCCCGCCCTCCCCGCCCCGCTATAGTGATGAGTGTGCATGGAATGGCTTGGACATTAAAGGGATGCTTCATGATGCTGGTGTGGGATGGTGTCAAATTGGCGCATCATGTGGCAGCCAGGGTTAACAGCATCAAGTGAAGTAAATCTGGCCATGGTGATGCCATCACTGGCCTCCCAGCCAGCAAATTTGTCAGGGGCTGATGCCCTGTGTCCAGTGCAGCATCAGGTGATGGCGGAGAAGGTTGGTGATGAGGTTGGTGATGTTGGTGTTGGGGCTGATCGTGGAAGGATTCGGAGGACCAAGGTCTCATTGTTTCATTGGCTCCAATGTTGCTGGAATAGATGGCAGCTGCAAGTGAGATGACAGAAGCGATTTGTCATTGGGTGACAGAGGTTCTCCCAATGAGGTGGCACTGGACATACAGTTGGATCTAAAAACTTGTTAGCTAATGAAATCTCTATGAGGGAAAAATTCAGTTGGTTGCGCCTCCCATTGGTGCCTTAAGAGGGCGCTAATGGGGCGCAAAGCATCTAGCGCCCAGGCGCGGCGAAGTTTGCGCGCTCACGAAATTAACTAGACATTTTGCGGCAGCGCTAAACACTACCGCCACGATCTCCTGCGCCGGCAGATCGTGACATCAGTCGAGTGCACAACGCCCCGATATCGCCCCGGAGCGGATATTGAGTGGCGCCCCCTGCCTTACCGCCTGACGCAAGCAACGACAGGTTGAGGGGAGCGTTCTGCAGTCATGAAGGGAAAGGGGGAGCGCTATTTAAAGGTGACCGCTTCCTGCCTTTTATTGTTGGTGCCATTTTTGAACTACGCATTCTGAGAGAGAGAGGGAGAGACTTCTGGAGAGCTTCAACGCTGAAGGAGTTTTGGGTACTGAGCAGCACTTTGCAGGTTCATTTTGATTTGCCATTCCTTGTATCAATTTAGAAGAGACTTTGGTCCTGCACTCTGAGCTCTTTGCCTGGTACTCTCCATTGTTCTTTCCAGCAGATTTGATGTGCAGGTCTCTCCAGGCAGAGATTCAAGGCTGCAATGAGCAGGATGTGGATGGAAAACAAGATTAACCATTTCCTTTAAGAACTGGCCCGTGCCATTGTGTGTGTGTTCCATTGCTGACTGACATTACATGAGCTTCGCCAGCGCTCTGAAGTAGCGCCTCGCTCCTCATCCTTTACGCCTTAAGACAGGTGTGAAGTGCCTGATTTAGCGCTCCAATCACCTCCAGGGGCGATAAAAGTCAAGTTTGCAGTCGGAGGCGATAATTAGCGCCAGGCGCTAATCTTTGCGCCCGGCCGATAATTGCGCCCCAAATGGGGCGATACTGAATTTCTCCCCCTATATGTATTAAAAGTGTAGTAACCAACATTTTCTGTGCTCTGAAACTTATCATTTGCAACATGGCATCCTTCCTTTGCACCACTTCTGCAGCTGTCAGATTTTCACAAACAGCAGAGCGGACTCAAAACACGGCAGGTTGAGCTGGCATGTTCCCTAAACAGCGGGTAACCAGTGGGGGGAGAAGGTAAAATTAGAATTAAGCCTCTAAATACTCTTAAATTGGCTCTTAACAAGCCATTTAAGTAGTTGAATTGTATCCCTCGCCGTTTGGTGTCGGGTCAGTTCTGTGCTGACAGACCCGACACCTGGGAGACTCGCGTGGAGGCGGGTTGATAGCGGATTTCCTACCTGCTGTCAATCTTTGCGATTTTGACAGTGGACCCGCCTCCAAACCCACCCCCTTGGTGCAATTAAATTTGCGGCCTATGTCTCTCGCTAGTTTACTCTCATATTCTATTTTCCCTTTCTTTATCAATTTCTTGGTCCTCCTTTACTGAATTCTAAAATCCTTCGAATCCTCAGGCTTACTATTCTTTTTGGCAACATTATAAGCCTCTTCCTTTGATCTAATACTATCTTTAACTTCTCTTGTTAGCCACGGTTGGACCACTTTTCCTGTGGGGTTTTTGTGCCTTAAAGGAATGTATATTTGTTGTAAATTATGTATTAATTCTTTATATGCTAGCGATTGCTTCTCTACCATCATACCTTTTAATGTAGTTTCCCAATCTACCTTAGCCAACTCGCCCCTCATGCCTACATAGTTTGCTTTGTTTAGATTTAAGACAATAGTTTCGGATTTAACTAAATCACGTTCAAACTCCATATAAAATTCTATCATATTATGGTCACTCTTCCCTTAAGGCCCCTTTACTACATGGTTATTAATTAATCCTTTCTCATTGCACAATACGAGATCTAAAATAACCTGTTCCCTAGTTGGTTCCTCAACATACTGATCTAGAAAACTATCTTGCATACATTCCATAAATTCGTCCTCCACGCTATTACTGCAAATTTGGTTTGCCCAGTTTATATGTAGATTAAAGTCCCCCATGATTACTGTATTACCCTTGTTACATGCGCCTCTAATTTCCTGATTTATACTCTGCCCTACATTACAACTACTGATTCTACTTCTTGATTTTTTGAGCTAAGATCCTTTGGGGTAGAAATTAGGTCGCGCCCCATTTGGGGCGCAAATATCGTCTGGACGCAAATATTAGCGCCTGGCGCTAATTATCGGCACTGACAGGAAACTTCACTTTTACCGCCCCGGGAGGTGAGTGGAGCGCTAAAGCAGGCACTGCACACCTGTCTTAAGGCGCAAAGGCCAAGGAGTGAGGCGCTAACTCAGAGCGCTGGCGAAGCTCATGTAATGTCAGTCAGCAATGGAACACACACACAATGGCACGGGCCAGTTCTTAAAGGGGATGGTTAATCTTGCTTTCCATCCACATCCTGTTCATTGCAGCCTTGAATCTCGGCCTGGAGAGACTTGCACATCAAATGTGCTGGAAAGAACAATGGAGAGTACCAGGCAAAGAGCTCAGAGTGCAGCTCCCACAGTCTCTGCTAAATCGATACAAGGAATGGCAAATCAAAATGAACCTGCAAAGTGCTGCTCAGTACCCAAAACTCCTTCACACAACGTTGAATCTCTCCAGAAGTCTCTCCCTCTCTCTCTCAGAATGCGTAGTTCAAAAATGCCACCAACAATAAAAGACACAAAGAGGCCCCCTTTAAATAGCGCCCCCCCCAGCCCCACAGCGATTGATAGCGTTCCAGTCTTCTGGTCGTTGGATGCGCCAGGCGGTAAGGCAGGGGGCGCCACTCAATTTCCGCTCCGGGGCGCCCCAAGGGCGTTGCACCATGGAATGATGTCATAATCTGCGCGCGCAGGTGGTCGCAGCGGTAAGTTTAGCACCGCTGCACAATCTCAAGTTAAGTTCTCGAGCGGCGCAAACATCGCTGCGCCCGGGCGTTAGCGGCTTTGCGCCCCATTAGCGCCCTCTTAAGGCGCTAACGGGAGGCGCAACCAAGTGAATTTTTACCCCTTTATCTCTACTGTCTTTATCCCATCCTTTATTATCAGGGCTAACCATCCTCCCTTTCCATTTTGCCTATCGTTCTAAAAGTTAAATATCCTGGAATATTTAGTTCCCAACCTTGGTCACTTTGCAACCACGTCTCTGTTACGGCTATTAGATCAAACCTGTTAATTTCTATCTGCGCTATTAATTCATCTATAGTGCCTTTAGCTTTGACTTATTTCTATTTTTCCCTGATGTCACCTTTGTCACTGATGCCTTATTACCTCTGTTACACTCTCTGTCCCTTCCTAACCCACTCTGCTTATTTTTACCCAAAACTCTACTCTGCTCTAGATTATACAGCAAAGGTATATACATAAAGAGAATTGAGCTTACCACAGAATACTATTCTGCACAATAATCAGTATTTACTTATGATAAAACAACTTGCATTTACATAGCACCTTTAACATAAAAAAAGTCCCAAAGGCGCTTCACAGAAGTGTAATTAGGCAAAAATTGACACCAAGTCAAAAAAAGAGGTATTAGGAGAGGTAACTAAAAACTTGGTCAAAGAGGTGGTTTTAAGGTGGAGAGAGAGGTGGAGAGCTGCAGAGGTTTGGGGAGCAAATTCCAGAGTTAGGGCCTAAATGGCTAAGGCACAGCCTCCAAAGGTGGGGTGAAGGAAGTCGGGCAGGCACAAGAGGCCAGAGTTGGAGGAAATCAGAGTTCTTGAAGGGTATTAAGGCTGGAAAGGTTTAGAGAGATAGGGAAGGGCAAGGCCATGCATTTTAAATTGGAGGCATTGGGAGACCAAGAGCCAATGTAGGTCAGCGAACACAGTGGTGATGGGTAATCCGGACATGGTGTGAGTTAGTACACAGGCAGAAGACTATTAGATGAGCTGATGTTTATGGAGGATGAATGATGGGAAGTTGGCCAGGAAAACATTGGAATAGTGAAGTCTGGAGGTGACAAAGGTATGGAGCAGGGTTTTGTCAGCAGATGGGCAGAGACAGGTGTTATGGAGAAAAAAACAGGGTTATGGAAACACAGACCTAAATGAAGCTGGTAATAAGGCATTACTGGATGTGCATACAGATAGATGTAATTACACACATTGAATTTCTAGAACCACAAAAGCAGTGTTAGATTTTCTCTCTATTATTCTGTGGTATGTTCCTTCGGATCTTCCTAATTTGTTCTTTTAAGTGTTGACAGATGCTGTAGCATATTTACTCAAATTGACTTTATAGCCTGCACAGTGAGGAGCTAATGCTGTGTGACTGATTATCCTGAAAATCCAGGGTATAGACAAATATAACAGCAAGCTATTGTGATGGGGTTCTTTTGTTCAGTGTGTGTTACACCTTTCCAAAAATGCCTGGATATCTCACTGTCCTTCCTCTGTCATCGAATTACAGTATGCAGACGATGCTTGTGTCTGCGCACACTCGGCGGTCGAACTCCAAACCATCGTTAACACCTTCACCGAAGCGTACGAGAGCATGGGCCTTACACTAAACATCCGTAAGACAAAGGTCCTCTACCAACCTGCCCCCACCACACAGTACTGCCCCCCGATTATCAAAATCCATGACAAGGCCTTGGACAACGTGGACCACTTTCCATACCTCGGGAGCCTACTGTCAACAAGGCAGACGTCGATGACGAAGTCCAACACCGCCTTCAGTGTGCCAGTGCAGCCTTCGGTCGCCTGAGGAAGAGAGTGTTTGAAGACCAGGACCTCAAACCCGGCACCAAGCTCATGCTCTACAGAGCAGTAGTAATACCCACCCTCCTGTATGCTTCAGAGACATGGACCATGTACAGCAGGCACCTCAAAGCAGTGGAGAGGTACCACCAACGCTGCCGCCGCAAGATCCTGCAAATCCATTGGCAGGATAGGCGTACCAACGTCAGAGTTCTCGCTCAGGCCAACATCCCCAGCATCGAAGCTTTGACCACGCTCGCTCAGCTCCGATGGACAGGTCACATTGTCCGCATGCCCGATACGAGACTCCCAAAACAAGCGCTCTACTCGGAGCTCCAACATGGCAAGAGAGCCCCAGGTGGGCAGAGGAAACGCTTCAAGGACACCCTCAAAGCCTCCTTGAAAAAGTGCAACATCCCCACCGACACCTGGGAATCCCTGGCCCAAGACCGTACAAAGTGGAGGAGAAGCATCCGGGAAGGCGCCAAATACCTCGAGTCTCTTCGCTGGGAGCAAGCGGAAGCCAAGCGCAAACAGCGGAAGGAGCGCACCCCACCCACCCGCCCCTTCAACCACCGTCTGCCCAACCTGTGACAGAGACTGTAGGTCCCGCATTGGACTCATCAGTCACCTGAGAACGCATTTTTAATGTGGAAGCAAGTCATCTTCGGTTCTGAGGGACTGCCTAAGAGAGAGAGACACATTTACATTGGGCAATGCAATTTATAATATGCATCTGGGCAACAATAAAAAGTAAACTAAAGGTACAGAGCAAAATAACAGCTGAGCCTTTCTCAGAAGCTCCACACAGCCACTTCATACCAAGCAAATCCTCAATTTCACCGACTGTTAAAGGTGTGAAGTCTGCTGGCTCGACCTTTCTCTCTTGCGCTGTTTGGCTGCAATTTGGTTGCAGCGCATTGGAAGTGTGCTCTGCCAGGGCATGCACCTCAGTGCCCGAACTTCCTCTCAGGCCTTATTAGAATATTCCGGGTGCACATCAGGCACACTATTGGGTTAGGCCACACAGGGAAGAAGAAATACAAGTGCTTCTAGGGCCTTATAAAGAGTGAATGATAGCACTCTCATCGCTGGGTCAGTAGGCTGTGGGTTCTCTCCACGACTTCAGCCCATAATCTCAGCTGACACTTCAGTGCAGTACTGAAGGAGTGTTGTCGGAACCTCTCAGATGAGACATCAAATCAAATCTCCCTTTCAAGTGGACAAAAAAGATCCCATTGCACTAGTTGAAGAACTGCTGGGGAGTTCTTCCCAGTCTCCTGGCTAACATTTAACCCTCAATCAACACTACCAAAAACAGATTACCTAGTCACTCATCTCACTGCTGTTTGTGGGATCTTGCTTTGTGCTAATTGGTTGTCATGTTTGCCTACAAAACAACAGTGGCTACACTTCAACAAAAGTAATTCATTAGGTGTAAAGCATGTTAGGACATCCTGACGATGCAAAAGGCAATATAAAAATGCAAGTTACTAAAAATATTCTGCAATCAGTCCTGATGCAGCCAAACTAGTTTTTAGTCACAGAGTAAAAATAAATCTCAATCTTGATAAAGCAGCTTCTCCCTTAAGCCTAATTGGCCTAGAAATTCTTTGACGCTGCGTCTGTTTTACAGGCGTAGAACAGGCGTCTAAGCGTCCAATATGGCTTGCGAGCGCATTCCGTGCCTGAAGGTAGCTGTCTGTCATGTTGGTAAAGGCTCCAGTATAGGCGTCCAGGTTCCACACATGAAACAGGCGTTAAGCCCTTTGCAGGTACAAATAGGTGGTCTAACAATTGTTTGAGGCCCCCTTACCAAAATTGTGCTGCCCTGAAAGCCGGGGAGCCACCCGGTCCAACTGCACCCTTGTGGAACCGGCAAGCTGCCTTTGGATGCCCAAAAGGCATCCGCAACTCACCAGAAGTTGGACCTCGGGCTTCTGGCACGCTGCCAGTGTGTCTATTACAGGCTCAAAAATGGTCCGAAATGGATTTCCACCCAATGGTGTCTAAACCACTGCTCAGGAATTAGTAACACCAGGTTGGCCCCTGAATTGCACCCAGAACTAATAGAGGAAACCTGTGTACAAAGCCCGCTGATGGGTACCTGTGTACAAAGCCCTCTGATTTGCATGTGCATGTGATTTACATCGCTGTACCCTCTTCAGGTGCAGCTAGTTCCAGACACCAGCAAAGCCACAGAGGAAGCTCAAGTGCAATGCGTATCAGGAGCAGAATGGGAGCAAAGGATTAGCGTCCATGTTTCCTTTGCATTGCAGCCATTTTTGGGGGACAATTTGGGAGTAGGGCAGAGGAACATCAGCCCCATTATTTCTCGACCAGGGGGTTGGGGGGGCTGGGGGGGGCAGTTATTTTCTCTGTTTACTATTGTAAACATGACTATTATGGGTTATGAGGGATTTGGGTGTTCTTCTACATGAATCACAGAAAGTTAACATGCTGATACAGCAAGCAATTAGGAAGGCAAATGGTAAGTTAGTGTTTATTGCAAGGGGGTTGGAGTATAAGAGTAAGGAAGTCTTGCTGGAATTATCTACGGCTTTGGTGAGACTGTGGTAACACAATACAGCTTCCTGTGACTCGAACTTTATTGCATCACTTCCTGTGATTAGTCCAGGATAAATACTGGACTGATCAGTTGGATCCTGGAGAGGCATAGAGTAAGACCTCTTTTGTATGTAGCACCCTTTTAGTTGATTAAAGCTTACTTTAAGTTCACCACGCGTAAGGCTCATTCTTACGACAATTTAATCAACTTTGGAAAACTTCGCACTCAAACTTTTTGGACGAACTTGGAACTAAGGATCCAGGGAATCACCCATCATGGAAAACATCCTTAAACCATCGCGTCTTGACTTGGACCCAAACACCCCAGCAGCCGGTAAGGTGTGGAAACACTGGTATCGCACGTTTGACAATTTTCTTGAATATTGTAAGGCTGATGATAACTCAAAGTTGCGGATACTCATCAACTGTGTCACCCCGAATGTATTTCAGTATGTGGAGAAATGGGACAGTTACGAGGAGGCAATTCGGACGCTTAAGAGACTATATACTAAGACACCGAATGAGGTCTATGCCAGACATCTACTAGCTACAGCCCAACAAGGGCCGGAGGAATCCATTGATAAATTCCTCCAAGAGCTTCGCAGACTTAGTATGGACTGTAACTTTCGGGCAGGCCTCAGCTGAGCTGTACCGTGAAGAAATGATCCGTGATGCTTTTATCTGCGGGCTTGCCTCCCCATTTATACGCCAGCGTCTACTGGAAAGTAAGACACTTGAGCTTCAGAAAGCTTATGACATGGCTTGCTCTCTAGATCTGGCAAAAAGAAATGCAGACCTTTATACAGTGCCCAGACCTCGGTCTACTGCCTTAACTACAGTCAGGCAATTTAAGAGGCCACAGGTGAACTCTATTAGGGAGGTCTTTATCCTTGACGATCAATCCCGATGACTTCACTGATGAAGAGGATGATGACCCCACTGTGGCAGCCTCTTGGCAATCTAAGAAATGCTTCTTTTGTGGTGATGAGTTCCACCCTCGGAAATTCTGCCCTGCTCGCAATGCGTTTTGCAGTCATTGCAACAAAAAGGGTCATTTTGCAAAGGTTTGCCTATCAAGAGCCTCTACGAGGGCTTATCAAGCAAAGTCTTACCGAACTGCCCCGGTAAGGGCCTATCAAGATGTTCCGGCTAAAATCTATCGTGCTTCCTCTCAAAGAAACACACCTAGAGTTTCAGCCACTCTTTGTGCAACGAAAATGTGCGGGTTAGGTTGATTTGGCTATGATAAATTGACCCTTAGTGTTAGGGGGGGATTAAATATGTGGGGATAGGATGGGATATGTTAGGGGGAATTAAATACGTGGGGTTACGGGGGTAGGGTGGGATATGTGTACTGTGGGGATTGAAGCAGGGACAGGGTACTGGATTTGGATGCTCAGCCATGATCGTATTGAATGGTGGAGCAGGCTCGACGGGCCGAATGGCCTACTCCTGCTCCTAGATTCTATGTTTCTATGTTTCTATGACACCAATTACAGCTGCTTGTCCTCAGAACCTATTCCATGCAGCTACAAAAGCATCAATTAATGGACATACTTTAGATGCCTTAATTGACTCAGGTAGCACTGATAGTTTCATTAGGGAACAGATTGTTGCAGAGTTAAAGCTACATGTTTTCCCATCGGACCAGGCAGTTGCGATGGCTCAGTCATCACTTAATACCAGAATTTCTGGCTTTTGTATGGTTGAAATAACACTTAATGGTCGCAGGTATCCCTCCACCCGGCTTTCGGTGCTCAAGGACTTATGTAGTGATCTTATCTTAGGGCTGGATTTTCAAAAGCAGCATAAGAAGCTCACCATTGAGTTCGGCGAATCCAAACCTGAACTCACTATTTCTAATATACTACCTCGATTACCGTTCTGTGCATTGTCAGCAGCTTCACTGGATGAACCCTCACTGTTTTCCAGTATCCCTCTCGATGCAAACCGATTATAACAAAGTCACGACGTTTCAGTCAGGAAGACCAGTCTTTTATTGCGGCTGAGATTTCTCGGCTTTTAGCAGAGGATATCATCGAGCCTTGTTCGTCGCCATGGCGCGCCCAGGTCGTTATTGTTAAGAACCCTCTACAACCTCACAAGAAACGGCTGTGCATTGACTATTCACAGACCATCAATCAATATACGGACTTGGACGCATACCCATTGCCGCGCATCGATGATATGGTTAATAAATTGGCTGAGTACACGGTGTTCTCAACATATGATCTAAAAAGTGCCTATCATCAGGTACCCTTGAAGGTCTCAGACAAGCAGTATACGGCCTTTGAAGCCAATGGACGGCTGTATCAATTTTGTCGCCTCCCCTTTGGGGTCACTAATGGAGTGGCTGTCTTCCAGCGAGCAATGGATGATCTGGTCAAACAGGAAGACTTGAAGGATACGTTTCCTTATCTGGACAATATTACTGTCGCAGGTCGCAATCAGTGGGAACATGATGCCAATCTCCAACGATTTTGGGACGCACTCCAGCACCGTAATTTGACATTAAATGCGGCTAAATCCATTGAGTCACAACCAACCATCAACATCCTTGGCTATTGTGTGGCCAATGGCATCATTAAACCTGACCCTGAAAGGCTTCGCCCACTCCAAGAACTCCCGCCACCTAAGAATCCGGCCTCCTTGCGCCGGGCCCTCAGCCTGTTTGCATACTATGCTAAATGGATTCCTAACTTCTCGGACCGAATCCAACCTCTACTGAAGGCCAGCACATTCCCACTAGAGACAGCGGCTGTTGCAGCCTTTAACCTCCTGAAAAAACAGTTGGAGAAAGCGACTCTTCACTCCATCGATGAGAGTCTTCCTTTTGTCGTTGAGTGTGATGCCTCGGAGGTGGCGATCTCGGCCACTCTGAATCAGGAAGGTCGTCCGGTGGCATTTTTGTCCAGGACTTTTCAAGGGGCTGAGCTACATTATCCTCCAGTTGAGAAAGAAGCTATAGCCATCATAGAGGCAGTACGGAAGTGGAGTCATCTCCTAGCTCGCCAGCACTTTACCTTAATCACGGACCAGCGATCGGTCGCCTTCATGCTCGATAATCGAAAACGGACCAAAATTTTAATTAATAAAATCCAGCTTTGGCGGCTGGAATTGGCCTCTTTTGGTTACACCATCCACTATCGACCTGGCAAGGAGAATGTGGCTCCGGATACCCTCACGCGAGCATTCTGCTCCGCCATGGCACCCTCTACGCTCGTAGACATCCATGATGGGTTGTGTCATCCGGGCGTTACTCGCATGCTACACTTCGTGCGGTCCCGAAATCTCCCATTCTCTACCGGGGATGTAAAGAAGATGTGCTTGGACTACAGAGTCTGTGCGGAATTGAAACCTCGGTTTTTCCGCCCCTCGGGTGGTATACTCATACATGCGACCCAGCCAATGCAACGGCTTAGCATCGATTTTAAGCGGCCGTTGCCCTCTTCAACTCGCAACACTTATCTATTGACCATGGTCGATGAGTATTCCCGTTTTCCGTTTGCCTTTCCCTGCCCCAATATGCTGACGACCACGGTTATCAGCTGCCTTGAGCAGGTATTTGCTTTCTGTGGCATGGCATCCTATGTTCATTCGGATCAGGGCCCTTCTTTTATGTCAGGAGAACTCAAGGCCTATCTCTCGGAACGGGGTATTGCTGCCAGCAAAACGACGCCTTATCACCCGGTCGGGAATGGGCAAGTCGAGCGTTTTAACGCTATCATCTGGAATGCGGTACGTCTGGCTTTGAGATCTCGGGGCCTACCCAACCAGCAATGGGAAGCAGTACTTCCAGACGCATTACACTCCACACGGTCCCTCCTTTCGACCGCCACGAATACGACGCCTCATGAACGGTTCTTCCGATTTCAGCGTCGCTCATCCTATGGGATATCTCTCCCGTCGTGGCTGACTGCACCGGGACCAGTGCTACTCCGAAGATATGTCCGGGCATCTAAGAATGACCCCCTGGTAGATGAGGTTGAGCTCACTGACGTCAACCCTACCTATGCCTATATTCGGTATCCTGACGGTCGGGAATCTACCGTGTCATTGCGGGATCTGGCTCCCTGCCCACCGAAACATAGAGGGACACCAGGGGATGATATTGTACCAGGCACATCTCTGGGCTCGCCAGGTGCCTCTCATCACGATCTGGATCTGACGCCGGCTGGTACCTCACTCCAGCGTGCCGACCTGGTGCAGATTGACTATGAGCCTGTCGGGGCTCGCACGCGCAGCCACGATCCACCCTGTACCGTACGCTCGGAAACGGATCTGCCACAGCCCTGCCCGACACCCGTTCGGGCACCAGTACACAGTCAGGATCGTCCTGACCCCTCACAGAGCGGGCTGGATCACTCGGACTCTGGTCCACGGTCCGCGGCGGGTAAACGGACTAGGGGCCCTCTACCGCGACGAGAACCCAAACGGGTGCGGCTCTCCCTCGTCCAGCGGCTACGAAATGGAGGGAGAATGTGGTAACACAATACAGCTTCCTGTGACTCGAACTTCATCCCGGCCTCCTAATCTTTTGGGGGGGGAGAATGTGGTAACACAATACAGCTTCCTGTGACTCAAACTTTATTGCATCACTTCCTGTGATTAGTCCAGGATAAATACTGGACTGATCAGTTGGATCCTGGAGAGGCATAGAGTAAGACCTCTTTTGTATGTAGCACCTTTTTAGTTGATTAAAGCTTACTTTAAGTTCACCACGCGTAAGGCTCATTCTTACGACAGAGACCACACCTGGAGTACAGTGCACAGTTTTGGTCTTCTTCCCTAAGGAAGGATATACTTGCCTTAGAGGGGGTGCAATAAAGGTTCACTAGATTGATTCCTGGGCTGAGAGGGTTGTCCTATGAGGAGAGATTGAGTAGAATAGGCTAGTATTCACTAGAGTTTAGAAGAATGATTGAATCATTTAAATGTATAAAATTCTTAGAGGGCTTGACAGGGTAGATGCTGAGAGGCTGCTTCCCCTGGCTGGAGAGTCTAGAACTAGGGGTCATAGGGCTGGATTTTGCAAGGGGTCAGCGGGCACAATCAGTGGTGGGTCAGGTGGGAAAGTGGTTTTTTTTCCCCCAGTGGTTCGGGAACCCGCTATGAACCTGCCGCATGCGCCTTTACCAAATGTCGGGTCTGTCAGCACTGAGCAGACCCGACACACAGCGGCGGGGGAGGCAATTAAAATCATTAGCAGCTTGTTTACAGCCACTTATCAATGTTTTTTTCCCCAGCTTTTTGGATTTGACAGTTCACCCAGCAGTTTCCCGCTGTGCCTAGACCTTGTCTGTGAAGCTGAGGCGGGAGGTCAGTGGCCATTGAATCAATTGATGAGTTGACAGCTTCAAATGTCAAGTCAAAGCTCCCAGTTGATTGAGATATGTTCCATTAACCACTAGCTTCTCTAAACTGCATTTCCACTACAGATTCAGGATGCTGCAAGACTTTACACAAGTCTCCATCCGGTCTGATCTCATTAGCTCTCTCACCATTGATAGATCGCTTACGTCATCTCTACTTTACCTGCGATCTATTCCATCAGCATGGGTGCCTTTGAAACTCTCTCACCTTGGTCCTCAGAATCCCACCATGATCAGCCCCAACACCAACATCACCAGGCACACCAGCAGCACCAGGCACACCAGCAGCATCAATAACACCAACCTTCTCTGCAATCAACTGATGCTGCACAGGACACAGGGCATCAGCACCTGACCACATTGCTGCCCGGGAGGCCAGGGATGCCCTCACCATGACCAGAATTACTTCACTTGACACTGTACACCTGGCTGCCACATGATGCGCCAGGTTGGCACCACCCCACACCAGCACCATAAAACATCCCTACAATGCCCAAGCCATTCCTTTCACACTCATTATCATTGTGCGGGGTACTGTTATGTCTCACCATTCACTGCAACTCACTAAGCCACTTCCAAATGTGCACACAAATCTGTCCAAGAATGCAGTGTTGAAAATAAAGGTTTCAATGTTTGACAGCACATTAACAGAGACTTTACATGAACATTGTATAAAACATCCAAGTGCCTACCAATGTTCCCTCTAATTTTTTTTTGCACTGAGCGGGCCACGAACTCCTTTGAGTGCGACCTATTCGTCCGTGAGCAAATTTTAAAACAACAGCAACAATAACGTTTACAACAACAACATTTAAGAAATAAGAAATAGGAGCAGGAGTAGACCAATCGGCCCCTCGAGCCTGCTCCGCCATTCAATGAGATCATGGCTGATGTGATCCAACCTCAACTCTAAAGAACACAAGAAGTAGGAGCAGGACCAGGCCACTCGGCCCCTGGGCCCGCTCCGACACCCACAGGGCCTTGACCGATCCGAACTCAAACTCATGTCCAATTTCCAGCATGCTCCCCGTAACCCCTGATTCCCTTTACTACTAGGAAACGGTCTATTTCTGTTTTAAATTTATTTAATGAAGTAGCTTCCACAGCTTCCTGGGGTAGCAAATTCCACAGACCCACTACCCTCTGAGTGAAAAAGTTTCTCCTCATCTCAGTTTTGAAAGAGCAGCCCCTTATTCTAAGATTATGTCCCCTAGTTCTAGTTTCACCCATCATTGGGAACATCCTCACCGCGTCCACCCGATCAAGCCCCTTCACAATCTTATATGTTTCAATAAGATCGCCTCTCATTCTTCTGAACTCCAATGAGTAGAGTCCCAATCTACTCAACCTCTCCTCGTATGTCCACCCCCTCATCCCCAGAATTAACCGAGTGAACCTTCTTTGTACTGCCTCGAGAGCAAGTATGTCTTTTCTTAAGTATGGACACCAAAACTGTATGCAGTACTCCAGGTGCGGTCTCACCAATACCCTATACAACTGCAGCAATACCTCCCTGTTTTTATATTCTATCCCCCTAGCAATAAAAGCCAACATTCCATTGGCTTTCTTGATCACCTGCTGCACCTGCATACTAACTTTTTGATTTTCTTGCACCAAGACCCCCAGATCCCTTTGTACTGCAGTACTTTCCAGTTTCTCGCCATTAAGATAATAACCTGCTCTCTGATTTTTCCTGCCAAAGTGCAACAACGACAGCAACAGCAACCACTTAAAACATATATACAGTAATGCCATATTGCCACCCCACTGTCTCAAATCATGAGATAATTAGACACGGTTCTACACAAGTTTAACATAACTTGTCTGCTTTTGAATTATTTTCTTCTAGAAATGAACCCCAGTGCTTTATTTGCACTTTTATGGCTTTTTTTAACCTGTGTTGCTACTTTTAATGATTTGTGAATCTATGCCTTTCCCTCTACCCCATTTAGACTCTTAGGGGGAGAAATTTATTATAGCCCAGGAATGGGCGCTAACTTTAGAAAAGTTTGAGATTTAGCGCCAGGCGCTAATGATTCAGACTGCACGCAAAATTCAGTCTCATTGGTGAAAGAAAGGATTGGAGCGCTAAATCAAGCGCTGATGGCCTAGCTCAGTGGCGTTAAACTCAAAGCGCTGACCAATATCGCGTGCAGTCTAATCTCAAGTCATCATCGCCACAGGCTTTACCCAGTACTTAAAGAGGAGGTTCATTGATTCTTCAGCACCTCATTCTTTGCAATGCTGGCTGTGCAGCTGCCTCAGCAAGGAGAAGCACAACAAGGAGGAGGAGCTGGAGTACTGAAGCAGGTGTGCTCATGGCAGATCCCCTTCAGTCGAGTGGTCAGGGTGATTGAATGCTTCACCAAAAGCTACATACCACCATCTGTACTACAATCTTCACACACTGCCCAAAGCACCAGACCCCCAGCACTCACATACCAACAATCTCTACCAACCAACACTCATACTCACATCTCACGCCTTGAACACAATGACAACTATTCAACTATGCCAGGCGCAAGTGTCATTAGTTGTTGGAATGAATGTGATATGTGTGATATGTTTATGCATAAATTTATTAATTTAGTTTGCAATATTTTGTGGGCTCTCTCATTTCAACTTTGTGCCCAGGAGGATGCTGTGGTATGGCATTGCAGAGGGATGGCATGATGGGCATGTGGTGAGCAAAAGGAATCTGGGCTTTAAGTCATTCTGGTGTGAGGCTGAAGGTCTGTTTGGAGGAGTTGGTAGAGTTTTGTGACCACCACCTTGGTGATGTGGAGCCCTCTAATGCACTGCTCCTCGCTTCATTGAAGGTAGGAGAAGTGCTGTCAGAATACCCTCGGAGCGTAAGGTTTCACGTTGAGAGCCCTGATGGCCCTCCTCCTCCCTCTGGCCACATCTTGCAATCTTTCTCGCTGCCTCCGCTCCCTCTGCTGTAGATCCTGGAGGGCAAAGTCGACTGCCAGTACAGCCCCCATTAATGTAAACAAGTGTAGCACGTTGATATGTTGTCAAAATAAATGTAACTCATTTTCAGTAGCCACAACACTCCTGAACCCAAAGAACCTTTAAATGACTGAATTAAACTGTTGCACAATCGCAAACTGACAAGGAAGCAGTGAAACAGCATAAAAACTGATAACTCCGAATCATTACTAATGATCCCTTTAAATAGCACACCTGGAGCCTGCATCCGCCTGCTTGACGCCTCCTCTCCCTGTTGCTGTCAGGGCGAGGCGCTAAGGCAGGAGGCGAAAATGAAGTTGGCAGATCGGGCGCCCAGTGAGCATTGCATGCTCACTGACGTCAAGATCCGTCTGGCATGAAGTCTCCGGCGGTAACTGTTAGTGGTGGCGCTACGGGGGGGGCGGGGGGGGGCGGTGCTGGATTTGGCATGCGGCACTGGATTCGCCTCGCCCTGGTGCTACTGCATCAGCGCCCCATTAGCACCTGGTGGGGGTGCTAACGGGAGGCGCTAACCAACTGAATTTCTCCACCTTATTTTCTAAGGAGTAGGTAGCCTCCTTATTCCTCCTACCAAAATGTACCACCTCACACTTATCTATATTGAAATTCATTTGTCATTTACATGCCCATTCTGCAAGTTTGTTTATGGTAGAATTAATTAAAAGCTTTTAGTTCGTCACGTACAAACTCTATTTAATAAAAAATTACTTGTCAGAAATGACTGGGATATAAAAGAACTGTATAATAATGCATTAACACTTCAGAAATTTCACTCAGTTACACGGTTATGCATCGACAAATAATCCAAAAGCCCAAAGTTTGCTGAAAGAGGCATATCTATTCGTGCAATTTGTATTAATTTTGAAGTTTTCAATGTATTAGCCCATCCCTCATGTCACTTTAGCAATGGCTGCACAAGCAGCAGGAGCAGCGGCTTTCTATGGCACTGACGTGCTGTACGTTCACATAAGTAATTAGAATATTAATCACAATGCAACCAGACAGCCAACAAATATAAAGTGCTGTCACAGTATTAAAAAGAATTGAATAAAAACGAGTATCCATATTTCCAACTTCAATCACTTCCATTAATAAATGTGATCTTCTTGAACCAGCACACCCACAATGTAACATGTCAGAAATGCAGCACTTATTCACAAGTGCAGAAAAACACATACACTATTTGTGTCACCGAATTAAAAACAGAAATAAACATTCATCTTTCTTTCTGGACAGGAGAACCAATCAGACTGACTTGGATATGTTTACTAATGTGTTGACGTAAAGACGTTAATTTACAAATTTCGCTTCTAATTTTTTTTCTCAAAGATTCTCCACAATATTAATCCCTGCTCTTATCACAAAAAGTGTTGAATTATTTTAGGTACTTCCCAATTAAATAGTGGGAAACAAACTTCATTGTACCCTCAATTTTTAATCTCCTATTTCAAACATTTATACCAAATCAAAATTGTACAGTATCAAGGTATTTTCTGTGTTTTTCTCAATAAACAAATAGTAGTTTCTTCTAAAGTAGCTTCCTACAATTTTTATACATCATTACATAACTCATGTTTCTATTAACACTCCACTAAACATTTAAGAGGAAATCTATATTTACATTATTCCTGGGACATGTTAGGACTATAGAATGACAGACAAAATAAAATGGCATATGGAGGGAGTCATGGGAGAGCCTGAGTGCTTGTCAGTGTTTGCAGCACCTCAATGCTGTAGAACACTGACAGCACAAATGTCAAAATTAATGTGGCCATGGTCCCTTTAAGGAAACCGGCTGATGACGCATCATCAAATGACGTCACCAGACCCGCTTCCTCTAATTGGCCGGCAAACGTGCTGGGCGGGCTTAACAAGCCCAATCAGGGAAAGTTATTTCAGAGGCTGGGATGGAGACAGCAGCAGGGCCGGGACACGCCACCGACGTCGCCCGCCATGGACCTGCCAAGGTTCGTAAAATCGTAGCCATAGTCTCAGGATAAGGGGTTGGGTATTTAGGACTGAGATGAGGAGAAATTAATCTTTGGTATTCTCTACCCTAGAGGGCTGTGGATGTTCAGTCGTTGAGTATATTCAACATTGAGATTGATAGATGTTTGGGCACTAAGGAAATTAAGGGCTATGGGTGGAAAAGTGGAGTTGATGTAGAAGATCAGCCATGATATTATTGAATGGTGGAGCAGGCTCGAGGGGCCATATGGCCTGCTCCTGCTCCTATTTCTTATGTTCTTATGAATGTTGCAGACTTTGTGCAGAAGAGAACCTGGGCTGCAGAAATCTGCATTAGTTGAGGTTTATAGGGAGTCTTTGGCTGCGATTTTGCCGGTGCTCAGAGGTTAAATTTGCAATGATTGACGGCGGGTTCCGAACCCGCCGTGATCCCGCCTCCACGCAACTTTCCCGAGTGTCGGGTCTCCGATTTGCAAACAGACCCGACACCAAGCGGCGGGAAAGGGATTAAAGGCACTTAACTGCCTATTAAGTGGTACTTTAGAGCTATTTTCACAGGGTTTGGGGATTTTCCAGCTTCTGGGTCGGGTTTCACGACGTTCCAACAACACGCCAGGTAACTGTGGCGTGAACACCAGCGAGCTGGAGACTTCAGAGCTGCAACTGCAGTGTAAAAGCTGCACTCTCAAATCTTGTCATTTAGAAATCTGTGAGGTTGGTGATTGAATAATTTGGGGGGCATTTTCTGTGTTTAGGCTACAAGTATGTGTTGTGCACTATCGATCCACTGTAACCTGCATTGCTGGATTTTAAAGGCGCCCTTACCCTAAACTGTGCCGCCTCAAATTGTCAGCACACAGATGGCAACGATGCCAAACCGTCGTTCTACATAAATTTATTACAATATTGGCAAAGAACAGAAACTTTACAAATAAATCTATCATAACACCCAAGTGAGAACCCTTGTGATTATTAATGTGACATCTTCCTCTTACGCGTGCTTCTACGTTGTGAGACCCCTGTGGCTTCAGCATATGTGGAGGCAGCCTGCTCACTTCCCTGCTGCTCCTGCTTAGATGCCTTTGGCGACTGTCCTCTGGTTTTGCGAGCCTTGGAGGGCCCCCACCAAAGTCTGCTCCTCTTGCGGCTGTGCAGGGGCAGACTTGGCCATCTCTGTTGGCTCAGGCAGATGGGGCTCTGACCAAGGGCTCGGCAATGGCAAGGGAGTGTGAGCACTTGGAGAGGAGCCCCCACTTCCTTATACTCGAACACCACTGTCCCTCTCATGGGTCACCTGCACTTCACTGCTAGCATGTTGCTGGAGAGCACCTTGCTGCACATCGGTGGGGCCATGTAGCCCCGTCTCTGTACTGACAGTCCTCATAACCGGGACGTCCATGTACCTCTGGCTCCTCTCCATGATAGATGGCCTTCTATCCTTCATAGCTGCCCATCTATCTAGAAGAGCCACCATGTTAGCTTGTGTCTGGTGATTAGGTACTCCATGGAGGTTGCCATCCTTTCCATGGCAGCACCTAGATTGCCCATAGCGTTCACCACGGCACTGCTAATGTTCAAGATGGACTCCTCCATTCTCTGCACACTCGCAGTTACCGTGGAAGCAAACCCACTCAGAGCCTCCTGCACTTGTTCATGAAGCTCCAGCACAGCTCTCTTTCTGGATGGCTCCAGAGGCTCAGTGTTTACATGCAGCTGAGCAGAGCTGGGAGAGCCCTGTGTCCTCCGACGAGGACTCTCCACTGCTGTACCTGTCTCCAACATCTGCTCCTGCTCACTTGTGAGCTATGATACACCAGGTGACAACACTAATCTATCTCGCAAAAAACCCACCGGGGTGTGCGTCTCTGCGCTGGTGCTGGGTGCGCTGAATGCTGGTGACGCTGCTCCCTCAGAGGTTGGTGGTTCCTCTGAGGAGTGCTCTTGCTCTTCCTCCTGCATGGTGGGGAGAGGGGCTCTCGATGGTCCTGTGGGGGAGTAAAGGCATGAGTTAGACAAGTGAAATGTATGGTGCAGACACATCCCATTGTGCAGATGCTTATCACTCAATCTCTATGGACATCATCTCCCATATTAGTCACTCATGAATGCTAAATCAGAGGGTTGGAAATCAATTCTGTCACCAGCTTGCTGCTCTACGCCCGTCTCTCCGACCCCGCTTCCAGCTCCTCTGCACCTCCGACGATCTCCAGGGCTGCCTCCTCAGCGCTTGTTAGGTGCACCAGGGATGGTGGGCCTTCTCCTGTCCTCCCCCTCTCTCTTTTATTGTGGACTCTCTTCTCCTGTAATGAGGGACACAAGTGGAGTTTGAGAGAGATTGATGGAGTGAGTGTAAAGAATGGATGATATAGATGTTTAGAGGGAGACTATGAAAGAGTGAGGTGCACAAATCAAGTTCCCTCCTTGTGCGGTGTTAGTTGTTGGCATTGCATAAAAGTGTGAGTGGTGCATAGTAAGATGGTGATGTGATTCTGTACAGAGAAAGAGCGGGATGGGTGAGGGTGCAAGAGATGTTAGAGTGAGTTGGGATGTTCAGGGGAAGGTTGCCAATGCAGAGTGATGGGGATGAGAAGAGATGGGAGACAGATTGAAGGTAAGTGTAATGTTATACTCACTTTTGCTGATTGCAACAGATCATTAAACCTCTTGCAACACTGCACCCAGGTGAGTCTGGTGACCGACCACGAACTAACCCCTTCAGCAATTTGCAGCCAAGCTGCCTTGGTATGCTGAGGAGGCCTCCTCTTTCCATCTCCAGGGAAGGGGACCTCCTTACGTCCTCTTACTCCCTCCACAAGAGCATGGAGGGAGTCCTGATCGAAGCGGAGAGCAGCCTTAGGTTTTTGCGCTGCCATACCTGCAGCAGCCAGCACTTCAGGGAACAAAACGGAATTGAATCTGCAGAGGGGACATGGCCCCTTTAAATAATCAGTCCAACATCGCTTCCTCAGACTCGAGCAACTGACCCGCACCCAGTAATTACCTTGGAGAACTCGGACATCGGCCTTAACGAGGCCAATCAACAGAACATTTCAACTGCAGAGTGGCGGGAACCGGGAGCAGGTCCAGGAACCGGGAGCGGGTCTGGAATTCGCCGAACAGCGGACCCGCCACCATCCCGCCTCCAGGCACAAAATCGCGGCCGTACCATTTTGCTACAAATAACGAATAGTGACAAATTGACACCTTGGAATTAATTCTAACCTAAACAGCACGGTGGGAAACTGAGGGGATCAGACCAACCGTCCATTTTGCACTCCGCTTGAATTTCCTTTCCATTGACAACTGTATTAAGTATTTATTGATTACGATTCGCTGCAAACATCAGAGAACATGGATGCAGGTAAAGACGACCAGGGATCGGATGGCCATTAGACAATCATTTAGAATATGACACCTAATCTTGAACGACCAGGGATTGGATGCAACACATGATTGAACATCAAGGATAAAGAGACACATTTATAGTTAAAATCACATTAAGTTGTTTATAGGCCCCCAAATAATAGTTGTAATGTAGGGCAGAGTATAAATCAGGAAATTAGAGGCGCATGTAACAAGGGTAATACAGTAATCATGGGGCACTTTAATCTACATATAGACTGGGCAAACCAAATTTGCAGTAATAATGTGGAGGACGAATTCATGGAATGTATGCAAGATAGCTTTCTGGATCAGTATGTTGAGGAACCAACTAGGGAACAGGTTATTTTAGATCTCGTATTGTGCAATGAGAAAGGATTAATTAATAACCATGTAGTAAAGGGGCCCTTAGGGAAGAGTGACCATAATATGATAGAATTTTATATTGAGTTTGGAAGTAATTTAGTTAAATCTAGGGTCTTAAACTAAACAAATCAAAACTACATAGATATGAGGGGCGAGTTGGCTAAAGTAGATTGGGAAAATGCATTAAAAAGCATGACAGTAGACAAGCAATGGCTAGCATTTAAAGAATTAATACATAATTTACAACAAATATACATTCCTTTAAGGCACAAAAACCCCACAGGAAAAGTGGTCCAACCGTGGCTAACAAGAGAAGTTAAAGATAGTATTAGATCAAAGGAAGAGGCTTATAATATTGCCAAAAAAAGTAGTACACCTCAGGATTGGGAGGATTTTAGAATTCAGCAAAGGAGGGCCAAGAAATTGATAAAGAAAGGGTAAATAGAATGACAGTAAACTAGCGAGAAACATAAAAACAGACTGTAAAAGCTTCTATAGGTATGTAAAAAGGAAAAGATTAGCAAAAGTATATGTGGGTCCCTTACAGGCTGAGAAAGGAGAAATTATAATGGGGAATAAGGAAATGATAGAGAAATTAAACAAATACTTTGGCTGCAATTATTCCTATCGATGCGGCTTGGGGGCGGGACAGCTGCCTTCCGGGTTCCAGTCCCGCCACCAACGACATCAGATGCACAGACATGATTTTGCGTCAATTGGCCTTGTTAAGCCCACCCTGCAGGCTTGCCGGCCAATTAAGAGGAAGCCGGTGTCAGATGACGTCAGTTGATGATGCATCATCTGCCGGTTTTCTTAAAGGGGCCATGCACAATTTTTTTGGACAAATTATTTTTCAGTGTTTGACAGCATTGAGGTGCTGCAAACACTGACAATCACTGCACAAAGGTGAGCCCTTGCTCCCAGGCTCTCCAGTGACTCCCTCTTTGGCTAGAACAGATGGCAGCTGCAGGTGAGGTTACAGAAGTGATCTGTCACTGGTGAGAGAGGTTCTCCCAATGAGATGGGACTACACACACAATCCAAAACTTGTTACCTACAGAAAAGTGTAAATGCATTAAAAATGATTTTCCCAACATTTTCTTACCTCTGAAACTCACCAGTGTACCATTGTATCCTTCACACCACTTCTGCAGCTGTCATCAATGCAGAAACATTACAGTAGACTCACAGCATGCCACACTTACCTGGCGTGGTGTCCGGACGTCGGGAAGCCCACAGTAGACCTGTCAAAATTGCAAAAAGCCTCTTAACTGCCTGTTAACAACCTGTTAACAAGCAGTTAAGTGCATATAATCCTCTTCCTGGTGCTAGGTGTTGGCTCCATGCGCAAATCGGGGACCCGACAACTGGGAAGATTGTTTGGAGGCGGCTTGACAGTGGATTTCCGACCCGCTGTCAATCTTTGCAATTTTGCCGGATGTCCCGCCTCCAAACCCGTCCCCTGAGCACCGGCAAAATTCCGGCCTTTGTGTCTGCCTTCATGGAAGAAGATGCAAAAACTTCCCGGAAATAATGGAGAACCAAGGGTCTAGTGAGAATGAGGAACTGAAAGTAATTTGTATTAGTAAAAAAATAGTACAGGAGAAATTAATGGGATTGAAAGCCAATAAATACCCTGGACCTGATGACCTACATCCTAGGGTTTTGAAAGAGGTGGCTATAGAGATAGTCGATGCATTGGTTGTCATTTTCCAAAATTCCATAGATTCTAGAATGGTTCCCGTGGATTGGAAGGTAGCAAATGCAACGCCACTATTTAAGAAAGGAGGGAGAGAGAAAACGGGGAACTACAGACCAGTTAGCCTGACATCAGTAGTAGGCAAAATGCTAGAATCTGTTATTAAGGATGTGGTAACAGGGCACTTAGAAAATAATAACAGGATTGGGCAGAGTCGACACGGATTTATGAAAGGGAAATCGTGTTTAACAAATCTGTTAGAATTTTTTGAGGTTGTAACTAGTAGAATAGATAAGGGGGAACCAGTGGATGTGGTGTATTTGGATTTTCAGAAGGCATTTGATAAGGTGCCACAGAAGAGGTTATTAAACAAAATTAGGGCTCATGGGATTGGGGGTAATATACTAGCATGGATTGAGGGTTGGTTAACGGACAGAAAACAGAGAGTAGGAATAAACGGGTCATTTTCGGGTTGGCAGGCTGCAACTGGTGGGGTACCACAATGATCAGTGCTTGGGCCTCAGCTATTCACAATCTACATCAATGATTTGGATGAGGGGACCAAATGTAATATATCCAAGTTTGCTGATGATACAAAGCTGGGTGAGAATGTAAGTTGTGAGGAGGATGCAAAGAGGCTTCAGGGAATATAGACAGGCTAAGTGAGTGGACAAGAACATGGCAAATGGAATATAATGTGGAGAAATGTTATCCACTTTGGTAGGAAAAATAGAAAAGCCGAGTATTTTTTAAATGGTTAGAGATTGGGAAATGTTGCCATTCAGAGGGACTTGGGTGTTCTTGGACACGAATCACTGAAAGTTAACATGCAGGTATATCAAGCAATTAGGAAAGCAAATGGTATGTTGGCCTTTATTACAAGATGATTTGAGTATAAGAGTAAAGACGTCTTACTGCAATTATATAGAGCCCTGGTGAGACCACACCTGGAGTATTGTGTACAGTTTTGGTCTCCTTACCTAAGGAAGGATATACTTGCCATAGAGGGAGTGCAATGAAGGTTCACCAGACTGGTTCCTGCGATGGGGGGATTGTCCTATGAGGACAGATTGAGTAGACTAGGCCCATATTCTCTAGAGTTTAGAAGAATGAGAGGTGATCTCATTGAAACATACAAAATTCTTACAGGGCTTGACAGGGTAGATGCAGGGAGGATGTTTCTCCTTGCTGGGGAGTCTAGAACCAGGGGTCACAGTCTCAGAATAAGGGGACTGAGATGAGGAGAAATTTCTTCACTCAGAGGGTGGTGAATCTTTGGAATTCTGTATCCTAGAGGAGGCTCAGTCATTGAGTATATTCAAGACAGAGATCGATAGATTTTTGAATATTAAGGGAATCAAGGGATATGGGGATAGTGCAGGAAAGTAGAGTTGAGGTAGAAGATCAGCCATGATCTTAGTGAATGGCGGAGCAGGCTCGAAGGGCCAAATGGCCTACTCCTGCTCCTATTTCTTATGTTCTTATGTTCTTAAAAAGGGATGAGCTACATAATGATCACTGGACTGTCTCACCAATCTGACACTAGAGCTCCAGGAATTTGATGTACCCCCGTGTGTCCCTGGTAGCAGTCTCCGTGCCGCACAATTTTAATGGTCGGACAGTCGCTTCCCGTCGACTTCATGCCCCTTTTGCTTGGGTAGTCGGCAAACAGTGTGTTAATGAGGCCTGGACGTTTAAAATGGGCCGAGCCTCTCTGCTGTGACTCCTGGATGGGCTGGCTGCTTGCTGTCCCACAGTCCCACCCGGGAGATAAAATTGATCCTGTTGTGTCATGTCATCATAGAAACAATTGCCTCTTTCCAACTGGAATTTCAATCTACTTAAAGTGGAACAGTACTTTGGAGGAAGTACCTTCAACCTAAAATACTTCCTACATACATCTAAGTAAAATAATTCTACTTTTATTCTCTGATAGGATTCGGATGAATTTCCAACAGAGGAATCAATATCTACATGGTAAGTGGCTGTCAGGGCTCGAGGAGAGGAATGGCAGTCGGGGTAGGGAGGGGAAGACTCCCTCCCTGAAAGGGAAGCCTAAGGTTTCCTTCTGGGGCCCAGAGGAGGGAGGGGAAGAGTGGAGCAGGGGAAGCCAAAGGCTTCCTGTGAGGCCTGGGGAAGCACTCCTGCTCTTCCCGGCCTGCAAAGGAACCTTTCTGGGCTTGGCTCCTGCTCCCAACAAGTTTGGTCTGGAGGGGAAGTCGCTCTGCTCCCTTGCTGAGGCCTCACGTATAAATAGCAACCAGTCACCAGAGCCTGATTTATACATTTAAAAGGACCCTGCCTGGCGCGTATGCTTGCTGCACTGCAGTCGGCCAGATCGGGAGGTGGAGGTAAATCCCCCGCTCCATCTTAACCCCCCCATTTTGTGCTGTGCGGGGGTGGGGTAGAGGGGGGCAGGGAAGTGTTAAAATATCCCCCAGCAGTTCTAAAGCAGGTTGGCACATAACTGTTGACATTGGCGACTTCACCTAACAACAAATCGGAGAAATAAAAGGCTAAATGTTGTAAACTTTACAGGGGAAGTATTTTAGATTGAAAGCACCAGCCTGCAGTATTATCCCTAAAGAGTAAACAACCTCATCATTTATGATTAATGAATGAGTTATTAAATATTTTCTAAAAATACACATATACACATGTGGCATTCTTATGATTTGTACAATTTAATGATTCTTTTTGAAGTGCTATTTGAATTTTCTAGGAAGAAAATAATGGCTGCGATTTTGCCGGCGCTCAGAGGGTGGGTTCGGAGGCGGGTCCGCTGTCAAAATCGAAATGATTGACAGCAGGTTAGGAGCCCGATCCGAACTCTCCTCCATGTAAGTTTCCAAAGTTTCGGGTCTGCGATTTCAGAACAGACCCGACACCAAGCGGTGGGGGAGGCATTTAAGATAGTTAAATGCTTGTTAAACGCTTGTTAACTACTATTTAGCCAGCCTATTTCTATTTTACCACTTTTTTAATGAGGTTCACATTATTCGGAGATCACGTCAGGTAAGTAGGTCGGGTTCTCTATGTCTCCCCATTGCTGTGAATAGGTGACGGCTGCAAAAGTGGTATGAAAGCTACCATTTCAGAGCTGGTCACTTTCCAATGTCAGAAGCTGGAGCCTTCAGGACTTGGAAGACACTTTTGAGCTTTATGCAGTTTGGAAGTGTTTGGAGTAAACTCTCTATCCACTGTCACCTCCTTGGAGCAAGCTCTCTCACCATTGACAGATCGCTTCTGTCATCTGAACTTCAGCTGCCATCTTTTCCAGCCCTTGAAAAAATCTCACCTTGGTCCTCTGAATCCCTCCACGATCAGCCCCAACACCAACATCACCAGGAATACCAACATCACCAACAACAGCACCAACCTTCTCCGCAATCACCTGATGCTGCACAGGACCCAGGGCATCAGCACCCAACAACATTGCTGCCCGGGAGGCCAGCAATGGCATCACCATGGCCAGATTTACTTCACTTGATGCTGTACACCCTGGCTGCCACATGATGTGTCAGGTTGACACCACCCCACACCAACATCATAAAGCATCCCTACAATGTCCAAGCCATTCCTTTCACACTCATCACAATTTGGAAGGGAGGGGGAGTTATGTCTCAACATTCACTGGAACTCACTAAGACACTTTCTAAGGTGAGCACAGATCTGTCCAATAAGTTAAAGTATTGAAAATATAAATTTCAATGTTTGACAACACATTAACAGAAACTTCACATGAACTTTATCTAAACCACCCAAGTGCCTACCCTTGTGTATTGTTAGTTCGTATGCGTGCAGTAGGATGAGGGTGAGTGTGAGGGGTGGCTAGTGAGATGGGGGAGTGATAATGTAGATAGAGAGGGATGGGTGGAGGTGCAAGGTAAGTTGGTGTGAATAAAGATGTGCAGGAGTAGGGTAGGAAAGGCAGAGTGATGTGGATGTGATGAGTGGCACAGCAGGATGAGGTTGAGTGTGGCTTGGCAGTAACGTTTCATGACCTACTCAGATCATTGAAAGGCGCCACTGCAGCCTGGTCCTCCTGACGACATCCCTGCTTGTGCCCTCCTGTGCAATGTGCAACCAACCTGTGTTGATCTCCTGGGGAGGTCTATTCCGCCCATGGGAAGGGAAGAGAATCTCCCTGCGTGCTGTGACTCCCTCCATATGGAGGGAGTCATGGGAGAGCCTGGGTGCAGCCGTGCACCTTTGTGCAGTGCTTGTCAGTGTTTGCACCACCTCAATGCTGTAGAATACTGATAGCACAACTGTCAAGATCAATTTGGCCATGGCCCCTTTAAGGAAACCAGCTGATGACGCGTCATCAAATGATGCTTCCTAATAATTGGCTGGGAACCTCGCAGGGCGGGCTTAACAAGCCCAGTCAATGAAAAATCACTCGGAGAGTGTGGGCTGCAGTAGGCAGCGGGCTGGGACTGCAACATTGACCCCAGCCGCCCTGGACCCGCCTCAGTCGGCGAAATCGCGGCCAATGACTTTAAATGTCTATAAAAGGTCTATGGACTTCATGTTGTGCAGTTAAACTTCATGAAGGTGAAAGGCAAAGGTGGAGTGAAGATATCTTCTGATTTTTTGTCGTGTGGTGAGGAATTAATTCTGCTGGTGGCAGAAGATGTTAGTGTGAATTTTTCTAATCAGGATATGAATAAGTTATTAATGAGATTCTACCAATTGTTTTCTGCAGGTGAAATTTTGTCTTGACTCTTGCGATGTGTATTGCTGTTGTTAAGTGGGTTATTGGTTGCTATCGATATCGTCATGGGAACATAATGCAGAATCTGCTCTGTTGAGAAGGTGACTAAAGGAGAATGCTACTGGAAGGTAAATACTCACAATGCGGTATTTTTCTCTCCTTTTGTGTCTCACACCTATAGTTCTTAAAAAGTCTCCTATATGTTAGGAGAAATCATATTTTTAATTGCAACACCACTCCTTCATAGAAACCCTACATTACGAGTTGTTGTTACATGACTAGTTGGATAGTGATCTTAGATTGTCCACATGTTGATGTTGGGTATCAGTTTGGTCAGGAAGTATTTACATGCCAAAGCTCAACACCTTTTCATTTCTGGCTTTGCAGCTGGTATTCCTTTCTAACCTTTACCAACCAGTGAACCAGCACTCAACGGCATTCAAATTACACATTAGAGTGCTTAAAAAAAAAGAAAGAACTTGCATTCGTATAACGCCTTTCATGATCTCAGGACGCCCCAAAGCATTTTTACAGCCAATTAAGTACTTTTCAAGTATGATAGCAAAATACTGCAGATGCTGGAAATCCGAAATAACAACAGAAAACGCTGGAAAAACTCAGCAGGCCAGGCAGCATCCGTAGAGAGAGAAAGAGAGTTGACGTTTCAGGTCGATGACCTTTCATCAGAACTGGGAAGAGCTGGAAATCAAATAGATTTAAGGCCAGGGTAAAGCTGGGAAAAGGGGGAGGGGATAAAGGAACAAAGGAGGAGATGAAGAGACATTAAGAGACATTAAGAGATATGCAAGGCTAGAGGTGGTGTTAATGTGACAGATTAAGGCTGAATGAAGTGTGAAATCCACTGGCAGAATGAAGGACAGCTGCCAGCTTCTAGGAGGAAAAAAAAAAGGTGGGGGGGACAAATAAAAGGGTGGATAAAATAAAATATAAATGTGATTGGAGCTGAGGTTATGATCTAAAATTGTTGAACTCGATATTGAGTCCAGAGGGCTGTAGCGTGCCTAAACGAAAGATGAGGTGCTGTTCCTCGAGCTTACGCTGAGCTTCCGTGGAACAGTGTAATAGGCCGAGGACGGTGAGGTCAGAGTGGGAGTGAAGCGGTGAATTAAAGTGACAGGCCACCGGGAGCTCGGGGTCCCCCTTACGGACTGAACGGAGGTGTTCCGCAAAGCGGTCACCCAATCTGCGTTTGGTCTCCCCAATGTAGAGGAGTCCACATCGTGAGCAGCGAATACAGTATACTAAATTGCAGGAAGTACAAGTAAATCGCTGTTTCACCTGGAAGGGGTGTTTGGGGCCCTGGACAGTGGGAAGAGGGGAGGTATAAGGGCATGTGTTGCATCTCCTGCGCGTGCACGGGAAGGTGCCGGGCGAAGGGGAAGGGGTGCTGGGGGTGGTAGAGGAGTGGACTAGGGTGTCGCGGAGGGAGCGGTCCCTGCGGAATGCTGAAAGGGGAGGTGAGGGGAAGATGTGTTTGGTGGTGGGATCACGCTGGACTATACTTTTCAAGTATAGTCACTAATGCAGGAAACAAAGCAGCCAATTTGCACACAGGAAGTTGCCACAAACAGCAATGTGATAATGACCACATAATCTGTTTTTAGTGATGTTGGTTGAGAATAAATGTTGGCCAGGACACCGGAGATAACTCTCCTGCTCTACTTCGAAATAGTGGGATCTTTTACATCCACTGGAGAGGGCAGTTTAATGTTTCATCTGAAAGACGGCACCTCTGACAATGCAGCGCTCCCTCAGTACTGCACTGGAGTGTAAGCCTAGATCTCATGCTCAAGTCTCTGGAATGGGGCTTGAACCCACAACATTAAATGGCTTAACCTTTTCTCATGAAATATTTTGTCCATTATTTTACTTCATCTATTTTTAATGTCACTGTTAAAACAGCAGACAAAAGAATTTCATACAACTGTGTTAAGTATTTATGGAGTACTATTCCACCTGAACTGGGATGGGACCCGTGTCCTAGCGGAAAGGGTAAATAGGGAGGTGGCAAAGGCTTTAAACTAGTAAGACGGGGGTAGGGATCTACAAGAAATTAAACCAGCCTAAATATAAACAAAACAGGAAAGGAGAGGATAGGAAAGAATAAAGTAAGGGATGACATTGATGGCCAGGAAATAAACAGAGTTATAGAACAGGAGTTTAAAAAGATGGTTAAAAATAAACTGAGAGGAAATGCTATTAAAATGAGTTAAACTGTCTGTACAGCAATGGTCACAGTGTCCGTATTAAAACAGAGGAGCTGTAGGCAATCATGTGTTGCGAGGAACCAGACATAGTAGAGATTACTGAGACGTGGCTACAGAAAAATCAGGACTGGGAATTAAGCATTGCAGGGTATAAGATATTTATAAAAGACAGAGAAGGAAAAAAGGGAGGTGGTGTAGCTGTAACTTATTAGGGATAACATAATGGCAGTAGAAAAAGTGACACAGCTATCAGCAAGACAGAAATAGAATCCATGTGGATAGAGATGAAAGATAATAAAGGATCAAACACATTAATAGGACTAGTCTACAGACCACCTAATAGTGGAAGGGAGGTGGAGGAAGAAATATGCAAACAAATTAGGGATATAAGTAAAAAGCATAGAATAATAATCATGGAGGATTTCAACTACCCCGATATTAAGTGGACAGAAGCGGTAGGTAAAGGGGATAAGGGAATGGAGTTCCTACAATGTATACAGGATTCCTTTCTAACCCAATATGTAAGAAGCCCAACAAGGGAGGATCTAGTAATGGGGAATGAATTAGAGCAGATAAGAGAAGTAAAAGTAGGGGAATATCTAGGCAATAATGGCCATAATATAATATGCTTTAAGTTAATAATTGAGAAGGACATAAGTATGACAAAGACCAGGGTAATAGATTGGAGAATAGCTGATTTTGAGGGGCTGAGAACAGAACTTGGGAAAATAAAATGGACAACAATATTGGCAAAGAATGACATAGAACAGCAATGGGAAACATTTAAAACAGTCTTCAACAGAGTCCAGGAAAAATATATTCCCCGAAAAAACAAGAACAAGCTGAAGTGGGGCTTTCGAGCTCTACTATAATAAAAGGATTAAGAAGGGGTCTCAGGGAATCGAATGAGCTAATTGGCCTTTTGCAGTAGTCAGCTTTTTCTAAGTTGCTTCACTGACAGTTGAGATAACGCTAAGAATAACATGTTGATTTTGCAGTAGTGTTAGAATGATTAACGACTGCCAGCTGTGTAACTTGGAGACAACAGTGTTAGAATGGTTAACGACTGAAAGATGTGTAACTTGGAGACAATTGCAAATAGCAGAACAGTGAGTTGGAAGTAAAGAGGCCTAGAGGGGCAGGAAAGCAGCACAATGAGTCAGAAGTACAATGTTGGTGAGACCCCATCTGGCATAAACAAAGGTCATACTTGCAACAACAGCTTGCGGTGATAATGGACATATGCTTTTCTGGTAATAAAGGCGCTACCTTATTGTAATGCGGCATAGGCAACCAATCAGTAAATGTGCACGCGGGACGAAACCCAATCAAATTGTTAAGATGGGTCGTTCACAAGGCTAATCATGTACCTATATTTTGTATAAAAGACTGCTTAAAACTTTGTATCATCGGAGAGAAGCTTGGCTAGACCAATAGCCAGTTGTCTCCCCACCGGTGCGAATAAAGACTGCTTGAATCTTCGACCATAGACCTGGTGTTGAGTGTTTATTTCAAATACTCCACTTCAATTGGCGTAGTTGGCAGGATCTCAAACGGACGGCAGACACCGGCAGACGGATGCATGTCAACCACATGAGTACGTTTAAAATTACCACGCATAGTTAGGACAATGTAGATGTCTGCTATGTGTCGGCTGCCCGAGAGATCCGAATCTACAGGTCTGAACAAGACTCCATGCAGTTTATGGATAACAACCCCAGGTAAAATGACTGTACTAATATTGTGTTATCTAGATTGAATTGGTACCGTAACATTGCGAAATTCGATATAGGTTGCAAGTACCCGTCTCACTCGGGAGGAGTCTGGGAAAACAGAGATACCTCTGACAACAAATTGCTGGTATAAGTTGCAAGTATCCGTCTCACTCAGAAGGAGTCTGGGAAAAAGAGAGAAACCTCTGACAACAAATTGATGGTATAGGTTGCAAGTAATGGTCTCACTCTGTAGGAGTAAGTAAGAGACGTACCGCAGACAACAAATAATAAGTTGCAAGTAATGGTCTCACTCTACAGGAGTAAGTAAGAGACGTACCGCCGACAACAAATAGCCATGGGAAGTGAAAAACTCGAGTGGGGACCGGAGGGGTCTTTGACACTGTACCTAGTGGACAAAAATCGCAAACTAATTGAAAAAATGATTAAACAAAATTGGAAAGCAGACGACACACCCGCTGAACAAAGAAAATGGTGGGAGTCAGAAAAGAAACAAAAAGAGGAAAAAGCCCTCGTTTTAGTTACTCGTGCGTATTATGAATTAAGTAGATGGACTAGACTATGGACTGAGAAACGACGGAGCAATGATCAACAGACAGTAGGTGTGATGGCAACAGCACCCATGAAGGCACACGAAGAGGACGACGATGATATAAAGTGGGGAGACTTAGGTAGAGATTGGGCCAAAGAAGAGAAATGGGGAACATTGTGCAAAGCCGTTAACGGGGTCTGGGCAGACAAAAAAAACAGGGTTGGTAAAAACAGACCCCATTGTAGTACCAGGCCCGTCCATAACGCACACTGACAATATACCTGGACAAGAGTCCCACAGGGATTTCACAATAGTCCCAACATATTTCACCGGGTAATGAGCCAAGCATTGGAGGACTTGGATCTGACCCGATATAAAAGCACCCTGGTACAGTATGTAGACGACCTCTTGATCGCATCCAAAAGCCAGGAAGGACACATGGGAGCACTACTGTGCACTCTACAAACATTGGAACAAGCTGGCTTTAAGGTAAACCCCAAGAAATCTCAGGTGGGACTCACCCAGGTGCGATACTTAGGACACAAAATAAGTCAAGGATCCAAAACCTTACCCATGGACCGAAAGATAGCCATAAGTGGCATGCTAAGACCACTTACAGTAAGGGGAGTACGAAAGGTACTAGGGTTGTTTAATTATTGCTGGAACTTTATACCCCATTTCACAGCTATTGCAGAACCCATCCAAAAACTGGTGTATTTGTTTCAGCTCCACCCACTTTTCTGTATAGAGAGCTAAAAGCTGTTTAACCCTTTGAAGAATTGTCTTGAACGATGGACAAGTGTGTGCTGTTTTAAGTTTGTTAATTGTTTTACAAAAGATAAGCTTCAGCCTTGAAGTTACAGTTGCCAATGTGCCTGGAGGAAAATGAATTTGAATGTTTACAAGGCATGGGTGATTGTTTCTTTGTTAATGTGACTGTGGCTTCTTCCTTTCTTTTTCAAATGATATTGGTTAGTTTAAGAAATTGATCTGGATTGAATTGGAGTTATGAGGTTAATTAACCTATTAAAACCAGACTTTTATTGTGGCCACGGTGAAATTCTGGTTGGTGTAAATTTGTGTGGAAGCTACTAGTTCCGGATATGTGGCAAAAACACATCAACAATTTGGGGAAATTTTTGACTAATTGCAAGTATGGGGGACCAGGAAAAAAAAGGGAAATGCTATTGTGCGGAGTTGCTTCACAGAATGTTTAGGATATCTCATTTTAAAGGTACAAGACTTTGCAAAAGTAAAGATTTACTTGAAAGCTATGAAGTTGTGTGACCAAACCTGACAGTGATTGATGTCTGTGTTTGTCTTCTTTTGAAATGCAAAAGAAAGAAGTTAACTCTTTTCACAAGCAGCTGTGAACTCTGTTTTTAACTCCACAAGCAGATGTGGGTTTTGTAAACATTTTGGACATTGTTAAATTTTTAAGTTTTAAATTTGAGTGGATTGATGAATTAACCCATTTGGCTCTTAGGAAAGCCGCAATGGATTGTCTGTTTTTCTTTTAAGCAGGGGGCCAGATTACTGTTGATGGTGCAAGATTACCAGCTCCAGGATGGGGAAACTCCTGTACACATTGAGCACTTTGATGCTCGTAGTGGATGGGATTGAACTATATCAGGAATCACGTCAGCTCGGAAACAGCACCAATGGAACCATAATGTGCGGGTTAGGTTGATTTGGCTATGATAAATTGACCCTTAGTGTTAGGGGGGTATTAAATATGTGGGGTTATGGGGATAGGATGGGATATGTTAGGGGGAATTAAATACGTGGGGTTACGGGGGTAGGGTGGGATATGTGTACTGTGGGGATTAAAGCAGGGACAGGGTACTGGATTTGGATGATCAGCCATGATCGTATTGAATGGTGGAGCAGGCTCGACGGGCCGAATGGCCTACTCCTGCTCCTAGATTCTATGTTTCTATGTTTCTATAACCTCACTGGATACAGGGTTTTCTGTTGTAAATGAGATGAATGTAACATGTCATAATTGGACGGTGAGTGTAATGGAGCAGAGGGTGCATGAGGGGCAAAGGATTTGTTTAAAATGCTCAAATAAGACTACTCCGAACGGGACGATCCTAGAACCTGGGTTTGCACCGGGTGATACCACAAATAACCTGAGATTGAGGAAGGCAAGAGGATTCGTAGCTACCCTGTTAATTGATGGGACAAGTTACTGTTGGACACATTTCTGGTCAAGTAATCACACAGGAGTATATATGTGTGTAAGCAGAAATTTCTTCCACGATGATCCTCAAATTAAAAATCGTTATGATAATATTCAATGTCCTGATCAGTCCAAAGAAGCCATTCAATTAAAGGCGAAAGAGAAACCAATGCCACCCGATGAGGGGAGTGAAAAGTGACCCATCCCATTCCCTGCTCCAATTAACGGATTGGTGTTGGTTCCAAGTGAGTTGTCAATGTTACATGATGTTGTATTAGATGCAAGGGAGGTTATTATCAATATGTCTCGTATCTAACAGTACTATGTGTATTAAACCTAAAAAGATGGTAAAAATCGGGAACAGAACTATTCTGCCTTTAATGGATCAGAATCCGATGCATGTTAAGGCATCAACCAAGATAGATGATTTGGGGAAATACGTGTCCATTTTTGGATATGGGTTACCTTGGATGAATGAAAATCTCACTGAGTTTGTGAAAGGGATTGGAAAAGTGAGATATTTCGGAGTGTCCCACAGAATAATTAAAATTGCCCTTAATGTTAGCGGGATAGCCTTACCCGAGCGATGTGATAAACACACAACGGGATTATGGGAGAATTTATTAAAGAAACAATTAATAGAACCACAAGGGTGATTAAATAGGAAAAAGAGGGGGGTCCTAGAAATGGCAGGAGCAGGGTATGCGGCGGGGGTGGCAACTGTTAACACCTTTGACATAAGCAGTATAGACCATGAAGTCCAAGACTTAGCTCAATGCTTAAGGACCCGTCTGAAGAAGGGTAACGATCTGACTCCCCGGTTATCAGGAACAGGGGAAGAAATCGCGAGACAGATGCTGCAGGTCGAGGAGATCCTAGAGCCTCATGCCCAAACCATTAATAAGATAAGTGCCCGACTAAATGATTTAACCCAAGAAAGATATAAGGAACTCGTATGTGCCATGTACAGCACATGGTTACTAGGGAATATCCAACATAATATAAACCAGATGAAACAGGGTAAGATACCCGATTGGATAAGTAATGATCAGTTGTCCAAATGGACACGCGACGGTATTGCCCTCTGCGATGTTCGGAAGACAACACAAGTGTTCTTATCTCCAAGTAATTGCATTACTAAAAAGCTGAAACTGATAGGTATGATTCTATCTATTCCACAAATAGAGGGTTCGGAGGTCGAACCTCTGTGGGCAGTACAGAATATAGGTGAAATACAAGGTCAATTCCAGGTAAAATTCCACGATACGTCCCCTTATGCGGTAAAACAAAGTGACACATTCCAAGGGGTGCAAATCGACGGTTGCACTCAATATTTGGATGTGGTAGTGTGCGCACACCCCATGGAGGGAGGGCAACGCACGACGTGCGGGTTCACTCAGACGGTTAATTGCACATTGGAAATTAGTCCCCTCAGTCATAGAGGAACTGAGATGGCAGTCCGAGATAATGGGACATACTGTATATCTACTAAAGAAAATAAGTACAATCATGGTGGTACTGAATGTGCGATCCCACAACCTAACTTCTGTTTTATGCCTAAAACTGTGATCAAGCTAGGCAATCGATACCTATTCCCACAACGAGAGGAACACGCGGAGAACATCACCTTAAACAACCCGAGCTGGGATGATGAAATGAAACAATATGAGATACCGAGTTGGCAAGACTTTCCACGTCTCAAAGAACACTTGACTCAATTGAAAAAGGACACTGAGAAGAGCATATGACATTATCATGAGATCCTGGAAGATTCCAAACAGCATTCGGAGGACATCGAAAAAACCCTGAAAGACACTCGATGGTGGGAACGTGTATGGGATTGGGGAATGAGTGTTAATATCCATGCATGGATTCATATATTCTCTCATGTGTTAGTGGTCACCCAGCTAGGGTTGGTTGTGGGATGGGGAATTGAGGCATGTGTGGCAGGTAGAAAGAAACTGAGGAAGAGAAAAGCAAAGGCTTTAATTATGGAACAGCGAAAATTGTTATCCGAACACCCTGAAATATTGTGAGACATAGGTCACATCCCGAGTCCCCCAAACCATGTGGCTGATCACCACAAAATGGAGCAGGGGACACATGATGCAGTAGAATTAGGGTGGTAGTCTTGGGCCGGGTAGCCAAGTACCAAAAGGGGGGACTGAAGTGGGGCTTTTGAGCTCTACTATACTTAAAGGGTTAAGAAGGGGTCTCGGGAATCGAATGAGCTAATAGGCCTTTTGCAGTAGTCAGCTTTTTCTAAGTTGCTTAACTGGCAGTTGAGATAATGCTATGAATAACATGTTGATTTTGCAGTCGTGTTAGAATGATTAACGACTGCAAGCTGTGTAACTTAGAGACAATAGTGTTAGAATGATTAACGACTGAAAGATGTGTAACCTGGAGACAAATGCAAATAGCAGAACAATGAGTCGGAAGTAACGAGGCCTAGAGGGGCACGAAAGCAGCACAATGAGTCAGAAGTACAATGTTGGCATAAACAAAGGTCATACTTGCAACAACAGCTTGCGGTGATAATGAACATATGCTTTTCTGGTAATAAAGGCGGTACCTTATTGTAACACGGCATAGGCAACCAATCAGTGAATGTGCACGCGGGACAAAACCCAATCAAATTGTTAAGATGGGTCGTTCACAAGGCTAATCATGTACCTATATTTTGTATAAAAGACTGCTTAAAACTTTGTATCATCGGAGAGAAGCCTGGCTAGACTGATAGCAGGTTGTCTCCCCACCGGTGTGAGTAAAGACTGCTTGAATCTTCAAACGCAGACCTAGTGTCGAGTGTTTATTTCAAATACTCCACTTCAAAGCTAAATACTAATGAGACACCATGGATGAAAAAGCCATAAGGGCAAAATTGAGGGTAAGGAAAGAAGCATACATTAAGAGAGTAGGTGTAAAGGGTAGCTATTCACAGTGGCAGAAGGTGGGTAGTGGTGTTCCACAAGAATCAGTGCTGGGATCACTGTTGTTCACAATTTATATTAACAATTTAGACTTTGGAATCAAAAACGCAATTTCTAAATTTGAGGATGACACAAAATTGGGGGGGGGGGGCGATAGTCAATACTGAGGAGGACTGCAACAAATTACAGGAAGACATTAATAAACTTGCAGAATGGGCCTATAATTGGCAAATGAATTTCAACATAGATAAATGTGAGTTATTACATTTTGGTAGGAAAATAGGGAGGTCACTTATTACTTGGAGGTGCAAGTCTGAGTGTGGGGTAGAGGAACAAAGGGATCTCGGAGTACAAATACACAAATCATTAAAAGTAGCGACACAGGTTAACAAGGCCATAAAAAAAAACAAGCACTAGGGTTTATTTCTAGAGGGATAGAATTGAAAAGTAGTGAACTTAAGCTAAACTTGTATCGAACCTTGATTAGACCACACTTGGAGTACTGCGTACAGTTCTGTTCGCCATATTATAAAAAGGATATAGAGGCACTGGAGAGGGTACAGAGAAGATTTACAAGGATGATACCAGAAATGCGAGGTTATACATATCAGGAAACAATGAACAGGCTGGGTCTCTTTTTTCTTGAAAAGAGAAGGCTGAGGGGGTGACCTAATAGAGGGCTTTAAAATTCTGAAAGATTTTGATATAGTAGATACAGAGAGAGTGGCCAGAATTTTCCCATAAAATAACGGGTGGGTTTGGAGTGTGGGGGCAGTTAAATTGTTAAAAAATGGGATTCCAGACCTGATCCCACCTCCTCTGGTTTTGCCGGAGGCAGGACATGGGGCAGGTGACCAACACGCTCCCAAGGGGCGTTACCTCAATTTAAATATTGTAATGAGGCTGGAAGCCTTTTTTTCCCTGTCCATTTTGAATTTAACTGCCTGGGGACGGTTTTCACGCAATTCATGACTCAACTCAATTTTACCCGGCAGTTAAACCAAGGTGGGGACTGCTGCATCCAAGAGCAAAGTGGCTTTATACCTACCTCCTGGATCCAGGGGCCCGACCATACTCACTCCCGCAATCAAAGACCCCCCCAACTAGGCCACCGATCGCATTCCCAGGCCTCCCCCACATCACCCCACATGCCTCCCCTCCCAACGATGATGATGATGAGGCCGGCCACGATCCTCCAGTGGCCGGCCCCAATCCTCCGGCCCCTCTGCCGATCCTCCGCGCCCCCATCCCGATCCCTGGCCGACCTCCCACCGATCCACAAACCCCAAACCCCCCCCGCAATCCCTGATCCCTGTGATCCCCGATTCGCCCCCGTGATTCCCGCTTGCCTCCCAGCCTCCCCGATCCCCGACCACCCCCCATCGCTTGCCGATCCCCGATCTCCCTGATCCTCAATCCCATGCCGATCCTGAAACCACCCCACCTCCCCCGCTGATCCTCTCTCCCTGCTCCCGATTCCCGTCCCCAAACCCCCCACCCCCTGCCCCCCCCGCCGATTGCCTACTCCCCTCCCGCGATCCCTCCCCTGGACCGACCCCTCGTAACTGAGGCCTACCTGCTCGCAGCCAGCCAACCTCTCAAGCTGGCTGGCTGCGGGCGGGAAACCGAGGCCTCCCATTCAAATTAAATCCTGCAGGTAAAATCAGCAGGGCCTGCGGGAAACCCGACCTCCAGGGTTTCCAGCCCGTCTCGGACTCCAAAAACCCGCCCCCAAACCGCCTCCCCGAATAAAATTCCGGCCAGTGTTTCCACTTGTTGGGAAGAGCATAACTAGAGGCCATCAATCTAAGATAGTCACCAAGAAATCCAATAGGGAATTCAGAAGTAACCTCTTTACCCAGAGAGTGGTGAGAATGTGGAACTCGCTACCACAGGGAGTGGTTGAAGCGAATAGTATTGAAGCTTTTAAGGGGAGGTTAGACAAGCATATGTGGAAGAAGGGAATGGAGAGTTACTCTGATAGATTTAGATGAGGAAAGACGGAAGGAGGCTTGAGTGGAGCATAAACACCGTCATGGATTGGTTGGGCCGAATGGCCTGTTTCTGTGCTGTTTTTCCTGTGTAATCCTATGTAATCCTATGTATTCGCACAGTGCAAACAAATTTTAAACCAACTGTTCTGACTACTCATTCTTTTTTTGTCATCTCAAGTACTTACTAATTGAAATTGTGATCATGGTTTTCACCCGACCAGAAGTGCGGAATCCCCTAAGATTTGTGACAAAGGGCTACACATCGCAGTTCTTCAAACTAGGGTCCTCAGACTATGGCCGGCCCATGAGAGAATCCCAGATAGACAGCAAGGCCATCAGATTTCTGTCCATCTTTCATTAGTTTTGTATTTTTCCTTATCTATTGACTTACAAGCATGTTATTTCTGTTGCTGTATACTAATAAATTGCATTTTTTGCAATGATAGCTCAGTTTTCCTTTGGGTATCTGACTCTATCTTCAGATGTTAGCGCGGGGGCGTGTCATTAACTGCAGGAAAGCCCATAGAGACATTTGAAAACCATTGATATAAATCAGGATTTATTATATCAGGTAAAAGGTTTGTTTCAAGACTTCAGTTTGGAAACAATACAAAGGCAATAGTCTGCATTGGAAGTATTTTCCCGTTACAGTATTGTGTTATGTTAAGGAATGTAGTATTGCTGATTTAAAGTCACAAAACGTGTTTATTTTTGCAGCTGGTAATAGTGTTGATTTATGATCTTACCACACTCATGTTATTCCATTCTGTGCGAGTAAAAAACATAGAATAAATCATCTGTTATAATAGAAATTGTTTACCAATTTGTGAGACAGAATGATATTTCCTTGCAAATACATTCTAAGTCAACTGCTTGCACGTTATCTCAATATTGTGGAAGTTGGATTGGCTGATTGACAGGAATTCATTCTGCTAGCAGTTGGCAAAATCCCTAGAAAGGCTAAATTAGCATTTTCTAGAAAGAATTTTGATGACTTTGAATTGTAGCTTAAGTTTATGTAGATCACTGGAAAAGTATATGCTGTTCAAGAATGATCTTTCTATGATAAATATCAAATACTGTAATTAATCCCGACTGTTGGATCGGACTGCAATACACAGAGGGCAGAAAACATATGAATGTCTTCAGTTTCTAAAAGGGAATCTAAATCAGATAAGCTGCAATGTAGACTCATTTTTTTTACACCAGAACACGCAATATCGACCAAATAAGATTGCTCAGTCAATTGATAGCAAAGTAAAAAAAGTAAGTTAAAAAGTTCCAGTACAATCTAAAGTACAAGTTACTCATTTATTTGCCCGAATGAAAACCATGGGAAAGTCTACTAGAAATTGCCTGGGTTATCTGCAGGCAGGCAGCAAATTTGATCCAACTTCTGAGGTCTTGGTTGTTATAGATTGTACCCTCCGAGGAACTTGTACAGTAACAAAGCCCCATGCTTTAATTTCACCTTATCGTAGAAACAGTCCTATCTGGAAGAGGTTTTGGCAGGTTCCGCAGTTGTTCAAAAAACTCTTCCAAATCTCATTTAGTATCTACTCTCCACTGCAGTGCAATATTGTAAATCAAATTACGTTAAAGGTATGGCTGCAGGCTGGTATTTAAAGCAAACAAAAACAATTGGAAACAAATTGTTTAGTAGGCTGCGCAAAAATAGGACATTGTGCTCACCTCAGCATTTAGTTTAATCATTAATTCAACTAATAGGACAGTTCTTCAGGCATCCTTGAATCCACCATGTAATTCATAAATTGAAAGGCAAGAGCAATCTCTCCTTACTGTACTGAGCCTGGACTATTTCTAACGGAGCTTATTAATAAGCCCCAGTGTGCTGCTAGCATGCCTACAATGTGTTTAAAATGTTAATGGGGTAGATGCGGAGAAACCTTTTCCTCTGGTGGGGGAAATCATGAATAAGGGGATATGATACTAAAATGAGAGCTAGGTCATTCAGGAGCAAAGTCAGGAAGCACTTTTTCACACACAAAGGGTAGAAGAAGTTTGGAACTCTCTCTCCCAAAAGGCTGTGGCTGCTGGGACAATTAAAGCTTTCAAGATGGAGATAGATAGATTTTTGTTAGGTAAGGGTATCAAGGGATATGGAGCAAAGGTGGGTAAATGGAGTTGAGCTGCCGATCAGCCATGATCTAATTGAATGGCAGAGCAGGCTTGAGTGGCTGAATGGCCTACTCCTGTTCGTAATGTTGCTCTGTTCCTCTGTTCCTAAAAGTACAAATAAGTCTATTGCAGGTATGTGCATGCAAGTGAAGTATAGACTTTGCACTCATTTGGTTTGCCCTTTGATTTTTTTAAAATAGTAATGTAAATTGATGGACAGAGACGGACACAATTAAATCAGACTCTTTCTCACTGGGTATATTAATCCCCAATTTAATTAAAATAAACTGGAATGAGAATCTAATAAAGCATAACAAATATACTTGCAGCAAAATTTAAAGCATGTTCATACACTTGTAGTTCTAAAAAATACTGTGCAAAAAAAAATCCTTGCAACATATCCATGTTAATATGCTAATCACAAATCCTTCCCTTGGTTGGCATAAAACCCCATTTATGCTTGAACAAGGATTCCACATGACCTGAACTTTCCTGTAGAGATGGTTCATCTATATTTTTCATGTATTTCTTTGTTAGTTTCCCTATGTTTCCTCCTCTATACTGTAGAATTCGCAATATATCGCGATTTTATTAATAAGGAGAAAACACAAAGTTTCGTTCAAACAGCTTTTATTTCAGTAGAATGCTGGCAGGTTTAAAGTGGACACAAGCAGCCTGTAAAATGGCCACCGCACCTCGTGACAGAACATTCTAGACTTTTCAACAGGCAGACAAGATGGCGTTTCCAATAAACATTTGTGCAAGATCGATTAAGATTCAGCACAGTGAAGATAATACACGAGACATTATGGGTTTGCAGTATACACATAGATACTGAAATCGGTCTCCCAGGTACAAAGGAAAGCCATTGTACCGAGGAATCAAGGGCCCATCCAAAAGACATTAATATGTAAAATCCCAACGACTCTACGATGAGAGAGCCGTTAGCAGGTAGTTATACAGGACACTTGGAAGCCCCAAACCCCTCCAGGGAGAACACCGACCGATTTAACAATGGGAGAAATATTAACAGGTACTCAGACATTTACGAGTAGCCCCGAAACCCATTAAGAACGGAGATCACCCATACAAGACATTTGAGCGCCAGACCCTAAACAAAAGAATGGACATTATAGTTGGGCGGGAAACGGAAGATTTTGCACTATAATTGCAGGCTCCAAACCGTCCATTCTCTCTCTTGCTCCTGTGCTTTTATCCGGTCGATTCGTAACCTCGTGGCTGCTCCTGTGTACTCGTAGTTGGGCTCGCTCCTGCTTGCCTGTTGCCTCTTCTGAAAAGACTGTTGAACTTTCTGATCCGTTCGGATCTACCTCGTGTCGCGTAACGAAGACCTATGTTGGTAACTGGCAGCGGAACCGAAGGCCCGAGATGAGATGAGATGAGATGAGATGAGAAGAGAGGAAGACCATATCCATCGCCACGGTCAGTAAATCCCGACCGCGCCTGTAGGTCGATTAGCCAAGTTTTCCTCGCCAGGAAGACTTCTTCGAACTTATAACGAAACATATTGCATCGATGATAACTGGACTGTGCCCAAAGTAACTGGAACGTGAAAACATATCGTATCGACGATATTGACAACTGTGCTCGAAGAGTACCTGTTAAGCCAACCAACACAGGTCTTCACCACAGCAGACGGTCCAGCCTGCTAGCCGGAGCAGTAAAAGCAAGTAAACAAGTGGGACCAGGAGATCTCCTGACCGACACGTGGGTGCTGCGGTGAAAAACATCCGATCAGCTATTCGGAATTTCTCCGAGTTATCACGAGTGGTGAGCATGAGTCTCGAGATCCTACGAATCTAGTTTAGGATAGATATTGATAGGGGAGGGTTTAAGGATTAAGGATATTTGTAATGTGTGCCCCTATTTACTTTGTGCCGTTCGTTCCTCGTTTCCCTAAGATCGACTATATAACTGTTTGTAAGATTGTACTGTCATTAATCTGTGCTTATGACATGTATTTCATAATCTTAAGTATCATGCAATAAAGATTTTCCATTTCGTACCATTCAAACCAAGTCTACATGAGTTTTATCTCCATTACTGCTCTCGCATCTAAGTCCAGTGTCTAGAACCGTAAGGGAGAGTGATTCGAACCACTCACAGGTGTGTCTAGTGTTCCCAGACTGGCTGGAGACCAGAACAGGCAACAAGGCCTAGACCCGCACTGACATACAGGCTGCACAGAGCCGCGTGAATCTCACAGGCTGCGAGACACGCAGGGTCAGGAATCCCTTACAGAAAATGGCGACCGCGGCAGGACACTGGCAGCGAGAGGGTAGTGTGTTAGATTTTGGAATGACTGTACGAAATGTTATGCAGGAAAAGATAGCGGATTATGTGTTTGGAAAGGTTAATCTAACTAAGAAATGGATAAGTGAATTGTTAGCGGATAAGAGCCCACTAGAGGCAGCTGAAAGGTGGACAGATAGTAAAGAACATAGAAAGACACTTGAGAAAGCAGTCTGGCTTATGTGTTACAAAAGGCAGGTTCAGATTTCAAACCAGACCATTACAGCGCTAGTAGCTCGAATCAGTCATTTAGAGGGAGAAATGGAGGAGAAGGTTTCTGGAGGGGAGGTGCTCATTAAGAATTTAAATGAGTTACACCAAGAAAGCCAGGAAGTCTCCAGTCACCTTAAAACAAGGATAGATTATCTCGAGTGCCAGGTCACTGAGGCAAAATTGAATGAGAGCAGGTTAAAGGAAAGATGTAACCGCCAAGCTGCCCAGATAAGAACTCAAGAAGAGAGCTTAATGGGGGTTAGGGCGGCATATAAGTTGGCCCTTGAGGATAAGTTTCAGGGAGCCGATCATAGCGCCTGCCAAAGGGAGATAGAGCACCTCAAAAAGGCCGTGAACAATGCGAACGGCATGGTGTGCCTTATCAATCCGTCGGCGCACCAGCCGCTAGTAAATGAGAGATTTAGAAAATCCCCACCAAGTAAAGCAGAAGAAGTAGTAGCCACTGCGCCCTCCGCGCCACCCAGCTATTCAGAAACCTGGGTTAGGGAGGAAGCAATGGAAGAAACAAAAGAGCCCATTGAAAAGGAAGTAGAAAAGGGATCGTTGTATCCAGTAACGGGTATTAAAAGGGGCCCAAGCAGAAACGGTGGGGAAGAACCGGGGGATCTCCTCGGACAGCTGGTGTTGCCTCACAGTTCACATCAGCTGAGAGCTATGATAAATCACGTACGGAAGCTGACCGAGGCAGACGACCCTTCCGTACATTTCAGAGAAGTTGAGCAAGCCGCAGCCATTAACGGCTGCGATGATGGGGAGACAGCAAAAATGCTGCTGTTCTCATTAGACAGCTCGGTCCTTCAGTGTCTCTCAGGCGAGAGCAAGAGGGGAACCAAGAGTTATGAGGAATTAAAGAATGAGGTCCTGGAAGTGTTGGGGGCGAACGACGAAGGTCCGTTTGCTAGAGTGGGACAGACAGTGCAGATGGAGGGAGAACCCCCGAAGGTTTTTGCCGACAGGCTGTGGCCAGTATATGAGCGCAGCTGTCTAGGTGCGCCCGAGCGCGAAGATGTGGAAGGTTTAGCTTTAACTCATTGGCTTAGGTGCATAATAGCCAACAGTTTACCAGCCGTCAGAGAGCAGGCAAAAGCATGGTTTGATCCCAATGACCCCAACATTACGGAAGAGTCGGTCTTGAATCGACTCACGTTAGGTTATCGCAATATAAGGGGTATGGCAACACGTCCCCTTAAGGGAAGAGTACATGAGGTACGACCCGCAGCCCCGTATCAAAGAGAGTGGCATCAGGAGGGTAATCGCGCCCCACAGGCAAGTAATGCTTGTTACGGGTGTGGGAAGACAGGGCACTGGCGCAAGCATTGCAGGAACCCTTGGAAGGATTCCAAGGATAAAAATCCCGCGGTCCGAGCCCAGGCGCCTGTCCCGGCTAAGGAAGCCAAGGCACCCACCCCTCCCGACGACCTCGAAGCAGTGTTAGGAGCCATGCGCAAGCTGGTCTTGAATGCGCGTGGACAGGTGGCGGTCGCAACCGGCCCCGTAGGTGCCGCAGGACCGTCTAATAGTACCCCATGACTAGAACCAGCACAGCCCGTCTACCTGTGTCCGCTTAGCTATGATGCGTGGAGGCGACCTGTGGTGGAGATGGAGGTAGAGAAACAGAAGGGTAGTTATTTGTTGGACACGGGAGCTTCTTGCACCATAATCCATACAGATAACCCTTTTGACTCGCCGCTATCTACCAAGGTCCCATTCACGTTAGCAGGGTTCACAGGAAAAGAACAGGCTGGCACGTTTTCCCTTCCGCTATCCATTCGTTTAGGAACACTTCGCCTTAAGTGGAAGTGTATACTGATGGCATGGCAAAAGGGGGGTGGAAGAGGTATTCTCGGGTCCGATCTCCTAGCGGGACACGGGATCCTCGTGGACCTCAGAAATCACTGTCTCTGGGGGGCTAAAGGTGAAAAGGGCGAGGTGATAGTGATTCCGGGGGAGGAAGAAACAGGGGTCCTGTGTACCGTACAGCCATCCGGAGGCTACGACCTCAGGCTTATGGTCGCAGATGTCCCAACGGACATGCAAACGTACGTGTCAGATAATATGCACGCGTTTGCAACCCACAAGCACGATTGTGGGAGAGTGGTCGGGTTTGAGGTCAGCGTAGATGGGGACCCCATGACCCGACCCCAAAAGCAGTATAACTTCCCCAAAGAAGCCGAACCCGATATGGAGACAGCAATGTCTTCCTTGGTGCAGCAGGGCGTGTTGAGGCCGATAGCCACACACGTGAACTCCCCATTATGGCCGGTTAGGAAGCCGGATAATTCGTGGAGAGCCACGGTGGACTACAGAGTCCTTAACAGTAACATTCCCGCCTGCGCGCCCACAGTAGCAGCAGTTGCTGACCTAATAGGGAGCATCCCAGCGTCCGCGACCACGTTCACGGTGCTGGATATCTCGAACGGTTTTTGGTCCATCCCGCTGCGGCGAGAGGACCAGTACAAGTTTGCCTTTACTTTCAAAGGACAACAGTACACATGGAACTGTCTGCCACAGGGTTTCCACAATAGCCCCAGTATTTTTCATCAGTGTATGGCAGGAAGTTTAAAGGAGTTTAGTCAGCCCAATCAGATAGTACAGTATGTGGATGATTTGCTCCTATTTACGGACTCAAGGGAGGAGCACGGACCACTACTGGACGAGTTATTGGAGCTGTTAGCGAGAAAGGGTTTTAAAATAAACCCTAAGAAAGCACGTATCGGTCAGCGGGAAGTAAAATTCCTGGGACTGACCATACGCGCTGGGGAAAGAGCCATAGACAAAGCAAGGAGGGAGTCGGTGCAAGAATTACCGATTCCCAACAACGTGAGGGGTGTGAGGTCCTTCTTGGGACTGACCGGTTACTGCAGGGATTTTATCGAAGATTATGCGGCCACAGCGGCGCCGCTCCTCCGACTCCTCCATAAGGGGGTGGAGTGGCTTTGGGACGAGGGCTGCCAAGCAGCCTTCGAGAAGTTAAAAAGGGATCTGCAGACCGCGCCAGCCTTAGGGGCCATAGATGGGGGGAAGGAGTTTTTCCTGGAGGTAGCTGCCAGCGGAGACAGCTTAAGCGCCGTGCTGCTCCAAGAGCGTCACGGCAAGCTGAGGCCGGTTGTCTATTCATCCAGGGTATTAACGGATGTGGAGAGAAGTTTCTCCAATTGCGAAAGGCACCTTTTAGCCACGCATTGGGCTGTGAAAAGATCAGCGATCTTCACAGGGCTCTCTCCCATCACTCTCCTCACACATCACACACCAACTAAGATGCTTCTGGATGGGAGGATTAAAGACGGGACCGTAAGCAGCGCACGCATTGCGCGTTGGACCCTTCTTCTCTCCCAGTTGGATCTTAGAGTAAAAGGTCTTTGCGAGCCCAGGCTTGCGGCCAATTTGGTATACCCCGGTACAGCCCACCGGTGTTCGGTGGAAGGGGTATGGGACGTCAACATAGGTTTACGGGCCGGGATACATCCCACTGGGCGCGAGATTTATGTTGATGGGTCTAGCACAGTGTCTGCTGGCGAGCGACTCACAGGGTGTGGAGTTTATGACCCTGCGGCAGACCTTGCCCTGGCGATCAAGCTCCCTAGCACTATGAGCGCGCAGCAAGCTGAGCTGTCTGCCGTGGTGTACGTTGTGACCCACCCAGACATTTTCCCAACCCCATACACGATTTGCTCGGACAGTATGTTCACCTGCAATTCGTGTACGGAATACCTGGCCATTTGGTCCCGCCGCGGATACACCTCCGCGGACGGGCGACCTTTAACGGTGAAGCCCTTGCTGGAAAAGATCTTAGCAGCAGCAGTAGGGGGAGGAAGGAGAGATTTTCATCCATAAGGTGAAAGCTCACTCCTCCACAGAGCCCCGTGGGGAGGGCAACCGGCAGGCGGATGCGCTAGCCAGGGAGGGTGCCCGCGACGGCACTTTCTGGAACCCCTATAGGACCGGACCCATAGCAGCGGTCCGAGGCGGGGACGGGAATCCCGGGAACACCAGGGTAGCATTGCCCCTAGACCTCAAGACCGTCCAAGCCCAGGATCCCGCCCTAAAAGCAGTCCTAAAAACGATTGCTGAGGGGAGGCAGGTAGAAGGTCCGTACAGTACGGCAACCCTCTCAGTTAAGGAAGGCATGCTGTTCCGCGAGGAGCAGTGGGTTGTGCCGCAGCAGCACAGGAGGGAATTCCTCCAGTTGGCTCACGAGGGACCAGGGGCAGGGCACCCCGGGCCCGAGGTTACCTGGCAACGGGTAGAGCAAGCGGGATGGTGGCCAGGGCTCAGGGAACAAGTCCGCGAGTTCTGTGCAAACTGTCTTGTGTGCGCTGCAAACAACCCAGACCCCCAGAAAAGGAAGGTGCCCATGGGACACGTAAGAAGGGTAGAGGGACCATGGCAGTCGATACAGATCGACTATATAGGACCCCTGCCCACCACCCAGGGAGGTTATAAGTACTGCCTCGTCCTGGTGGATGTGTTTTCCAAGTGGGTGGAAGCCTTCCCTTGTCGAACAGCTACGGCACTGGGTACAGCAAAAATCTTGGTCCGGGAAGTGTTCTCGCGGTGGGGACTCCCCCGTTTTGTGGAGTCAGACCAAGGGAGTCATTTCACCGGCCAGGTGATGCAGAACACCCTCATGCTTTTGGGCATTGAAGGGAAGTGGCACGTAGCACACAATCCCCAGTCATCCGGGATTGTTGAACGTATGAACCGGACCCTGAAGGAGAAATTGAGGAAAGAGACTAGGAACTCGCCCCAAAAATGGGCGGAAGTTCTGCCTTTAGTCCTCATGGGGGTCCGGGCCAGTCAGTCAAAAAGTACGGGGTACTCCCCGCACGAGGTAATGACCGGCAGGCTCATGCGAACCCCCACCCATGTGCTAGCCCCGGTGCTCACTGAGGGTCAGCTCCAAGAGATAAGCAGGGACAAGTTCGCCCAGACTCTCTTGGAGCGCCTGAAGCAAGTTTATGAGCAGGCGGCTGGGAACATGGGAAGGCAGCATCAGGGCAATCGCTTGTTGCTGGAACCCCGCAAAACGCGGGAGTGGGAAGTAGGAGACCAGGTCATGGTCAGAAACTACGCCAGAGTAGGGAGTCTGGAACCACTGTATATGGGACCCTACAACATTGTAGACAAGGCGAGTCCCATGGTTTACGCCGTAAAAGTACCTCGGCGCACTAAGTGGTTCCACATAAACCAATGCAAACTGTACCAGCCAGGTGCGCAGGGGAAAACTACAGGGGTAAATCCCGCCAATGGGAAAGCACAGCCCCAGGTAGGACCACAAGGCACACAGGCAGGCATAGCAGCTTGCATCAGGGGAAGGGACATCCCGGACGATCATGCAGCGTTTTTCTGGAATTGGGGGTTAGATGAGGAAGAATTCAGGGTACCCTGGTCAGATGAGGATAGTGCAGATGAGCATAGTGATGATGACGGGTGGTTCCTGAGGAACGGTCTGGAGGGAATGGGGGCTGTAGGTAGAGATCCACACAGGGTGGACACACAAGCTGCAGGTCCCGAGGACAGGAGGGAGGAGCTAGAGGAGGCAGGGCCAGCCGCTATAGGAGCACAGAGAGTACCGGTGTGGCTCCCAGAGATGTGGCCGCCCGCTTTGAACGTCCAGTCCTCAGGGGAGGCAGAGATCACGAGTGAAGGGCCGCCTGCTGGGCCGAGCAGGGCGGAGCCACGAACTGCCAGCCCCGAGGTTAGGGAGGCGGAGTCAGCAGAGGCGGAGCCGGCGACTGTGATGGAACCCCAGGTCATCCCGATGGAGGTCTCGGAACCCGGTCCGTCCGTCACGGAACCCCCGCCCATAGCAACTCCCCGTAGGTCAAGTAGAGAACCCCAGCCCAGGAGGATGTGGTCATGTCCCCAGACTGCCCCAAGGCGTAAATTTCAGGTTAAGATAACCCGGGTACAGACCGGCCACATCGCAGCAGTAACAGGCTGCGGCAGATCAGAGGGAAGGGTCAGCGCAGCAACAGGCTGCGGCAGATCAGAGGGAAGGGTCAGTGCCCTCCCACCGTCGGGAAGAGCTCGCAGCAGCCTTCTCAGAATTTAAAGGGGCCGCCCTGAGAACGGGCGGCACTGTATAGTAATAAGTTTTAAGTTTTAAGTTTATAGTTCAAGGTTAAGTTTATAGCTTTAATAAGGTTAAGTTTGTAGTGTTTTTAACAGAAAACGATAAAATGATGGGAGCTTTAAAGATAGGTTTAGTTGAAGTTTATTCAGCGAACGTTGAAGTTTACGTGAGGCGAGGTCAGGGGACCCGCTCACCCTTCACAAAAGCCAGAGACTCTTGCGAGGCTGGCTACCTCATTCTATCTGATCACAGGAACCAAGGAAGGATGGAACGAATTCTAGTATTGCTCGTGGCAATCGGATGTGGATTGGCCTATCGAGGCCGCACCAAGGATGTCGTGGTGTTTGGATGTTCCGGGGACACGGCCCCCATCGCGGTGGATGGGACCGGAAGACGGGAGGCAGAGGAGACCAGCACCTATTTCCACAAGGGAAGGTGGCCAGGATGGCTGGGAACGAACTCAACGGAGTATTCCAGCACATCGGGGTTTGCCTACAAAGAGACTTCTTTACTGTGCCCCAAAGTAAGGATCATCGCACCCAGGATCAGCGTCACCGTCGGCAAACGGATTTGTTTGACTTGTAGTGGGAAGGTCCCATTGAGCCGATGGTGGTGGCTGCGAAAGCTGAGCAAAACTATGAGAAACTCTTCGGTCGAGTGGGAACGACTGGGTAATAATACCCATCGGACAATTACGGGGACAGACGGACAAGTGAAAGTCTGTTGGGACAAATGGTGGGAACCGGATGAGGGAATTTATGTATGTATGTGGGGGTCAAAGTACGTTTGCCCCAAAGGCATCTCCATATTTTTTATTAATCAATGGCAGGATAACGGACAGGGGATGAGGTGGGATGCGAGCACCAGGGGGTGCGGAGCCCCATTCTCCCCGATCCCAGTAAATGCCACTGAGCTCATTACGCGCCCACGCAAAGCCCCGCCCACGATTCCGGTGGTTCTAGCTGAGGAAGAAGGGTGCCCTAAAACTAGTAAGGGACCCGGGAATGGTTTGGTACTGGTCCCCACAGACCAGATACTATTTCAGGGGGTACATTACGCGGTGGCCTCGGTGATTTTAAATCTCACTGAGGTACGGTTACCAGAGTGGTGCCCCAAAAAGACGGAACAGTTGTACCAGGTCCTGTTGACCAAGATGTTCAGACAATTTTACGAATTCGATTTCGCGGAAATTGATAAAACAAGTTTGTACACCGCGCCACAGGAAGTTTTGGATCAAGTAGGGAGGCAAAGAAGGGGTTTGGTGAACGATGCGTTCACTGCTTTTAACACAGGTACATCTGTGGTCAACGCTCTAGACAGTGTGGAGCTGCAGACCCAGATTAATGGTTTAAAGACACAATTAAAGGACATTCTAACAGATGAGAATAAAGTGGTAGGGTCGGGTCTACACGAGGACCAAGCCATGACCCTCCATTTAAAGGAAATTATAGCAGAGTTGGAGAAACATGCAAAGACGGTAAATGCCCTGATTAGGGAAGATCGGAATGCATCCGATCAAGCTGCGCAGAACGAGGTGTGCGTGCTTTACGGGGCGTGGTTACTGGGCGAGGGCCGCAGTAATTTGGAGGATTTAAAACAAGGTTTGGTTCCGTCCTGGATAAGTAACAAACACCTACGGGCGCTCCACCCTTTTCAGAACGCATTAAGCCCGTGCCAGCTCAGGCTAGCTTCAGAAGCATACCCAGTCCCCGTGGACTGTGGACGATCGAACCATACCATCATGGGTATAGTTTTACGTATGCCGGTTTTGGGCGACACAGCAAAGCCCGCCCCGGTATATCGGGTAGAGAACATCGGTGTCATTCAGGGGGGAGCCCACATTCGTTATGCAGCGGTTCCACCTTACGTCATCCGCTGGGAGCAAACGATGACAGGTACAGATCTCTCTGGTTGTCGTGGCAGGGGAGCACACATAATACTGTGCCCCCAGCACTTGAATGCCTTTTTAACACCACAGTGCGGGTTCAGAACGACTGGCGCCAAGTCCATGAATTGCACCATGGAGGCAATGGCACAAGATCATGTGCCTCCGCAGGTAGCATACATCGGGGGTGGAACATATTGTGTTACCACTGCAGCGCAACACTACCAGCATGGAAACCGTAGCCGGTGTCCGGTGAGTGACAGCAGTTTCTGTTTTAAACCCAGGGCGGAAGTTCAAGTAGCACAACAGCGAATTATCCCAATCCCTGAACCATCCACTGTTCATCTCACAGTAAAAGAGAATTTCACCGACTTGCAGCGATTCGTCGCGCATTTTGGATACCTCATTCCCCCTCTCCCTGAACACCTCACCAAGCTTTTGAAAGCCGTCGCGGTATCACAGAAACATTTTTATACATTAGAGCAGAAAACTGTCGAAATAGGAACAGACATTCTGGATATAGTAGTTCCACCGTGGTGGAATCTGTTCACCAATATTGAAGTACCTTCATGGATCAGAATAGCCTCCCACATTTTAGTCGTATGCCAAGTTTTCATTGTAGTGTACCTATTGGTTGTACATTGTAAAAGAGACAAACGCCTCACCAAGCATGAAAACACGGGAGAGTGGCGAGAACGTTACGTGCGCGTACACGATGAAAGCACCGTGTAATCGGAAAATGGCGTCACTCCCGCTCGCCACGTGCGCCGCGGAAGTTTGTACTCATATAAGATTTTCAGAGATTGTAAATACGTTGGGAACTCGACATGTTTTAAGAGTTGGTGTTGATTTATTTTGGTGATGGTGTTACAGTTAAAAATGATTGTTTGGTTTTGGGTTTTGTTTCTCCTTTCCCTGAATAAAAGATGAATATACAGGTGATACGAGAGGCATCGGCCTGGTTACGCCGGGAAGGAAAACAAGTGGTGTAAGTGTAAGGGCAAATAATGCCTACGGTGATATAAAATGTAATCTTCTTGGGAAATGAGGACGACACAGAGACCCTAGCTAAGTTAAAATTATGGGATTAATTTACTGGATTCGGAGAGAAATCGAGATAATATTGCTCACCACTATGATTTTTGATACGATAAGCGGAGTTATTCGCATCAACAGGAGGGACTGTAGAATTCGCAATATATCGCGATTTTATTAATAAGGAGAAAACACAAAGTTTCGTTCAAACAGCTTTTATTTCAGTAGAATGCTGGCAGGTTTAAAGTGGACACAAGCAGCCTGTAAAATGGCCACCGCACCTCGTGACAGAACATTCTAGACTTTTCAACAGGCAGACAAGATGGCGTTTCCAATAAACATTTGTGCAAGATCGATTAAGATTCAGCACAGTGAAGATAATACACGAGACATTATGGGTTTGCAGTATACACATAGATACTGAAATCGGTCTCCCAGGTACAAAGGAAAGCCATTGTACCGAGGAATCAAGGGCCCATCCAAAAGACATTAATATGTAAAATCCCAACGACTCTACGATGAGAGAGCCGTTAGCAGGTAGTTATACAGGACACTTGGAAGCCCCAAACCCCTCCAGGGAGAACACCGACCGATTTAACAATGGGAGAAATATTAACAGGTACTCAGACATTTACGAGTAGCCCCGAAACCCATTAAGAACGGAGATCACCCATACAAGACATTTGGGCGCCAAACCCTAAACAAAAGAATGGACATTATAGTTGGGCGGGAAACGGAAGATTTTGCACTATAATTGCAGGCTCCAAACCGTCCATTCTCTCTCTTGCTCCTGTGCTTTTATCCGGTCGATTCGTAACCTCGTGGCTGCTCCTGTGTACTCGTAGTTGGGCTCGCTCCTGCTTGCCTGTTGCCTCTTCTGAAAAGACTGTTGAACTTTCTGATCCGTTCGGATCTACCTCGTGTCGCGTAACGAAGACCTATGTTGGTAACTGGCAGCGGAACCGAAGGCCCGAGATGAGATGAGATGAGATGAGATGAGATGAGAAGAGAGGAAGACCATATCCATCGCCACGGTCAGTAAATCCCGACCGCGCCTGTAGGTCGATTAGCCAAGTTTTCCTCGCCAGGAAGACTTCTTCGAACTTATAACGAAACATATTGCATCGATGATAACTGGACTGTGCCCAAAGTAACTGGAACGTGAAAACATATCGTATCGACGATATTGACAACTGTGCTCGAAGAGTACCTGTTAAGCCAACCAACACAGGTCTTCATCACAGCAGACGGTCCAGCCTGCTAGCCGGAGCAGCAGAAGCAAGTAAACAAGTGGGACCAGGAGATCTCCTGACCGACACGTGGGTGCTGCGGTGAAAAACATCCGATCAGCTATTCGGAATTTCTCCGAGTTATCACGAGTGGTGAGCATGAGTCTCGAGATCCTACGAATCTAGTTTAGGATAGATATTGATAGGGGAGGGTTTAAGGATTAAGGATATTTGTAATGTGTGCCCCTATTTACTTTGTGCCGTTCGTTCCTCGTTTCCCTAAGATCGACTATATAACTGTTTGTAAGATTGTACTGTCATTAATCTGTGCTTATGACATGTATTTCATAATCTTAAGTATCATGCAATAAAGATTTTCCATTTCGTACCATTCAAACCAAGTCTACATGAGTTTTATCTCCATTACTGCTCTCGCATCTAAGTCCAGTGTCTAGAACCGTAAGGGAGAGTGATTCGAACCACTCACAGGTGTGTCTAGTGTTCCCAGACTGGCTGGAGACCAGAACAGGCAACAAGGCCTAGACCCGCACTGACATACAGGCTGCACAGAGCCGCGTGAATCTCACAGGCTGCGAGACACGCAGGGTCAGGAATCCCTTACAATACGAAACACCATGGAAATACATCAAGAAAGTTACAGGGACAATGAAATAGTTGTAATATATTGCTATTTAATAAAGGGATGCAATTGCCCTGAAAATCCTTGTGACATGATCCTGGCATCTAAGCTGGGATCACACTTGACGGTGTCCTCCAGCAATGACCCTGCGAGGTCAGTGGAAGGGCACCTAATTTGCATTGGACAGACAGGCACAAGTGCCACTATGGGCAAATCTCTGGTGTCCACTTGCCACATGCACTCATACAATCTGACAACTGCCCACCATTGAGTTTGGCGAAGGTTGCCTAGCCTCACCACCCTACCCCAGGCTCCAGCCATATTTCTTTTGGTCCCCTTTGAGAGTGAGCAATCAGATTTTTTTTAAAAAATCTATACTCCCTTTGGGGATCCAAGCCGCTTCCCTGGTCTGGATCCAAAGTGATGGAAGGAGTCGTCAACAATGCTAACAAGCAGCAGTTACTCACCAATTAACCTGCTCACCAATGCTCAATTTGAGTTCTGCCAGGACCACCCAGCTCCAGGCCTCATTACAGCCATTGTCCAAATATAGACAAAAGAGCTGAATTCCAGAGGTGAGGTGAGAGTTACTGTCCTTGACATCAAGGCAGCATTCAAAATGCTGCAAGCAAATCAATGAACTTAATGGCCCGGATTTTGCGGTGCTGATGACAGCGTACGCCTTGTAAAAGGCCCCGCAAGTTCCGGGTTTCCGCATGCACTGCGTATGCGGAACTTGTGATCTGTCAAGGTTCTACCGCACTGGCTCAAAAATCACTTTAGCTGGCGCAGAGTTGGGCTATTTGTCCAACTACTGCCCAGCAAATGCCCTCAAAACCCTTACGCCTGGTTAAAGCAGGCATAGGGCCTGCTTTCACCAGCATAAGGGTTGATATAAATCTTAAATTAAACATTTAAAAATAAAAAATCATGCACAATCATTTAAATCAGCTTATGTAAATCATGTAAAATGTTTAAAATTATTTTTCAAAAAATTTAATTGAAAGGACTTTTAATTAGATTGGAAAATGGGAACATTTATTTTTATTCCAGTTGTATAAATTATTTAATTATTTGGGGATTCCTCATATGCTTAAAGGGATTCCGTTCGTAAATGAAATCCCCATATGCATATGAGGAATCCTCCTTTCTGATTGGAGGACCTGGCCCACGTGCTCCCAGGGACACTTCTGAACCGCCTGTGTCTCTGGGATCCGTGGGCCTTTACGCAGGCGTACGCCAGCAGGCCCAGGACCCAAAGATTCCGAAGCCCGGGAGCATGAAGGTAGGTGTGGATTTTTTTATCAGGTCGGAGGCGTACTCCGGAGGTACGCCTCCGACCGCAAATTGCGGCCCAATACTATCATCGGTTAACACATTGTGCACCTCTGACTTCTACCAAGATGCCTTACTAGCTCCACAGGACATCACTGTTGAGAGTATCAATACCAGACTTCAGGATGTCTGAAATGTCAGCAACATCACTACAGATTTACATCTATTTTGCCAACATTGTGCAAGTCCAGCGAACAACAGTGGACCCTCTGCAGGCTGAGCTATGTAAAGGAGATACTGTGAAGATTTGATAGATGCCCCAGAGATATGGGGGAGAAGGGTATATTTTATGAGTTTACACAGTGTTTATTCTGCAGGAATAAGGATTTGCGTATTCACAACTTTTACTCCATTTAGATAGAACAGCATTTCCTAATTTTTAACAGATAAATAATGAGCTTGGGAACTGAGGATTACCGGTGGTTCGTCGATGGTTACAGATTATGAGTAATCATTTTAACGACTGTGAAGAGTTCAGGCCATCCAGTTAGAAGTCTGGTAAACTAGACCTGGAGGAAGAATCCACATGAATCGCTAAGTGATATACATGCGGTTAGTTTGAAAAGTCAGCTTAACAGAGTATTATATAATGCTAAATAAATAGTATGATTTGAGAAAGAAAAGCCCGTGTCCAAATGATAATATGAGTAATAGTTTTAACTCAATAGGGTGAAAGCCATAAAACACATTTGACTATTTTACACAGCTATATCCTTTGTATTGAATAGATATAGCTTAGCTGTGTTGGGAATCATTGTGCATTTATATTGCATCTGATAGATGCTTTGGCCATCACACCAGTCGACACGCAGATCTTTTTCTATGTCACACTTCAATAAAAAAGCATTTGCAAAGAAAAAGAGAAAGAAGGTCAATCCTTTGCAATGTACAGCAAAAGAGAATACAGCAGTCAGAATATCTGTCCCCACTGATTGATCTCAGCAACCACACTTACAAAAAAGGGAAATCCAGTCAATTAATGCTGGGTCCTTCTAACCTGAAACCTCAAATTTACAAGCACTTTCTATTCTGAAGCGTTCCATGTCTAAACAACAATTAATCTCTGATTGACTGAAGCCTGTTTTTACTTAAGAACAATTGGACTTTGTGACTGTAAAGGGAGACAGCTCCAGTTTATCAGCAGAATATTATGCTGTGCATTGCTTGGTATTATATTGCTGTCCATATAAAACAGTATATTATTGGACTTACCATAAGTAACCCTGGGGACGTCCACTAGTATTGACAAATATGAAAATGTGGTTTTTATTACTGTACGTGCAGTCAAAAATAGCTTTTTTTGTGCATTATTAGTCCATTACACACTCTCCAAGAGTCCTGTTGAATGCCATAAAAATCCATTATAAAGAGGATGTTTTACATGGATATATGAAATCTGAGCTTTCAATTTTTCTGACAAGTAGAACTCAGACTGATGGAGTAGCTCTAATGTAGAGTTTGAGATCCCAAGTGGTGGCATATATAAAACTCGGACTTGCAGGGGAGGGAGTAGTAGTCTACCTGTTAAGTATACAAGGGTCTAAGGAAATATCAGGAAATATCAAACTAGGCAAAATCAAAGTTGTACATCTACATACAAAAATACAGTAAGTTAGTAAGTAACAATACCCTGAAGACTAATCAATTCAAGGGTATTTATTCAGTTAAAAAAACAGAGAGTAAGACTGAGTATAGATATAACAGTAGATTACAGAGACCTTTAAATATCTTACAGTTATAGGTTAAGACTAGGGGGTGTATGCATGTAAGTTATTTAACTAACAATCTCCTAGTCAAAACTGAATAGAAAGCCAATTTTATTTTTTTTAGTCGACACTCAATGTCACCTTTTTTCATTTAAAAAATAATTTCTGAAAGATGTTTTTTTCCCATTGGAGATTCCCAATGTGCCCTCTTAGTATTCAAAAATCAAGCAGCAATTGCATTTATTATTTGAGTTTTATTCCCATTCCTTTATTTTTACATAGAAGCGGGAAAGGCAAAGGCCTATTTTATAAAGAGACCACCAAGATTTAATAGGGTTCAAAATGGATCAAAATAATTTATTTTCCTATATTCCATTACAATTTGCTTTTCCAGCTTTTGCTTTCATTCTTAATTATAGGCTAGAAATGTGCAATATTAGCATATGAACATAACAAATTAATGTGACATTACCTAGGCCATTTTAATGGAGGCATTAATCCATTTAATATTCTGGACAAAGTAATGTCATATATACATGTTGCACATTCATATGCTAATAACACACAGTCATCTCTAGGCATACATTTTTAGTATCTTTTATTTAACTGTTAAATTTCCAATCATGATCTGTCTCTATTCATACCTTTTAAAGCATTAGGGTTTTATTCTTACTTTTTTAACTATTTAGGCCTAGGTTTCAACACAAATCTAAATATCTAACAGTGCTCAAAACACATGGCCTAAAAATTCGGTTGCTTTGCGCCTCCCGTTAGTGCCCTAAGAGGGTGCTAACAGGGCGCAAAGCAACTAGCCCCTGGGCGTGGCGCCACCAACACCTCCCGCGAAATTCAGCGGGAGGTTAGCGGCAGCGGTAACCGTTAGCACCCCGCGATGTCATCGCCGAGCGCGACAACCCTCTCGCACCCCGGCCACGATCTTCGGTGCGCCCCCTGACTTACCGCAGGGCCTCATGTCCGACGGGATCAGGGGGCCTACCTGCGGCCAGGGCGGCGCAAATTAAAGGGGAGGTGCTGGGCACCCATTTTATTTGCTGGCCGCCTGCCAGCACCTGCCCCCTCTGCTGTCCCCGGCCTCCTCTGCAGCCCCCCCGCGGAGTGCAAGCTGCGCTCCGTGAGCCCGGCACTTCTCTTGAGTGCTGGGCTCTTTTGCCGGCACTCCGATCCCTGGTGACCCAGCTGGGCCCCGGGTTGCGCTACGCTAGGCCTCTCCCCTTTTTGAAGGGGAGGAAGGCCTGCAGTACCGCGGCACGATGTGCCGCAGAGCATGGCGCTGTGACACGTAGCGCCGCGATAATCACTCGCAGCGCCCCAAGAGGAAGACAGGGCGCTTCCAGTAGCACCCCGCTTCCCTCTTGGGGCGCTACTGGTGAATTTCGGCCGCGGGGTGCTAATTTTTTCGTCCGGCGAAGTTAGCGCACCAAAGGGGGCGCGACTCAATTTTTCCCCCATAGTGACCAATATCTCTCACTCACAGAAAAGAGAGACAAATACAGAAAATATGCCAGAACAGAGATAGGCAAAAATTGAGGACAGCGAGAGGAAGAGAGATGGAGCAGAAGCACAAAAGCATCAAGTTCACTTACTACCCAGCTCCAGATTAAGTAGCCTATAATGTTTTACACATGTTTATTACTTGGACTGGACTTGTGGGTAGTGTAGTTAGTGGAGGTAAAAGCTGTGGAATCATTTAAGTAATAATGGATGTTGTGATGGATGATTGTAGGCCTTTCGAAATGGATAAGTTAAAATGGGATGAATAGCCTTTCTCATCTATATTTATCACGTGAAATGGCCATTAAACATATGCTAATTGATTGAGTGGGATTATCAAATTTGGAAAACAAAAATGTGATGGGTAGAAACAGATGATACTGATGAACTTAAATGGGTGAACTTTAATAATTATTTATAAAGGAGGAAAATTAATGAGTAGGTATGTCGTTGGTTTTTATTAAAAATGGACAGGCTTTTTGGGCCTAATTGTCTTTAATTTCTAAAAATTCTCATGGTCCTTCCAAACTTAATTGCTTGTCACTTCACACTCATTAACATTCATCTCCTCTCTCTGCAATATGTATTCTGTACTCCTGCTATTGATTTCTGTTACCTCCTCTTTCTCTCTGTTAGTGCCTGGAGTACCTAATTCCACACATCAGCTTTTATGCACTTTAGAATTTACTTCCATCCTATATTACCTCATACTATGCTGTATGATCCCAGATTGCTACCCTTTTCTTTCTTACCTGAAAACTTCCTTAATAAAATAATATTATTTCCTGTGTTTTCCTTTTTCCCCCATATACTTTTAACAGTTCATGTTACCATTTGAAGTTACTATACACAAAATAGCACACTTTCAGGTTGTTTCTGTGTAATTCTTGACTGTCACAGACAGCTTTTAGATCCTGGCTGTATAACTCTCCAATTCCATTCAGCGTTTCTTACACAGGGCATTTAATTATTCCTTATCTGTCTCATTTATTTTAAACCGTGGCTCTGACTAGTCAAGAATGTCACTTTGACAAGCATACGCTGTCTTCAGGGCAATGGGTTGAAACAGATGATACACATGAACATTAATGGGTGAACTTTAGTAATTATTTTTAAAGGAGGGAAATTAATGAGTAGTTAAGTCGCTGGTGTTTATCTATTAAAAAGGGACCAGCTTCCTGGGCCTAATGGCCTTTAAATCCTAAATATTCTTATGGTCCTTCTGTACTTAATTGCTTGTCTTTTCACTCTCATTAACAGTTGCTTCCTCTCTGCAATATGTATCTTGGCACTCCTGCTATTGATAGCAGGCCCTGAACCAAGAGTTTAAGTCCCATTTTTAATTTGTAAAATGGCCAATTTCTAGATGTTGTTATAAATTCTGAGGGCCACTGCTACCCTACTTAGGATTTTTTTGTTAATCAGTGAAAAAGCAGTGTTAGATTTTTTTTCCACATTACTTTTAACTTTAAAGTAGAAAGAAATAAATCAGCCCTGCAGTGCCTTTATTTGCTGACTAACTGGCGGTGATGTCTGTGGGGGCTCAGTGCTCTGCAATCTGGTCACTTCATCTCAAACCCCAAAACAGGCTCGTGAAAAAACAGCTTATCTTTCTGTCCAAGTGTACCAAGAAGACAAGCAAAGGAAAACACTAAGATTGCAGTAGTGAGAATACAAACTCCTAGATGGACAAAATGTAGCTTAAAGGGGCACTGTCATCATTTATTAAAAAGTGTCTAGAAAACCATTTTGTTTCACTTAGATGGAGAGGAGAGCTGTACATCATTTTGCCATGCCGTCCTAAATATGTGCCTACATGATTTATATCATCGCATCATGCATTTATAAACAAATAAATAAAAGTTTGATAAATAGGAATTCATGAAGACAGTACTACTTTAATGGGCTTGATGTGGAGGAGAAAGATTAGGGGCCAATGCTGTAAAGGTTTGGTACAATAAGAATTCCACCCATAGTCCAAATCTACTATGAAGTCAACAATCAGAGCTTTCTACGTGATGTTAATTGAAGTCAGAGTTAAAAATAAATATTTGAGGAAAGGATAAAAAAACATGAGAGCAAGCTGCAATTTTTTATTGTGCATTTCCTATCCTACCTAATGTTACAAGTAATTATAGATAACATTTTTATTGTATGAGAAGATTGTCAACCTTGATACTGTTTTCTTTCCAGTCTTGTGCACCCCACACTAATTTACTTATGCATCTCCTGCCTTACAGTAATCATACCTTCTCCACCACCTCTCACGTAACCTCCTGGCCCAATCTGAAGAAAAATATTGTTCTTTATAATGTCAGCCTAAATATACCCTTTAGGGAGACTTTCAAAGTTCAAAAAGTCATCAGCCATCTTCAGGCAAGTCTGGAATTTGTGGTCAGGGCAAAATAAAATCTTAAAATATTAGTTAAAGGCGGATTAAAAGAAACGTTGAGATAAAAAAAAATATTTTTTATTAAACATTGAGGAAAAATACATCTCCATGTTAAAATATGTTCAAGTTCTCAAACTTCACAAGGGACAGCAAAATTGGAAGTTGCAAATACCATATAATTGCAAGTCTGCTGAGAATTGGACACTTTTGTTTCTAAACCCACTGTTTATTTCCTGATTTTCTGACATTCCAATACCTTTTCTTTTTCTTACCGTCAGATCTGCTGCAATGAACTTAGAAGTTCCACTCCACCACAATTATTAACTTCTGCAACCAGTGATTTAAATGCATTCCATTTTGGAGATATCGATTGGGAAGTTTGCTGAATTTAACTCCAACGCAATTGCTTTTCAGGTCTCTGATATTCACAGCTCAGCTCCTCAATCGGCAACTTGGGAATTAAATCAAAAATCCACTTTTCAATTTTGAGCAAAGTGTGGGCCATACATTCATGATTCCATTTGCATGTGCATGTCTAAGATGCCTTTGTAGCACTTTTCCTTTAGCAAACAAACAGTACCACTGGAAATTATAATCCCTTAAAAAATTTGCAAAATTAAAGTATTCATTTTAATTTCTTTGCCCAACATTGAATTTAGCAAAACTGTAAAAAATGATTAACCATTAAACTGTAAGGGATCCTCTCCTGACCCTGCGTGTCTCGTAGCCTGTGAGGTTCACGCGGCTCTGTGCAGCCTGTATGTCAGTGCGGGTCTAGGCCTGGTCTCCAGCCAGTCTGGGAACACTAGACACCCCTGTGAGTGGTTCGAATCACTCTCCCTTACGGTTCTAGACACTGGACTTAGATGCGAGAGCAGTAATGGAGATAAAACTCATGTAGACTTGGTTTGAACGGTACGAAATGGAAAATCTTTATTGCATGATACTTAAAATTATGAAATACATGTCATATGCACAGATTAATGACAGTACAATCTTACAAACAGTTATAATCACTCTTAGGGAAACGAGGAACGACCAGCACAACGTAAATAGGGCACACATTACAAATATCCTTAAACTTTAAACCCTCCCCTATTAATAACTATCCTAAAACTAGCTTCGTAGGATCCCGAGACTCATGCTCACCACTCGTAATAACTCGGAGAAATCCCGAATAGCTGATCGGATGTTTTTCACCGCAGCACCCACGTGTTGGTCAGGAGATCTCCTGGTCCCACTTGTTTACTGCTTCTGCTGCTCGGTCAGTCGGCTGGACCGTCCGCTGTAGTGAAGACCTCGTGGCGATGGATAAGGTCTTCTTCTCTTCTCCTCTCATCTCATCTCATCTCATCTCATCTCATCCCGGGCCTTCGGTTCCGCTGCCAGCTACCAACATAGGTCTTTGCAACAGTCTTTTACCCAGGAGCAGCCACGAGGTTACGAATCGACCGGATAAAACACAGGAGCAGCCACGATGATAACAGCAGCAAGCGGCAAGAGTCAAGAGCAAAAGAGCAAGAGCCAGAGCAAGAATCAAGAGAGCGAATGGACGGTTTGGGGCCTGCAATTATAGTGCACAGTTCTTCCGTTTCCCGCCCAACTACAATGTCCATTCTTTTGTTTAAGGTTTGGCGCCCAAAAATGTCCTGTATGGGTGATCTCTGTCCTTAATGGGTTTCGGGGCTACTCCTGAATGTTTGAGTACCTGCTAATATTTCTCCCATTGTTAAATCGGTCGGTGTTCTCCCTGGAGGGGTTTGGGGCTTCCAAGTGTCCTGTATAACTACCTGCTAACGGCTCTCTCATCGTAGAGCCGTTGGGAGTTTACATATTAATGTCCTTTGGATGGGCCCTTGATGGCTTTCCTTTGTACCTGGGAGACCGATTCCAGTATCGATGTTTATACTGTAAACCCATAATGTCCTGTGTATTGTCTTCACTGTGCTGAATCGTTATCGATCCTGCAAAAAAATGTTTATTGGAACGCCATCTTGTCTGCCTGCTGAAAAGTCTCGAATGTTCTGTCACGCGGTGCGGCGGCCATTTTACAGGCTGCTTGTGTCCAATTTAAACCTGACAGCATTCCGCTGAAATAAAAGCTGTTTTGAACGAAACTTTGTGTTTTCTCCTTATTAAAATGAAATCGCGATAATTGCGAATTCTACAAAACACAAGTATTTTCCCGTGTCAAGTGAAAGAATTTTTTTTTCCTGAACTTCCATTGTCAACCAATTGCACTTTCGTGCAAGTATTTCTCCATAACTTTATACGCATGGATGAAAACATACTGAAGAACAATAAAATGGAGCATTAAATGGAAAATATAAACAAATTAATGTTTGACTCCTTCATACCTCAAATTAAATTTATGGAATTAAATTGTGCCGTGCAGTATTAATTACAAATGAATTAACACGCTCGTGAAATTCCTTTATTTGCTATTTTAATGAAGGAGTTAATCTGTTTATTTTTGAGTGATTTATCGCCTTCATTCTAAAAACAAATAGAGGAATTTCATATACTGGAATGTAATAATATCGCACAGTGTGACCCAGTCGCTATTGCTAACAAGATGCAAAGGCCATAGAGAGAAGTAGAATTCTTATCCCTCATGAGACCGAGGAGGTCATTACTGTATGCTCAAACACTCAGCTCCAGCTACAGTTCAGATCACCCAGACTAGCCTCAGTTCAGTGTACAGATCACCCAGACTAGGCTCAGTTCAGTGTACACGTCACCCAGACTAGGCTCAGTTCAGTGTACACATCACCCAGACTAGGCTCAGTTCAGTGTTCACATCACCCAGACTAGGCTCAGTTCAGTGTACAGATCACCCAGACTAGGCTTAGGTCAGTGTACACATCACCCAGACTAGGCTCAGTTCAGTGTACACATCACCTAGACTAGGCTCAGTTCAGTGTACACATCACCCAGACTAGGCTCAGTTCAGTGTACACATCACCCAGACTAGGCTCAGTTCAGTGTACAGATCACCCAGACTAGGCTCAGTTCAGTGTACACATCACCCAGACTAGGCTCAGTTCTGTGTACACATCACCCAGACTAGGCTCAGTTCAGTGTACAGATCACCCAAACTAGGCTCAGTTCCGTGTACACATCACCCAGTCTAGGCTCAGTTCAGTGTACACATCACCCAGTCTAGGCTCAGTTCAGTGTACACATCACCCAGACTAGGTTCAGTTCAGTGTACACATCACCCAGTCTAGGCACATTTCAGTGTACACATCACCCAGACTAGGTTCAGTTCAGTGTACACATCACCCTGACTAGGTTCAGTTCAGTGTACACATCACCCAGACTAGGCTCAGTTCAGTGTACACATCACCCAGTCTAGGCACATTTCAGTGTACACATCACCCAGACTAGGTTCAGTTCAGTGTACACATCACCCTGACTAGGTTCAGTTCAATGTACACATCACCCAGACTAGGCTCAGTTCAGTGTACACATCACCCAGACTAGGCTCAGTTCAGTGTACAGGTCACCCAGACTAGGCTCAGTTCAGTGTACAGATCGCCCAGACTAGGCTCAGTTCAGTGTACACATCACCCAGACTAGGCTCAGTTCAGTGTACACATCACCCAGACTAGGCTCAGTTCAGTGTACACATCACCCAGACTAGGCTCAGTTTGTGTACACATCACCCAGACTAGGCTCAGTTCAGTGTACACATCACCCAGACTAGGCTCAGTTCAGTGTACACATCACCCAGACTAGACTCAGTTCTGTGTACACATCACCCAGACTAGGCTCAGTTCAGTGTACAGATCACCCAGACTAGGCTCAGTTCAGTGTACACATCACCCAGTCTAGGCTCAGTTCAGTGTACACATCACCCAGTCTAGGCTCAGTTCAGTGTACACATCACCCAGACTAGGCTCATTTCAGTGTACACAAAACCCAGACTTGCCTCTGTTCAGTGTACACATCACCCAGACTAGGTTCAGTTCAGTGTACACATCACCCTGACTAGGTTCAGTTCAATGTACACATCACCCAGACTAGGCTCAGTTCAGTGTACAGATCACCCAGACTAGGCTCAGTTCAGTGTACACATCACCCAGTCTAGGCTCTGTTCAGTGTACACATCACCCAGTCTAGGCTCAGTTCAGTGTACACATCACCCAGACTAGGCTCATTTCAGTGTACAGATCGCCCAGACTAGGCTCAGTTCAGTGTACACATCACCCAGACTAGGCTCAGTTCTGTGTACACATCACCCAGACTAGGCTCAGTTCAGTGTACAGATCACCCAGACTAGGCTCAGTTCAGTGTACACATCACCCAGTCTAGGCTCAGTTCAGTGTACACATCACCCAGTCTAGGCTCAGTTCAGTGTACACATCACCCAGACTAGGCTCATTTCAGTGTACACATCACCCAGACGTGCCTCTGTTCAGTGTACACATCACCCAGACTAGGCTCAGTTCAGTGTACAGATCACCCAGACTAGGCTCAGTTCAGTGTACACATCACCCAGTCTAGGCTCAGTTCAGTGTACACATCACCCAGTCTAGGCTCAGTTCAGTGTACACATCACCCAGACTAGGCTCAGTTCAGTGTACACATCACCCTGACTAGGTTCAGTTCAGTGTACACATCACCCAGACTAGGCTCAGTTCAGTGTACACATCACCCAGACTAGGCTCAGTTCAGTGTACACATCACCCAGACTAGGCTCAGTTCAGTGTACAGATCACCCAGACTAGGCTCAGTTCAGTGTACACATCACCCAGACTAGGCTCAGTTCAGTGTACACATCACCCAGACTAGGCTCAGTTCAGTGTACACATCACCCAGACTAGGCTCAGTTCAGTGTACACATCACCCAGACTAGGCTCAGTTCTGTGTACACATCACCCAGACTAGGCTCAGTTCAGTGTACAGATCACCCAGACTAGGCTCAGTTCAGTGTACACATCACCCAGTCTAGGCTCAGTTCAGTGTACACATCACCCAGACTAGGCTCATTTCAGTGTACACATCACCCAGACTTGCCTCTGTTCAGTGTACACATCACCCAGACTAGGCTCAGTTCAGTGTACACATCACCCAGTCTAGGCTCAGTTCAGTGTACACATCACCCAGACTAGGCTCAGTTCAGTGTACACATCACACAGTCTAGGCACATTTCAGTGTACACATCACCCAGACTAGGTTCAGTTCAGTGTACACATCACCCTGACTAGGTTCAGTTCAATGTACACATCACCCAGACTAGGCTCAGTTCAGTGTACACATCACCCAGACTAGGCTCAGTTCAGTGTACACATCACCCAGTCTAGGCACATTTCAGTGTACACATCACCCAGACTAGGTTCAGTTCAGTGTACACATCACCCAGACTAGGTTCAGTTCAATGTACACATCACCCAGACTAGGCTCAGTTCAGTGTACACATCACCCAGACTAGGCTCAGTTCAGTGTACAGATCACCCAGACTAGGCTCAGTTCAGTGTACAGATCGCCCAGACTAGGCTCAGTTCAGTGTACACATCACCCAGACTAGGCTCAGTTCAGTGTACACATCACCCAGACTAGGCTCAGTTCAGTGTACAGATCACCCAGACTAGGCTCAGTTTGTGTACACATCACCCAGACTAGGCTCAGTTCAGTGTACACATCACCCAGACTAGGCTCAGTTCAGTGTACACATCACCCAGACTAGGCTCAGTTCAGTGTACACATCCCCCAGACTAGGCTCAGTTCAGTGTACAGATCACCCAGACTAGGCTCAGTTCAGTGTACACATCACCCAGACTAGGTTCAGTTCAGTGTACACATCACCCAGACTAGGCTCAGTTCAGTGTACACGTCACCCGAACTGACTACATGAGGGAATATGGAAGTCAGATGTCAAAACTGAGATTGATAGATTTCTGTTAGGCAAGGATATCAAGGGTTAAGGAACCAAGGCGGGTAGATGGAGTTAAGATACAGATCAGCCAGGATCTAACTGAATGTCAGAACAGGCTCAAGGGGCTGAATGGCCTAATTCTGTTCCTATGTTTCTAAAGGCAAATAGAGCCACCAGAACAGCCAAGGGACCACGCTTCAGAGTCCACCTATGTGAATGGCATCATGAATTAAAAAGTGATTGCATTTTTTTGGTCTTTAGTGTTGCAGTCCTGGAGTAGTAGAATTGGTATGGGGCAATCTGTCTTCAATTCTCTGGCTGTGATTTCCCCGACCTCGGCAGGTCTGTGGCGGGCGAGTTCGGTGACGGGTCCTGACCCCGCTGCTGGCTCCAACCCGCTGTCCAAAATGATTCTAGACTGATTGGGCTTGTTAAGCCCACCCAGCGCATTTGCCGGACAATTGAAGGAAGCGCGTCTGATGACGTCATTTGATGATGCGTCATCAGCCGGTTTCCTTAAAGGGGCCATGCACAAATTTAGTTTGACAGTTGTGTTGTCAGTGTTCTACAACATTGAGGTGCTGCAAACACTGACAAGCACTGCAAAGAGGTGCATAGCTGCACCCAGGCTGCCCCATGACTACCTCCATATGCTTATGGAGGGAGTCACAGCACGCAGGGAGGTTCTCTTCCCTTCCCATGGGCGGAAGAGAGACCAACACAGCCTGGTTGCACATTGCACAGGAGGACACATGTAGGGAGTGCCTGGCTGCAGTGGCGCAAATATTTCAATGATCTCAGTAGATCACGAAACGTTCCTGCAAAGCCACACTCAACCTCATCCTGCTGTGCCACTCATCACAACTCCATCACTCTGCCTTCCCTACCCTACTCCTGCACATTCTTACTCACACCAACTAATCTTTCAACTCCACTCATCCCTCTCTATCTACATTATCACTTCCCCATCTCTCTAGCCATTCCTCACACTCACCCTCATCCTAGTCCAATCATACCAACTAACAACACACAAGGGTAGCCACTTGGGTGTTTTATCCAATGCTCATATAAAGTTTCTGTTAATGTGCCGTCAAACTTTGAAACCTTTATTTTCAACACTTTGATTTCTTGGACAGATTTGTGTGACCCTTTGGAAGTGGCTTAGTGAGTTGCAGTGAATGGTGAGACATAACGGTACCCCCCGCAATGGTCATAAGTGTGAAAGGAATGGCTTGGGCATTGTAGGGATGCTTTATGGTGTTGGTGTGGGGTGGTGCCAGCCTGGCACATCATGTGGCAGCCAAGGTGTACAGCCTCAAGTGAAGTAAATCTGGCCATGGTGAGGCCATCCCATGCCTCCCGGGCAGCAATGTCTTTGGGTGCTGATGCCCTCTGTCCTGTGTAGCATCAGTTGATTGCGGAGAAGGTTGGTGTTGTTGTTGGTGCTGCTGGTGTGCCTGGTGCTGCTGGTGTTGGGGCTGATTGTGGTGGGATTCTGAGGACCAAGGTGAGATAGTTTCAAGGGCACCGATGCTGATGTAATAGATGGCAGGTGAACTTGAGATGACAGAAGCAATCTGTCAATGGTGAGAGAGTTTGTTCCAATGAGGTGACACTGGATAGAGAGTTTATTCCAAACACTTGTAACCTGCATAAAGCTCAATCTGTCTTCCAAATGCAGTAAGCAACAGCTTCTGAGCTTGGAAAGTGAACAGCTGTGAGATGGGAGCTTTTATTGCACATTTGCAGCTGTCAAGTAATGAAATTATTCCATGGTCATACAACTCCCACCCTCCTTACCTGATGTGATCCCCGAACAGCGTGGACCCTGTGGACAACCTCATAAAATGGTAAGGTGAGCTCAAAATACTTTTTAATGGGCTGTTAACAATGTCATAATGACCTGAATTGCCTCCACCGCCGCTGCGTGGTGAGTCTGTTCATCCCTGACAGACCCGACATCTGGGAAAGTCAAGTGGCGATGGGTTGACAGTGAGGTCCCGAACCGCTGTCAAAAAAAAAAGTTCCCACCTGACCCGCCACCGAACATGCCTGCTGACCCCCCCGAAAAATTCCCCGTCTATTTCTGGCAAATGTGATATAGACACTGTGGCCGTGAAATTCGGCACCTTAGCGTCGGCTGATAAGGCCGGTTTCAGAGAAAAAATGGCGGCCGTCTCACTTCAGCCGACTTCCCATAAGTCCCGCGGCAGCCATCATTTTGGGCAGATTGTCAGCGTGCCGTTGCTTGCGCTCGCTAGAGAAATGGTAATGAGGCAGATTGTGACGTCAATCAGTGTGCAACGCTGATTTGATGCACGACCTGCCATTTTCGACGTCGCTGCTCCATTCAACCCCCCCTCCAAATCACGAACAGCTGAACATGCATTCAGCAGCAGGAGGGACCCCCCACCAGCGCTATTTAAAGGGATCAGCAACAACTTGCAGGTGACTTGCTTTTTGATTTCTACTGGCTCTGTGTAAGTTTGTGCAACAGTTTGAAGCTTTCTACAGTTATTTAAAGTTGGTGAGGTGACAGGGAGTGGTACTGAAAGTGGAGAATGCCTTGCTTCTGATTCAAAGGGTTCTGCTCACACTACTTGCTCCCAGTCATGGGGGCTCTACTTGCAGTGTCCCTCGAGCTGAAGAAGACAGGGAGATGGAGCAGAGGCAGCGAAGAAGAGGACAAGCTGCTCGCAAATGGAGGAGGAGGAGGGGCAGGAGGGCTCTCAGCAGGAGGTCTTATCCATCTAGGGTCTTCCGAGAGCACTTCTCCTACCTGCACTTAAGCCAAGAGCAGTGTATTCGGAGGCTCCACTTCACCTAGGAGGTGGTCACAGAACTCTGCCACCTCCTGCAACCAGACCTGCAGCCTCAGAGCAGGGTGACGACAGCACTGCCAGGAATGTTTCCTGTAAGCAGCATGGCGGCGTGGGCACGTAATGTTCCAAGGGTCTCGCGCAGCCAGTTTGCCACCTTTTCAATGGAAAAACTGTGCATGTGGGCCTGAAAAAAATTACAGGAAACATTGACTGCCCCTGGCTCTCAAGGTCACCGTGGACCTCAATTTTTTAGCCACCAGATTCTTCCAGTCTGGGGCAGTAGACATAGCTAACATCTCCCAGTTCACCATCCATCGCTGCATCCAGGAGGTCACAGAGGCTCTGTACTCCAGCAGAAGGGACTTTATTGACTTTTCTCTGAACAGAGAGGAGCAGAAGGAGCGCGCATGCGGCTTTGCCAGGCTATCAGGCTTCCCCTTGATGCAGGGCGCCATCGACTGCACACACGTGGTTTTGCGGGCATTGCTTATCAATCTTGAGATGAAGGCTACCACTCACGTAATGTGCAGTTGGTGTGTGCCCACGCCCAGCCCATCATGATGGTAAATGCTCGATATCCTGGCAGCAGTCATGATGCCTTCATCCTGCGCCACTCCGGTGTGCCAGCAATATTCCAGCCACCATGTCAAACCGGAGGGGAGCTGCTCGGAGACAAGGACCGCTGTACACCTGGCTGATGACTCCCTTCCGTAACCTCACCACTGGTGGCCAGCATTCATGAGGAACCTCATCGAGCAGACTATCGGGGCTCGGAAGCAATGGCTCCGCTGCCTTGACCGCTCGGGAGGAGCCCTCCAGTATCCTATTTGTGGTGATCTGCTGCATCGTCCACAACTTGACCATTCTGCAGCCCTTGCCACCACGGGTTCTGGGACCACCTCAGGGGGAGAAAGAGGAGGAAGGGGAGGAAGAGGAGGAAGAGAAGGAGGAGGAGGAAGAGGAGGAAGGGAGGAGGCGGGCAGCAGATCCCCATTCCGGATAGGCTGTCAGAATCCGGATCCCCTGAATGAAACCCCAGATCCCCGTTGCTCACCACTTCCCCATCTTACCATCCCTCAGTCACAGACCATCACAGCATCCTCTTGGGTGCAAAACTGAAATGAGAGCCACCACAAAGCAAACATTCCAAACATAATTTATAAATGAATCAATGCAAAACTACACAACAACGTCAACTAATCACCCTTGTGCATTCCCTCAGTTTCTCTCTTTCATGCTCCTTTGCTTACTCTAGTGCTCCATGCAGTGCTACCCCAGTGCCTGCAGCATGGCTGGTGGAAGGCTGCTGACTTTCCATGTGAGAGACTTCAGATGGCCGTGAAGGATGACCTCAACCAGCTCTGGGCCTAGAAGGCCCGGCTGTAGACTGCACCACCTCAGCATGAGTGGCAGCAGTCTGGGCTGGCTGGCTGACAGACAGCAGCAAGGGCACTGGCGGAGTGGCAGGGGTGGGAGTAGGAATGCTGTCATCCTGAGAGAGGACAGCAGGTTCATGTTCCACAAAGCCCCTGCCACTCCCCCGAGGCGGTACCTCAGCATTCCTAGCTATCTGTTGGAGCACAGATTGCTGGACTGCTGGGAAACCCTGCAAGCTCCTTTTCACACTTGTAGACCCAGCCACGATGGCATCAGTCGGAGCTTCCATGGCAGCAAGCTGAGCTGAGAGCAGTCTGAGCTTCCCAGTGCAGCACTCAGATATTGGGTTGCTTCTGCTTGTGCTGCAATGGAAGCTGCAACATCACTCATCACACCCAGCATCATGGTTGGGTCCACAAGTGTCCGAATGGAATTGCCCATAATTTCCATTCTGGAAATCCTGGGCTCCAAGCTCCACGCAATGCCCCGTGCAATGTTGAAGCCAGACTCCTCCATGGTCCTTGACACTGACAAGAGGCTCACTGGCAGGCCTGCCATTGCACCAAAACCTGCCCATCACCCTTCTTCTGAAGGCCACCCCATCGAAGTCAGCATCTGAGTCCTGTGCAGCAGAACTCGAGCGTGAACTGACCCTCCAGGGAGCTGACACCAGTGTTCCTGCTAAGCTGCAAGGCCGCACGACTGCGCAGTCATTTGCAAGGCCCTGCGCAGGCCGCTCACCAGGTTTCACATTGCAGATACCACACATGCGCAATCATTTGAATGGGCCGTGCAGTGGGGGAGGCAGTGCAGTTTACGGGGACATTGGCTGGCACCTGAGCTACACTTGCCCCCTGGCCTGGCTGCAGCCCACTCGTGCCGGTGACTCACCACCTGCAGATCCGCCTCTATACTACCCTCTAAAGTAAGCGCACTGCCATTTTCTGATCTGGTGCCTGGGAGGGTCAGATCAAGTGACGGTGCCTCTTCTTCTCTGTCACTCTCCTCAACCACAATGTCAGGAACAGGCTGTGTTGATGGCAGTGCTTGGGTATCTAAAAGGAGAAAGGCACAATGCTAGGGTTGTGGTAAGGGGAGGCGGAGCGGAAAGCAAGATATGCATGCTTACACCACCAGCAGCTTGTAAGTGAGAAGAGATTGTGCGATGGGGGGCAAGTGGGATGTGAAAAGGATTAAGTATGAGCATATCGTCATCAGCAATGCTTTCAACCTCGCTGCTCAGCACAGCCTCAATGACGGCCCCTCCAATGATCTCCAGCACCATCTCCTCCAGCTCAGTGAGGTTCTGAAGTTGAGCTTCCCCTCTGCCCGTCTGCTGCTGCTCACGGTGGTTGTGAGCCACCTTTGCCTGCAAGAGAAGTGGAATTGTGTCAGTGAGTGTGGTGCAATGTGTTTGGGTTGTGTGCCTGCCATGGTTGAATATTTGGCAGTGTGTGCAAGGTGTGAGATGTGTGTGTGAGTCTTGCAGCAGTGGTAAGTGTGTGAGGGTGAGGTGAAGCTATGATTGTGAGGTATGAGTGGTGATTGCTAGAGATTGTTGGTAGGTGATTGATGGGGGTGTGGTGCATTGAGCAGTGTGTGAGACTAGTGGTGCAGTTGGTGGAATATGGCATTTGAAGATGCATTCACTGACCTTGACCACTCGTGTGAGGTCATTAAACTTCTTGCGGCAGTGGATCCAGGTCCTGGGGGCAACACACGTGGCACCGACGGCTTGTGCTATCTCCTCCCATTGCCTTCTGGCATGCTGCTCTGGAAGGCCTCCTGCCCCACTGCAGGTAGAGGACCTGATGTCTGCTGTATACCCCCAGGACCAAGGCCTCCAGTGCTGCATCTGAAAACCTCCCTGCCCTCTCTCTTCCCTGTTGAGCCATGGCTTCAGAGTGACAATTATGTGCTTCTTCAACAAAGCACCTCCTGTTTAAGTAGTGCATAGAGCCCAGGCAAATTTTTATTGGCCTGAGAGGGCGCTAACGGGTCGCAAAGCAACTAGCGCCCGGGCGCGGCACCGCTACGCCTCCCGTGAAATTCAACGGGAGGTTAGCGGCAGCGGTAACAGTCAGCGCCCTGCGGCGCTGCGCCTCTGACGATGACATCATCGCCATGAGCAGTGCCCCGCTCGCGCACCCGCCGCGATCTTAGGTAGCGCCCCCTGACTTATCACTGGATGCTATGTTCGACAGGGTCAGAGGGCCGTACGTGCGGCCGGGGTGGCGTAGATTAAAGGGGAGGTGCCGGGCAGCTAGTTTTGTTGCTGCCCGCCTGCCAGCACCTGCCTCCGTTGCTGTCCCCGGCCTCCTGTAAAGCCCCCCCGTGGAGTGCCGGCTGTGCTCCGTGAGCCCAGCACTTCTCTTGAGTGCCGAGCTCTTTTGCCAGCACTCTGATCCCTGGTGGCCCAACTGGGCCCTGGGTCGCACTGTGCTAGGCCCCTCCCCTTTAAGAAGGGGAGGAAGGCCTGCCGCACCATGGCATGACGTGCCACAGCGCATAGCGCTGCAGCACATAATGCCGCGATATTCACTCGCAGCGCCCCAAGAGGTAGGCGGGGCGCTACCAGTGAATTTCGGGCGCGGTGGCGCTAACTTTTTTGGGGTGCTAAAAGTAGTGCCCCGGCGAAGTTAGTGCCCCAAAGGGGGTGCGACCCAATTTTGCCCCTTAAAATTAATTAAAATGCCATTTAATTAAATAGTTTAAACAAAAATGTAATTTTTTGAATTTTTTTTCAATGTTTTTACGGGGCGTAAAATAAACTTACCTTTTTGAAGAGTATTTTTAATTTATAAATGAGTTATCAAATTTCATTTTTCTATTTTTTAAAACTCTTAAGCTGGTGAAAGCAGGCCTTGCGCCTGCTTTTACCAGGCGTAAGAATGTGACAGTCATTTAGCGGGCGGAAGTTGTGCAAAAAGCGCAACTCTCTACCCGCAGAGGCACTTTTTTTGGGCAGGCAGAGGATCTGTCAAGAGAATTCTTGACAGATCACAAGTGCCAGTTTTCAGCGCATGCACTTCACATGCCTGAAACCGGCACTTGCGCGGCCCCTATGGGTGTGTACACCTCATATGCGCCCGTGGGGGTCGGAAAATCCGGCCTAATATGTTTCTACTTTGAGAGTAGGAGCACCCACGTTATGATCATCAGAGACTCAGTTATAAGACTTCTCCGATTTTGGATCCATTTTGTTTCAAGCAGATTAAATATTGTATAAGTCAAATATTGTACTGATGGTCACATGCTGTATTTGTTTGCTTCTGTGTAAATATATCCCTTGTAAATTAAATGACCATCAGTTTTAACCTAAATGCTGATATTATGATTTTTCCATCTTAAGATGTAGACTAGAAAATGTAGTGGGTAATACATACCAGTCTGGTGCAAAATATCAAGATAACAGGGTAATTATTAGTATTGCGACAGGCTGTTCCCATTCCCATCGTGGATTCGGGAGTTTCAGTTTTTAGCAGATACAGGGTTACTTCTGGAAACTGCCTTTTGCTATGACCATAAATAAACCATACTGGGAATAAACTCAAACTGCAATATCCCTCTCCCCCCATTATAAAGGGTAATGCTGTTGCAACTATAAGAAAGTAAAAAATACAAAAGTACATGGTGTGGATGCAAGATATTTCTACTTCACATGATAGAAATAGCACACGTACTATTCGCAGAAGTATGTCTGCTTTCCTTATGATTTGGATCCAGACACTGATTGTTATCTGAAAAATAGGCACTGTCACTAGGTGTGAACACCAGTATATCATTAGTCTCGTCTATCATACTTGCGATATTATCCTGAAAAATTATAAGGACAGAACTGAAACGCTTGTATAAAGAACAGATGGCTGAAGAAAAAGCTGGTTTCTGATCGGGAAAGAGCACCATTGAACAGATTTGAATCTTCTGCATGATTGCTGAGAGAAGCCTCAGAGACTCAAATGGACAGAATTATACCACAATCACAGGCACATCATCACCAACATCAAAAAAACATTTTGTATTGAATTTGTATGCAGGGAAATTCAAGATTATGGCTCTCCGTGAGCATCTAACCCAAATCATTCTCAGAACTGACAACCTAAATCAGCAGAAAGAGTCCATTGAGAACTGCAGCTCTACATCTGTGGCTGGGAAACAGCAGAGATGTCTCTTGCTACATGGAACACATGATGCACTAAATCAAACCAAAATTAGAAATGCTGATGGTACAGACCTAATAGCGGCAACCACAATCCCAACTTAAAAGATACTAGACGCAATCTGTCATTGTCGTATTAATCAAATCATAAAAATATGTCAAATTGTAAAATGTTAAAGAACTTAATGTAGCAATCTTGGTAAATTAAAGAACACATATAAAAGAGAATTATGGTCCAAGACAAGCCAAGATCAACATATATAAATATAAATGATACTAGTGTTGTTATAGGTGAATTGACGGGAATATGGAAGACGGCAGTAAATTTATCGGAGACCATTGACAGCAAATGCAAAGTTAAGTTGAAGAAAGGCCGGAAAAACATGTTTAATAGTTTTTGGACAGTTTGATAATCATAATTTTTTCCTCTTTCTCTTACTCAGATGTTACCCTCATCCCTTTATCAGTGTGTTGCTTATTTGAAGCAACATTCTGATAAAATATCATACGAACATATGAACAAATGAAAATATTGACAGGTAAAGACCCACTGCTCCATCTTGCCTGTTCTATATAGTTGAAGTTACCCGATACATTACAATATGGACGCTCCCCAATAATCTTCTGTGAGAGGTGAAAAACCGGATAAAAACCCATGCCAATTAGTGCCGGAAAAAATCTGGTAAGTTCCTCCCCAACCCTTTAAGGTGATCAAAACTAGTCCAGGAGATCCCATGACCCTCATTTATATTACAATATACATTTTGTACAAGTTGATCTCCAACCCAGCCAGAAACAGGTCCCACTCTCTCTTGAAGGAATACAGAGAACCAGAATTCACTGCATGAGCCTGAAGCCTATTCCACACAGGTCCACTATTTTCTGGGAAAAGAGGAACAGCCTAATATGCAATCTAGTTTTACCCTAACATAACTTGTAAGCATAAATATCCAATACCTAGTGAGTCTTGCTGGAAGTGCAGGTAGACATAAGAGAACATAAGAACATAAGAAATAGGAGCAGGAGTAGGCCATATGGTCCCTTGAGCCTGCTCCGTCATTCAATAAGATTGTGGCTGATCATTGACCTTAACTCCACTTTCCTGCCCGATCTCCATATCCCTTGATTCCCCTAGAGTCCAAAAATCTATCTATCTCAGCCTTGAATATACTCAAAGACTCAGCATTCACAACCCTCTGGGGCAGAGAATTCCAAAGATTCACAACCTTCAGTGAAGAAATTCCTCCTCATCTCGGTTTTAAATGAGAAGTCGCACAACACCAGGTTATAGTCCAACAGATTTATTTAAAATTACAAGCTTTCGGAGCTGTCGCCCCTTCGTCAGGCAAAGTTACTGTGAGAGAATCTATCAGAATTCACAGAATATAAAAACACAGAGAAAATGCATAGATTAAATCTTTCCCTACATCAAAGACACACTAAGAGCACAGCCAAGACAATGAGATGTGTCCCAGGGGGTCCAACGCATCAGAACACCTGCTGGCTGCATATCCTCTCCATTTTTTGTGTTTGTTTCTTGTGGTTTTTTTTTAAAACTGGAAAGACCGGCAACGATGTCAAGTCACGTTCTATAGCGTGACATGAACCCGATATCCCGATTGAGGCCGTCCTCATGAGTGCAGAACTTGGCTATCAGTTTCTGCTCGATGATTTTGCGTTGTCGTGTATCACGAAGGCCGCCTTGGAGAATGCTAACCCGCAGATAGGTTTTAAATGGCCTACCCCTTATCCTGAGACTATGCCCCCTAGTTCTAGACACTCCAGCCAGGGGAAACAACCTCTCAGCATCTACCCTGTCAATCCCCTTCAGAATCTTGTATGTTTCAATGAGATCACCTCTCATTCTTCTAAACTCCAGAGAGTATAGGCCCATTCTACACAATGGCCCAAAAATTCGGCCGGAATCGGGTGAGTACTCAGTGCGTACTCACCCGTATTCGTTCCCGAAGTGCCGGTTTCCTGCATGCACTGTGCATGCGTGGGAAACCGGCACTTCCAGTATGGCGAAGAGGGCGGTTCCGAGGTGAACCGCGTGCGCACTAGAGGCTGCGCGCACGCAGCACACTTAGGTTTTTTTTCAGGTTTCAACGCGAGGGTAAGTATGGAAGATTCTACACAAGTAAAAAGGAGGCGTAAGACCCATTTTGAACAAGGTAAGTAGTTAATTAAGTATAATTTTAAATTTTTTTCAACAGGTTTATCTTTTTTAGAGACTTTAAAGAAAGGTAAGTTTATTTTTATAACTTTAAATTTTTTTTTTAATTTTTTCAAAAATTAAAATTTTTGTTTAAAGTGGTGAATTTATTTAACTATAGTTATTTTATTAATGTGATGGTTTTTTTAAAAATTTATTTGAGGTTTAGCTGTTCTTTTGGGGTCAATTTCAATTCACAGATTTGACAGGTCTCCTTACCCCCGCGGCAAGCCTCCGAGTCAAATTTCTGGGCCAATATCTCATCATAGGACAGCCCTCTTATCCCAGGAATCAATCTAGTGAACCTTTGTTGCACCACCTCCAAGACAAGTATATCCTTCCTTCGATAAGGAGACCAAATCTGTGCACAGTACTCCAGGTATGGTCTCACCAAGGCCCTGTACAATTGTAGCAAGACTTCCTTACTCTTATACTCCAACCCCCTTGCAATAAAGGCCAAAATGCCATTTGCCTTCCTTATTGCTTTCTGTACCTGCATGCTAGCTTTCTGTGTTTCTTGCACGAGGACACCCAAATCTCTCTGAACACCAACGTTTAAAAGTTTCTCAGCATTTAAAAAATATTCTGTTTTTCTACTCTTCCTAGCAAAGTGAATAACCTCACATTTCCCTACATTATACTTCATCTGCCACCTTACTGTCCACTCACTTAGTCTATCTATATCCCTTTGCAGACAGAAATTCAGCGGGAGGTTAGAGGCGGCGGTAACCGTTAGCGCCCTGTGGCGCTGCGCCACTGGCGATGATGTCATCACTGTGCGCAGCACTCCGATTGCACCCCGGCCATGATCTTCGGTAGCACCCCCTGATTTACCGCCGGACGCTATGTCCGACAGGGTCAGGGGGGCCTACCTGCGGCTGGGTGGCATAAATTAAAGGGAAGGTGCCGGGCGGCCATTTTTGTTGCTGACCGCCTGCCAGCACCTGCCCCCGTTGCTGTCCTCGGCCTTCTGTGCAGCCCCCCCGTGGATTGCCGGCTGCGTTCCGTGAGCCCAGCACTTCTCCTGAGTGCCGGGCTCTTTTGCCGGCACTCTGATCCCTGTTGGCCCAGCTGGGCCCCGGATAGCGCTGCGCTAGGCCCCTCCCCTTTAATAAGGGGAGGAAGGCCTGTAGTACTGCGGCGCAATGTGCCGTAGGGCGTGACGCTGCAGCACGTCGCGCCGTGATATTCACTCGCAGCATCTCTCTTGGGGCACTAGCAGTGAATTTCGGGTCTGGTGGCGCTAATTTTTTGGGGGCGTTAAAAGTAGCGCCCCAGAGAAGCTAGCGCCCCATAGGGGGCGCGACCCAATTTTTCCCCCTTGGTGTTCTCCTCACAGCTTACTGTCCCACCTAGCTTTGTATCATCAGCAAACTTGGATACATTACACTTGGTCCCTTCATCTAGGTCATTACTATAGATTGTAAATAGCTGAGGCCCCAGCACTGATCTTTGCGGCACTCCACTTGTTATAGCCTGTCAACCTGAAAAAGACCCATTTATCCTTACTCTCTGTTTTCTGTCCTTTAACCAATCCTCTATCCATGCTATTATATCACCCCCAACCCCATGAGCCTTCATCGTGTGTAATAACCTTTTATGTGGCACATTATCAAATGCCTTTTGGAAATCCAAATATACTACATCCACTGGTTCCCATTCATCTACCCTGCTAGTTACATCCTCAAAAAACTCAAATAAATTTGTCAAACACGATTTCCCTTTCATAAAACCATGTTGACTCTGCCTAATCATGTTATGATTTTCTAAGTGCCCTGATATCACATTCTTAGGCCTATATTCTCTAGAGTTTAGAAGAATGAGAGGTGATCTCATTGAAACATACAAAATTCTTACAGGGCTTGACAGGGTAGATGCAGAGAGGATGTTTCCCCTGGCTGGGGAATCTAGAACCAGGGGTCACAGTCTCAGAATAAGGGGTCGGCCATTTAGGACTGAGATGAGGAGAAATTTCTTCATTCAGAGGGTGGAAAATCTTTGGAATTCTTTACCCCAGAGGGCTGTGGTGGCTCAGTTGTTGAGTATATTCAAGACAGAGATCGATAGATTTTAGAATATTAAGGGAATCAAGGGATATGGGGATAGTGCAGGAAAGTGGAGTTGAGGTCGATGATCAGTCATGATCTTATGAATGGCGGAGCAGGCTCGAAGGGCCAAATGGCCTACTCCTGCTCCTATTTCTTATGTTCTTATGTTCTTAAAAATGGATTCCAGCATTTTCCCGATGACTGATGTCAGGCTAACTGGCCTGTAGTTCCCTGTTTTCTCTGTCCCTCCTTTCTTGAATAGCGGTGTTACATTTGCTACCTTCCAATCTGCTAGGACCGTTCTAGAATCTAGGGAATTTTGGAAGATCAAAACCAATGCATCCATTATCTCTGTAATGGCTATTAGATCAAACCCATTTATCTCTATTTGTGCCGCGAGTTTGTTTATCCTGTTACGAATGCCTCGTGCATTCAGATAAAGAGCCTTCAATTTAAATGTTTTACCATTATTCCTTGCTTTGACCTTATTCTCTGCTACACTGCTACCGTTATACTCTCTGGGGGAAAAATTCTTTGGCGACCATTTAGCGCCCAGTGGAAAATAGCGCCGGCGATTGCTAACTTCAGTTTTAGCGCCCCAAGAGGGAGGTGGAGCACTAATTCAAGTGCTCCACTTCCTTCTTAGAGCGCTAACCCCGAATATCGGGGTGGTGCGTTCTGCAGCTCTACGCACTGAGCCACGTAACGCTGCCGCATGGAAGGGCATCTCCCTGCATTAAAGGGGAGGGTCCAAGCCCACAACTCTGTGGGGCCCTATCTGGACCACTGGGCAGCGGGATGCCATGCCAGCAGCCCAGCACTCAAGAGGAGTGCCAGACTGCCAGATCGCGGCACAGACCCCGCGTTGAAAGATGCAATGGGTCGCGACAAGTAAGTCAGCCAATTTTTTTTCCCCCCGCCCGCCACCGCCCCTTTATATAGCACCCCGCAGGCCTCCTGCCGCTCCGTTCCCGCCCCCTGAATCGGTCGCTGTCATCGCCTGGCACAGATTCAGGTGGCTTGGGACAATTTTGCAGGCGGGGTGCAAATGGGGCGCTGCGCACGGTGATGATGTCGTCATCGCCTGTGCAGCGGAGCGGGGCGCTATCGGTTACCGCCGCCACTCAACTCCCGCTGAATTTAGCGGGAGTTGTTAGCGGTGCTGCGCCTGGGCGAAAAGTCGTTTGCGCCCCGTTACCGCCCCCTGGAGGTGCTAACAGAAAGCACAAATGCACCAAATTTCTAGCCCTCTGTCCCTTCCTGTCACATTCTGCTTATTTTTACCCAAATCGCTACACTGCTCTATTGCCTTGACCTTTCTCTTTAGATTTCTAAATTTCCTCTCACCTGACCCCTCCCCCCCACGTTTTTAGTTTAAAGCCCTATCTACAGCCCTAGTTATTCAATTTGCCAGGACGCTGGTCCCAGCCCCGGTTTAAGTACATACGAACATACGAATTAGGAGCAGGAGTAGGCCATCTCGGCCCCTCGAGCCTGCTCCGCCATTCAATAAGATCAGGACTGATCTGATTACACCACATTCCTGCCTACCCCCGATAACTTTTCACCCCCTGGCTTATCAAGAATCTATCTACCTCTGCCTGAAAATTATTCAAAGACTCTGCTTCCACCGCCCTCTGAGGAAGAGAGTCCAAAGACTCACAACCCTCTGTAAGAAAAAATTTCTCCTCATCTCTGTCTTAAATGGACGACCCCTTATTTTTAAACAGTGACCCCTAGTTCTAGATTCTCCCACAAGAGGAAACATCCTCTCCACATCCACCCTGTCCAGACCCCTCAGGATCTTATATGTTTCAATCAAGTCACCTCTTACTCTTCTAAACTCCAGCGGATACAAGCCTAGCCTGTCCAACCTTTCCTCTTAAGACAACCTGCCCATTCCAGGTATTATTCTAGTAAACCTTCTCTGAACTGCTTCCAACGCATTTACATCCTTCCTTAAATAAGGAGACCAATACTGTACACCGTACTCCAGATGTGGTCTCACCAATGCCCTGTATAACTGAAGCATAACCTCCCTACTTTTGTATAATTCCCCTCGCAATAAACAATACCATTCTATTAGCTTTCCTAATTACTTGCTGTACCTGCATACTAACCTTTTGCGATTCATGCACTAGAACACCCAGATCCCTCTGTATCTCAGAGCTCTGCAATCTCTCACCATTAAGTGGAGCCCATTCCGACGGAACAGCTCCTTCTTTCCCCAGTACTGGTGCCAGTGCCCCTTGAATTGAAACCCCTTCTTCCCACACCACTCTTTGAGCCACGCATTTAACTCTCTGATCTGCTTGACCATAGGTCAATTTGCGCATGGCTCAGGGAGTAGTCCAGAGATTATTACCCTTGAGGTTCTGCTTATTAATATAGTCCCTAGCTCCTCAAACTCCCTCAGCAGAACCTCATTCTTAGTTCTGCCTATTTTGCTGGTTCCTACATGGACCACGACAACTGGATCCCACCCCCCACCGCTCCCACTCCAAGCTCTTCTCCAGCCATGAGGAGATATGCTTAACCCTAGCACCGGGCAGGTAACAGAGTCTTCGGGACTCTCTTTCGCGGCTGCAGAGAACAGTATCCATCCCCCTGACTATACGGTCCCCTACCACTACCACATTCCTTCCTTCTCCCCTCAGGTGAGGGAGGGCGGTAGGTGGAGATGAAGTCCTGTCTTCACGCTGAGGACACCCTCAATTGTGTTGTGTGGCACTACCACTGTGCTAAATGGGATAGATTCAGAACAGATCTAGCAGCTCAAAACTGGGCATATATGAGGTGCTGTGGGCCATCAGACATCAGGTGTGGGCAAGCTTGGGCTCATCCAATAACAAAGGAACACCTAACCCAGTCGACCCTGGAAAGTTCTCCTCACTAACATCTGAGGACTTGTGCCAAAATTGGGAGAGCTGTCCCACAGACTAGTCAAGCAACTGTCTGACATAGTCATACTCACAGAATCATACATTCAGTCAATGTCCCAGACTCGTCCATCACCATCCCTGGGTATGTCCTGTCCCACCGGCAGGACAGCCCACCAGAGGTGGCAGCACAGAGGTATACAGTCAGGAGGGAGTGGCCCTGGGAGTTCTCGACATTGACTCCGGACACCATGAAGTCTCATGGCTTCAGGTCAAGGATGGGCAAGGAAACCTCCTGCTGTTTACCACCTAGCGCCCTCCCTCAGCTGATGAATCAGTACTCCTCCATGTTGAACACCACTTGGAAGAAGCACTGAGGGTAGCAAGGGCACAGAATGTACTCTGGGTGGGGGACTTCAATGTCCATCATCAAGAGTGGCTTGGTAGCACCAATACTGACCAAGCTGGCCGAGACCTGAAGGACATAGCTGTCAGACTGGGCCTGCGACAGGTGGTGAGAGAACCAACACGAGGGAAAAACCTACTTGACCTCGTCTTCACCAATCTACCTGTCGCAGATGCATCTGTCCATGACAGCATCGGTAGAAGTGACCACCGCACAGTCCTTGCGGAGACGAAGTCCGGTCTTCACACTGAGGATACCCTCCTTCGTGTAGTCATATTGTGACAATAACACTGCCCAACGTTGCACTCTTGATGCGACCATTGCAGGGATGGCAGATTTGGGCCCCAATATTGCTAGGAGCAGTTTGTGATCGGTTATCAGGGTAAACTTTCTGCCGATCAGGAACTGTTGGAATTTCTTGATTCCAAACACTATGGCGAGTGCTTCCTTTTCAATTTGCGCATAGTTTTTTTCTCTCTTTGTGAGGGTTCACGAGGTGAATGCAATTGGTTTCTCTTGGCCATCATCCATTACGTGGCTTATGACAGTTCCCACACCATAGCTAGAAGTATCACACGCTAACTTAAGCTCACGCTCTGTGTCGTAGTGCAAAGTAGAGCATCGCTAGAGAGACTTCTCTTACAAGCGTTGTAAGCTTCCTGTTGCGCTTTTGTCCACTTCCACTGGACATCCTTCTTGAGGAGCTCGTGCAATGGAGCTAACATGGTTGCTAACTCAGGTAAGAAACATGCATAGTACTGGACCATTCCAAGGAAAGATCTTAAATCAGACACGTTCTGTGGCTTTGGAGCATTGCTGACAGCATCAACCTTTTCCTTAACTGGTTGCAAGTCATTTGCATCAACTTTCAGACCAAGGTACACAACCTTGGGCTGCACAAAAGCACATTTGCTCCTTTTCAATTTGACATTGTGGGAATTCAACCTTTGAAGCACTAAATCTAACACTTCTAGATTTTCTTCCTTGCTGCTTGTTGCCTTCAGCAAATCATCTTGATTGCATAAGCAATTTGGAATTCCTTGCAAAATCTTATCCATCATAGCCTGGAAGATTTTGGGGGAGGATTTTACAACATACGGCAGCTTGGTGTATGAGTACAGTCCCTTGAGTGTGTTGATAGTGAGATACTGTCGACTCTCTTTGTAAGTGAGCAACAAGTCAAGCTTGGAGAAAACCTTTGACCCAGAGAGTGCTGCATACAAATCTTGGGATGTAGGTAATGGGTACTACTCATTGTCAACTGCTTGGTTGATAGTAACTTTGTAGTTACCGCACAAGCGTACAGTTCTGTCTGTGTTGGACACTACCACAATCGGGGTAGCCCATTCACTTTTGTCAATTTTACTAGCACTCCGTTCTCTCTCAGTTTCTCTAGCTCTTCCTCCACCTGTCTTTTCAACGCATAGGGGACCAGCCTTGCCTTACAATAGACAGGCTTCGTGTTGGACTTGACGCGGATATGCACGTCATACCCAGTGATGTCCTCATAACTGTCTGAGAAAATGCTTTTAACTTGTTCAGCATTGTGACGAGTCACTTCTTTGACGTATCTACACTGAAGATGTTTTTCCAGTCTAGTTTTAACTTTCTGTTGTTGTAGCTCGCTACAATAATAGGCAGCTTTACTGACTGGCCATTGTGCTGAACTGTACATTCCATTTGTCCACATGTCTCTAGGGTTTCTCCAGAGTAGGTTTTTAACTCTACGGTACTCTTTGTAAGTGGTATTTGATTAAACTTACTCTCATATGTGTCTTTACTCATGATAGAGCAGTCCGCCGCTGTGTCGATACACATATCAATATATCAGTCATTGATCAAATGATTTGTACGGAAGTCTTTCTCACGACTGCTAGCTTTGCCACTAGTGGCATAGATACAGTAGATGCCTAGTTCTTCAACATCAGGTGTGTTCACTTCAATATTGTGAATTCCTCCCTTTTGTTGTCGCTGCTTTGCATTGCCACTAGAATGCTTCTTACTTCCTGTTTTAGATCTAGCTCTGTAAGCTGTTGAAATATGGCCTTGCTTCTGGCAGTGAAAACACTTCTCATTTCTGTATTGGCATATCTGTGGGGGTCACCATTGACCAGAGGCTTAACTGGACCAGCCACATAAATACTGTGGCTACAAGAGCAGGTCAGAGGCTGGGTATTCTGCGACGAGTGTCTCACCTCCTGACTCCCCAAAGCCTTTCCACCATCTATGAGGCACAAGTAAGGAGTGTGATGGAATACTCTCCACTTGCCTGGATGAGTGCAGCTCCAACAACACTCAAGATGCTCGACACCATCCAGGACAAAGGAGCCCGCTTGATTGGCGTCCCATCCACCACACTAAATATTTACTCCCTCCACCACCGGTGCACTGTGGCTGCAGTGTGTACCATCTACAAGATGCACTGCAGCAAGGCTTTTTCGACAGCACCTCCCAAACCCGCGACCTCTACCACCTAGAAGGACAAGGGCAGCAGACCCATGGGAACACCACCTCCATGGTCCCCTCCAAGTCACACACCATCCTGACTTGGGGATATATCGTCGTTTCTTCATCGTCGCTGGGTGAAAATCCTGGAAATCCCTCCCTAACAGTACTATGGGAGTACCTTCAACACACGGACTGCAGCGCTTCAAGAAGGCGGCTCACCACCACCTTCTCAAGGGCAATTAGGGATGGGCAATAAATGCTGATCTTGCCAGCGACGCCCACATCCCATGAACGAATTAAAAAAAAATAATGTTGAATATATGAATAATGGGCACTTGGGCAAGGTGTCAGAGGGTGACTGGTGCTGGTGAAGCTGTACCACAGCAAGGAGTTAACAGCTTCAGTACAGAAGAGGGAGGAAGAAATTTGGAAGAGGACAATTGGTGACAAAACAAAGCCTATCAAATTTTAAATTCAAGGCGGGTGGTTGTTTGTCGGGTCTGGAACTAGAATGTTGCCTGGTTACACCTTATAACCTGCATAGTGGGCAAAGCAGCAGGTTTTATTGTGTGATAAATGCTTGTGATCTAAAGCATAAAAATAGCTGAAAGTGTTTCACGTGTCGTCTTGACTCCTCACGTGGATTTTCAGCCTTAATGAGCAATTGATGCTTGACTGATGTGACACACGGAACATATTTCATGGCATTGTCCTAAGGGAGTCCTTTGGCAGAGCACATAACTGCTTGGTATAGTACAATGGAGTTGTTGATTTTATAGCTGCATCTAACAGCGCTAAATCCTTACTGTGTAGCTTGAGGTTGATGGTTTTGAAGCATTTGATACTGATAAAAGTCCAACTAACTACTGTGTAACAATCAGTTGACTTGTTTCTAAATCAATTCCACTCAATAATAAAAGTCAATGCAAGAAATTAACACCCCCACTCGCTGCTCGAACCACAACAGAAATAATCTCAGACAAATAGCCCTCCTCTATCTGATAAACACAAGAAGAACCTGTATTTATACAGTGCCTTTCACAGAATCACAGAATAGTACAGCACAGGAGGAGGCTATTCGGCCCCTCGAGTCTGCGCCGGCTCTTTCGAAGAGCAATCCAGTTAGTCCCACGCCCCCACTCTTTCCCCATATCCCTGCAATTCCCTTTTGAAAGTTACTATTGAATCTGTTTCCACCACCCCATCAAGCACTGCATTCCAAATCCTAACCACTCATTGCGTAAAACAGTTTTTCCTCAGGACATCGCCAAGTACATCACAGCCAGTGAATTACTTTTTAAAGAGCAATCACTGTTGCGAAGTAGGCAAATGCAATATTCAATTTACATACAGCAAGGATCCATAAACAGCAAATGAGATAAATGACAAGACAAATCATTTTTTTGTGCTGCTTATTGAAGGATGAATATTCGTCAGGACATTCGAAGAACTTCCTGCTCTTCAAATCGTGCCCAGGGATCTTTTGCCTGAACAGAGAGGCAGCAGGGTTTCAATTTAATCCTTCATCCGAAAGACAGCACCTCCAAGAATGCAACACTCCCTGCAGCGTTGGACTAGATTATGTGCCAAAGATCTGCAGTGCAGCTGAAGCCACAAATCTCCAAGTCAGACTCAGGGGTCCTACTACTGAGCCAAACTGACACTAGAGCACTATAGAACTCATCTGGGTCCAGCGGATTGGGATTTATCCAACAGGACAAAAGGATATTCACTTGTTCATGAATCTTAGCAAAAAGATAGACTTAGTAAAGAGAGGTGGAATATTGGGAAAAGTGCCAATGAATTAATTGTCCATGTTTAGCACTTTTCCAGGCATTCCTATCCTAAACAACTAGGGGGAAAAATTGGGTGGCGCCCCTTTTGGAGCGCTAACGTCGCCGGGGCGCTAATTGTAGTGTCTCGAAAAAGTTAGCACCCCTCCACCATAAATTCAGTGGTAGCGCCCCAAGCAAGAGGTGGGGTGCTACTGGAAGTGCTCCACCTCCTTCTTGGGGCGCTACTACTGAAGTTCGCGGCACTATGTGCAACAGCGCCATGCGCGGCGGCACATAGTGCCGCGTCAATGCAGGCCTCCTCCCCTGATTAAAGGGGAGGGGCCTAGCACTGCGCGCACCAGGGCCCTGCTGGACCACCGGGGAATGGGGTGCTGTGGAAACAGCCCGGCATTCAAAATAAAAATGGCCGCCCGACACCTGCACTTTAAGTAGCGCCTCCGCGGTTGCAAAAATGCCCCCTGATCCTGTTGGACATATCGTCCGGTGATAGGCCAGGGGGCACAAGGGAAGTTTGCGGCCGGGGCGAAAGCCACTAGCCTCCCGCTGAATTTCACGGGAGACGTTAGCGGTGCCGCACCCGGGTGTTCGGGGATTTGCGCCCCACGCTAACGAGAGGCCAAACCAATCCAATTTTCCTCCCCTCGAGTCAAAAAAACGCCATTGAAAAGTTTTAAAAAATGACAATTTAACTTGTTGTAGCCTTGTTAAAGGTCCTTAATGAAGGCATTGTACAGCATTCCACAGCTGTAGAGACACATAGAATATCTAACTGCAGTTAGACCTGGTTTTAGTGAGGAAAATCAAATCAAAGGGTTTTAAATAACATGAGAGCAGTGACTACCACATGAGTATATCTACTGAGAGCATTGATGTTGCAACAACAGCTGGACATATTGTGAAGAAATAGCCATATTCAGAAAAATACACCATCCTATGAACAGAATTCTAGCCTTATTAAACATGACAAACTGGGTTTAAAAATCTAAAAGCCTCAATGACACAAAGCTGTAAACAGCATACAAGGCTTTTGAGATAAGATGTGTTGTTGACACTGAAACGATAGCCCTATTGAAGCACCAGGTTGGAGATTCCAAAAAGTCTGCAACTTGGAAAACAGACAATGATATACCCAGTTAAATTGTTTTAAACCAACACTTTGTAAACAGGCACATCAAAGAGCACAACGGTATAATGTTAAGGTGTCATAAACCAACACTTCGGGAAACAGAAACACAGAACATTAAAGAAACATATGCCTTCATAAATATGACATCAAATGAAAGACAGGAGACATAATTCTTAATACAACCAGTTGAGGTAGTTAAGAAGACAATGAGATACCTGGTTGATGTGTTTTTAATTTACATGTTGTAAAAAGATACAAACAGAAGATTTTCATAAATATGACATCAATAGATGCACCAAGCAATCACATTGTTTTTGTGTTGAACTTGGAATACATAGGAGACATGAAGTCTGCTTACAACCAGCTGAGGTGACTTAAGAATTGAACAGGAGACCTTTGTAAAAATGACATCAAATAGAACCACTGCTGTCACATTGTTTTTATGATAAGTTTTGAACACCTAAAGGAGGAGACATAATTCTTAATGCAACAAATGAACTGACTGTAAGAATAGAAGGGGTCAACAGAAAGATGACTAGAGACAATTAGCTTACATCAGCAGAAAACTTCAAAGGATATACCACTGAAAAAAGGGTATAAAATATAGAACTTTCAAATAGGAAGACAGAATTCGCTGGAAGGGTTAAGCGATTCTCAGCTTCAGAGACAGGCTCTGAAAGCCTACAACTCTTTGAGTCTCGGGTAATCAAAGGTATTTTGATTTTGGTGGATATCCTGGAATAAGACTTAGAAATGTAAAAATGTAACGACGTTAAGATTTGAGAATAAGGATCTCTGAGAATAAGAATTGTAAGCTATTTGTTTTTGGAATTGTTAAAGTTGTGATTGAATCACCAGCTGTAATTACATGTCGGTTCTTTAATAAATCTATATATTTTTAGAATTGTCTCACATAGTACTTCTGTATCAAACTCGTGAACTCAATCTCTGTACACTCTTTGGTGAGATGTTGCAGAATTCTGGGGGAGTTTTCCGGACCCTCATAATATCCGGAAGGTTACAGTCTAGTTAAACTTATTAAAAGTGCTATCTGGAGGACGGTAACATCTTCAGGTCGTTCTTTTCCTTTCGGGAGAGATAGTCTGGACCTTTAGACCCAATTAAGCGTCTTCTAGGATTCGGCTATCTCTAACTTTAGTTGAAGGTGAATGTCTGGGGAATACGCCTGATCCGGGGTGGCCCGAAAAGGTCTAGGACTAGTAATTATCCCTTCAATATCATGATATAGGAGGAGGAGATGGGATTGGGGGCTTAAGGGCAGTCACTACCCCAAGCAGTACATCTACTGCAACAGAGTCAATTATCTGGCCATTAGGAGTAGTGTCTGAGGGTGTGCCACCCGGTCAAAAACACAGACAGGAACAGTCAACCATTTGCACTATTTTAAGCAAGGGTCATCACTGCCCTTAGCCTTTGTTCCACATGGATCTTCTAAACAGCCATGGGGCACGTATCAAAAATCAGTCACTTTGCTGCCGATCACACTATTAAAGAGGCACCCCAAGCTCTGTGTCGCCACACATCTAGCCACATGCATCTCAGCAAAAGCCAACAATATACCAGACATTGGAAGCAGGAAGACCAGTACCCAAGGATTTCATTACCTAATTCTTGCATTGAGTTCTGCAATTGGGCATGTAATTTCTTATGGATATATTGGGACCAATTTTCCTGACCAAAGTGGACTACATCTGTCCCGGCCCAAGGGCACCTACATTTCCTGCCTTCAGCCATTAACATAGCCCAGCAGAACCCTCAGAGCAGGTTTTCCCCCTGGCTGGGATTACCGCTGAAAAATGTGACAGGAAACAGGAGCAGACCTGCTGGCGGAGGGTCTCAAGACCCAAATATCAGCTGGGACCTGGCATTACAGGGTTCTGCCCCCTTTTTCCTGGCCTTTAGGCCTGGGGAATTGGCATTCGCTGGGCGCAAGAGACAGAAAAATTGTCTCCATTACAATAATGGAACTTCTTTTTACATCCCTGTTCGTTGCTTTTTTTTTAAATTTGTCTTTTGAACAGCTGACATTTAATTTTCTGTACCCTGCAAGAGTTACAGACTGCAAGATAAAATAACAATGAATTAATTTCATTAAGGTTTGCAGTGCTGGTGGCTGACATGTTTAATGGTTTTTTTTCTCTCCTGTTTGTCTCGAGTGTGATGAACTTTTCTGTGCTGATTATGGATGCGACCTATTACTAATTGGTGCCCTTGATAAAAGGGAAACACTCGTGGATGGCTGTAAATTGAACTGCAGGGATGCAGGGGATACAGAGGACCCACTACCTATATCTGCGACTGACCCTGTTGGGCCTGCATCAGTGCCTGGGGTCCCTGGTTCTGTAGTCATTGTGCTGCAGAGCTTTCAGAGGCATTTGTGTAAAATGACATGATGGCACGGAAGTGCTGCTCGCAAGAGTGCCAACCAGCTGCACCTGTTCCTAACAGTTTGAAAGCAGGGTTACTAAGGTCTATATCTCCATGTAACTCAGTAAGGGCACAGCAGCTATCCCTTCCTCACCAGTGCTCAGTGTCCCACCCTTTTATTCTCCAATCTTAGCACTAGCTTCTTCTCCCTTAGCACAAGTGTTTGCTTCAAGTGAATTGGTAACCATGTTGCTCAGTTGTGTGGTGCTCTTTGGCCATTGCTGGTGATCCACTGGATTCTCTTTGCTCTGTAAAGAGGGCTGATGGTAAGTATGTAAGTCAATTACTCTTACTATGAAAAAAGGAGAAAGTTATCAATGTTAGTTTCAGAAAAGCATGAATTAAAAAAATAAATTATTGATACACAGAAATGAATTCACTTGTAGCTATCATATCACTCCAATTTTATTGATTTCACTGTCATTGCCTTTTATTTTCCATTATTACCTTATAAATATAATCAATGATAACATCAGTTGAAATTTATTTTGACCCTCTCCAATTTAAGCATCAGCGGACATCCCAGCTACTAATACATTGTGGGTAATTTTTACTTTAGACCATGGAAGCAAAAATCAGGAGAGGTGTTTAATGAATGGCCGAGGCAATATTGCATGTTTTCCACTTTTGTCTAAATTCAAAATGACCTCCATTCATTTTAGTGTGTTGATTGCCATCAGGGGCTGGTAAGACCATCATCACGGGTTGGTTGATGCCCTCCAAATGTTATCTTTCCTTTGACTAATGATCTTCTGCTCTCACAGGATGCTCAGTTCACACTTGACTTTTATATTGCACCATGAGGAAATGAGCACACCTTTCTTGCAATTTCACTTTCATGAGAACACTCAGGCATTAACATGCTATTAGCAAGGTTTTAAATCAGATTTCCTCTCTCTGCCATCTTTCTTTCCATAAATTGCCATTCAGGCCTTTATGACTCGGTGAAAATCAGAGAACAACACAATTTAAAAAAAAAATTAATTACATAGAACAAGAGGAAAATACGGACCTGCTGTTGAGACTAATGGGTGTAAAGGTGCTTCAAGCAGTTTTGTGACAATAAGTAAATAGGTTTGCTGGCATAGTTGTTAACGTATTCTGAACTGCATTTTAACTTACCTCTGGTGATGAACTGTTACACCCAATTACAGCACAGTGCAAGAGTTACAGTTAAATATTTATACAAGAACAGTTATTGCCACTGATATTGGTGATAGATGCTTTCTTAATGGGCTATGAGATTTGTATTCAAGGCATTTGGACAATGGCCCCAGGACTCCAGCAGAGTTCAGATGCCACATCAACAGGTGCAAACTTCAAGTGGTATGGGATTGTCCATGTTACATTTAAATTTTAATTTTTAGTGCAGGGCCAATTCATACATTTCTGGATGAGCAATACTACATTGGTCCATTTCATCAACAAGCATGGAGTCAATTTTTCATTAAACACATTTTATAAGTATCAAGGAGCTAGCTCTGGAAGGGCAGAACATTTCTGTCCTATCTGCTTTTCCTTGAGCCCAAGTCAAATAACTCAAATCCTGTGGATTCAAGCAGACTACAGGCCCTGGCTGTCTCTTTTTACACTGACTTCCTCCAACTCCTGGACAGATTAATTTATTAAATCAGTAGTCCCATCCATGAAATCCTGGTGCCCAGGAATCAACAGGACAAGAGTTGGGAGTAACCTCAGGGATGTCCATTGAATCCAAGAGAGTTATGGAGTAACTTCCTTAGCTACTGTTCTCATTGGAATGTTGGGCTTCCCACCAGTTAGCACTGGGATAGTCTCAATGCTAAAGGTTGAGGAAGAGGTTAATGCTTGCTGCCCCTCTTGTGGCGCAGTCTTGGTGTTGTTTATTCCTGCAATACCCTTTACTAACTAGGTCAGCACTGAGAGAAGCAGAATGCTGTTTCTTGTCCAAAACCTTTGTAGGGGGTGGTGGTGTGTATCAGCTTCACCTCTGACTTCTGAGCGGTTCGAATCGCTCCCACTCCCTTGGTTCTAGACCTTGGACTTATTTGGGGGTTGTGACAAAAGTGCAGCAGACAACTGGTTTTGGTGCAAGAACTTTGATCTTTATTCAAGAGAGAAAATATAACACGACAATCTTAACACTCTAATAAAATGGGGAACACTTCAATACACACGAGGGAAATTACAGTAGAAAAATACCTCACCCCTCCCAATCCCACTTTACTAGCTAAGTTGGGCTCTAGAGGACCAGGGATAATGCTCACCAAACAAATCCTTGACAGTTGAGCTGGTTCGCGGTTTCAGGGTTCGCTGGATGTGTTGGTTGGTGCCTGCCATACCCTGGACGCGGTAGAGGACTTCAACTGCATATCTGGTCAGTCTTCGCGAGTCCGCTGATGCGGTAGGGTGCGTATTGGATGTATCGGGTGAGTACCCACTTTTCTTTGGTTAGAGTTAGGGTTTAGAGTCTTTTGAGTAAAAATCTTACCCAGGGGTGAGTCAGGAATAGATTGCAGAGTGGAAAATTTGCGAGTCTTCGGTTTTCTCCCGAGTTGGTTTTCTTTGGTCGCGGTGGCCCAATATTACCCGGTTGGTTGGTGGTAATATTCGGTTGGTTGTTTCGTAAGGCCCTTGTCGCCGCGAGGTGTCTGATGGTCACTGAGGCAGTCGCTCTGGTCTTTTCTTGTGTATCGGCCTACTTCTGGAGCTGTTGGCCTCCTTTGTTGAACGGACTTGTTTTCGAGCTGTCGACCTCCTGGCTGGACACGTAACTGCAGAACGGTTGTACTGGAGAGATAGCCCTCTTCTGTCAAGAGCGGGCCTTCAATTATACCAATTGAAGCTTCCTTATCTGCGCGCCAAATCAAATCCCGGTCATTGTAAGATTTTGGCGGGCTCGTTAACAGTAACTTGTTTGTAAGTGGTTTCGGGATGGTTCCATCCTGTCAATCTTCTTGCTTGATTGTAGACAATTGTGCTCAGGTTTCGAGTTTCCTGACTGGGCCTGAGATTTCTATAGAGTGGGTCGAAGTGATCTGTTTTATGCATGGTTTTGATGGGTCCTGTAATTTGGGTGGGGACTGCTCTTCCTCGGGTCTATTGTTAGGATGTTAATGTCTGATAGGGGACGATTAACTCCAAGTGAGGTCATGCGGTTCCCTAGACAGTTTGATTAACTCCAATATCCAAACTGTCTTTTACAGAGGTTGAGCCCAACTCCTGTTGCAGCCTTTTCTCGCTTACAAGTCCAGACATGCCTTTTTAAAATACCAAAATCTTGGTTCTTAACCTTGAATCTCCCTCTGTTAGGCCCAATACATTTTATCACCCTGAAGTGGTTAGAAAAGAGTCAAAAGTCCTTTTCCTTAGGGTTTGTCTCCAAGTTTTGGGGGATCTGTGAGATCTGTGAATTTTGAGAATCTTACACCTTGGCACACTATTTGGCATCCTGGGGTTTTTTTTTCTAATAATGTGTGGTATGCCAAGTTTGAGTTTCTCAATACCAGTCAATAATGAGGTTTTGGACTGTTTCTTAGTGCTATGTAGTACTGGCATCATAGGATCAATTTCACCAGTGTCAAACTGCATGGCTCAGTGGGGATCCTGAAGGGATGAAGCCAATTCTTCTCTATTAACATGGACAGTGAATTATTTATAGCACAGCTAGTACTGGGGTAAGTGCCAAAGTATTAACATAGGAAGTAGTCCAGTGTATGGGAGCACATCATCTCTCCAATTCAGAGAGACAGATGCAAGTTTCCCAAGTACCAAGGTGGCACACAACTTACCCAATACTGCTGGATTTGATGGTGTTCATATCTTCTGTGTCCTCATGGGTTCACTGCTGAAGTTGATGTTATCCTGGAGGATAACTATCCACCTTTGTAGTCAGGACCAACAGAGAAACCTGGACTAATGGATGTTCATTTCATATTGTTCTGGATAAAAGGCAATGGATGCCTTTTGATGGATGCCCATCAGCAATGGTGAATCCGAGATAAACTTGATGCAATACTTGAATCCAAAAGGACTTCACAATACTGACTTTGACAATTTTTCTCCTTTTTTAAATTATATTTATTAGTTCTTCTTTTATTAAGCTGGACTCCCTGACATGACAATAAACTTAACAAAGTTTCAGCATTCTGAAGGGATCTCTCCCTCCGCGACACCCTGGTCCACTCCTCAATCACCCCCAACATCCCCTTCCCTTCCCACGGCACTTTCCCGTGCAAGCACAGGAGATGCAACACCTGCCCTCTTACCTCCTCCCTTCGCACTGTTCAGGGCCCCAAACACGCCTTCCAGGTGAAACAGCAATTTTCTTGTACTTCTTGCAATTTAGTATACTGTATTCGTTGCTCATGATGTGGTCTCCTCTACACTGGGGAGACCAAACGCAGATTGGGTGACGGCTTTGTGGAACACCTCCGTTCAGTCCGAGCTTCCGGTCACTATGCCTGTCACTATAATTCTCCGCCCCACTCCCACGCCGACCTCTCAGTCCTCGGCCTCTTACACTGTTCCAACGAAGCTCAACGTAAGCTCGAGAATTCTCTCCAACAATGGTTTGCTCTCCCCCGAGAACATCACAAGACCGTCGATAGGAAGTACATCGACTCCACGCAACATGTCTGTGGATAGACTTTCAAAGGTCAGAAGATGAGACCGATTGAGGGATTCAAGTGGTTTATATATAGAATAACAGATACCTGGGAGTGAGTTACAGGCTGGAATATAATCGAGGGGTTTGGATAGTTTATATATAGAATAACAGAAACCCGGGATTGAGTTATAGGCTGGAATCGAATCGAGGGGTTCGGTGGGGGTGGTTTATATATAGAGTAACAGATACCCGGGAGTGAGTTACAGCCTGGAATCTAATCGAGGAGTTTGGATGGTTTATATATAGAATAACAGATACCGGAAGTGAGATACAGCCTGGAATCTAAACAAGGGGTCGGGGGGGTTATATATAGAATAACAGTATAGGATAATAATATAGAATAATAATATAGGCTTCAGGCTGACATGGACAGGTTGGTGAAATGGGCAGCAGCATGGCAAATGTAGTTCAATGCGGAGAAGTGTGAAGTGATGCACTTTGTGAGGACTAATATGGAAAGACAGCACACTATGAATGGTACTTTTTAGAAAAGTGTAGATGAGCAGAGAGACCTTGGTATCCATATACACAAATCCTTAAAGGTGGCAGGGCAAGTTGATAAGGTGGTTTTATAAATAAAGGACTAGAATACAAAAGCAAAGGGATCATGCTAGAACTTAATAAATCACTGGTTAGGCCTCAGCTGGAGTATTGTGGACAATTCTGGGCACCACATTTCAGGAAAGATGCAAAGGCTTTAGAAAGGGTACAAAGGAGGTTTACCAGGATGTTACGAGGGATGAGCGACTTCAGTTATGAGGAGAGGTTGGAAAAGTTAGGACTGTTCTCCTTGGAACAGAGAAGATGAAGAGGTGACCTAACAGAGGTTTTCAAGATGATGAGAGGTTTTGATAGAGTAAATAGAGAAAAGGTATTCCCTCTGGCCAGTGGGTCAATAACTAGAGGCCATAGATTCAAAATCATTGGAAAAAGATCTAGGGGGGAGATGAGGAGAATATTTTTCACTCAGAGAGTTGTCGGGATCTGGAACGCTCTACCTGAAAAGGTGGTGGAAGCTGATTCCATAAATCATTTTAAAACAGAGTTGGCCAGGTACTTGAGGATGAGGAACTTATAGGGTTACGAACAAAAAACAGGGCTGTGGGACTAAGCACGACTGCTCTTTCAAAGAGCCAGCACAGACACAATGGGCCGACTGGCCTCCTTCTGTGCTGTAGGTTTCTATGAATCTATGAATCTATAAACAGCACCTCGTCGTTCGATTAGGCACTGTACAGCCTTCTGGACTCGACATCGAGTTCAACAATTTCAGATCATAACCTCTGCCCTTATTTTTTCACATGGCAGCTGTTGATGATTCTGCTATTCCTATTTACACCTCTTCTAAACTCATCTTTTGTTTCTTTACTTATCCCATTACCATCTCCTTTTGCTTTGTATAATCATACCTTTTGTAATTTAATCTCTCCTGTCTTCCACGCAATCACAGACTTTCCCTTTTGTTCTTTCCTCCCCCTCCCTTTCCCTGCCTCTACACTTGCTTAAAATCTGTTACATCTCTAACTTTTTCCAGTTCTGACGAAAGGTCATCGACCTGAAACGTTAACTCTGTTTCTCTCTCCAGAGATGCTGCCTGACCTGCTGAGTATTTCCAGCATTTTCTGTTTTTATTTCACATTTCCAGCACCTGCAGTATTTAGCTTTTGTATTTTTAACAAAGTAAAATCCTGGCTTGCCAATGGAGTGGCAGGGCGTTAGTTACCAGCCTATTGGCAACAGCCCGGCAGTCCAGGAAGTGATCTTTCTGTGATATAGGAACGCAAGCTCATGTGAATGAGACTATCCATATGAAAAACATTGTGTAGTAATTTCCCTGTGCTTGCTTTTGTAAACGTATAGAGAATGTTGGCATAAAGAAGGATCTTTACTAAAAAATAATGGGCCATAATTTGCGGCCCCTACAGGTGCGTACAAGGTGCGCATGTGCCATAAGGGCTGCGCAAGTTTCGGCTTTAGGCATCCGCGGGCATAGATTTGCCCAACTTCTGACCAGAGAATGCCCGTGAAATCCTTACGCCTGCTTTTACCAGCGTAAGAGTTTTAAAAAACAGAAAAATAAACTTTTATCAATAATTTATACATTTAAAAACCTGTGAAATAAGGTAAGTTTATTTTTAGCCCCTTTAAAACAAAAATGTATTTTACAAAAAATAACATTTTTGTTTTAAATATTTAATTAAATGCCATTTTAAATATGTGATTTAAAAAAAAAGTTATTTGAAGTGTAGAGGTTTTTTTGGGGGTATTCCCATTCATGCTTATGGGGTTTCCGTACATACAGAATCCCCATAAACATAGAAACATAGAAACATAGAAAATAGGTGCAGGAGTAGACCATTCGGTCCTTCGAGCCTGCACCGCCATTCAATGCGTTCATGGCTGAACATGCTACCTCAGTACCCCATTCCTGCTTTCTCGCCATACCCCTTGATCCCCTTAGTTGTGAGTGTTATATCTAACTCCCTTTTGAATATATTTAGCGAACTGGCCTCAACAACCTTCTGTGGAAGAGAATTCCATAGATTCACCACTCTCTGGGTGAAGAAGTTCCTCCTCAGCTCAGTCCTAAATGGCTTCCCCTTAATCCTTAGACTGTGACCCCTGGTTCTAGTTTTCCCTACCATTGGGAACATTCTGCCCGCATCTAATTTGTCTAAACCAGTCAGGATTTTAAATGTCTCTATAAGATCCCCCCTCATTCTTCTGAACTCCAGAGGATACAAGTTCAGTTGACCCAATCTTTCTTGATATGTCAGTCCAGCCATCCCAGGAATCAATCTAGTGAACCTTCGCTGCACTCCCTCAATAGCAAGAATGTCCTTCCTTAAGTTAGGAGACCAAAACTGCGCACAATACTCCAGGTGTGGCCTCACCAAGGCCCTGTACAACTGTAGCATCACCTCCCTACTCCTGTACTCAAATCCCCTTGCTATGAAGGCCATCATTCCGTTTGCTTTCTTGACTGCCTGCTGCACTTGCATTCCCACCTTCAGTGACTGATGTACCATGACGCCCAGGTCTCGTTGCACGTCCCCTTTCCCTAATCTGCCACCATTCAGGTAATAGTCCGCCTCTCTATTTTTACCACCAAAGTGGATAACCTCACATTTATCCACATTGTACTTCATCTGCCATACATTTGCCCATTCACCCAACCTGTCCAAGTCACTCTGTAGCCTCCTAGCATCCTCCTCATTGTTCACACTGCCTCCCAATTTAGTGTCATCCGCAAATTTGGAGATATTACATTTAATCCCTTCGTCCAAATCATTAATATATAATGTAAACAGCTGGGGTCCCAGCACCGAACCCTGCGGTACCCCGCTGGTCACTGCCTGCCATTCTGAAAAGTACCCATTTACTCCTACTCTTTGTTTCCTGTGTGCCAACCAGTTCTCAATCCACGTCAACACATTACCCCCAATCCCATGTGCTTTAACTTTGCTCACCAATCTCTTGTGTGGGACCTTGTCGAAGGCCTTCTGAAAGTCCAAATACACCACATCTACTGGTTCCCCCCTGTCCACCCTATTGGAAACATCCTCAAAAAATTCCAGAAGATTTGTCAAGCATGATTTCCCTTTCACAAATCCATGCTGACTTGGACCTATCATGTCGCCACTTTCCAAATGGTCTGTTATGACATCTTTAATAATTGCTTCCATCATTTTACCCACCACCGATGTCAGGCTGACCGGTCTATAATTCCCTGCTTTCTCCCTCCCTCCTTTTTTAAAAAGAGGGGTTACATTGGCCACCCTCCACTCCATCGGAACTGATCCAGAGTCTAAGGAATGTTGGAAAATGATCGTCAATGCATCCACTATTTCCAAGGCCACCTCCTTAAGTACTCTGGAATGCAGACCATCAGGCCCCGGGGATTTTTCAGCCTTCAGTCCCATCAATTTCCCCAATACCTTTTCCCGACTAATAAGGATTTCCCTCAGCTCCTCCCTCTTACCAGATCCTCTGACCCCTTTTATTTCCGGCAGGTTGTGTGTGTCCTCCACAGTAAACACCGAACCAAAGTACTTGTTCAATTGATCTGCCATTTCCTTGTTCCCCATTACGACTTCCCCTGTTTCCGACTGCAGGGGACCTACATTTGTTTTTACTAACCTCTTTCTTTTTACATATTTATAGAAGCTTTTGCAGTCCATTTTAATGTTCTCTGCAAGCTTCCTTTCATATTTTATTTTCCCTGCCCTAATCAAACCCTTCGTCCTCCTCTGCTGAGTTTTGAAGTTCTCCCAGTCCCCGGGTTTGCTGCTACTTCTGGCCAATTTGTATGCAACTTCCTTGGTTTTAATACTATCCCTGATTTCCCTTGTTAGCCATGGTTGAGCCACCTTCCCTTTTTTATTTTTATGCCAGACCGGGATGTACAATTGTTGTAGTTCATCCATGCGATCTCTAAATGTCTGCCATTGCCCTTCCACTGATAGCCCCTTAAATATCGCTTGCCAATTTAACCTCGCCAATTCACGCCTCATACCCTCAAAGTTGCCCTTATTTAAGTTCTGGACCATGGTCTCTGACTTAACTGTTTCCTTCTCCATCCTAATGTAGAACTCCACCATACTATGGTCACTCTTCCCCAGGGGGCCTCGTACCACAAGATTGCTGATTAGTCCCTCCTCATTACACAACACCCAGTCCAGGATGGCCTCCCCTCGAGTTGGTTCCTCAACATATTGGTTTAGGAAACCATCCCTTAAACACTCCAGGAAATCCTCCTCCACCGTATTGCTTTCAGTTTGAGTAGCCCAATCTATATGCATATTAAAGTCACCCATGATAACTGCCGTGCCTTTTTTGCACGCACCTCTGATTTCCTGTTTCATACCCTCCCCCACCTCACTACTGCTGTTTGGAGGTCTGTACACAACTCCCACTAACGTTTTCTGCCCTTTGGTGTTCTGCAGCTCAACCCATATTGATTCCACATCCTCCAAGCTGATGTCCTTCCTAGCTATTGCATTAATCTCCTCTTTAACCAGCAATGCTACCCCACCCCCTTTTCCTTTTATTCTATCCTTTCTGAATGTTGAATACCCCTGGATGTTCAGTTCCCAGCCTTGATTGTTCTGGAGCCACGTCTCTGTAATCCCAATCACATCGTGCTTGCGAACCACCTGCACCCCTGGAATACGTGGGCCTTTACCCGCGGGTACCTGGAGAGTCCCAGGACCGCGAGTCTCCCTGTATCCCGAGGCCCCAGGTACGCGGGCATTTTATTTGCGGATCGGTGGTATTTCCCCGCGGAAAGCCTCCAACAGCAAATTCAGGGCCATTACCTTCCTACACTGATTCATTGCATCTATTTTATAGAAGGATGGACAGGTGAGATGATTGGTATAAATTCATTCCAGAAACTGAAAGGATATATTGATATAATTTAATTTTATGGTCAGTTACAATTCTTTTCATTATTGTAATTTATTTCTGTCAGTCAGGTTTATTGCATTTCTTGGCTTGTCTTACTAAGTTCGCAATGGCTGCTTTTATTTTTAAGTACTACAACATATGTGGCCCAGAAATATTATAGAAATTTAGCCACAAAGGAACAATTAATGTCATTAGTGTTCAGTCACTCTGCTCAGTAAGAATTACCGTTTCCCTTTGGAAAGTCTCTTCTGTCTAATCCTTCCCTTCACCACAGTTCCAAGGAGGCACAAGCTACAGGTAGGGGATTTCATATTTGGATGACCGAACATGGGCAATTTCTTCTTCAGTTACAACAACATCCATTTTCATTTTAATTTCATTCATACTGTTCTTTGAAAGTTAGATTTCAATTCCTGTCTCATTGATGTTGGAACATCTGTAGATGTGTCAATAATGAAATACATGATGCAAGTGACATGTTCTGTGTACGAGAGAAAGAGGCATCATTGTTAACAATGAACAGATGTGTACAGAGCAGCATCTGCCATCACAATTCTTAGAGGCAGGATAGAAACATGGAGCCACATTGTGTTGCCCAAATCTTTAATTCCTTGAACAGAACGGAATGTTTTTTTTAATTCTATGGCCATGATTTGTAATTTTTCTGCCCCAGATTGTTTCAATTTTACACACATGAAATTTCGGAGACTTATTTTTACACGAGCAATAGCAGTTAAGGCTCTGCAACAGAGCATAGTATTATTAGAATGCACTTTAGCATGCACTTAATCTTCTTCCAGGAGCCATGGGTTCATTGAATCAATACAATGTCTGCTCAGTGATAGTGAAGTCCAATAGTTCCTTCATTCATGTGAAAGATTATAATAACTTTCTCCTACACTGCTTGGGAGCTATAGCTGTTTCATGTTTGTGAGAACTATTACAAATTGTCATGAATGTAATATCCACCATATAAATCACTGCTTCCATTCTTCAGTGTTCAGTGTGATTCATAGTTAGTGGGGGAGAAATTGACTAACCCCTGAAAACGGGCATGGGGATTGTGGTACGCGACTAACCCGTACCCGTTCATTGTGTTGCAGGCAGCACATTAAATTGGTGCTGCCTGCTCTTTTAACTGATTGCTGCGTGCAGCCAGGGCTCCCCGTGTTGTTCATTCACTACATGCATCAGCAGGGGGCCTGATATCGCAAGTGGATAGTGCTACTTAAAGGCAGCTTGCACCACTTAAAGGAGAGGTGCATTATGGCTGTAAGAAGTGGTGGGAGTTTTTTTCAAAAGTCAATCTGGGTTACAATACTTTGAGCAATGGCTGAACCTGCAAGAGAGCGTGCACCAAGGTTTTCACATAATGCACGAGAGGTCTTGGTGGAAGAGGTGGAACAAAGGAGAGACATCCTCTATCCACAGCGGGGCAGGAGGCCCGCCAAACATATGCTCAGGAGGCAGTGGGAACAAGTAACTGCAGAGGTCAATGCCAGGAGTGTAGGTCCAAGAACATGGATGCAGGGCAGGTAGAAGTTTAGAGATCTGGCACAAGTTGTCAAAGTGGGTGAGTTCATCTTTACATGGCATGTCCTATCAACTGCACCACTAGCCTCATCCACTGCTCAATTCTCTACACCACCATCACCCACCTGTCAACAATCTCTGTGGGCTGGATTTTCTCAATGGAGACGAGTTGGAGGCGGGACTGCTGCTTGTCGTGTCAATGTTCCGCCTCCATCATCGTCTCACCAACCAGAGGGATTTTCCCCTGATTGACCTTTTTAAGCCCACCCTGCGGGCTCAGTAGGCCAATTAGGGGGAAGTCACTGACAGAGCACGTCAACGTCTGATGTGCTATCTGTCAAGACTTCTTGAAAGAAGAAATGTCAGCGTTTGACAGCTCTGTGAAGCTGTTAAACACTGACATTCTCTGTAGTTTGATTAGCCCTTGTGTTCAGGACTCATCAAACCTTTCAACTTTGTCGATTTCAGATGGCTGTTGGTTCAGAGGATCCAACAGCCAGTCTGTGAAATCGACAAGGAAGATGTCGGGTCTCCCGATCCAGGGTGGATGAAGGCTGTAGAAAGAAAACAAGGTAAGTGAACATTTTTAAACACTTATCACTCACCTTACATACTTACCACTCCACACTTGCACCCGTCACTCACCTCTACATCTTACTTCCAGGTGCCTCCGACCCCCGCAGACCTCCTTCACGTCTCCTCCAACACGGCGGGGTTCTTCGAGGTCAGGAAGCCTTCACCTGAGAAGGCAAAATGGCACTAATCCTTTTTCCTGCCTGTTAACTACCTGTTAACAGGCAGTTAAAAGGATTTAATGCCTTTCCCGCCTCCAGGAGATGGGACCCAAAGCCACACATCTTCCCGCCTCCGGGCAAAAGGGCACGGAGGTGGGATGGGGGCGGGTTTGCCATCCGCCCCTACTTTCTCTGAATTTACCGGCAGCCCCGCCTCCATCCCCGCCTCCTCGGAGCTGAGAAAATCCAGCCCAAAATCTCTATCAATCAGTACACAAGCCTAAAATTCATAGGGGGAAAAATTCAGTTGGTTGCGCCTCCCGTTAGCGCCTTAAGAGGGCGCTAATGGGGCGCAAAGCAGCTAGCGCCCGGGCACAGCGATGTTTGCGCCGCTCGCAAACTTAACTAGACATTTTGCGGCGGCGCTAAACTTTATCGCCGCGATCTCCTGCGCGCGCAGATTGTGACGTCATACGAGAGTGCAACGCCTTTCTGGCGCCCCAGAGCAGAATTTCAGTGGCGCCCCCATCCTTACCGCCTGGCGCATCCAACGACCGGTAGAGTGGAACGCTATCAATCGCTGTGGGGCTGGGGGTGGCGCTATTTAAAGGGGGCCTCTTCCTGTCTTTCTCTGTGGTTGACATTTTTGCACCACTCGTTCTGAGAGAGAGAGAGAGATTCGGAGAGAGAGAAAGAGAGACTTCTGCATTGAGTCAACGCTGTGTGAGGTAGTTTTGGCTACTCATCCTAACTTCGCTGGTACTTTGGTTTCTGGCCTTCATAACTTTGCTTGCTAAGAGATATGGGGGCTGCACTGATGGGGGGCATCGTCCTGCGCCAGCTGAATCGGAGGAGACAGAGACGCAGAGAGAGAGTGGCAATGATGGCCAAACGGAGGAGGGCCAACAGGCATCTGTACAGGAGAGCTTACCCTCCCAGGGTATATCGTGAACAGCTCTCCTACATTCATATGTCTGAGGAGCAGTGTCTGCGAAGGCTGCGCTTCAGCAAGGAGGTGGTCACTGAGCTCTGCCACCTGCTGCAGCCAGATCTGCAGCCTCAACTGAGGTCCAGGACGTCTCTGTCGGTGGCAGTGAAGGTCACAGTGGCTCTGAACTTTTATGCTACTGGCTCATTTCAATCTGCTGTTGGGGACCTCGCCAATATCTCCCAGTTCGCGGTGCATTGCTGCATCCGTCACGTCACAAATGCCCTCTTTAAAAGGAGACGAGAGTTCATCTCTTTCCCCATGACCCCAGACAAGCAGCAAGAACGCGCTCTGGGCTTTGCGAGGATAGCGGGCTTCCCCATGGTGCAGGGCGCCATTGACTGCACGCATGTGGCTTTGCGTGCTCCGCATGAGAATGCCGAGGATTTCCGGAACAGAAAGGGGTTCCATTCCTTGAATGTTCAGTTGGTCTGTGACCACAGACAGCTGATACTCGCTGTCAATGCCCACTATCCTGGCAGCTGCCACGATGCTTTCATCCTGCGCCAGACTACTGTGGCAGAACTTTTCGAGGCACCGCATCAGCCAGTTGGTTGGCTTCTCGGGGACAAGGGGTATCCACTGAGCACCTGGCTGATGACACCGCTCCGTATGCCCAACACCCCTGCTGAGCTGCGGTACAACGAGAGCCATCAAGCTACCAGGAACATCGTGGAGCACACAATCGGCGTGCTCAAGCAATGGTTCCGCTGTCTCGACCATTCTGGAGGAGCCCTGAAGTACTCACCTGAGCGAGTTTCCAACATCGTAGTTGTGTGCTGCATGCTGCATAACATGGCAATCCTCAGGACTCAGCCAATGCCACCAGGCCTTGGAGCACCACCAGAGGAGGAGGAGGAAGAGGAGGAAGAGGAGGAGGAGGATGATCAGCAGCAGCACCAAGGCGTGAGGGCGGCCCACAATGGTGAAACTGCAAGGGCCGTCCGTCAGCGGCTGATAGCAAGCCGCTTCTAGGCCCCTGCTGTGGAAATGGCTTCTGCCATTGAGAACAGCATGAATGAACCCAACACGCAACCCCTAAGCCGGCCAAGGCACCAATGATTCCAAACACCAAACATGTATATTTTGAGTACCAAAACTTATTTATTTTACAAACTCTGTGTGTGTCATTTCTTCATGACAAACTCATACAAATAAACACAAAAAAACAGTCATTACCATAACTGGTTCTCACAACCTGGAGATCATGTGCAAAACACTCAACAAAAGTTTGACCACGAACCTCGGCCTTTAATAAAAAAATGACCAGCATTTTGTCACACCTCCTACATCGAGGGTGAACTCCTTCCCGTGCGCCCTTCCCCCCTTCTTACCCTACTGCTCCTCCGCAATGGGACCTCAGTGGCTGCAGCAAGGCTGGTGGAAGGCTGCTGACTGTCAGGCCCTGACAATGCAGATGCCCTTGAGGGACGGCCTCGACCAGTTCTGGGCCTGGAGGGCCCGGCTGCAGACTGCACCAACTCTGCATGGGCGGCAGCAGTCTGTCCTACAGGCGGTGGCAACTGCAGTGGAGAAGTGACAGTGTTGGCAGCAGGAATGCTGTCATCTTGAGCGAGGACAGCAACTCCCTGCTCGACCGGCACACTGGCACTCCCACGGGGCAGCACCTCAGCATCCGGAGCAATCTGCTGGAGCACAGATTGCTGGCCTGCTGCGGCGCGGTGAGAGCCCCGGGGAAATGTGAACGAACCAGCGAGGATGGCAGCAGACAGTGCTCGCGTGGCCTCAATCTGAGTCTGCATGAGAGCAGTCAGAGATTGAATTGCAGCACTGAGCTTCAGTGTCGCATCCGCCTGCGCTGCAGAGAAGTGCTCCAAACTCCTTGCCAGTGCTTCAATGCATTCGGGCACCCTACCCATTGCAGCCATGAGCTCAGTGTGCATGCCCACCGATTGGGTGTTCATTTCCGCGATCAGCCGCTCCTCCTCTGCGTCCAGTGCAGCAGGACTCGCTGGCCTACTCTCCCTCCGGGGAGAAGGCCCCCGTTCTTCCCTACCCCCATTGCATTGCTGCAGCCCGCTGGGTCCTGGAGCTTCACCCTCATCAGACCCTTCCCCCCTGCTCCCCTCCAGGGAAGGCGTGTTCCCAGTGTCGGCATGGGCTTCCTCGGGAGAGGGTGGCACTGATGCTCCGGCTTCCTCTTCCTCCTGGGCTGCAGCTTCACTCCCACTGGCAGCTTCAGGGCCCGTCTCCTCAGCTGGTGAATCACCATCTGAAAGCAGGGAGGTACAAGAGTGGCTTTAGCGTGAGGACAGGGTGGCAGTAAGGGAGGAATAAGTGCAGCGAGTTTGTAAGTTGGATTGAAAGTGTCAAAGGCTGGTGTTGTGAGGGACAAGTGGAAGGACAGAGGACAAAAAGGTGATGACCTTACCATTGCTGTCCAGAACGGGGTCGGCGTCTCCAGTGGCGACGGGACCGATCACCCGGCTTGCCACAATCCTGTGGACGCGCTCCTCAAGATCGCTGAGGGGTTGCAGCTGAGGCCGCCCTCCACCTGTCCGTTGCTGCTGTCTCCTATTATGCGCCAGCTTGGCCTGTAAGAAAAAGGACGGCGTCTGAGTAAATATACAGCCATGGTCTTGCCTGATGTGCCTCCCATAGGTGAATAGCCCTTACTGTATACAGCCATGGTCTTGCCTGATGTGCCTCCCATAGGTGAATAGCCCTTACTGTATGCAAAGTATGGAATGTGTGTGTGTGCTGCATGAAAGGGCCATAGGTGTTGGATGAGTGTTGTTGATTGTGGTTTTAAGACCCTCTGGCCATAGAGTGAGGTTGAGATGGAGGGATGGAGAGGTATTGCAAAAAGGCCACTCACCCTGACGACCCGAGTGAGGTCGTTGAACTTTTTCCGGCATTGGACATGGGTCCTGGGCACCATGCTCCTGGAGGAGGCGCGCTGAGCCACCTCCCTCCACACTCTTCTGTAGTCGCGCGGCAAAGGCCTTCTGCCACTCTCTGGGTACAGTATTGCTCTTCGGCGCTCCACCGCGCCAACCAGAGCATCCAAGGCCCGCTCGGTGAAGCGCTCAGCTCGTTCTCTCACCCTCTCCATCCTTGGCTGGAAAATGGATTCACAGGTCTCTCCAGGCCGAGATTCAAGGCTGCAATGAGCAGGGTGTGGCTGGGGAGCAAGATCGACCCCCCCCTTTAAGAACTGGCTGGCGCCAGTGTGTCTGTGTTCCCTCGCTAACTGGCAGCACCTGCGCTGCGCTCGCGCTCTGAGTTAGCGCCTCACTCCTCGGCCTTTGCGCCTTAAGACAGGTGTGCAGCGCCTGATTTAGCGCTCCAATCACCTCCCGGGGCGTTAAAAGTGAAGTTTCCAGTCAGTGGCGATAATTAGCGCCAGGCGCTGATTTTTGCGCCCGGACGATATTTGCGCCCCAAACGGGGCGCGACTGAATTTTTCCCCCATATACTTTACCTCACCCTCACACACTTAGAACTGTTGCAAGCCTCGCACCTACAACTGACAGCTTGCACACAGTGGCAGCTATTCAATCATGACAGCCACATCACCCAAACATGTTGCAGGACACTCATTGACACACTTCCCTGGATCTTGCAGGAGAAGGTGGCGCATAACAGCAGGCAGCATGAAAGAACTGAGGAGGACAAGCGCCTGCATGTTTTAACCCCTGTGGAGGAGACAGTGCTAGCCAGCATTGGAAGGGGCATCACTGAGGCTGTGGCCACTGGCGGGGCTGGAGGGATCGATGATGAGGATATCTGCATAACTAATCCTCCTTCTCTCCTCCCACAATCGCTTCTGACTCAAAAGCTGCAGTGGTGTAAGCACGCACTTCTTACTTTCTCCTCTCCCCTCACCACAACCCAACCTAGTCCCTTTTTCATTTCAGAGGCCCAAGAACTGGAACCTCTTCAGTTAGTGGAGGAACAGGAAGAAGACAGTGAGATGAAGAGACACCATCACTCGATCTTACACTTGCAGCCACCAGCTCAGAAACTGACAGTGCGCGTATTTTAAAGGTAGGATAGACGAGGTATCTGCACATGGTGAGACACTGGATACAAGTGCGCAGGAGCCAGGGTGGGGGGAAAAGGATAACGCGGGTGCCAGCTTGCTGGCGGGTGAGGTCACACACTGGTTCTGCTGCAGAGGAGTCAGATGAGGACTTTGATGAGCCAGGCTGCATTGTTCCACGGAAGCTCAGCGTAAGCTCGAGGAACAGCACCTCATCGTTTGATTAGGCACTCTACAGCCCTCTGGTCTCAATACAGAGTTCAACAATTTCAGATCATAACCTCGGCTCCTATCACATATATATATTTTTTATCCACACTTTTTGTTGGTGCCTTTTTTCTTCTCTCCCACATGGCAGCTGTCCTTCATTCTGCCAGCGCAATTCACACTTCATCTAGAGCCATCCTTTGTTCCTTAACCTGTCCCATTACCATCTCCTCTTGCCTTGAATATCTGTTAATGCCTCTTTACTTCTCCTGCCTTCCATCCTATCACTGACCTTCCCTTTTGTTCTTTCATCCCCTCCCCCATTTCCCAGCCCCTAAACTTGCTTTAAAATCTATTCCCTTTCCTGCTTTTTTCCAGTTCTGACGAAAGGTCTTCGACCTGAAACGTTAACTCTGTTTCTCTCTCCACGGATGCTGCCTGGCCTGCTGAGTTTTTCTAGCGTTTTCTGTTGTTATTACAGAAGAAGGCTGATGGGTGTACATAACCAAATGCTTGGTGCACTGGAAAGCCTGCCAGAAAGCCTACGCACAATGTGAAGAAACATGGAGGAGTCCAGCACCAACTTGGCACAGGGCTTTAGGCAGAGCTTGCAGCCCATCCTCGCCAACATGGAATGGGTGGTCACCTCCATCAGCACACACTCCATGCAGCATCTGCTGGCCAATATCACAGCTTCCTTTGCAACACAAACAGCTTCCATCAAAGGTCTGAGTGCTGCAGTGGAAGCTCAGACTACTGCCTTGCAAGCTCAGACCTGATGCCATCATGGCTCTGGATACCTCTGTTCAAAGGGGCTTCCAGGGCATCACAACAGTCCATCAATCTGTTCTCCAGCAGATCAGTAGGATTGCTGAGGCGCCGCCCAGGGAGAGTGGCAGTTTCTCCATGGAGCACAAACCTGCTGTCCACTCTCAGGATGACAGCATTCCTGCTCCCAACCCTGCCACTCTGCCAGTACCCTTGCTGTTGCCTATCAGCCAGCCAGTCAAGACTGCTGCAACCCAGGCCTAGATGGTGCAGTCTGAAGTCAGGCCATCAAGGCCCAGTGCTGCTCGAGGATGCCCTCCAAGGCCATCCGCAGTCTCCTCAATGGAAGGTCAGCAGCCTTCCACCACCCATGCTGCAGTCATTGGGGAAGCACCTCATAGGAGCACTAGGACAGGCAAAGGCACATGGAAGACAGGCATTAAGGAAATGCATAACGGTGATTGGTTTATTTTTGTATACAAACCCTCATGCTCACTCTGCCTACTTGTCTCTGGCAAGAGGGATTGAGGTGAAGTTGTCTCTCTTTGTATCGAGAGCCTCAGAGACCCCCCTTATTCAGCAGTGTACTGCAAACTGTGAGATGTTGCTTATATCTCCAGCAACAGCCTGGAAGGAGTCAGATGCATAAAAGTTAAGAGCCACGGTCACCTTGACAGCCACAGGTAATGTGGTCCTTGCCCTACTTCGAGGTTACAGTTGGCATATTTCAGTCATGAGCTCTTTAGTGAAGCAAAGACGTCTCATGCGTTGGTCCTCGCTGAAGTTGAGGTAAGAGAATTGTTCACTAAAGACCATCGGTGCATATGGCCTCGTGCTGAGAGCCCTTCTCCCCCTCCTCCTCCCTCTTCGAGCAGCTTGTTCTGCTCTGCGTGGCCTCTCTTCATTCTCCCAGTCATGATCAATTCCAAGAGGAAGGCATATGAGACCAGTCATGTCTGGAAGCAACTTGTTTCAGCACAAGCTTTTAAATAAGCAATAAAGTACTTCAGCACCAGCCAGACCACTCCCTGCAGACTTTTCAAACTTCAACCAAGTATAGGAATGCTCCAAAAACATGTACAATTGCGACAGCAGCCAGAAGAAATAATCCAGCAACTAACCTGCAAGTAGATCATGAACCCTTTAACTAGCGCTGGTAGATGTTCAGCTGTGTGAGGTAAAGACAGGGCATAAGCTGGAGCATGGAGTTTGAAAACGGCAGCGCTGGCGTCAAATCGGTGTTGCACACTGATTGACGTCATAATCTGCTTGCTCTGCGTGCTGCTGGCAGCCAGACACTATCTTGGTAAAGCAAATCCCTTTACCAAGATGGTGTCCAGCGTACTTGCCATCGGAAGTGTGTGTGCACATCTCTTACCCCATTTTCGAACGTGAGGAGGCCACGTAGTGCCTAAAAAACGGGCACTATACAACCGAATTCAGACACCCAGAATGTTCTTCAATTTTATTCCAATTAAACCATGTTAAAATAATTTTGAACATATATAAAATCACTGTGTTTTTGTGCCATTTCCCCCTTGGTCTTCTCAGGCCGTGCTGTGACTGTGGGCAAGATGGTACTGGACAACCTGTTGCCAGGTCTCCAATAGCTATTCTGAGCCTAAAGCTGGGAAATACATATGAAAGGTCCGGGCAAGATTCTCTCTCAGATTTTATCTCCTCTCTTTTGGAGATCTGTGGCATCTCCCCACAGCAGTGCAGCTGAGATAGTGGATTCAGTAGAGAGGGGGAGACTGAACATGAACCAGTTAACTTGATTAGAGCCCAGATTTCCGAGTAATAGCCCTTTTAGACTGGGGAAGCAATGTCATCATTTCAATTGCATTAAAAATGTAATAAAATTTTTAACAATCAATGGGGATTTTATTGAATAACCATTTGTTGATTAAAAGTACTTTGCAATTGCTTTGCAATCGCTCACTTAAATGAATTCTAGCATAACTGTTGAAGGGAAATTTAAAATAAAAAGCTTGCCTTAACTAATTGTATTCATCACCAAGCCCATCTGGATTGCGGTTCCATTCCTTCAGTTATTTTAAATTTTGCAATTGTTTGCAATGTTTCCCCCAGCTGTTGCTGCAGAACATCAGCGAGAGAGAGAGTGAGAGAACATAAAGCCCCCACTGGCAGCACAGTGCATTGCAGCAATAAGAGAGCAGGAGTCATTTTACATTCATTGTACCTTCAGTGCCAACTCTGCATGAAGTCAGCAGTGAGACAACATTCCAGGATAGTCAGGAGTGTGTAAAAGTGTTAAAAGCAAGCTGCATTATTACAATCTCTGCAATATAATTTATACACTCACAGCTTGTTTGTCCCTTAAATTCAAGAGCTGACTTGCACAGTGATTTAAAGATGTATACGTCTGGAAATAAGTGTTGTTGATATAAATGTGCGAACGCTTAATGCATTCGTGTGGCATTCTCTCTCCAATATTATAACAGAGGCATAAACTCAACAGTGCTGTTACAAGTTTAGGGTCTTGCCTTAGATATGCTGTTGCAGCTAATCACTCCCCAAAGCGATCCAAGTCTCTTACTCTGCCCTTACTGTGCAATTTCTAACTATATGAGAGCACAATCCAGGGTGTAACAATAGTATCCGCTAGTGATATTCATGTCTTTTTTGCACATGTTTTTTCAATCTTTTCAAAGGTAAACCAAGAAAACACTTGGTAAGACAGGGCTAGACAAATCCACAGAGCAACAGTTATGATCATTCATTCAGTACAACTTTTCTTCATATAATAATACAAAATAATGAACACCCCATGCTTTCCCACATCAGTGGATCACCTTACTAGAATTAAACAAAATAACTAGTAAAACCCAATAGAAATCTGATGTATCTGAAATCAATATATCAGATATGAATCTGATCTAAGATGTAATATTATTTGCATTTTAATATGATGACAGCAAATTTATATTTACCATTACTATTGATACAATAGAGAATAATATTAAAATTGAATGTTATTTTCACCCACAGCTTACAGGTTATTAGTTCAAACTGGTGATTAAATCCTTATACAAAGCATTGTGCCTTGCTTTTTAAGAACATAAGAACATAAGAAGTAAGAGCAGGAGTAGGCCATACGACCCCTCGAGCCTGCTCCACCATTCAATAAGATCATGGCTGATCATCGACCTCAACTCCACTTTCCTGCCTGATCTCCATATCCCTTGATTCCCCTAGAATCCAAAAATCTATCTATCTCAGCCTTGAATATACTCAAAGACTCAGCATTCACAGCCCTCTGGGGCAGAGAATTCCAAAAATTTACAACCCTCTGAGTGAAGAAATTCCTCCTCATCTCAGTCTTAAATGGCCTACCCCTTATTCTGAGACTATGCCCCCTAGTTCTAGACACTCCAGCCAGGGGAAACAACCTCTCAGCATCTACCCTGTCAATCCCCTTCAGAATTTTCTATGTTTCAATGAGATCACCTCTCATTCTTCTAAACTCCAGAGAGTATAGGCCCATTCTACACAAACTCTCATCATAGGACAGCCCCCTCATCCCAGGAATCAATCTAGTGAACCTTCGTTGCACCACCTCCAAGGCAAGTATATCCTTCCTTAGATAAGGAGACCAGAACTGTGCACAGTCTCCAGGTGTGGTCTCACCAAGGCCCTGTACAATTCACTCACTGGAAGGAGACACTGCGGAACACACTCACTAGAAGGAGACACCGCGCGACACACTCACTAGAAGGAGACACTGCAGGACACACTCACTAGAAGGAGACACACTATAAGGAGGTCGGGACCCAGGAGCGAGGTCGAGGCCCAGGAGCGAGGACGGGACCCAGGAGTGAGGTCGAGGCCCAGGAGCGAGGACGAGGCCCAGGAGCGAGACGGGGCCCAGGAGCGAGAAGAGGCCCAGCGGCGAGGTCGAGGCCCAGGAGTGAGGAAGGGGCCCAGGGGAGAGGACGGGGCCCAGGAGCGAGGACGAGGCCCAGGGGCGAGGACGGGACCCAGGAGTGAGGACGGGGCCCAGGGAGAGGACGGGACCCAGGAGCGAGGACGAGGCCCAGGAGCGAGGACGAGGCCCAGGGGCGAGGACGGGACCCAGGAGTGAGGACGGGACCCAGGAGCGAGGACGAGGCCCAGGAGCGAGGATGAGGCCCAGGAGCGAGGAAGAGGCCCAGGGGCGAGGAAGAGGCCCAGGGGCGAGGTCGAGGCAAAGGAGTGAGGAAGAGGCCCAGGAGCGAGGTCGAGGCCCAGGAGCGAGGATGGGGCCCAGGAGCGAGGACGGGGCCCAGGAGCGAGGATGGGGCCCAGGAGCGAGACGGGGCCCAGGAGCGAGGATGGGACCCAGGAGCGAGGACGGGGCCCAGGAGCGAGGACGGGGCCCAGGAGCGAGGACGGGGCCCAGGAGCGAGGATGGGGTCCAGGGGCGAAGAAGAGACCCAGGAGTGAGGACGGGGCCCAGGAGCGAGGAAGAGACTCAGGAGTGAGGACGGGGCCCAGGAGCGAGGAAGAGACCCAGGAGTGAGGACGGGGCCCAGGAGCGAGGTCGAGGCCCAGGAGCGAGGACGAGGCCCGGGGCGAGGACGGGACCCAGGAGTGAGGACGAGGCCCAGGGGTGAGGAAGTGGCCCAGGGGCGAGGTCGAGGCCCAGGAGCGAGGAAGAGGCCCAGGAGCGAGGTCGAGGCCCAGGAGTGAGGAAGAGGCCCAGGAGCGAGGTCGAGGCCCAGGAGCGAGGACGGGGCCCAGGAGCGAGGACAGGGCCCAGGAGCGAGGACGGGGCCCAGGAGCGAGGACGGGGCCCAGGAGCGAGGACGGGGCCCAGGAGTGAGGAAGGGGCCCAGGAGTGAGGAAGAGACCCATGGGCGAGGACGGGGCCCAAGGGCGAGGAAGAGGCCCAGGGGCGAGGACGGGACCCAGAAGCGAGGTCGATTTCAAGTGCAAGGTTGGTTCCCAGGAGCGAGGACGGGGCCCAGGAGCGAGGACGAGGCCCGGGGCGAGGACGAGGCCCAGGGGCAAGGACGAGGACCAGGAGCGAGGACGAGCCCAGCAGCGAGGTCGAGGCTCAGGAGTGGTGCAGCACGGGCCAACGGCGAGGTCGGGAGGATCACACTGCAGCCTATGAAACCCAGGCAGAGAGGACCTGTGGGAAGGAGAGAGGAGGACAGTAGGAGTATGTTTGTGTGTGTGTGCTAGGCCGATGTAGCAGAGCTTGGTTTCCAATCATCTTGGATCCCCTTGCCATTGGACCAAGACCTTGCTCTGTCAAGCCCGTGTGGTAGCTGGTGTACAACGGCCACCCCACGTTAAAGAATTCACGCACAGGCATCTTCCACCCTTTAAAATGAAGTTCGGGACCTGGAACGTCAGGACACTCATGGACAACCCCAACAGCGACAGACCGGAATGCTGTACTTCTATCGTTGCCTAGGAGCTCAGACGTTTCGACATAGACATCGCCGCCCTAAGCGAGACCTGGCGGGCAGGGGAAGGCCAGCTCAAGGAGCAAGGCGGTGGTTACACCTTCTTCTGGAAAGGCAAACCTGAAGAAGAACGCCGTCTCCATGGGGTAGGCTTCGCCATAAAAAATGAGCTAGTTGAATGTCTCAGAGACTCCCCTTGTGGAATAAACGAATGCCTATTGACTCTACGGCTCACCCTAGCCCGGAACCAGTGCACTACGGTCATCAGTGCGTACGCCCCAACACTGGAAACCACAGACGAGACCAAAGAGGAATTCTACTCCAGCCTCGAACAATCCCTGTCCCAAGTCTCAACGGGCAACAAGCTGATCCTCTTTGGCGACTTCAACACCAGAGTTGGAAAGGACACAGACATCTGGGGAGGTGTGTTTGGCAGAGAGGGGGTAGGGAAAGCCAACTCCAATGGTGCCCTCCTCCTGACAAAATGCTTAGAACATGGCCTTGTCATAACCAACACCTTGTTCCGTCAGAGAGACAAGTACAAGGCTTCATGGCAACACCCTCGCTCCAAGCACTGGCATCTGCTGGACTACATCATCATCCAAGCGAGGGACCGCAAGGACGTCCGCATCACCCGCGCCATGACAGGAGCTGACAACTGCTGGACAGACCACCGCCTAATCCACTCTGTCATCTCCATCAACGTAGCCCCAAAACAGCGGCGGCAACAGAAGCAATGCCGCAGGAAAATCAACGTTGGAGCACTCAAAGACCTGCTAAGAAAGCCCTATTCAGCCTGCGCCTCACAACCAACCTGGCGACTCCCAGTGATTCAGAGACACAGAGGGCTGGATTTTGTCAGTGTGGGCGGGCTGGAGCGTGTCAGGTGGAAATCGTGTCAGGACCCCGACTCCTAAGTGAAGTACTGAAAAAGTGGGATTTTCCCCTAATTGGGCAATTGATTTCCTGCGTGTGGGAACCCCTGGCCCAATGAGTCTTTTCATACAGAAAGTTGCCTCCGATGATGTCATCAATGCTGCTGGATTTAAGACCTGCAAGCAGCCTTGCTTCCTCTGGAGACTGCAAAGGCTCTGCAAATTGTATGAAGGTGTTGATTTCCCGACAATGTCCACGATCAAGCAAAAGTGTGCACCTCGGTTTGATGAGCCCTCCCTCCAAGCTCTGGTGCACGGAGCCAGCTGTAATGAGGAGGTGCTGTTCCCTTCCTCAGGGAGAGAAAAGCCACCCCAGCAGACAAAAGCTGTGTGGCTGCAAGTGGCCCAGGAGGTCAGCTCCATCTCGATGAGCCGCAGAACCTGGCTGCAATGCAAGAAGAGGTTTCATGATCTTCTCCACACAGGAAAAGTGAGTATGACTTTCCCATCACCCTCAATCTGATCCCCATCGCCTCTCCTCACCAGTACTCTGCTTTGCCAACCTCTTCCTCCACATGCCACTTGACACTTACATCCCTGCACCCTTACCCATTCCCTCTCTCTCTATGGTCACATTCACTTAACTATTCGACCGTGCAGCCCTCACACTCCCTATCACTGTGATGCCATGACAACAACAACTTTCAACACACAGTGAGGGTCCTTTGTATCCTTCCAAGCATCTATGCTATGGATTATCGACACTCACTCCTTCATTCTCACTCAAACTCCACTTGTGTCCCTCATTGCAGGAAAAGAGAGCCCACAATAAGAGGTCAGAGCCATGACAGGAGGAGGGCCACCCTCAGTAGCCCAGCTCACCCCCTGGGAGGAGGTGGCCCTGGAAATCGCCGGGATCGAGGAGGATTCCCAAGTGGGGGACGGACAGGTGGGCGCATCGCAGCAAGCTGGTGACAGAATAGTTTGGCATCTCTCTCATTGACATTGCATGAGTCACTGATAATGAATCTGATGCTCTAACAGATTGATTTATGATCATCTGCACTATTCAATGTTCATGTAACCTTGACCTCACATCTCTAACTCTTTCCTTTACTCCCCCACAGGACCATCGAAAGCCCCCGTCCCCACTGTCGAGAAGGAGGAGCCTGAGCTTCCAGACTCCTCAGAGGAAGCTGTAACCTCTGATGGTGCAGCCTCAGCAGAATTCAGCGCACCCAGCACCAGCGCAGACACTCACACCTTTGTGGGACCTTCGCGAGATAGAGTAGTGTTGGCACCTGGTGTATCACAGCTCACAAGTGAGCATCAGCAGATGGTGGAGACAGGGACAGCAGTGGAGAGTCCTCGTCGGAGGGCGCAGGACTCTGCCAGCTCGGCTCAGCTGCATGTCGAGCTTGTGCCTCCAGGTCCATCCAGAAGGAGAGCGGTGCTGGAACTCCAGGAACAGGTGCAGGAGTCTCTGGCAGGTTTTGTCTCCAGGGTCGCTGCGAGTGTCGAGCGAATGGAGGAGTCCATCACGAACATGAGCAGAGCCTTTGTGGAGGCATTGGCGCATGAACGCATCACCACGGAAAGGATGGCAACCTCCGTGGAAAGGATGGCTACAGTAGAGGAGAGGATGGCTACGGCCATGGAGGAGCTAAGTTGCCAGAGTGTAGAAAACATGGTCATTGTTCAGAATAGACTGGCATCTCTTGAGGAGCGATGGTCAGCTACTGAGCATAGAAACTAGACCTTCATGGAAGTCCTCTGGAGTAGGACTTCCAGTGCAGAAACGGGTCCTCATGGCCCCCCTGAAATGCAGCAAGGTGCTGTCAAGCCACTTGCTAGCTCTGAAGTGGGGCTGACCCATGAGAGGGATGTTGGTGGCAGACAACAAGGAAGTGGGGGCTCTCTCCAAGCGCTCAAACAACCATGCCACTGCAAAGCCCTCGGTCAGAGCCCCACCAGAGTCCTCACCCAACTGAGATGGGCGTCTCATCCCCTGCACTGCCACAGGAGCAGCAGACTGTTGCCGAGCCCTCACAGGTTCGCAACCCCAGAGGACGGCCGCCATTGGTGTCGAGACAGGAGCAGCAAGAAAGTGAGCAAGGGGCCTCCACATCTGCTGAAGCCACAGGGGAAGCACCACGTAGGAGCATGCGTAAGAGGAAGATAATGCACAAGTAGTCACAAGGTTAGTCACTTGGGTGTTATGTTGTGTTTATTTTTGAAATGCCACCAGTTGCTTGTTGTGATAAAAAATTCTGATGACAAACTGTTGAAGTTGTGGCCTGTGTCATTTTGCAAATGGGACTTCCACATTGAGGGCTGAGAGCGACTTGCAATTGTTAGTATGGTGGTCAGAGTGATAGGAATCTGCAGGTTCTTGTCCATTGTCGATGCTCTGGTAAGAAAGTCCGAGGCAAAAGTGTTTGATTGTACAGGCTAAGCAAATGTGACCAACATGAGTGCGTCCCTTGCATCCCGGGCAGCAATATGGTCACGCTCTGGCGACTTCTGGCCTGTGCATCTTCAGGTGGGTGACTAGCAGCTTGGTGCTCCTGTTGATGCTCCTGCTGTTGGTGCTGCTGTTGTTCATGGTTCTGCTGCTGCAGCGGGTGGTCTTCATCCGAATCTGATGTCCAGGAGGAAAGGAATTAAATGGTCGCCATGCCTCTGGTATATGCCTCAGTTGAGGAAGCACTTAGTCAAGGTGGGGAGAGGGGTTTCCCAGGAGGTCACACTGAAGATGGGTGTCAGGCTCCAAACTTCCACAACACTGAGTATGCCTGCTGAAAGTTCCCCCAGACCTGAAACAATAAAGTTCTGCCACCTGCAAATGATCATTGGTAAAAACGCCTTTTTAATGGTGGAGCTGCAGCTGTTCGTAAGCAATGCACTTGTGAGGCCACCAGCATTACCTGGCGTGTACCAGAGGAGGCATGAGGGATGGGGGGAATGACTAAAAATCTAAAAGGCCTCTCAAAATGGGATTATAGAGGCTATTAAGTGGTTGTTAAGGGCTTTAAGGGCCTATCCCGCCTCTTGGAGGCGGGATGGAAAGGGCGTCAGAAAACACGCTTTTGGGAAAATTGCTCGGAGGCGGGATGGAGGTGGGATCGGGCCCGCCTGCCATTTTTGGCGATTTTAACAACTCACATGCCTCCATAATCAGCACCTGTGAAGTGACGCTCGGTCACTCGACATGGAAACACCAAGACTGGTTCGACGAGAACGACCAGGAGATCCAGGAGCTAATAACCAGCAAGCGCAAGGCATTCCTGATCTGGAAACAGCAACACAACTCGAGAGCAAGAAAGCAGCTCTACAGTTGCCTGAAGGCCGAGGTCCAACAAAAAACTCGCGACCTAAAGAACAGATGGTGGGTGGAGAAAGCGCAGGAGATCCAGCAGCTAGCCGACAACCACGACGTGCGTGGATTCTTTAGTGCAGACGAGACCACCTACGGCCCAAGCACCCAAGGCCCTACCCCACTGCGGGCCAAGAATGGAGAGGTACTCATCAAGAACAGAGAGGCAGTCAGTGCCCCCTGGAAGGAGCACTTCGAAGATCTCCTTAACCCAGACTCTGTCTTTGACGCGAGTGTCCTCAACTCCATCCCGCAGCATGCTAGCCCACCACCACCTCAGCACAACCCCAGCCCGGCATGAGGTTGAAAAGGCCATCCGACAACTGAAGAACAAAAAGGCCTCAGGAGCAGATGGAATCCCCGCTAAGGCGCTAAAACATGGCAGAGAAGCACTATTGGCGCGAATACATGAACTCATTTCTCTTATTTGGAAGGAGGAGAGCATGCCAGGGGATCTATGAGGCACCGTAATCGGGACCATCTTCAAGAAAGGTGACAAGTAAGATTGCGATAATTACAGAGAGTCTCCCTGCTGTCTGCCACAGGGAAAGTCATTGCAAGAATCCTCCTCAATCGCCTTCTCCCAGTGGCTGAAGAGCTCCTCCCAGAGTTGCAATGCGGATTCCGCCCACTTAGGGCACAATGGACATGATCTTCACCACGCGTCAACTACAAGAGAAATGCAGGGAATAGCACCAACCGCTGTACATGACCTTCTTTGACCTCACAAAGGCCTTCGACACCATCAACCATGAGGGATTATGGAGTGTCCTCCTCAAATTCGGCTGCCCTCAAAAGTTTGTCACCACCCTCCGCCTGCTTCACGACGACATGCAAGCCGTGATCCTGACCAACGGATCCACCACAGACCCAATTCACGTATGGAGCGGAGTCAAGCAAGGCTGTGTCATCGCATCAATGCTCTTCTCAATCTTCCTGGCTGCAATGCTCCATCTCACCCTCAGTAAGCTCCCCGCTGGAGTGGAGCTAATCTACAGAACAAACGGAAACTGTTCAACCTCCATCGCTTCCAGTCCAGATCCAAGGTCGTCCCTTCCTCTGTCATCGAATTATAGTATGCAGACGATGCTTGCTTCTGCGCACACTCGGAGGCCGAACTCCAAACCATCGTCAACACCTTCACCGAAGTGTACCAGAGCATGGGCCTTACACTAAACATCCGTAAGACAAAGGTCCTCTACTAACCTGCCCCTGCCACACAGTACTGCTCCCCGATTATCAAATCCATGCGAGGCCTTGGACAACGTGGACCACTTTCCATACCTCGGGAGCCTACTGTCAACAATGGCAGACGTCGATGACGAAGTCCAACACCGCCTTCAGTTTGCCAGTGCAGCTTTCGGTCACCTGAGGAAGAGAGTGTTTGAAGACCAGGACCTCAAACCCAGCACCAAGCTCATGGTCTACAGAGCAGTAGTGATACCCACCCTCCTGTATGCTTCAGAAACATGGACCATGTACAGCAGGCACCTCAAAGCACTGGAGAGGTACCACCAACGCTGCCTCTGCAAGATCCTGGAAATCCATTGGCAGGATAGGCGCACCAACGTCAGTGTTCTCGCTCAGGCCAGCAACCCCAGCATCGAAGCTTTGACCACGCTCGATGAGATCCGATGGACGGGCCACATTGTCCACATGCCCGATATGAGACTCCCAAAACAGACGCTCTACACAGAGCTCCGACACGGCAAGAGAGCCCCAGGTGGGCAGAGGAAACGCTTCAAGGACACCCTCAAAGTCTCCTTGAAAAAGTGCAACATCTCCACTGACACTTGGAATCTCTGGCCCAAGACCGCACAAAGTGGAGGAGAAGCATCCGGGAAGGTGCCGAACACCTCGAGTCTCTTCGCTGGGAGCAAGTGGAAGCCAAGCGCAAGCAGCGCACATCAACCCAAGCACCCCACCCACCCGCCCCTTCAACCACCGTCTGCCCCACCCGTGACAGAGACTGTAGGTCCCGCATTGGACTCATCAGTCACCTGAGAACTCATTTTTAGTGTGGAAGCAAGTCATCCTCGGTTCTGAGGGACTGCCTAAGAAGAAGTACAATTGTAGCAAGACTTCCTTACTCTTATACTCCAACCCCCTTGTAATAAAGGCCAGCATGCCATTTGCCTTCCTTATTGCTTGCTGTACCAGCATGCTAGCTTTCTGTAGCAAAATACTGCAGATGCTGGAAATCCGAAATAACAACAGAAAACGCTGGAAAAACTCAGTCGGCCAGGCAGCATCCGTGGAGAGAGAAACAGAGTTAACGTTTCAGGTCGAAGACCTTTCGTCAGAACTGGAAAAAAGCAGGAAATGGAATAGATTTTAAAGCAGGTTTAGGGGCGGGGCAGGTTCACTGCCACCTCTCTTCTAGGAATGCCCACCTTGAAGAAGTTCTGCTCTTCTCTTCGACGGGATTTCCGTTTGTCGCTTCAACCTTGTTCATCTTCATTGCTTTCAGCTTCCCTTCTTGTGTTTGAATATCTCTCAATGTCTCTCAATCTCTCCTGCTTTCTATCCTATCACTGACCTTCCCTTTTGTTCTTTCATCCCCTCCACCATTTCCCTGCCCCTAAACCTGCTTTAAAATCTATTCCATTTCCTGATTTTTTCCAGTTCTGACGAAAGGTCTTCGACCTGAAAGGTTAATTCTGTTTCTCTCTCCACGGATGCTGCCTGGCCTGCTGAGTTTTTCCAGCATTTTCTGTTGCTAGCTTTCTGTGTTTCTTGCAAGAGGACACCCAAATCTCTCTGAACACCAACATTTGAAAGTTTCTCACCATTTAAAAATATTCTGTTTTTCTATTCTTCCTACCAAAGTGAATAACCTCACATTTCCCTACATTATACTCCAACTGCCAACTTACTGCCCACTCAATTAGTCTATCTATATCCCTTCGCAGACTCTTGGGGGAAAAATTCGGTTGATTTGCGCCTCCCGTTCGCACTCTAAGGGGCGCAAAGCAACTAGCGCCTGGGCGCAGCGCCGCCAACGCCTCCCGCGAAATTAAGCGGGAGGTTAGCGGCAGGCGGTAACCGTTAGCATCCCGCGGCACTGCGCCACTAGCGATGATGTCATCGCCATGCACAGCGCTCCGATTGCGCCCCGGCCGCGATCTTCGGTAGCGCCCTCTGATTTACCGCCGGACGCTATGTCCGGCAGGGTCAGGGTGGCCTACCTGTGGCTGGGGCGGTATAAATTAAAGGGGAGGTGCCGGGCGGCCATTTTTGTTGCTGACTGCCTGCCAGCACCTGCCCCCGTTGCTGTCCCCGGCCTTCTGTGCAACCCCCCCCGTGGATTGCCGGCTGCGCTCTGTGAGCCCGGCACTTCTCTTGAGTGCCGGGCTCTTTTGTCGGCACTCTGATCCCTGTTGGCCCAGCTGGGCCCCAGAGAGCGCTGCACTAGGCCCCTCCCCTTTAATAAGGGGAGGAAGGCCTGCAGTACTGCGGCACATCGCACCATGTTATTCACTCGCAGCGTCTCTCTTGGGGCACTAGCAGTGAATTTCGGGTCTGGGGGCGCTAATTTTTTGGGGGCGTTAAAAGTAGCGCCCCGGAGAAGCTAGCACCCAAAGGGGGCGTGACCCAATTTTTCCCCCCTTGTATTCTCCTCACAGCTTACTGTCCCACCTAACTTTGTATCATCAGCAAACTTGGATACGTTGGCCCAGATATTCCGATCGCAGGCCTCCCGCGGGCGGAGGACTGCGATCTGGAAAAATCTGCGCCCTTACCTGAGGGCTACCGGGACGTGTACAATTCCGATGCTGGGCCTCTCCAAACTGCCGGTGCGCAGGGCCCACGTATCCCAGAGGGGCAGGTAGTTCACAGCGTCCCTGAGATCAGGTGGGCCATGGGGAGCCAATCAAAGAAGGGAAGCTCCCTTCATACATTTGATAGGAAGACCTGTCAAATATATGAATGGAGATCACCCCCAAAACATAGTAAAACTTTCAATAAATTTAAAAAATCACATTTTTAAAATGACTTGAAAGTACAATAAATTTTTGAAAAAAATAATTAAAGTTTTTTAAGGGGCTAAAAATAAACGTACCTTTTTTAAAGTATTTTTAAATGATAAACCAGTGGAAATTTTTTTATTTTATTTTTTTTAACTTTTTTTCAACTCTTATCCTGGTAAAAGCAAGCCTTACTCCTGCTTTTACCAGGCGCAAGAATTGTAAGTGTTTTCTGTGGGCGGAGGGTCTCCAAAAAGCGGAACTATCCGCCCGCAGAGGCCCTTCTCCCGGGCAGCCGGAGGATCTGTCAAGAGCTTTCTTGACAGATCGGAAATGCCGGTTTCCAGCGCATGCGCAGTGCATGCCTGAAACCGGCATTTCCGATCTCCCTACGGGTGGTACACAGCGCGTACCCACCCGTAGTGATCGGAATATCCGGCCCATTACACTTCATCTAGGTCATTAATATAGATTGTAAATAGCTGAGGCCCCCACACTAATCCTTGCGGCACCCCACTAGTTACAGCCTGCCAACCTGAAATGACTAAAGCTTTTAACTAAAAATACAATTTTAGCACTTTGGTTGAAGCATGCCAAATGGAACTAGATCAATCATTATTCAGCAGGAAGGAAGGCAGTGTGGGTTGGGGTCTAAGAAGAAGGTGTCAGAAACAGATCAGGTCCTGAAATCCTGCATGATAGAGTGGCGTGGGCTGAATAGTTTATATGTTGTAAATTCCTCCACTCTGTTCTCGGAAATTTCTGGTAGTTAGCGTGGTTTCTCATGCTCCATTATATAGTATGTAATAATAAAATTTACATTTTTATAGTGTCTTATCCTGTTGAAACGCTTCAAAGCACTTTATACAATGAATTATTCCGACGGAGTGCAATGTTAGTCATTTTGTTATGCCACTGGATAAAGTTAATGGTTGGTTGCCAAAGTATTGGTAAGTGCTGAATGCCCGTTCGCTAACAGAGCAATATGACAAATTGCTCATAGCTCAGCGCAAATTGTTATATTTTCCCACTTTTTCATTTCGGCGGTCTTCAACTTTGAAGTTTTAGATGTCATCCCTCCAATTATTGTTAGAGCAAAGAGTTTGTCACAGTGCACGGCTCCTCAACAAATCCTGTCATTTTCGATTCCTGGTCACAACAGCATGATTCCCCAACATGCCTAGTTGATTTAGTAGCAAATCTGCTGGTGTAGGCAGAATGCCGGTGTGAATCTGCTGAATTCACTAGTATGTTTAGTGCTACTACATTCTTTCTGCTTACAATAGGAAAATTATTGGATGCTTGTGCTAAGTTACGAAGTCTGACTATGAACAATCTCCTGGTCAAATGCTAAAAGTGTGTCTAATAACAAAGGTCGCTATATCATGTCTCAGTATATGCTTTACATCACTGATATCTTGAGCAATGTCTGGCTGTGTAGTTTTGATATCAAGTATCCTTGCAACTCTTTGACCTTATTGCACAGAAAAGGGGAAATGGATCTAAGAGGCCATTGTGGGCTTGCTGAACCAAGAGAAATTGGTAAGTGTATTTGACAATATATAGTTCAAAGGTCAAAGCACAGACATCCAATGGTCACTATTGTGCAAGGAAAGTTGCTAGTTTCTTGTAAACAAGTCACCTATATAAGACACATGCCCTGTAGGCCAGAAGAGACTGGAGAAGCTGGCCATGGAGGCACATCTGTTCTCCAGAATGAGATAATGGCATTATTTTTGTATTTTGCAGTGCTGTTAATGAAAAAGTCTTGAGACAACCTGCTTGATTATCCAATGTCCAAAGCCATAAGCATCCGATCATTACGAGTCTACAGTTGGCACCAAACGTGCAGCATCTGTAATCAATATCACAAGAACACAAAGAGGCTAAGGATTGCAACCTATCTCTTTCTGAATCTAGGCAAATAAGTTGAGGGGGACTGCAGCCGTTTCTAGGTCTCTACTGTACCTGGCCTTTGCTATAAAACATGGGTTTGTTATAACTAACTGGTAAAAATGTTGACAAATTATAATAAATTGCACACTAAGATATGTTAGTGACCATTGGACATCTGATTTTGCACTAGATATTTTGTATAAAAATGACCGGTGGGACCCATGGGATATGTGTTCACTGTTCGAATAAGTAATGAAAGGAGTGAAGGAAAGAAAAACAAGAAAGAGTAGAAAGGGAAAGCGATTCAGGGACTTTGTAAGGTGTGTATGGCTCAATAAAGTCAGTCTTCTGAAAGAACAGTTAAAGGAAAGAAAAGGAAGTGCTGAAAAATAGAGAGGATCGGTTACAAAGGACAGATGGAGGATGTTAGTAACATGAATGGAAGTCTCATCCATCTTAGAGGAATCAAGGACGAATGTTACTGTGGCACAGGTGCAGTGAAGAAGGAGGATTGAAGAGTGCAAAAAGCAAAATAATGCAGATGCTGGAAATTTGAAATTAAAACAGAAAATGGTGGACACACTCAGCAGGTCAGGCAGCATCTGTGGAGAGAGAAACACAGGGTTAACGTTTCAGGTCGATGAACTTTTGTCAGAATTGAAGTATTTGAAGAGTGCATTTGGCATATTACAAGAACAGTTGACACAAACTAAGAAAGGCACGTTCGTGGATCATATAGAATGCCGCAGACAATGTAAAGACCTATCTCTTTGAGAGGTCATACTGTGGCTATAAATTTAGATTCCTGCCCTAGTGCCCTCCTACCCATACACATATGATGATGGTGGTGACCTTTACCCGCCATATTATTGTTATGAGAATGACAGCTGGGACTGTCTCGAACCTGGCAAACTGGGTCAATCCCTGTCGGTAAGTCTGGTAAGCAAAGGGATCTCAGGACTGGCGCCTTGGTCAATGCCCATTGCGGGAGGTTGGTCCTCCTATACTCCCCGAATCTCTTTACTTACCCGAGTCCAACCCCAGACTCTCTTAATACCAGTCATAATGGGTACCATGTAGGTGATCCTCCTGATAGTCATCCCTGATATACTGGCCACTCCATCTAATCCCTGATTATAGAACAGCGGAATGTATTGAGCAATGAATCTGGGTCAGGTATGGATGAAGAGGTGGCATATGGTCTTAGTCAAGCACAGAGGAGCTAGGATCATACTAAACTAAAAACCATCCTACATGTAGATAATAATGTGCGGAAAATGAAGTTGAGTGATTCAGTAGTTGTACACGCAGCACAGCGATCTGTATAGTCTCCTTGATGAAGACTTGCTCAAAATCTTGCAAATGATCGTAGAAAAGTCAGTCTGGGGAGCTCTTCTGGAAAATTGTCGATGTGTGCAAAAAATGTTTGACTAAGTCATCAGTGGGCAACAGTCAATCTTACAGACGGGTCAGATAGGGGTCATGCTGGCTAGGAATATTAAGTAGGAACCAGGCGAACACCTGATTGCTTACAGGTTAATGACCTCATGAGCAACAAGCCTAGCCATGCCAGAGAAAATGAAAAGAGACAAGGAGACGGAAAAGAAATGCACGGGGAAAGAGCAGGGGAGTGGGACACAGGCACGATGAGCCAAATGGTCTTCTTCTGTGCTGTAAGACTCTATGAGAAAGAGACAGATTTTAAAATGGCAAACTTCAGGAGAAATTTTAAAAGTCTCTTGACCTTAAAATTCTCTTTGGAGAAAATGTAGTGCCCTCAATTAAAGAGAAAAGTAGAGATGATGGCAGACCTTACTTATCTGTGCTGGGCGGAGGTTGGCAGCACGATATGCTGAGAACTACAGGTGCTGCAGTGTCATAATACACCAGTCCGACCCGAGAGAATAATCCCTCTCTGCCAGAGTCCAACTGCCTCAGGAGTCAACTGAATATGCAACTGAATAAATATTGGAGATTAGTCAAATCCAGTGACTCCCTCCGTTCTTGGGTTCAAACTAATAAGAATCAAATGTTCACCAGTTTTACACTTTCTAATTAAATAGCTGCCTTACGGATTGGACATCATTGGAACAAATAAATTATCTTTGATGCATTAGGCTGGCCAGCATGGGTCTCCTCCTCTGTACCAAGGAAAAATTATTTAATTGACAATACTTGACATCCATTACAAGCAGTCGGTGGATAAAAAGAAGAAAAAAGTATGAAAGAAGAAAACAAATAATTGAAGAAGAATAAGTGTGAGACTGAGTTAGTAGAGAACACGATGTGGAGATGCCGGCGTTGGACTGGGGTGGACAAAAATGAAAAGTCGCACAACACCAGGTTATAGTCCAACAGATTTATTTAATTTTACAAGCTTTCGGAGCTGTCACTCCTTCTTCAGGTAGGGTAGCTGTGAGAGAATCTCCCAGAATTCACAATATAAACACAGAAAAAATGTATTCAAATCTTTCCCTACATCAAAGACACACTAAGAGCACAGCCAAGACAATGAGATGTGTCCCAGGGGGTCCAACGTGTCAAAACACCTGCTGGCTGCATATCCTCTCCATTTGTGTTGGTTCTTGTGTTAGTTTTTTTTTTAAAAAACCTGGAAAGACCGTCCGTGATGTCAAGTCACGTTCTGTATCGTGACATGAACCCGATATCGCGATTGAGGCCATCCTCATGAGTGCGGAACTTGGCTATCAGCTTCTGCTCTATGATTTTGCGCTGTCGTGTATCCCGAAGGCCGCCTTGGAGAACGCTTACCCGCAGATCCTTTTTTTTTAGACTCAGGAACGTGAGAAGAGGAGACATTATTTGAATAAGGAACTTGGGATCTGACCTGTTTCTGTTTTTTTTTAAATCAGATTTGCATTTCCTAAGGATGCAAGTTCTTCCATTTTGAAACCCCTTTTCTTGCAGTTATACTTTGTACCTGTGGTGCTGTCGCTTAAGGTAACAATGTCAGCACTTAATAAATAACATGTTGAATTGAACAGCTCTGTGAAACTAGTAATTGTGGTAATATTAACAAACTTTTGTTTCTTATAGTGTTTAAAATTGGCCCTATATTCAACATTAAAGATGTCTAGCCTAGATCCCTTTAAGTTGAAATTCATACGGACTTGATTGGGCAAATCATACCTGTGACTTGAATTGCATCACCATCTTTGTGAAAATTTATTTTACTTCAAATTGATTGCATCAGTTCATAAGTTCACAGGATGCATTATACCACTTTTAAACACACATGAAATAAGGAAAGGAGTAAAAGGAGTTTAAAGAATTACAGACTTACAGTTACAGAATCATAGCCTATTTTAAGTGGATGAGATTTAAGACTTAAATCAATTGTTTTTATCATCTTTTCAGCGCACTGTTTCTTTAAATTTTCTCTCAAACATCACGTGGTGTTTGAAACTGCTTGTTCCCTAAACTGCTTGTGTTGTGCCTGGATCCGCCCTTTTTCTCAGGGGCAATTCTGTAGAGTACGAGTAATTAACCCTTTAAGTTGCAGTATTCAGTGTAATGAAACTGCTTACATCTATTACAATTAGAGTTTTAAATTTCAGGGTTTAAGTTAAGTGTATATTAACCAACTGACTAAATTGTTTCACTTGTTTATATGAAATTTACTTCAGAACCTTTGCAGTTCGAGCCTCAAGTTTTGTTTCATGCTAACAATTTGCTTGTAATCACACAAAAACCCAGGAACATCTCCAAGTCTTATGCCTTTTGTTTATAGAATTGTCACAAGCCGGAATAAAACTTTGCCTCTCAAAGGCCCAGTTTTTAATCCATTCAGTGTCCTTTCTCAGTTACAATGTTTCTACACAAGGTAGACGCCTACTCCCAGACCAAATCGACATCATCCTTAGCATGCTCAAGGGGAGGGGGAGCCATGGCGCAGCAGTCTCACACCTCCCAAGGAGTCTATGAGCATGCCTGTCTCTGCGGTAAAACCAGCCATCCTTGACATCTCTTACAAACACAGGACCAATCAGTGCGAGCTGTTATTCAAGATCTAAAAAATGGTGAGAATTTACCTGAAGGATCCCCATTTAAACTACACCTGGCCAAGATACATTTGACAAAGGGGCAATCAAATCTTACTATATGATAAAGAGCAAAGTCCAGTCTGGGTGGTCCTGTACTAAATATTGGGAGAGAACCACCTACATCTTCCTTTGCTGAGTCATCAGCCAAATTCTCGAAGACGTCAAAAGAAATGAGATTGAGCAACTCAGGAAATTCAAACCTGCTTTATCAGGGAAAAGGCCGGTGAATTTGATTAATTCACGACAGACAGAATAAAAGGGCTGGCTATTCAGGAAATATCGACTGTTGATAATATGCATGATATCACAGAGAATTTTAGTAAAACTAAAAAGAGGTTTAGCAACTTGGTCACTGTGATGCTTACTAGAAGTGCGAATGAAATGTTGTGTGGGCTTACTGGTAATACTATTATTAGTAAAATGAAAAAGATAATTCATAGTTTGTTCCAGAACTGATTAATGGGGAAGAAATGACTAGATTGTATGGTAATGTAATGGGAAGGGGCAATTTGATGGGACGAGCACCATGAGAATGGCAGTTATGGGAGTCAAGACTCATGGAAGCCCAGAGCTTGATGGCTCTGAATGGCACAAAGTCTCTGGATATACACAGGAGAGTGACTTCAAAATCTGCCGAATGTACCCCCCCCTCCACCCCCCCGGGAGATGTGTCAACTATGGAAAGCCAAAAGGGATAGAATTAGGGTCGATATACGATCTAGCAGTAGCTACCCCACCCCATCTGAGTGAAAAATAAGCAAGGATGTAAGACTGATCCACGCAGCTCGGGATCGACTTTTTCAATGCTAAGTTTCGCATGCGTGGAACTGTGAATGGGCTGCACCCAAAAAAATAGGACGGAACATTGCTTGGAAAATGACAATATCATTAGACAGAGTCAACACGGTTTAATGAAAGGGAAATCGTGTTTTACAAATCTATTAGAGCTTTTTGAGGGTGTAACTAGCAGGGTAGATAAGGGAGAACCAGTGGATGTAGTAAATTTGGATTTTCAGAAGGCATTCGATAACGTGCAAAACAACAGGTTGTTACAGAAGGTTAGGGCTCATGGGAATATATTAGCATGGATTGAGATTGGTTAACCGACAGAAAACAGAGAGTGGGAATAAACCGGTCATTTTTGGAATGGCAGGGTGAAGTGTCGCAAGGACTCAGCTACTTACAATCTATATCAATGAACTAGATGAGGGGACCGAGTATCCATGTTTTCTCAGGATACAAAGCTAGGTTGGAAAGTAAGCTGTGTGGAGGACACAAAGAGGCTGCAAAGGAATATAGACTGCGCAAGAAGGTGGCAGATGGAGTATCATGTGGGTGTGAAATTATACACTTTGGTAGGAAGAATGGAAAAGCAGGATATTTTTTAAAAGGTAAGAGACTAGGAAATGTTGGTATGCAAAGGGCTTTGGGGGTCCTTGTACACGAATCACAGAAAGTTAACCTGCAGGTACAGCAAGCAATTTGGAAGGCAAATGGTATGTTAGGGAGAGAAATTCGGTATCGCCCCATTTGGGGCGCTAAATTTTGAAATCATGAAAAATTAGCTCCAGGCGCTAATGGTCTGAGATTGCCCTAAATTGGCTTTTAGTGCTCCTGGAAAAAGCTGGAGCGCTAAATCAAGCGCTAATGACCTCAGTAGGACACTACAGGGGCGCTACCAGCAGAGCGATAATGAATTTCAGGTGCAATGCAATCGGGAATGACCCATCACACTGGCCCCTTCCAGCTCTTAAAGGGGAGGTTGCATCATTGTGCAGGTCCTCATTATCAACATTGCTGGCTGTGAAGGCGACCTGCAAGGAACTCAGTCCCCTGATCGTGATGGCTGATCCCACTCCCAGGGAGAGAGCTCGTCGTTTCACAGAGGAGGCATTGGTCGTGGGAGTGGAGCGAAGGAGGGCAATGCTGTTCCCGGACACTGGAAGGAGGCCATTGCCCCAGGTATTCAGGGCAATGCGGAGGGAAGTGGCCTAGGAGGTCTCGGCCAGTAGTGTGGTCGTACGCAGCCTGACACAGTGCCGGAAGAAATTCAACGACCTCACTCGGGTGGTCAGGGTGAGTACATGCTTCAACAGGTCCTACATACCAGCATCTGAACCTCAGTCTGAACACACTGCACAAACCACCACACCCCCACCACTCACCCACCAAGCATCTGCACCTACTCAAACTCACATCCACATCTCACGCCTTGCCTACAATCACAGCTATTCAACTACGGCAGGCATATCTCCCAAACACATAGCTGGACTCTGACTCACACACATTCGTTTCTCTTGCAGGCCAAGATGGCTCACAATAGGAGGGAGCAGCAGAGAACAGGCGGGGGTGATGCGCAGCTCCAGCAGCTTTCAGACCTGGAGGAGAGAGTGCTGAGAGTCATTGGGCAGCAGGTGGTGGGCGGTGTGGCCATCGGCAATGTCGACCCCCTTGGGGGCAACAACGGTATGTTCATCCCATCTCCTTCTCTCATCCCACTTCCCCCTCACATCACAAGCCTTTCCCACTTTCCAGCTCCTAATACTGTCTGCATTTCTTGCTCCATTCTTGCCCCCCTTCCCTCACCTTAACGCGAGTCTTGTGCCTTTATGCTGTCAGAGAATCAGCAACCAGATGACCAGCCTGTCCCTGAGCCTCACACTGAGAGTGAGGAAGAAGAGGAGGAGGAGGAGCAAAGCACCGCATCACTGCATATCTCACCCGCAGGCACCACGTCAGATACTGACACTATGCGATCTTTAGAGGCAAGTTTAGTAGAGGGGTCTGCACTGGGTGATGCACCGGGGATGAGCAGGCTGCAGCAAGGCCAGGGGGAAAGGGTAGCTCGGGGGCCAGCTCCCTGGAGGGCGAGTTCTGCTGCACAGGACTCAGATGAGGACCTCGATGGGGAGGCGTTCACAAGAAGGGTGATGGCCATGCACTCCGAGATGATAGGTGCAATGGCAGAGATGCCCAAGAGCCTCTCGGTAATGGTAAGGAGCATGGAGGAGTCCGCCTCCAACATTGCACAGAGCTCTGTGCACACCATGGAGCCCATCATTTCCACTCTGCAGAGGATGGTGGACTCCCAGAGAGAACGTGCAGATCCAGATCTCATGATGCATGTTGGGCGATGTGGCAGCTTCCATTGCAGCACAGGCGGAAGCGACACAACGTCTTAGTGCTGTAATGCAGGCAATGGTTGGTGGCATTGAGTCGCAGACTGCTCTCATGCAGTCTCAGCTTGATGCCACGCAAGCTCTGACTGCTGCCATTGTGGCTTGGTCCACCACCATACACCGGGGATCTCATGGTGTTGCAGGAGGCCAGCAATCAGTGCTCCAGCAGATTGGTAGGTTTGCTGAGGTGCTGCCCTGGGGGAGTGACAGTGGGTCAGTGGAGCAGGAACCTGCTGTCCTCTCTCAGGATGACAACATTCCTGATCCCACCACTGCCACTCCACCATTGTCCTTGTCGCTGCCCAGCCAGCCCAGACGGCCGCCGCCCATTCTGAGGTGGTGCCGTGTACAGCCAGGTCTTCCAGGCCCAGAGCTGGTCGAGGGTGTACTGCAAGGCCATCTGAAGTCTCTGGCACCGACACTCAGCAGCCTTCCACCAGCCCTGCTGCAGCCACTGGGGAGACACTACGTAGGAGCACTAGATTAGGGAAAGGCACTGTAAAGAGGGCAAGTAAGGGTTTGCACAAGGGTGATTAGTTAATATTGTTACTGTATATATGTGGTTGCTGAATTTGGATAAATTTATTATTGGAATGTTGCAGATTTGGGGCTGTGTCTCATTTCAGCTTTGGGGTGTGGTATGGAATGAGAAATTGATGGAATGATGGGGACATACTGAGCAACCGGGAAGTGGCCTCGAATTCATTGGAACCGAAGTCTGATGAGGCGGTCACGGACCGCCCTTCCACATGACTGATTGAGAGGTGGCCTCCTCCATCGCTGATGTTCGTACTCCTGTTCCTCCTCCTCCTTATCCTCATCCTCCTTCTCCTCCTCCTCCTCCTCCTCCTCCTCCTCCTGAGGTGGTGCGGCTATGCCTGGTGGCAATGGCTGCACCCTCATGATGTCCAAGTTGTGCAGCATGCAGCGGACGATGACGAAAAGGGACACCCGCTCAGCCCAGTACTGCAGGGCCCCTCAGGAACGGTCAAGGTAGTGGAACCGTTGCTTGAGCACTCTGATTGTCTGCTCAATGATGTTCCTGGTGGCAGCATGTCTCTCATTGAATGAGTGTTGGGTACGAGTGTTGGGGTTGCGGAGGAGAGTCATGAGCCAGGTGGAGAGCGGATAGCCCTCGTCTCCCAGCAGCCATCCGCAAGCTTGATGTCGTGGCTGGAAGAGTGCTGGCACACCGGTCTGGCGCAGGATGAAGGCATCGTGGCTGCTGCCAGGATATCGGGCATTGACGGTGAGGATACGTTGTGTGCGGTCGCACACCAACTGCACATTAAGTGAGTGGTAGCCTTTGCGGTTACAGAATACCTCAGGCTTGTTATGAGGTGCCCGCAAAGCGACGTGGGTGCAGTCAATGGCGCCCTGCACCATGGGGAAGCCCGCTATCCTGGCAAAGCCACATGCACGCTCGCGCTGCTTCTCTCTCATCATGGGGAAGGAAATGCAGTCCCTTCTCCTTCTGTAGAGAACATCTGTGACCTCGAGGATGCAGCAATGGATGGCAAACTGCGATATGTTAGATATGTCTCCTGTTGCACACTGGAAACATCCGCTGGCATAGCAATTGAGGGCGATGATGATCTTGACTGCCACTGAGAGAGACGTGGTGCTCCTGATGTGAGGCTCAAGGTCTGGCTGCAGGAGGTGGCAGAGCTCTGTTACCATGTCCTTGGTGAAGCGGAGCCCCTTCTAAGGCACTGCTCCTCAGTGAGATTGATGTCGGAGAAATGCTGCCAGAATACCCTGGGAGGGTAAGGCCTCCTGTTGAGAGCCCTGTTGGCCCTCCTCCCTCTGGCCACATTTTGCAATCCTTCTCTCTGCCTCCGCTGCCCCTGATGGTGATGCCGGAGGGCGAGGTCCAGTGCCAGTACAGCCCCCATTAAATGATGGAAATGTTGCACTGTCAAATGTATCCCAAATGAAAGTGATACATTTTTCTCAGCCAGAATACTCCTTCAAGTGGAGAACACTCAAATCGCTCAAAACGCCAGTTTGCTTTTGTCAAACTGACAAGGCAGCATTCTTTCCCGACTAAAAAAAACGGAATTGCCGCCTTTATATCGTGCTCCTCCAGCGCTCCTCCGACTGCATTCTGCCTCCTCTACCTGTCATTACTAACGGCAGGTGCTCGGGCAGAAGGCGAGAGTGAATTTCAGAGCTGGGGCGCTGCGCACCTGGATAATGTCACGATCTCTGGCCGCAGGAGAGCGTGGCACTAGTGGTTACTGCCGCTGCAAACCTCTTCACTTTCGCGGGCGTCGGTACTATCGCCGCACCCAGTCGCAAAGCTGGTAGCGCCCCCAGAGGCGCTAACAGGATGCGTTAAGGTACCCAATTTCTCCCCCTAAGTCTTTATTGCAAGGGGGTTGGAGTATAAGAGTAAGGAAGTCTTGCTGCAATTATATTGAGCTTTGGTTAGACCACACCTGGAGTATTGCGGAGTTTTGGCCTCCTTACCTAAGGAAGGATATACTTGCCTTGGAGACGGTGCAATGAAGGTACAACTAGATTGATTCCTGGGATGAGAGGGCTGTCCTATGAGGAGAGATTTAGTGGAATGGGGCTATATTCTCTGGAGTTTAGAAGAATGAGGTGTGATCTCATTGAAATGTATAAAATTCTTAGAGGGCTTGACAGGGTAGAGGCTGAGAGATTGTTTCCCCTGGCTGGAGAGTCTAGAACTAGGGGTCATAGTCTCAGCATAAGGGGACTGAGATGAGGAGAAATTTCTTCACTCAGAGAGTTGTGAATCTTTGGAATTCTCTACCCCAGAGGGCTGTGAATGCTCAGTCATTGAGTATATTCAAGACAGAGATCGATAGATTTTTGGGCATTAAGGGAATCAAGGGATATGGGGATAGGGTGGAAAAGTGGAGTTGATGTAGAAGATCAGCCATGATCTTATTGAATGGCGGAGCAGGCTCGAGGGGCCGTATGGCCTACTCCTGCTCCTATTTCTTATGACTTTATGTTCTCATACAGGTTTTGAAGACGTTTGGAGGCCATCAAACAGACACCAGCAGGATGGAAAACGCCTTGGATGTTTTTGACAGTACATCAGAAGAGGAAGACCATTACCATCCACGGCAGCAACGACGTGCTGTGGTGGGATCAGCACGTGCACAGAAGAGATGCGCACAGGAGAGAGGAGACCAACAGAGGGGCCGAGGTCGCAGGAGGCACTACCCATGTAGCAGGGTGTACAGACACAGGTTCTGAGTTCTGAGGAAAGGTCAGTGACCTGAAACGTTAACTCTGTTTCTCTCTGCACAGATGCTGCCTGACTTGCTGAGTGCTTCCAGCATTTTCTGTTTTTATTTCAAGTTTCCAGCATCTGCAGTATTTTGCTTTTGTTATAGAATTAGCGAAACTGTATTGTGGAATCTCCCTACCTAAATTATTATTTAAATTGGAACAATTAATGACTAGGATGCAAGGTTTCCAAAATTTGCAGATCCCCAAAACCTAAGGAAAAAGGACCTTGGAACTACCTCAGAGTGATAAAAATGCATTTGGGCCTAACATAAGGAATTTAAGACCAAAAACCAAGTTTTGGCATTTTAAAAACATGTCTGGGCCTGTAAAGGGAGAAAAGGCTGCGAAGGAAGTTGGGGTCGACCTCTGCAAAAGCAGTTTTGGGTATTGCAGTTAATTGCAATGCCTGGGTAACCGGAATGACCTCACTCAAAGCCCCAGCAAGCATTAACATTTTGACAATAGACCCTAGGAGAAGACAGTCCCACCCAAAACAACAGGTCCCATCAAACCGTTTACAGAACCCATTAAAAACATGCATAAAGCAAATATTCGATCGAAGTCCTAGGCCCAGTCAAGAAACCCAAAACATGAGGACAATTCAAACTCCAATTAAACAGCAGATCGACAGGATGGAGCTATCCTGAAAACCACTTCACACATTTACAAAACCAGTTAACACGCTAGTAAAGTCGTTACCGTTAACGAGGTCTTACAATGACCGGGATTTGATTTGGTTTTGATAAGGCCACTTCAATTTAATATAATTGAAGGCCCATCAAGCAGTTCAAAGAAAAAGCAGTAACAACAGTTCAAGTTCAACAGAAGGCAGTTCTGCAGTTTTGGAGTTCAATTTGAAAGCCTGTTTTCAGCAGAAGTCAGTGCTGGAATTACAGAGTTCAGGAGAAGCAAGTTGGGCAGTTAAAGAAGACAGTTCAGTAAGAAGGGAGTTCTCCAGTTCTCCAGTAAAACAGTTCAAATTCAACAAGCAGGCAGAAGGCAGTTTCCACAGTTCTGCAAGCAGGCAGTTCCACAGCTCGGAAGAAGACAGTTTAAACAGAAAGTAGTTCAACAAAGAAAGCCAACAGCTCCAGAAGCAGGCCGACACGCAAGAAGAGACCAGAGCGACCGCCTCAGTGACCATCGGACACCTCACAGCAACAAGGGCCTTACGAATCCTTTTACTCAGAAGACTCTAAACCCTAACTCTCAACTGTTAAGGATTCGTTTGGTGAGCATTATCCCTGGTTCTCCAGAGTCCAACCTAGCTAGTGAAGTGGGATTGGGAGGAGTGAAGTATTCTTCTAATGTTATTTCCCTCGCGTGTACCGAAGTGTTCCCCACCTTTAGAGTGTTAAGAGTGTTTGTGTTGTGTTTTACTTTCTTGAATAAAGATCGAAGTTCTTTCATCAAAACCTGTTGTCTACTGCACCTTTTGTATCACAACCCCCAAATAAGTCCAAGGTCTAGAACCAAGGGAGTGGAAGCGATTCGAACCGCTCAGAAGTCAGAGGCAAAGCTGACACAAAAACACCACCCCCTACAAGGAATAAGAAACATCTTAGGGCAATTCACAACATGAGCAATAGCAAGAGTACGCTGGAGGAACTTTAAAATCCTGGAGATGATTTTCTTGTTTATGGAAGTACTTATGGAGAGATAGGTTTTAAGACTACTTTTTTAGGATTTTTGATAATAGTACAAATTATACTTGCCTGCCATGTTAAGGCTATGTTTAAACATGTAGTGCGATACCAATGAATATCTCAATTTGCAACTTATGTTGTCCCTTCTCAGCAGTGGAGCTCTCCTGGTGCTGCCGACTCGAGATCGTGAAGGCAGCGAGATCAGGAACTGTAGGCCGAAGTTGGGAACAACTCTGCTGAGTTCGCTAATATACTTGGTGCTACTGTACGCTTTCAGCTTACGATAGGAAAATTATTGGACATGTGTACCAAGTTAAGAAATTTGTCAGTCAGCAATCCCCAGGGTCAAATGATCTAATGCTTAGTGTGTAATAATAAAGGTTATGATGTCATGTCTCAATATATGCTTTTAATCACATCTCTTGAGTAATATCTGTCTGTGTAGTTCTGATAGCAAGCGTCCTTGCAACTCTTTGACCTTATTATACAGAAAAGGGAAAGTGAATCTAAGGGGACTTAGTGGGCTTGCTGAACAAAGGAAAATTGTTACCTATACTTGACAATATATAGTCCAAAGGGTTAAACCACAGATATCCCATGGTCACTTGTCCAAGGGCAGTTGCTATTTTTTTCTAAAATAACAACACAAAGTGCTGGAAACACTCAGCAGGTCAGGCAGCATCGAGGAGAGAGAAACAGAGTTAACGTTTCAGGTCGAACCCTCCGTCAGAACAGTTTCCAGCACTTTCTGTTGTTATTTCAGATTTCCAGCATCCGCAGTATTTTGCTATTGTGCTAGTTTTTTCTAAACGTGTCATTTATATAAGCCCTGTATGCCTGAACAGACTGGAGAAGCTGGCCATGGAGGCCACTGTACATCTGTTTTCCAGCATGAGGTAATGGTACCCTTTCTGTATTTTTGCAGTGTTGTTAATAAATACAACCTGAGAGACAGCATATTGTTGTTAGCTTAATTATCTGATGACTACAATCATAGGGCTGGATTTTCAATGGCCTGTGGAGTCAGGTTTGGAGGCGTGTGGGGGGTTAAAGTTGCAGATTCGGGGGTCCTGACCCCATCCCAACTCCACGCAATTTTGACAAAATCGGTCGCGGGGTTCCCGACTCCGTCCCGCCTCCAAGAGGCGGGAGAGGCCATTAAAGCCCTTAACAAGCCCTAAATTGGCTCTGTAATGCCATTTTGAAACGTTTTAGCTAGTTTAACCCTTTTCCGACGTGAAGTACGCCTGATGTGAAACATGCCAGTGAAACCTGGTGGGAGCACAAGTGGATAGCTGACTATCAGCGGCAGGTCCACTATTACAACGAGATGTGATGAAGGTAGTAGTAGTATTGTGACGAAGGTAGTAGTAGTATTAGGTCTGAAAGTCGCCTCTGATGCTGCTGCATTGAATGTCTTCAGAGACTGCCTGGGAGGACTTGGTTGCAAAAAAAGTTCTCTCTCTCTCTCCTCATTTTGCATCCAGGTCCTCTCACAGCAAAGGCCAAGCAATGACCTGCAATGATGACATCATCAGAGGTGACTTTCAGACTGAAACCACTAATTGGTTCATGGGTTCCCACATGCTGGAACTCAATTGCCCAATTAAGTGAAAATTGCATCAATCTCCCACATCCAATTGCAGACGGGTGGATAACACAAAATGCGGATGACACGATCCCAACCCGCCCCAGTATCAAAATCCAGCCCATAGACTCTGATCATTACGAGTCAACACCGGCTTCCGTATAGCTTGCTATGTAGTCTGCTACTGCTCCATATACCTCCTTCAACATTTTCAAGCCTGCTGTTGTTCTCTCTCCAACTAGTCCCATGTGCAAGCATGGACACTGACATGACAGTATATCACAGCATGACAGAGAAATACAGGAAGACATGGCACGTAACCGCAGAAGACCTGATACAAGAGAGATACAGGTAACATCAGAAGAATTCTCCATACAACCGACAGGGACTTGCAACAGCAGAAGACCTCCAAAATTAAAAAAGGAACCCCAAAGGCAGCAGCAGCAGAGAAAGACACAAGAGCAAGGTAGAGAAACCTGCAGAGTGAAACCCCAAACTAGACATTCACCTCCAACCAGCAGAGAAAGAGAGAAAATAAATATGCAACACAAGAGGAAGCCCCCACAAACAACAGAGGAGTTCCCAACAGCGCTGAGGGAGGCTGCCTACAAGTTACTGCTTTGAACTAGGTGGAACAAAAAGACTAAGTTGTCCTTTCCTGAGCATGGTCATGGAAGTGTGACAGGATGGGACTTCTGACAGGCTCAGCGCTGACCGCTGCAAAGGTTCTTGAGCCAGCCTCATTTAAAGTTTTTTCAGCAGGTTCCCACATCCAAGTTGGAACTCGCCATTGCAGTGCGGGGTTGAGGATGGGTGAGGGGAGGCGGGGAGATGGGGGGCGGGCATGGGGAGACTAGCCACTGCTGCAGGATTTAAGCGCTTGCACTATTTCAATGGAGAGGTTTCTCTGAGCAGTTTTATACCATACTGGAACTATTAACTTCAAATGCTGTCAGTGTTTAAATCTAGTGGTAATGTCTGAACATTGTAACTCTGTGGTATTTCCACCTCATCATTATTGATTTAATAGGGTTTTTACCTGAAGTCATTAATGTTATGTGGAAACCCCAGAAATGGAAAAAAAATACTGATTCTGCTGGCAGTAATTCCAACATTCACAATATTAGCAAGATCTGTTAAATCTAATTGTATCTATAAATTGAAGTTGTAATAAATATATGAAATGTAATAGTAATCACTACAACTTTTTTTTATTTCATCAAATTATAGTGAAATAACCAACCTGCCAAATACTTTTTACTAATTCTGGCTGAAAGGAACTGTTCTGCACAGTGTCAAAGACAATTTGTCAGACTACAGACTCAAATTACCACTATAAATTAGGAACTCCAAATTGGTCTCTTTAAGTGCATCCACCTCAAGGCTCGTTTCATAAATGAACCAATTCGGATACAGTGCAATAGCCAATGCAAAACAGCTGTTATATGTATAACAAATTTGCTCGGCTCCACCTACCAGTCTGCCCACCATACCCACATACATGCTAACTGTCTGCATTTCATGGTGTTTCAGACCATTGTATGCTTGTCCATGTTTGTCGGTAACAATCAGCTTTAAACTTCCCGCTGATATTAAAGGTCTCCCAATGAGCCGTCGAGGCGTGTGTTGCTGATTCACAGTTTTCCTGTATCACACTGTGTTCATTGGGTCAGACTGGAGTTGTCAGATGGATTTTGTCAATTGGGAGCAGTCCTGGGACTCAGTTCACCTCACTGCCGCTCCCAGGGAAAGCAGAATAACCATAGCTACTTCCTGATTCTTTTTAAAAAGGAATATAGCACCTTTTATGTAGTAAAACATCCCAAGGCGCTTCACTTACAAAGGAAGTGTGTCGATGGGGCTGTGCTGAAGCAGTAACCATGGTAATCATGTTCCTATGTGTCGTTACAACCATTAGAAAGGTGAGCAAGTAGAACAAGTTTTACCTTTGAGCATTTCAAAAGTGAACATTTTAAAATGTAAGTACCGTAAATATTCAGATTAAAGAGAAATCAGGGAGCAGTAATACGCTGCACGTTCAGTCTACTCTAAACTACATCTAACATTAGGGAAGTTGTTTATTTTATTTCCTTTACTTATTTTGACCTACATTGAGTAGACTTGCCTTATATTCTCTATAGTTTAGAAGAATGAGAGCTGATCTCATTGAAACATACAAAAATCTTACAGGGCTTGACAGGGTAGATGCAGAGAGGATGTTTCCCCTGGCTGGGGAGTCCAGAACCAGGGGTCGCAGTCTCAAAATAAGGGGTCGGCCATTTAGGACTGAGATGAGGAAAAAATTCTTCACTCAGAGGGTGGTGAATCTTTGGAATTCTCTACCCCAGAGGGCTGTGGATACTCAGTCGTTGAGTATATTCAAGACAGAGATCGATAGATTTTTAGATATTAAGCGAATCAAGGGATATGGGGATAGTGCAGGAAAGGTGGAGTTGAGGTCGAAGATCAGCCATGATCTTATTGAATGGCGGAGCAGGCTCGAGGGGCCGAATGGCCTACTCCTATTTCTTATGTTAGGTTCTACATGGGGTCATTTTAACCTACCCCGCCAGGCGGGAAGTTGACGCCTTTGTGTGGGCTGCCCATTTTACACCTCGCCCTATTTTACCATCCACTGAAGTCAATGGAGGCTAAAAATTGAGCAGGGTGTAAAACCGGCGTCCAACCTGATCCTGTCATCTTCCCACCGGACGGGTTAGTTTAAAATGACCTCCATATGTGTCAACAGTCCATATTAGGGAATTAAGAAAACGTATTAAGTGAGCATAAAGTGTCAAAAGCTCAATTTGTGGGGGAAGAGGGTATAGCACCAGATAATAAATCTGGTTTTTCCAGTGCTTGTATGCCCCCTCAAAAATTTCTAAATTTGGCACTGCAGAAGTACTTTTGATTTTTTTTCCCTGCAATACAGATGACGGAATACCAGTTTACACCTGCAAGCCGTATTAAGATAAATCTGTGTCTCGCTGTACTTTTAGTGTAACTACTTATTTTCACTTGTTATAGACATTATTTTCAGGGCAGTTTTTTGACTTATCAGCTTTTTTGAAACTATTGGCCAGTTTTAGCTAGCTTTTCATTTGGCATGTCTCTCTCCATTCTGAGTTACCTCCCACTTTGTGTGCACTCGGGATCTGATGAGTGCATACAATGAATGTCTGATGCAGAAAGTAATGCTTAAAAACTATCCCAGTAGAGTGAACAAATAGGGCAGCTCTATCTAATTCATAGGTGCAAGTTCACATACTGAGGACAGGTTATGGCAACTATGAATCAGATGTCAGACCCTCAATTAAACCAGAAACTTAACCGCAGAGACAGCAAGCATGGATTCCATCCTCTCGACTGTGCTGTGTTGTGAGGGTTTAATCACGTAAATGAACTGACAATTTGCAAATGTGTTGTTAATTAGTTGGTAATGGTCTCAGTTTGTCATGATAAATCTGATGTCAATTAACCTGAACTATTGCTTATAAAAATTCTTGTAAGAATCTGGATACTCTGTTTGATATGGGGACCTACTTATTAGTTTAGAATGAACATTTTCCCTCCAGGGAATTCTTAGCTTCAGATCGAGATCTGATTAAGACCTGGCTGTATTGTTCACTGCTCCAGATTTCAGTAATTGAAATGATGGAGATTCTTGATTGTTATCCTTAATATAACGGAAACTAATAGAGCAGTTAAAAGCTCACAAATGACTGATGGGTTATTTTATGCACACAATATTATTTCAATTGGTGCCATCTGTTTACTCATACTTTATGCAATTTTTAATTGTTCCAAGTTAAACTTTATTACGGTCTTGTCTGCTACTTATGGTAAGATGAAAAAAATTATTTAATGACTGTGGTGTGAATAAAAATAAACAGCTTCTATGCAGTTCCTTGGTATTATATTTGGACTGCAGCTTGCTATATGCACTGGCTTCCTCATATACATAATGCAACAGTTCCCATTTTTAAAAGGATACATTTCAAGGAGCAACATGTTATATATTAATTTCCAGAATTTGATGTAAGGGAAAGAAATGTAACCGTATTCTATTTCCCATTTAAGTGGTTAATTGGTAGCACGGTGGGAAATGAAGCAAAATAGAGTCTTACTGAATTTCAATGGCTGAGAGGCCACTTAACAGAATATACCCAGTCCAGTTCTATGTGACCAATCTATTCTGATTCATAAAGAATAAACATACAGGCTGTGTGGAGCAAGTACCATGTTTACAGGTAGCTGAATCCGACTCATGGGAAAATTGGTAAGATGTTGGGTCTGAACTTCAGCTACAGAGAAAACAATGAGCTAATGTCACCAGTAATCATTTCTAACCTATATTAGGGTATTCTTCATTTCTAACCTGTCATTATCTATTAATCTAGGATCTAAAAAGTTCATGGGAAAGGGTTGCACATCTGCACAGGAGTATTAGGAAAACATCAAGACAACCAGAGGATCAGAGGATTGATTAATTGAGATAAAACATATTGAAGCAGACAGTTAAAGTGTAGGTCCCCAGCCAGACAATCTGATTATTAGAGGGAACTGACTTCAATTTGATAGGATTAATAAAACTTCTCTAAATAAAATGCCCAACAATTAAGCAGCCATCTGTAATCTTTACAGAATAATACTGCATGTCTTTTATTTCGAAATGTTTTTCATATCAGAAACTATTGCTTTATCTGTAAATAGAGTCATAAGGCTGGATTTTGATTCACAGAAACATAGAAGATAGGAGCAGGAGTAGGCCATTCGGCCCCTCGAGCCTGCTCCGCCATTCAGTGAGATCATGGCTGATCATCCAAACTCAGTACCCTGTACCTGCCTTCTCCCCATATCCCTTGATACCTTTAGCTTTAAGAAATATATCTAACTCATTCTTGAATATATTTAATGACTTGGCCTCAACTACCTTCTGTGGTAGAGAATTCCACAGGTTCACCACTCTCTGGGTGAAGAAATTCCTCCTCATCTCAGTCCTAAATGGCTTACCCCATATCCTTAGATTATGACTCCTGGTTCTGGAATCTCCGACCATCGGGAACATTCTTCCTGCATCTAGTTTGTCCAGGCCTGTCAGAATTTTATATGTTTCGATGAGATCCCCTCTAATTCTTCTATACTCCAGCGAGTATAAGCCCAATCGACCCAATCTCTCCTCATATGTCATTCCTGCCATCCCAGGTATCAGCCTTGTGAATCTTCGCTGAACTCCCTCCATGGCAAGAACATCCTTCCTCAGATAAGGCGACCAAAACTGCACACAGTACTCAAGGTGTGGTCTCACCAAGGCCCTGTACAACTGCAGCAGGACATCCCTGTTCCTATACTCAAACCCTTTCGCTATGAAGGCCAACATACCATTTGCCTTCTTCACCGCCTGCTGCACCTGCATGCTTACCTTCAGCGACTGGTGCACAAGGACACCCAGGTCTCGTTGCACTTCCCCTTCTCCCAATCTATTGCCATTCAGATAATAGTCTGCCTTTCTGTTTTTGACACCAAAGTGGATAACCTCGCATTTATTCACGTTATATTGCATCTGCCACGCTTCTGCCCACTCACCCAACCTGTCCAAATCATCCTGGAGTTTCTCGGTATCCTCCTCGGAACACACACTCCCACCCAGCTTTGTGTCATCTGCAAACTTGGAGATATTACATTTAGTTCCCTTATCTAGATCATTAATGTATATTGTGAATAGCTGGGGTCCAAGGACCGATCCCTGCGGTACCCCGCGATTCACTGCTTGCCAGTCGGAAAAAGACCTGTTTATTCCAACTCTTTGCTTTCTGTCCACCAACCAGTTCTCTATCCAAGTCAATACCTTGCCCCCAATCCCATGTGCCTTAACTTTACACGCTAATCTCTTATGCGGGACCTTATCGAAAGCCCAGAGGACGTCCGCCAAAGGTGTCGAGGCAGGAGCAGCAAGAAAGTGAGCAAGGGGCCTCCACATCTGCTGAAGCCACAGGGGAAGCACCACATAGGAGCATGCGTAAAAAAAAAAATAATGCACAACTAGTCACAAGGGAAGTCACTTGGGTGTAATGTTGTGTTTAATCTTGAAATGCCAGCACTTGCATGGTGTGATTAAAAATTCTGCTGGCAAACTGCTGAAGTTGTGGCGTCTGTCATTTCGCAAATGGGACTTCCACATTGAGGGCTTAGGATGACTTGCAATTGTCAGTATGGTGGTCAGAGTGATAGGAATCCGTAGGTTCCTGGCAATTGTCGATGGTCTGATAAGAAGGTGCAAGGCAAAAGTGTTTGATTGTGCAGGTTAAGCAAATCTGGTCAAGTGCATCCCTTGCATCTCGGGCAGCAATGTGGTCGCGCGTTGGCGCCTTCTGGCCTGTGCAGCTTCAGGTGGGTGAGGAGCAGCTTGGTACTCCTGTTGATGCTGCTGCTGCTGGTGATGCTGTTGTTCATGGTTCTGCTGCTGCCATGTCTGGTCTTCGTCCGAATCTGATGTCCAGGAGGAAAGGAAATAAATGGTTCCCAAGCTTCTGGTATATGCCTCAGTTGAGGAAGCTCTCAGTCAAGGTGGCGAGAGGGCTTTCCCAGGAGGTCACACTGGAGATGGGTGTCAGGCTCCAAACTTCCACAGCTGTGGTTATGCCATATAAAAGGTCCCCCAGACCTCAGACAACAAAGTCCTGCCAACTGCAAATGATGGCTGATCACATCTCCTATTTCATGGTTGAGCTGCAGCTAATAGTCAGCAATCCAAATGTGCTACCACGAGGTTTCACATTCGTGGTTCAGAACAGGCGTGCTTCACGTGGAAAAAGGGGTAAAATCACAAAGGACTTTCAAAATGGCATTATAGAGGCAATTTAGTGCTTGTTAAGGGCCTTAACGACCTATCCCACCTCTTGGAAGCGGGACGGAGTCCGGACCAGCAGACACGATTTAATGAAAATTGCGTGGAGGCGGGATGGAGGCGGGCTTGTGCCCGCCCGCCAGTTTTCACAATTTTAAAGCCCCACATGCCTCCAAACCCGCCTCCACGGGTTAATGAAAATTCTGTCCATAGAGTCATAGGGGGAAAAATTCAGTTGGTTGCGCCTCCCGTTAGCGCCTTAAGAGGGCGCTAATGGGGCGCTAAGCATCTAGCGCCCAAGCGCGGCGAAGTTTGCGCCACTCGCGAAATTAACTAGACATTTTGCGGCGGCGCTAAACACTACCGCCACGATATCCTGCGCTGGCAGATCGTGATGTCAGTCGAGTGCGCAAATCCCCGGTATCGCCCCGGAGCGGATATTGAGTGGCCATCCCTGCCTTACCGCCTGACGCTAGCAACGACAGGTTGAGGGGAGCGTTCTGTAGTCATGAAGGGAAAGGGGGAGCGCTATTTAAAGGTGACCGCTTCCTGCCTTTTATTGTTGGTGCCATTTTTGAACTATGCATTCTGAGCGAGAGAGAGAGAGACTTCTGGAGAGATTCAACATTGTGTGAAGGAGTTTTGGGTACTGAGCAGCACTTCGCAGGTTCATTTTGATTTGCCATTCCTTGTATCGATTTAGAAGAGACTGTGGGGGCTGCACTCTGAGCTCTTTGCCTGGTACTCTCCATTGATCTTTCCAGCAGATTTGAAGTGCAGGTCTCTCCAGGCTGAGATTCAAGGCTGCAATGAGCAGGATGTGGATGGAAAGCAAGATTAACCATCCCCTTTAAGAACTGGCCCGTGTCATTGTGTGTGTGTTCCATTGTTGCCTGACATTACATGAGCTTCGCCAGTGCTCTGAGGTAGCGCCTCGCTCCTCGGCCTTTGCGCCTTAAGACAGGTGTGAAGCACCTGATTTAGCACTCCAATCACCTCCAGGGGCGATAAAAGTCAAGTTTGCAGTCGGTGGCGATAATTAGCGCCGGGCGCTAATCTTTGCACCCGGCCGATAATTGCGCCCCAAATGGGCCGATACTGAATTTCTCCCCCATAGAGTTATACAGCACAGAAAGGGGCCATTCGGCCCATCGTGTCTGCACCGGCCATCAAGCCCTGTCTATTCTAATCCCATTTTCCAGCACTTGGTCCGTAGCCTTGTATGCTATGGCGTTTCAAGTGCTCATCTAAATGCTTCTTGAATATTGTGAGGGTTCCTGCCTCTACCACCCTTTCAGGCAGTGAGTTCCAGATTCCAACCACCCTCTGGGTGAAAATGTTTTTCCTCAAATCCCCTCTAAACCTCCTGCCCCTTACCTTGAAACTATGCCCCCTGGTTATTGACCCCTCTACTAAGGGGAAAAGATCCTTTCTATCTACCCTATCTATGCCCCTCATAATTTTGTACACCTCAATCAGGTCCCCCCTCAGCCTTCTCTGCTCTAAGGAAAACAACCCCAGCCTGTCCAGTCTCTCTTCATAGCTGAAGCGCTCCAGCCCAGGTAACATCCTGGTGAATCTCCTCTGCACCCTCTCCAATGCAATCACATCCTTCCTATAGTGTGGCGACCAGAACTGCACACAGTATTCCAGCTGTGGCCTAACTAGCGTTTTGTACAGCTCCATCATAAACTCCCTGCTCTTATATTCTATGCCTCGGCTAATGAAGAAAGTATCCCATATGCCTTTTTAACCACCTTATCTACCTGTCCTGTTGCCTTCAGGGATCAATGTACATGCACACCAAGGTCCCTCTGATCCTCTGTCCTTCCTAGGATCCTACCATTCATTGTGTATTTCCTTGCCTTGTTAGTCCTCCCAAAATGCATCACCTCACACTTTTCAGGGTTAAATTCCATTTGCCACTGTTCTGCCCATCTGACCAACCTGTCTATATCATCCTGTAGCCTAAGGCTTCCCTCCTCATTATTTACCACTCCACCAATTTTCGTGTCATCTGCGAACTTACTGATCATATCTCCTACATTCATATCTAAATCATTAATGCACACCACAAATAGCAAAGGACCCAGCACTGATCCCTGCGGTACACCACTGGACACAGGCTTCCAGTCACAAAAACAACCTTCGACCATCACCCTCTGCCTCCTGCCAATAAGCCAATTTTGGATCCAATGTGCCAAATTGCCCTGGATCCCATGGGCTCTTACCTTCTTGACCAGTCTCCCATGTGGGACTTTGTCAAAAGTCTTACTGAAGTCCATGTAGACTACATCAACTGCACTACCCTCATCCACACACCTAGTCACACCCTCAAAAAATTCAATCAAATTGGTTAGACTTGATCTCCCCCTGACAAATGTAAAGTTTCGCAATTATCGCGATTCAAAATAACAGAAGAGAAGCAGATTCGTTTGATCAGTTTTATTAAACAAAATGCTGTCCTGATAATAAAGGACACAGAAGCCTGTAAAATGGCCGCCGAGCATCGTGGCAGAAGCTTCCAGAAGCACAGTGGGCAGACAAGATGGCGTCGAATATACATTCAGTATAAGATTGGATCATACTCGGTAAACACTGATAAAGACAGGATGCAACCCGTTTGCATTTGGAACAATAGTAAAGATATAAGTGCTGGAATCGTTTTCCGATGCACAGTAAGGATCATTGTACTGGGCAATCGAAGGCCCATCCAGACACATCAATACACAAATACCCCCCCGGCTCTACAATGAGAGAGACATTGACGGGTGATTAAGCAAGTATTTGGGGGGCCCCAAAACCAGTCGAGGAGACGATTCATACACATCCTGGCTGGGTCAACAATGGGGAAAACATTAACGGATAGTTGGCCAGTTTCAGGTGCTACCAAAACCCGTTAAAGAAGATAATCGCCCCATGCTGGGAGTTTTGAGCGCCAATATTACACAAAGGATAAACATTAAGATTTGAGCGGGAGATAAGCGGACACATCACTATAACTATAGAGAACAAATGTCCATCGGTCTCTTATTCGCTTGCCTCTTCATGAACTCGCTTGACTTGTGGGCTCTTGATTTTCTCTCTGGACTTTGTTGACTCTTGACTCTTAGCCGTACTGGTCGGTTATTCAAGTGTTGGGTGGAGCTCAATCGGTACGAGCCGCCCCGACAAGGGCAAGTAACAGGGTGCACCATCCCGAGTGTCGGTAAACGGTGTCTGGACCCGGAGGCCCGAGGAGACGAGACGAGAAGAAGACGAGAAGAAGTTCCACGTGTCGCCACGGTCAGTAAACCCCGACCGCGCCTGAAAATATAAATACAGGACTCTTCTTTGAGTTCTACCGACTGCAACCTGTGTCGAACACAGGAAGACTCTTCTTTGAATTGTATCCGAGTTCCGTCGAGTTCTTCATGACAACAGGGAGTCTGGCCTGCTTTTCGCAGCAGCGAAAGTAAACAAGTGGGGTGCAGAGACCCTTCCAAACACGTGACAGTCAGGCGCTGCAGCGAAACGAGCTGAGTGCCTCACTTTAAAAATCTCCGAAGTAACACGAGTGGTAAGCATGTTTTCTGATCCTACAAATCCAGACGTAGTGTAGGTATTGTTAAGGGAGGGTGGTTTTAATAAGGTTAAGATATAATGTGTTCCCCTTTTTACGATGTGCCGTGTGTTCTCCATTTCCATAGACCAAGCTTTATGAATGTATGTATACTTGTACTATCTTTGATTTGTGCCTATGACATGTATTTCATGATTTTAGACGCCATGCAATAAAGATTTCCATTTCGTACTATTCAACCGGGTCTATTTGAGTTTTTCTCTGCATTACTGCTCCCTGCACCTAAGTCCAGTGTTAGAACCGTAAGGGCGAGTGGGTCGAACCACTCACAGGTGCTTATTGCAAAAAGGCTGGCCGGAGACCAGAGCAAGCAATAGTATAGGCAACGAAGGCCTAACCTCGCACCAGCACCGTCTGAGACACGCCCCCTTACAGAAAATGGCGACCGCGGCAGGACTCTGGCAGCAGGAGAGTAATGTTTTGGACCCTGGTTTGAATAGGCGAAATGTGATGGATGAGAAGGTAGCCGACTATGTGTTTGGGAATTTAACTCAACCAAAAAGTGGATAAGTGATCTACTGATGGATAAGCGTCTGCTAGATGCCGCCATCAAATGGACAGGCAGTAAAGATCATAAGAAGTCGGTAGAGAAAGCGGTCTGGCTGATGTGCTACAAGAAGCAAGTCCAACTTTCGGACCAGGTCATTGCAGCACAGGCAGCTCAGATCAGGGGATTGGAAACTGAGATGGTGGAAAAGGTCACGGGAGGACAGAAACTCATTGCATCATTGAATGCGTTACATCAGGAACGCCAAATAGTAGCCAACAACCACGAGGCTAAAATTGATTAACTAGAATGTCAGGTCATGGAAGCGAAATTAAACGAGGGAAGGATTAGAGAACGGTGTATCCGCCTAGCTAACCAGATAAAAGCCCAAGAAGAAAGCTTGAGGGGAGTTAGGGCGGCATACAAGATGGCTCTCGAGGATAGGCATGAGGGAGCCGACCACAGTGTTTGCCAGAGGGAGATAGAGAACCTGAGAGAGGCCCTGAATAAGGCAAACGGCTTGGTGTGTCTCATCAGCCCGTCACCGAGCCAGCCACAGGTGGGTAGGGAATTCTCAAAATCCCTACCGGAAAAAGCAGAAGAGGTATCTACCACTATGCCCTCCGCGCCACCCAGCTATTCGGCAACCTGGGTAAGGGAGGAAGTGGTGGAAATAGAGAAGAAGGTTCCCGAGGTAGGACAATCCCCGGAGGTAGCGTCGAGACCGGGACCGATGTGTCCGGTCCGAGGTCATAAGAGAGGCCCGAATGGGGCAGATGGGGCAGACAGGGATGTCCTGAACCAACTTGTATTGCCCCACAGCTCACACCAGCTGAGAGCAATGATTAGCCATGTACGGAAGCTGTCCGAGTCAGAAGACCCTTCCGTACATTTTAGGAAAGTAGAACAGACCGCAGCGATTAATGGCTGCGACGATGAGGAAAAGACCAAAATGTTGCTGTTCTCTTTAGATAGCTCGATCCTTCAGTGTCTCTCCGACGAGAGCAAGAAGGGAAATAAAACCTATGGGGAGTTACGGGACGAGGTCCTAGAAGTGTTAGGGGCGGATGACGAGGGTCCGTTCGTCAGATTGGGTCAGACCGTACAGATGGAGGGAGAACCCCCGAAGGTTTTCGCCGACAGACTGTGGCCAGTATACCAGCGTAGCTGCCCAGGTGCGCCACAGCGCAGCTATATGGACGGCGCCGGGAAAGCTCATTGGCTCAGGTGCATAGTAGCCAACAGCTTGCCAGCCGTCAGGGAGCAGGCCAGAGCGTGGTTTGATCCCACTAACCCCGAAACAACAGAGGAATCTGTCCTGAGTCAACTCACCATAGGGTATCGGAACACTAGGAGCACGGGAGCGCGTCCCCTTAAGGGAAAGGTGCATGAGGCAAAGCCCGCAGCTCCGGCTCAGAAAGAGTGGCATCAGGAGGGTAATCGCGCCCCACAAACCAGTAGTGTTTGTTACGGGTGCGGGAAGACAGGTCACTGGCGTAAAAAGTGTAGGAATCCCTGGAAGGACTCCAGGGAAAAAGCTCCCGCAGTCCGAACCCAAGCGCCTGTCTCTGAGAAAGGAGCTGGTGTGCCTATCCATCCCGATGCGATAGAATCAATGTTAGGAGCCATGCGGTCTCTCATGACCTCACACGGGGAGGTAGCAACAGCCCCATACCACCCAGGCTTCTGACTGGAACCGGTGCAGCCTGCCTACCTGTGTCCCCTTGAAAGACACGCACAGGAGGGGGCCTCCTGTAAGGAGGCCAGGTTAAAAGAGCAGGCCTTGCGGGAGGAGAACGCCCGCTTAATGGGGAAAGTAGACGGGCTAGAAAGGCAGCTTAGAGAGCAGGCCTTACGGGAGGACAACGCCCGCTTAATGGGGAAAATAGATGGGCTAGAAGGGCAGCTTAGAGACATAAAGGCAGCCTACAGGGTAGCCAGGAGCCGGGAGTATGAGGATTTAAACCATGGGCCCTGTGAGGAAAGGATAAAAGGTCTGACCCAAGCCCTATCCAAAGCCAGAGGGATGGTTTGCTCAACAACCCCGGGGGAATTCACCACCCCGCAGTTGCAAGCCATGGTAGCAGAGTTGCCCAAACTAAAACAGAATAGAAATCTTCAGCCTCCAGCAGGCGAGATTTCACAGAATGCACAAGCAGGGGCGGTGGCCTGTCTTAGGGGAGGGGCCAAACCTACGAGTGGGGACTCTCAGCCCCGGGTAGAACCGCAGGGCACACAGGCCGGTAAAGCAGCCTGCGTGAGGGGAGAGGACATTCTGGAAAAGTGTAGGATCTTTTCTTTTTCGTGGGATTCAGATGAGGAAGAGCTCGGAGAGCTCAACCAAGGTAGTGACCCGGTCGGAGAGGTGGTGGGGTCGGAGGACGGAGGTTCCGCCCTCGACCCAAGCATAGGGGAGATAGGGATTGCGAGTGGAGTTCCACTTACTGGGGAAACAAGTAAGGTGGAGTCGGAAACCGCAGATCCCGAGCCCAGGGGGGCGGAGCCAGGGGAGACAGAGCCGGCGGCTGTGGTGGGACTACAGGCCGTGACGGTGGAAGTCCCGGTCCCCGGTCCGTCGGTCCTGGAGATCTTGCCCAAGGTAGCCCTCCGCAGGTCGAGTCGGACACCCCAGCCCAGGAAGTTGTGGTCAAATCCCTCGTACACCCCCAGGCGTAAGTTCAAGGCAGCCCAGGGAGATCCCAGTCCCAGCTCAGCAACGACAGGCTGCGGCAGATCAAAGGAAGGGGTCAGTGCCCCCCGCCACTGGGAAAAGCTCGTGGCAGCCTTCGCAGACTTTAGGTAGGCCGCCCTGGGAACGGGCGGCGCTGTACAGTTAAGTTTAGGATAAGTTTAAGTTTATAGTTTTTTAATATCCAGTTAAGTTTGTAGTTTAATTTTAAAAGTAAATGGTAAAATGATGGGAGTTAGTGATAGGAATAGTTAAGGTCTATCCAGCATACATGTCTTTTACGTGAGACGAGGTCAAGGGACCCGCTCACCCTTCACAAAAGCCAGAGACTCTTGGGAGGCTGGCTACATCATTTTATCTGATCACAGGAACCAGGAGATATGGAAAGGATTCTGATAGTGCTCGCAACGATCGGATATGGATTGGCCTATCGGGGCCTCACCAAGGATGTCGTTGTGTTCGGTTGCTCCGGGGACACGGCCCCCATCGCGACGGATGGGACCGGGGAGCGAGAGGCTGAGGAAACCGCCACTTATTTCCACAAGGGAAGGTGGCCGGGATGGCTGGGAACGAATTCAACGGAATACTCCAGCACATCCAGATTTGCCTACAAAGAGACTTCTTTACTGTGTCCCAGGGTGAGGATCATTGCACCCAGAATCAGCATCACCGTCGGCAAAAGGATTTGTTTGACGTGCAATGGGAAGGTCCCATTGAGCCGATGGTGGTGGTTACGGAAGTTAAGCAAGACTATGAGAAATTCCTCGGTCGAGTGGGAGCGATTGGGTAACAATACCCATCGGACAATTACGGGGACTAACGGACAATTGAAAGTCTGTTGGGACAAATGGTGGGAACCGGATGAGGGAATATATGTTTGTATGTGGGGATCGAAGTACGTTTGCCCCAAGGGTATATCCATATTTTTCCTGCAACAGTGGCAGGATGCCGGGAAAGGGATGAGGTGGGACGTCAGCACCAGGAGTGTGGAGCTCCATTCTCCCCGATCCCGGTAAACGCCACTGAACTCATCACGCGCCCACGCAAGTCTCCGCCCACAATTCCGGTGGTTTTGGCTCAGGAGGAAGGGTGCCCTAAAACCACTAAGGGGCCCGGGAATGGTCTGGTACTGGTGCCAACAGATCAGATACTATATCAAGGGGTACATTACGCGGTGGCCTCGGTGATTCAAAATCTCACCGAGGTGCATTTACCAGAGTGGTGCCCCAAAGAAACGGAACAATTGTACCAGGTCCTGTTAACAAACATGTTCAGGCAATTTTATGAGTTTGATTTTGCAGAGGTTGACAAAACAAGCTTATACACCACACCACACGAAGTTTTGGGTCAGGTGGGGAGACAAAGAAGGGGTGTTGTGAACGATGTGTTCACTGCTTTTAATACGGGAACATCTGTGGTCAACGCTCTAGATAATGTGGAGCTGCAGACCCAGATCAACGGTTTAAAAACACAGTTAAAAAGCATCCTCACAAATGAGAACAAAGTAGTAGGGTCTGAGTTACATGAGGACCAGGCCATGACACTACACTTAAAAGAGATTATAGCAGAGCTGGAGAAGCATGCGAGAACGGTAAATGCCCTGATCAGGGAAGATCGGAATGCATCCGATCAAGCTGCGCAGAACGAGGTGTGCGTACTATACGGGGCGTGGTTACTGGGCGAGGGCCGCAGTAATTTGGAGGATTTAAAACAAGGTTTGGTCCCGTCCTGGATAAGCAACAAACACCTGCAGGCGCTCCACCCTTTTCAGAACGCATTAAGCCCGTGCCAGCTCAGGCTAGCCTCAGAGGCATACCCAGTCCCAGTGGACTGCGGACGGTCAAATCACACTATCATGGGAATAGTAGTATGGATACCAGTGTTGGGCGACACAGCAAAGCCCGCCCCGGTGTACCGGGTGGAAAACATTGGTGTCATTCAGGGGGGAGCCCACATTCGCTACGCAGCGGTCCCACCTTACGTCATCCGCTGGGAGCAAACAATGACAGGTACCGACCTTTCGGATTGTCGTGGCCGGAGAGCACACATCATACTGTGTCCCCAGCACTTGAATGCCTTTTTAACACCACAATGCGGGTTCAGAACGGCTGGCGCGAAGCCCATGAATTGCACCATGGAAGCAATGACACAAGATCATGTGCCCCCACAGGTGGCATACATAGGGGGTGGAACGTATTGCGTTACCACTGCAGCGCAACACTACCAGCATGGACAGCACAGTCGGTGTCTGGTGAGTGACAGCAGTTTCTGTTTTAAACCCAGGGCTGAAGTTCAAGTGGCACAACAGCGAATTGTCCCGATCCCTGAACCATCCACTGTTCACCTCACTGTAAAAGAGAATTTCACAGACTTGCAGCGATTCGTCGCGCATTTCGGATACATCATTCCCCCTCTCCCTGAACACCTCACCAAGATTTTAAAAGCCGTCATGGTATCACAGAAACACTTTTACACCTTGGAACAGGAGACTGTAGAGATAGGAACAGAGATATTGGACATAGTAATCCCACCGTGGTGGGATCTGTTCACTAATATTGAAGTCCCGTCCTGGATCAGGATAGCCTCCCACATTTTGGTAGTGTGTCAAGTTATAATTGTAGTGTACCTATTGGTCGTACACTGCAAAAGAGGCAAACGCCTCACAAGGCAGGAGAACACAGGGGAGTGGAGAGAACGTTACGTGCGCGTGAATGAGGAAAGTACCGCGTAAACGGCCAGGATGACGCCGCTCCATTTTACCATGTGTGTTTTTGTAGTTGTTGTTAGTTATGAGTATGTGTAACTAAGTTTGGAACTTTTGTATTTTTAAAATAGTTGGTTTGATTATTTTTCCTTTTATAATAAAACATGCATATACAGGTGGTGCGAGAGGCATCGGCCTTTTTCACCTGGAAGGCGTATACGCAGTGTAAGTTTAAAGGCAATGCTGCCTACGATTTGTCCAAGTTAGACAATGTAATTTCTCTGGGAAATGAGGACTGCATGGAGGCCATAGATAGTTTTAATTACCGGGAGTGTTTGGATGTGGAGAATCGGGATAATTTTGCTCACCAGCATTTTAATTGATACGATAAGCGGAGTTATTCGCATCAACAGGAGGGACTGTAAAGTTTTGCAATTATCGCGATTCAAAATAACAGAAGAGAAGCAGATTCGTTTGATCAGTTTTATTAAACAAAATGCTGTCCTGATAATAAAGGACACAGAAGCCTGTAAAATGGCCGCCGAGCATCGTGGCAGAAGCTTCCAGAAGCACAGTGGGCAGACAAGATGGCGTCGAATATACATTCAGTATAAGATTGGATCATACTCGGTAAACACTGATAAAGACAGGATGCAACCCGTTTGCATTTGGAACAATAGCAAAGATATAAGTGCTGGAATCGTTTTCCTATGCACAGTAAGGATCATTGCACTGGGCAATCGAAGGCCCATCCAGACACATCAATACACAAATACCCCCCCGGCTCTACAATGAGAGAGACATTGACGGGTGATTAAGTCGGTATTTGGGGGGCCCCAAAACCAGTCGAGGAGACGATTCATACACATCCTGGCTGGGTCAACAATGGGGAAAACATTAACGGATAGTTGGCCAGTTTCAGGTGCTACCGAAACCCGTTAAAGAAGATAATCGCCCCATGCTGGGAGTTTTGAGCGCCAATATTACACAAAGGATAAACATTAAGATTTGAGCGGGAGATAAGCGGACACATCACTATAACTATAGAGAACAAATGTCCATCGGTCTCTTATTTGCTTGCCTCTTCATGAACTCGCTTGACTTGTGGGCTCTTGATTTTCTCTCTGGACTTTGTTGACTCTTGACTCTTAGCCGTACTGGTCGGTTATTCGAGTGTTGGGTGGAGCTCAATCGGTACGAGCCGCCCCGACAAGGGCAAGTAACAGGGTGCACCATCCCGAGTGTCGGTAAACGGTGTCTGGACCCGGAGGCCCGAGGAGACGAGACGAGAAGAAGACGAGAAGAAGACGAGAAGAAGTTCCACGTGTCGCCACGGTCAGTAAACCCCGACTGTGCCCGAAAATATAAATACAGGACTCTTCTTTGAGTTCTACCGACTGCAACCTGTGTCGAACACAGGAAGACTCTTCTTTGAATTGTATCCGAGTTCCGTCGAGTTCTTCATGACAACTGGGAGTCTGGCCTGCTTTTCGCAGCAGCGAAAGTAAACAAGTGGGGTGCAGAGACCCTTCCAAACACGTGACAGTCAGGCGCTGCAGCGAAACGAGCTGAGTGCCTCACTTTAAAAATCTCCGAAGTAACACGAGTGGTGAGCATGTTTTCCGATCCTACAAATCCAGACGTAGTGTAGGTATTGTTAAGGGAGGGTGGTTTTAATAAGGTTAAGATATAATGTGTTCCCCTTTTTACGATGTGCCGTGTGTTCTCCATTTCCATAGACCAAGCTTTATGAATGTATGTATACTTGTACTATCTTTGATTTGTGCCTATGACATGTATTTCATGATTTTAGACGCCATGCAATAAAGATTTCCATTTCGTACTATTCAACCGGGTCTATTTGAGTTTTTCTCTGCATTACTGCTCCCTGCACCTAAGTCCAGTGTTAGAACCGTAAGGGCGAGTGGGTCGAACCACTCACAGGTGCTTATTGCAAAAAGGCTGGCCGGAGACCAGAGCAAGCAATAGTATAGGCAATGAAGGCCTAACCTCGCACCAGCACCGTCTGAGACACGCCCCCTTACACAAAGCCATGCTGACTATTCTTGATTAATCCTTGCCGCTCCAAGTGGAGACTATTTCTGTCCCTCAGAATTTTTTCCCATAATTTCCCTACCACTGATGTTAGGCTCACTGGCCTGTAATTCCCTGGTTTATCCCTACTACCCTTCTTGAATAATGGTACTACGTTAACTGTCCTCCAGTCATCTGGCACCTCCCTGTGGCCAGAGAGGTTCTGAAAATTTGTGTCAAAGCCGTTGCAATCTCCTCCCTTGCCTCACACAGCAGCCTGGGATACATCTCGTCTGGGCCTGGCGATTTATCCACGTTTTAGCCCGCTAAAACCACTAGTACCTCCTCCCTCTCAATACTAATTTGTTCAAGTATATCACAATCCCCTGCCTGAGTTCTATGCCTACATCGTCCTTCTCCATCGTGAACACAGATGCAAAATATTTATTTAAAACCACACCTACATCTTCTGGCTCTACACAGATTGCCACTTTGGTCCCTAATGGGCCCTACTCTTTCCCTCGTTATCCTCATGCCCTTAATATACTTATAAAACACCTTGGCATTTTCCTTTATCTTGCCCACCTGTGTTTTTTCATGCCGCCTCTTCGCTCTCCTAATTTCTTTTTTAAGTACCCCCTGCACTTTCTATACTCCTCTAGGGCTTCCACTGTTTTTAGTCCTTTGTATCTGCCAAAAGCATCCCTTTTTTTCCTAATCCATTCTGTATATCACTTGACATCCAGGGTTCCCTGGGCTTGTTGGTCCCACCCTTGACCTTTATGGGAACATGTTGGCATTGTACTCTCTCTATTTCCTTTCTGTAAGAAGTCGCACAACACCAGGTTGAAGTCACCTGATGAAGGAGCAGCGCTCCGAAAGCTTGTGATTTCAAATAAAGCTGTTGGACTATAACCTGGTGTTGTGCGACTTCTTACATTTGTCCACCCCAGTCCAACACCGGCATCTCCACATCATATTTCCTTTCTGAAAGACTCCCACTGCTCTGATGTGGATTTTCCTACAAGTAGCTGATCCCAGTCCACTTTGGCCAGATCCTGCCTTATCATATTAAAATCAGCCTTCCTCCAATTTAGAACCTTTATTTCTGGTCCATCTTTGTCCTTTTCCATGACTACCTTAAATCTCACCGAATTATGGTCACTGTCACCAAAATGCTCTCCTGCTGACACATCTACCACTTGTCCGGCTACATTCCCTAGAATTAGGTCCAGCACCGCCCCTCTCTTGAAGGATTTTCTACATGCTGCCTCAAAAAACTCTCCTGGATGCACTTTAAGAATTCCGCACCCTCTAAGCCTTTCACAATCTGACTATCCCAGTTAATGTTGGGGAAGTTGAAATCCCCTACTATTATTACCCTATTATTTCTTCACTTCTCTGAGATTTGCCTACATATCTGTTCCTCTATCTCCCCCTGACTGTTTGGGGGCCTATGGTACACTCCCAGCAAAGTGCTTGCCCCCTTTTTGTTTTTAAGCTCTACCCATATGGCCTCATTAGAGGAACCTGCTAGGATATCAACCCTCCTTACAGCAGTAATTGACTCCTTGATTAATATTGCGACCCCCCCCCCCCTCCTCTTTTACACCCCCCTCTGTCTCGCCTGAAGATTCTATACATCGGAATATTGAGCTGCCAGTCCTGCCCCTCCCTCAACCATGTCTCTGTTATAGCAACAATATCATACCCCCATGTGTTCATCAACACCTTCAATTCATCTGCCTTACTCGCAAGACTCCTTGCATTAAAATAAATGCCATCCAGCCTTGCCGTATCCCTTGTGCCATTACATATTTGCTCTGCCTTCCAGGTTGACTTGATTTTTCCTCTATATTTGGCTTTGCATCACCCCCTACTATAGCTCCACTCCGTATCCCATCCCCCTGCCAAGTTAATTTAAACCCCCCCCCAACAGTACTAGCAAACCTCTCCGCAAGGATGTTGGTCCTGTTCCGGTTCAGGTGCAACCCGTCTGACTTGTACAGGTCCCACCTTCCTCAGAAGCAGACCCAGTGATACAGGAAACTAAAGCCCCCCCTCCTGCACCAACTCTTTAGCCACGCATTCATCTGCTTTATCCTCCTATTCCTATACTCACTAGCACGTGGCACTGGAAGTAATCCAGAGATTACAACCTTTGAGGTCCTGCTTTTTAATCTGCATTCCTAGCTCCCTAAATTCTTGTTGCAGGACCTCATCCCTCTTTCTACCCATGTCGTTGGTACCAATGTGAACCACGACCTCTGACTGTTCGCCCTCCCCCTTCTGAATGCCCTACAGCCGTTCAGTGACATCCTTGACCCTGGCACCAGGGAGGCAACATACCATCCTGGAGTCACGTCTGTGGCCACAGAAACGTCTATCTGTTCCCCTTACGATAGAATCCCCTATCACTATTGCTCTCCCACTCTTTTTCCTCCTCCCCTGTGCAGCTGAGCCACTCGTAGTGCCACGGACTTAGCTCCTGCTTCATTCCCGAGAAACCATCTCCCCCAGCAGTATCCAAAACGGAAAATCTGTTGGTGAGGGAGATGGACCCAGGGGACTCCTGCACTACCTTCCTAGTTCTTTTACTCTGTCTGGCGGTCACCCATTCCCTGTCTGCCTGTGCACTCTTTACCTGTGGTGTGACCACCTCATTAAATGTGTTATCCACGAAGATCTCAGCTTCGTGGATGCTCCACAGTGACTCCAGCCGCAGCTCCAGCTCCGAAACGTGGATTTCGAGTAGCTGCAGCTGGAGACCCTTCCTGCACACGTTTTCGCCCTGGACACTGAAAGTGTCCCTGACTTCCCACATAGCACAGGAGGAGCACTCCACGCTGTCGAGCTGCCCTGCCATGTCCTACCCTTAATTTACTCCCTTTACTTCCTTTAAATTAAAGAATATTAAATACACTAGGGACCTTACTTTCCTTTAAACACTACTTACTCTAAACTAGAGACCTTACTTTTACTTTAATGACTGAACTGTAGAAATACTCACCAGGCCCTACTTACCAATCAGCTCCTTCCCTAGTTGTGACATCACTTTAGCGGTTTCACATTTGTTGTTGTTTGACTGCTCCCGCTCTCGGTCTCTTTCCTTGGTGTAAAGTAAGAACCAATTCCCAACTCGCAGCACTCTGTTTAAACCGCACTCTGTAAACTTTTCTTTCTTCCTTTAAATTAGAAATGTAGCCATGTGGGGAGGGGAAGAGTTTAGAAAAGCTCAGTTCATTGCTGGTGCACTCAAATGTCATCACATGGAAGGGGATATATTACACTTGCACAATGCTACTAGCAGATGGCCCATGGCTCCCTCCATTCCACTGCTCCTATCCCACTTTCTGAGACCAGGTTGGTGGGATTTGAATAAAGAGATTGCTGCACAGCCTGCACCTGAGAGCATGATCACAATAGGATCAATGGTAATGAAGACCTGTAAATGGAATTAAACGTGGCTTTGAGTTTACTGGATCATACGCCTCTCAGCACAGATATTGGTCGGGGTTTTCCACTTCTATGCTCAGCAGCCATTAACTTTAACTGGTGGAAAATCTGGACTGGTGCCCAGAGAAGCAGAAAACCCAGGCCATTTGGTCCCAGTATTGATCTTCCAGATCTAAAATCTGCTTAGCTGTCAATCAACTTTTGATTCACAGCAAATTGAATCTTTTAGACTATAAAAATAGTGTGATGTGTTAGATGTTGTAATGTGTTTCTTCTGATAGAAAAACACTCTAACTATTTGTTGTCGACATTGAGGCAACTTGTCTCCCTTACAGATAAATACATAAATATTTTAACAAGTTATATCTCAATAGATCTGATGAGATAGCAAAGATTCCTGGAGTATTTCTTACAGTTTACAGCAGACTCAATTTCCTCTTCTATGAAATCTGCTAGATTTATACTCAGATCTTCTTGTTCATGTCCTTTGGGATTGATAGCATCCAATAAATTATGGTTCATAATTTAGTATTTCATAGGGCACTTTACTGTTGCTCCATTCCATTGTAATGATGGTTCATTCTTTGCTCTGAGTGTTGGTCAATAAGCTTATCTGGGAAGGCCATTGAAGCACAGTATAAATGGGTTCAAGAGGCAAATAATTACTTTGAAAGAGAGAAAGGATTGAGAGATATAAGAAGGCAGCAAGGTGTGGCTGATCCTTCAAAAAGGGTTTTGCCTTTTCCAGTTACTAAAAAATCTTCTCTTCTGATATTTTCATTCTTTAGAACTGCAAATTCATCTTCTCAAGCATGACAACTGTTTGAGTTGTTTTACTTACAGTTAACATTGTGATTAATACTTACCATTATTGTATTTAATTAATATAACCAGTAGAGGTTAAGTGTAATATTGTAATGTAATCCTGTTATAATAGAGATGTATACCTTTAATGGAAGAAGGAAACTATGGAAGTATTAATGAGCCAATGATTAAATGATTGAATTCTTCCTTCATTTCTCCCTATTCCTGCATGGCACATATGAATACACTCCTTCTTAGTTAGTAGTTCAGGCAGTTCATGCCACAGAATATCCACTGATACCATTGAGATTCTCAACATCAGGAAGTGAGACATTGATAATGAGTGTGAAGGTAGGCAAGGTAACAGAAACCTGATCTGGATCAGGGAGAAAGAGTTCCTCTCCTCCAGCATCCATATTGGGACAAGCATAAGATGCAAAAACAAATTTTCAACAAGCAAGTGTTATAATCATGAACTTTGATCAATATGTCTGCTTGCATGCATTTAAACCTACATCATACATTATACGTTATCTTGGAAATCAGAGAGAACACACTTTGGAACGTGCGCAGTGAAAAAGCTGCTTTAAAGTGAACAGAGGAAATCTTGCTCTGGGATTTCCCATTTTGGACTCATGCTTTCACTCAAACTGTCAACAGGAAGAATTTCATTCCTGGTGACCTATAGCTCAATTGGAACATTCTGTAAGATAACGGTAGTGAACCTCATTGGTCCTTTAAGGTAGGGCAATTACAGGTTATACCTTATTAAACATGTATGTTGCGGAGAAGAATCAGGCAAAACTTCAGCTAACAATTTGATTTTAAGTGTATGGGGATGAGGATGTCGTTTTTTAAAACTTTTTTTAGCTTTCTCAATGGCCTGGGAATGTTTGACATTGATTTTTAAATGGATAGAGTGCCCAGATTTTAGTTTGGCCTCTTGTATAGCTATTATTGTGATGATGTAATGTAAGAATGTTTTTCTGCAGCATGACGCGAGCCTTGATCTTATTTATTTCAGCTAACAAGTGTCTGCCGGTGTTTGCTGCTGGCGGCCAGTTGAATTTGTTACCCACTGGTCGAACTGTCTAATGACTGTTGTGATTAAATTAGAGACTTGCCATTGTTCATGAATACATTTTCATAACCAAACGTCATCAAAATGAAGCCATACAGCATGTGCAGTGTTTTTTATTGTAAATTGGAAAACTTGCAAGAAAACATCACCAGATGTACTTTCTCAAAGTAATTTGGAAATCAGTAAACCATCACTAAAATAATAAATTATAATTTCTCTTAAAACAGGTAACCAAAGTGCAAGCAGCCAAATATGAAATGTTGCTTTCTTGTGTGCTTTGTGTGTTCCTTAGTTATTTTCTTCATTAATCGTTTTAATTACTAGTAGATCGCCCATGGTGCTGCTCGTGATAAGTTAGATGACATTCTATTTTTTAGTAAGAGGTACATTATATCAGGTAATATATAATGGGAGAGAAATTCATTATAGCCCCGTTTGGGGCGGTACTTTTAAAAGTTGAGGAAATTAGCGCCAGGCGCTAATGTTTCTCAACTTTTAAAAAATTCGGTTTTGCACTCCAGGAAGAAAGTGGAGCACTAAATCAAGCGCTCCATCTCATTCCTGGAGCACAACAGGCAGCAGGCGGGGCGGTAGGTGTGCAGCGCTGCCGCGTTGGAAGGCTCCTTCCCTCCCTTAAAGGGAAGGGTCATCGCTGCAGGCTCTGCAAGTGGAAACCTTACCTGGACCCCGACAGCAGTCGCGATCCGGCCCGATCAGCCCGATGCACTGCAGCAGAGTGCTGGGCTGATCGATCGCTGGCGAAGAAAGGGGAAAAAAACAGAAAGAGCGTTTCAGATTTTTTCACCTACCTCGGATATCTCGCCTTTAATTAGCGCCCCTGAAGCACCCGGCCTCCCAATCAACGCCTCCTGCAGCTGTCGGTGTTTACACCCGGCGATGCTGCAGGGAGCGGAAATGAATTTCGGGTCTGGGGCGCTACCGGGGCGATGCGCAGCCGGATGATGTCACGATCTCCGGGCGCAAGAGATCGTGGCGCATGGGGTTACCGCCTCCGCAAACCACCAGGTGAATTTCGCGGGCGACGGTAACATCGCCACACCCGGGCAGAATGTCCTTAGCGCCCCATTATTGCCCCCAGAGGCGCTAACGAGAGGCGTTAAGGCACCGAATTTCTAGCCCTTGGTGTTTCCTATGTAGTTGGAGCAGCCTTTAAGACTGCCTGTCCCTTTAAGGTCACAAAGTTTAATTCTGGTAAGTAAAGAGACTCAAGAATATATATAACACAAAATTAATTCACTACAATTACTAAGATTCATTTCTCCCCATGTTAATTTTTACAACAAAAAAAGGTGGTGGCAGGGGTGCCATACAGGTAGAAGGGGTTAATAGTCTATTTGTCTGCTTGTACCACTACTCTGAGCAGTGCCCTTATTCTAAAATGGGCTCATGGAAATTAAGAGGTAAAACCAAGAAGAATCAGAAATGTTCCATGTTGCTGTAATGCTCTCAGCCTGTTCAAAGGTCTGTATCACCCTGAAGATCCCATCAGGCCTATCAGCCCTCTCCTCAATTTGGTGCAACAGGGAACTCCCAGGAGGACTTACCTCAAGTGGTCTTAAAGCCTGGTATGATAAAGGGATCACCAGAGTAGATCATCTCCTCCTCAAGGGCCAGATCTGCCCTTCTACAACAACAACAATAGCAGCAACAACTTGTATTGATATAGCGCCTTTAACATAGTAACACGTCCCAAGGCGCTTCACAGGAGTAATATAAGACATAAAAATTGACACTGAGCCACATAAGGAGAAATTAGGGCAGATGACCAAAAGCTTGGTCAAAGAGGTAGGTTTTAAGGAGTGTCTTAAAGGAGGAAAGGGAGGTAGAGAGGCAGAGAGGTTTAGGGAGGAAATTCCAGAAATTAGGGCCGAGGCAACAAAAGACAGATTAGCTACCAGTTAGCTAACACATTTCATCTCTCCCGGCATAACCAATACCATTACCTCCAGTCCTGGAAGGTGGCAGGACAAGTTGAGAAGGCTGTTAAAAAGGCATATGGGATCCTTAGCTTTAGAAATAGAGGCATAGGGCTGGATTTTGATACTGGGGCGGGTTGGGGTCGTGTTATCCACCCGACTGCAATTGGATGTGGGAGATTGATGCAATTTTCACCTAATTGGGCAATTGAGTTCCAGCATGTGGGAACCCATGAACCAATTAGTGGTTTCAGTCTGAAAGTCGCCTCTGATGATGTCATCATTGCTGCTGCATTGAAGCTCTTCAGAGACTGCCTGGCCTTTGCTGTGAGTGGACCTGGATGCAAAATGAGCAGCAGCTCACAGAGAGAGAGAGAGAGAGAGAGAGAGAGAGAGAGAGAGAGAGAGAAGAGAGAAGAGAGAAGAGAGAGAGAGAGAAGAGAGAAGAGAGAAGAGAGAGAGAGAGAAGAGAGAGAGAGACAGAGAGAGAGAGAGACAGAGAGACAGAGACAGAGAGACAGAGGATTTTGCATCCAGGTCCTCTCACAGCAAAGGCCAGGCAGTCTATGAAGACATTCAATGCAGCAGCATCAGAGGCGACTTTCAGACCTAATACTACTACTACCTTCATCACATCTCTGTTGTAATAGTGGACCTGCAGCTGATACTCAGCTATCCACTTGTGCTCCCGCCAGGTTTCACTGGCGTGTTTCACATCAGGCGTGCTTCACGTCGGAAAAGGGTTAAACTAGCTAAAACGATTCAAAATGGCATTACAGAGCCAATTTAGGACTTGTTAAGGGCTTTAATGGCCTCTCCCGCCTCTTGAAGGCGGGACGGAGTCGGGAACACCGCACACGATTTTATCAAAATTGCGTGGAGGCGGAATGGAGGCGGGATCAGGTCCGCCACCACTTTTCGCAATTTTAACCCCCCACACGCCTCGAAACCCGCCTCCACGGCCCTATGAAAATCCAGCCCATAGAGTACAAAAGCAAGAAAGTTATGCTAAACCTTTATAAACACTGGTTAGGCCCCAGCTGGAGTATTGTAGCCAATTCTGGACACCACACTGAGGAGACTTACTAAAATGGTACCAGGGATGAAAGACTTAGCCACGTAGAGAGACTATAGAGAAACTAGGGATGTTTTGATAGACATGTTCAAAATCATGAAAGGTTTTGATAGAGTAAATAAGGAGAAACTGTTTCCAGTGGCAGAAGGATCGGTAACCAAAGGACACAGATTTAAGGTAATTGGCAAAAGAACCAGAGGCGATATGAGGAAAAAAAATCATGCAACGAGTTATGATGATCTAGAATGCATTGCCTGAAAGGGTGGTGGAACCAGATTCAAGAATAACATTCAAAAATGAATTGAATAAATACTTGAAGTGGAAAATTTTTCAGGACTATCAGGAAAGAGCAGGGGAGTGGGACTAATTGGATAGCTTTCAAAGAGCCGGCACAGGCATGATGGGCTGAATGGCTTCCTTCTGTGCTGTATCATTCTATGGTTCTATGATTCGGCACCATCTCCAGACCCCACATTACTTTGCAAACTTCAGTGTGAGCCAGTCCCCTGGAATTTTTCCTCTACTCCCCAACAGTCTTCTGTCACACATCTCTACCCTGAGCACCATTCCCATGTCCAAAGACAGGGCATAAAACCTGAGGGGAGCCTGGCAATAATACTTCGACCATCTGTTAGAGAAGAACAAATGGAAAAGGTAAGGAGACAGACCCTTAATACTACCGCATGCAACAAAATGCATGAAGACCAATTGAAGTTCATACATCCCACATACCACACAAACTCCACAAATTTCACCCTCCATTCTCGGTGACTACTGCAGGGGCTGTGGCCAGAAGTGCAGCTGACCCTACACATACCTTATCACGGCACTGCATTCAGCCATTCAAGACAGCATTCCAGTTGATCACATCAGGTTTTGAATGCCCATATTAGTTTTGTACGCTCTACTTCTGCAAAACACTGAAAAGTTTAAAATATTAATTCAATTGCTTTGGAGCTAACCACCTCATTAACACAAGAATAGGCCAAGCCTTCCTATATTACATAAACATGGATAGCACCCACTTTTAAAAACTTCAAAATTAAAATGTGGCGCTTTCAGATTCCATCCATAGGTATTTGTAAAATAACCAGTCTTCAAATTACAGAGAACCCATCTCAGTGCTTGTTGGGCCTTCCCAATGGAGAGTGAGGGCTCCTTGCAATAAGCTGGCTAACTCAGCTTTTGGTACTAGCTGCAAGAAGGTGCATCCCCCCTCCCCACTCCTCAGTGACAAAGCGCAGTCCTCCACACATTAAAGTATGTGGCTGAAGCCGATGTGGGACGTATTCCAATCAGAATGAGTATTGTTCAGCCTCCATCTGGAAATGGAGAAATACCAAGCAGTCTGGGGCCCACTCTTGGAGATAACCACCACATTAACACAAGAAACTAACTCCTTCTAGTACAGTGACCTACCCCGCTAACCATGAAGTAAAACAAGCACAATGGACATGATTGCTAGTATGCAAGGTCTACCCCTCACACCCCACCTTGCACCTTAAAGGGAAGCTAGATAAGAATATGAGGGAGAAGGGAATTGAGGGTTATGCTGATAGAGTTAGATGAGGAAGGATGGGAGGAGGCTCGAGTGGACCATAAACAAGCACTGAGCTGGGTTCCCTGTAATTTGAAGACTAGTTATTTTACAAATGTCTATGGATGGAATCTAAAAGTGCCAGCATAGATTGGTTGGGCCGAATGGCCTGTTTCTGTGCTGTATGTTCTATGTAATTCTATGAAGAATGTAAAAAAATACAAGAAGACATTAATAAACTTCCAGAGTGGGCATGTAATTGGCAAATTAATTTCAATATAGATAAGTGTGAGATGGAGCATTTTAGTTGGACGAATAAAAGGGCCACATACTTCTTGGATAATAAGGGGGGAAAATTCGGTATTCATCATTTTGAGGCACTAACATTACCTGGGCGCTACTTTAGCGCCCGGCGCTAATTAGCGCAGGCGACCGCGAAATTGAGTTTTAGCGCCCCAAGAGGGAAGTGGAACGCTAAATCAAGCACTCCACTTCCTTCTTAGGGCGTTAACGTCGGAGAGCGGGCGGAGACTTCAGCAGTGCTGCACACTGGGCTGTGCAGCGCTGCCGCGTTCAAAGGCTCCTTCCCTCCCTTAAAGGGAAGGGCCATCGCTGCAGGCTCTGCAATAGAAAAAGTACCGACCTGGACCACCAAGGCAGCTGTGATCCTGCGCGATCAGCCCGGCACTCAAGCAGCGTGCCGGGCTGATCGATCGCGGGCAGGAACCCGCGAAAAAAACTAGAACAGGAAAGGTAATTTTTTTTTGTACTTACCTCGGTCACCTCACCTTTAACCATCGTCCCCGAAGTGGCCGGCCGCCCGGTGCACACCTCCTGCAGCTGTCGGTGTTTTCAACCGGCGCTGCTGCAGGGGGCGGAAGCCAATTTCGGGTCCGGGTCGCCACCGGGACGATGCACACGGCGATGACGTCATGATCTCCGGGCGAAGGAGATCGGGGCGCAATGCAGTGGGCACTAATGGGAGGCGCAAAGGCTCCCAATATCACCCCCTAATCGTCTAAATGGGGTAGTGGAGCAAAGGGATCTAGGGGTACACATTCACAAATCACTAAAAGTAGTGACAGAAGTTAATAAGGCCATAAAAACTGCAAACCAAGTACTGGGGTTCATTTCTAGAGAGATATAATTGAAAAGCCGAGAAGTTATGTTAAACTTGTATCGAACCTTGGTTAGACCACATTTGGAGTACTGTGCATAGTTCTGGTCTCCATAGTATAAAAAGGATATAGAGGCACTGGAGAAGGTGCAAAAAAGATTCACAAGTATGATACCAAAGCTGAAAGATACAACTATCAGCAAAGACTGAACAAGCTGGGGCTCTTTTCTCTAAATAAGAGAAGATTGAGGGGTGACCTGATAGAGGTCTTTAAGATTATGAAAGGGTTTGATAGGGTAGACTTCGAGAACATGTTTCCACTTGTGGGGGAGTCCAAAACTAGAGGTCATAAATATAAGATAATCACTAATAAATCCAATAGGGAATTCAGGTGAAACTTCTTTACCAAAAGAGTGGGTAAAAATGTGAAACACTCCAATGAGGAGTGGAGGCAAATAGCATAGGTGTATTTAAGGGAAAGCTAGATAAGCACATGAGGGAGAAAGGAATAGACGGATACGCTGAAAGGGTTAGATGAAGAGGGGTGGGAGGAGGATCTTGTGGAGCATAAACGCTTGCATAGACCATTTGGGTTGAATGGCCTGTTTCTATGCTGTAGACTTAATGGTCCAAAAATTCGGCCCTTCCCGGGTGAGTACACAGTCCGTACTCACCCGTAAGACGTCCCAAAGTGCCGGTTTCCTGCATGCACTGCGCATGCGCGGGAAACCTGAACTTCCGGTCTGGTGAAGGGGACGGTTCCTAGGTGAACCGCGTGCGCGGTAGAGGCTGCGCACATGCAGCAAACTTAGATTTTTTTTCAGGTTTCTACGTGAGGGTAAGTAGTGAAGAAACTACGCTATTAAACAGGAGGCGCAGGACCCGTTTTCAACAAGGTAAGTGGTTAATTAAGTATAATTTAAAAAAAATTTCAACAGGTTTATCTTTTTTAGATACATTAAAGAAAGGTAAGTTTATTTTTATCACTTTTAAAAACTATTTAAATTTTTTCAAAAATTTAAAATTTTTGTTTAAAGTGGTTAATTTATTTAACTATAGTTATTTTATAAATGTGATGGTTTTTTAAAAATTTATTTTAAGTTTAGCTGTTCTTTTTGGGCCGATTTCAATTCACAGATTTGACAGGTCTTCCTGTCAAATCTATGAATGAAAGATGGTCTGCTGCCATTGGCTCTCCATGGCCCACGTGATCCCAGGGGACGCATCGCACTAACTGCGCCCCTGGGACACGCACGCACTGCGCGCCGGCACTTGGAGCAGGCCCAGGAGCTGAAGTTCCCGTGGGCCCAAAACACAACGGCAGGCGCGGTAGGGAAGTGCGCGCGCGATCCTTACCCCCGCGGCAAGCCGGAGAGGCGAATTTCTGGGCCAATGTAACTCGATGTAAACCTTTTTCACCATGCTAAATAATATGGTGATGTTAGTTGAGGGAGGAATGTTGGCCAGCATTTCTGTTCTTTAAATAATGCCGCTGGATCTTTAATGTCCATCTGAACCAAAGAACAGGTAGACCAAACTTTGGCTTAATGTCTTATCCTCTGAAAATACAGCATTCTCTCAGTACCGCACTCAATTGTTTACTCAAGTGTCCAAGTCAGAAGGTCATGGGTTCAAGTGCAACTCCATGACTTAAACACATAAAAACCATGTGCATAAATCCCAGAGTATGACTTTAACCAAATAACCTCCTGAATCAGGCAATAGTATTGCCAACTGAGCCAAAATAAATGCTATGGGAGCAGGAGGGGAACAGGGGGAGGCAGTTCGGAGGGTGGTAGCCCATGTTTTTGCAGGGAGTAGATTTAGTTGGCTACTGCATACCTGAACTAAAAATTGCTCTCAGTGTAGTCTAGGACAACTTTGAATTAAGGTGCACCAGGTCATTTATGCCCCCATTACTTTATAGGGTTTGCTGCAACTTCAAGTGCACAGCTAGAAGCATCCCTGCAGGACGACTGACCCAGTACCAATGTCATTGGAGGCATCGTGAAATGTCAAAGACAGCAATGGTAAATGCCATTGATGGCACATCTGTCAGATCCATCATTTTGAACACAGACATTGGAAATGGTTCTGTAATATAAACAAGGCATCAGCATTTCAAAAGGATGTCACATTCAGCAAAGAAGCACACCAATCTGATGTCCTTATGCAATACTAAACTCAGATCAAAGAAATTCCAGACTTAATTCTAAAGTCTGACTTGGATTCTCTGTATCACTCACAGTATTGTGTGTCGGTCGTGGCTCAGCGGGTAGCACTCTCACCTCTGAGTCAGAGGTTGTGGGTTCAAGTTCTACTCCAGAGACTTGAACACATAATCCAGGCTGACACTCCAGTGGAGTACTGAGGGAGTGCTGCATGTCAGAGATGCTGTCTTTCAGATGAGACTTTAAACCGAGGTCCAGACTGCCCTCTCACTTTGCCCGTTCAGATCCCATGCACTATTTTGAAGAAGAGCAGGGCAGTTCTTGGTCAATATTTATCCCTCAACCAACATCTAAAAAGCAGATGACCTGGTCATTTATCTCATTGCTGTTTGTGGGACCTTCCTGTGTGGAAATTGGCTGCAGCGTTGCCTGCATTACAAAAGTAACTACACTTCAAAAGTATTTCATTGGTTGTAAAGCGATTTGGGACATCCAGAGGTTGTGAAAGGCACTATATAAATGCAAGTCTTTCTTTTTTCTTTCTATTGCTTTGCTTTACCATAAAGACAGTAAGCAATATTATATAATGGTCAAAGAAAGAATAGATTGGATTCTCATCTTCTCAAGGAATGTTGATTAACATTGTTCAAGATGGGGCATTTGAACTTCCTAAATCCCAGATTAATTGACCTAAATTTTAAAGTACCAATGCAAGCTCTATGCTGCCACAATAAATATATCTAGGTGAGTTCAATGCTGGCCAGCGGAAAGTTTTAATTATCTTCTACTCAACTGGGATTCGCATAACACAAGCAAGCTTGAGGAGTTATGAATACGGTTGATGGAAATCTATCTTTGAATATCAGTAGGAGAGAATTGTTTAGTTAATATTGGTCCAAACAATAAAAATCAAGCATATTTTAAAAAGCAATTAAAACATTGAATGCTAGATAATTGAACTGAAAACAGAGTCAAAATTCACTACAAGTGACTTGAAGTGGGCCACTTTGTGTTAATATATAAATGTAGCCACATTTCTAGGGCTTGAAGTTCTAGTCACCATAGAGAATAGCAGTAAACATATAAGGAGGGAGAACGGCTCCTCTGTGCAGGTTAGTCCTTTGCATTATGATGAACTACAGACTTGTAGCTGCTATCTGTCACTCATGCTATAACAACAAAGAGAATTGGAAGTGTTTTAATTTCTTTTTGTCACTTACTGCTGATTCCTTCTGGTCTAACCGTTTCTCAGTGCAGTATGTACAAATTTTACATCCATGTTGTTTGGAAACAGGGTTGCCTGTGTGTGGGAGGGTATCTACAACCAATCCACTGGATTACATATGCCAGTATGTATCTGCTTTCCCAAATGAGTTTGAATGTGAAGCCTTGTCTGTGTGTGAAGTCTGTATGTCACATTTCTGTCTTTGGGGGCGGAGGTTGGGGACAGTGTGAGACGGGACTGTAGTATTTGTGTGTAAGATGTTTCCTCAGAAATTGGCCTTTGGAATTAGAAATAGATCTACCCAAATCTAATGACATATAAAGTAAATTCTTTTGCGTTTGTCATAAATTGAGAACTAATTGGTACAGACAGGCTTAAAGACATATCACAGACTCACCCTGCTTTGTTTTTGCATCTTTTAATAATACAACTGCCAGTTGATGGCTAGTCATAACAACAGCCCCAATATATAGATATGGCCAATCATAATAACATCCCAAATAAATAACACTTTCTCTTAGGTTGTTAGCACATACATATATATTTTCCAAACAAATAGGTGGGAAGCACACGGTCTAAACTAACCAAGGGGAAACATCCTTTACACAAACATTACTGCCCTCCCCATACCTGGGAACACTTGATAGTTTATTTTTTATTATTCATTCACAGGATGTGGGCATCACTGGCAAGGCCAGCATTTATTGCCCATCAGTGTTCCCTCTAAGCTCTGCGGGTGCATGGCCGCGTAGGAATCCGCAAGGTCCTGTGCAGGCCGGTCACAAGCTTTTCCATTTGAAATACTGCGCATGCGCAGAAATTTAAAGGAACCGCACATTGAAACAAACAGGCCACGCAGAACAAAGACAATTTAGAGGGAACATTGTTGCCCATCCCTAGTTGCCCATCCCTAGTTGCCCTTGAGAAGGTGGTGGTGAGATTGTAGGACTTTCTCCTACTACCGTTCGGACCCCGAGGATTACAAATAAGCGTAACAATGACAGATAAGTTTGTTACCAATAAAATGGACTTTATTCACACTACAGTTTACTAATTCATGCATACTTACAAGTACCCCAGAAATGTATATACTCTACAGTTTACTAATTCATGCATACATACAAGTATCCCAGCAATATGTATATGCTCTATGCCTGACTTTCATACATACACTCCTTCCCGGGTGATCAGTCCGAGCTGGTCATAGGCTCTGAGAGTTGACTGGCCGGTCAAGCACCTCCCTTTGTTCTGAACTTTTCATGCCGTTTCTCTTCCCTTTATAGTGTTCCCCTGAATGGGCCCCTTGTACTTTCTTCAGTTCCCTCCTCTGATTGGTCAGTTTCACTTCCAACTTCCCCTGATTGGTGTTCTTCCTGCATGATAAGCTTATGTTCCTGTGATGTGTGTGTGGGGCCGGGGCCTCCTCTTCACTCTGTGTTTCACCCTGCCCATGTGGATTACACACTGACCTCCTCCATTTTGAATCCATCCATTATCATCTCAAAATTTGTTCGCAATTTCAATTTCTACACAGTAGCAGTGGCTTTTATTATGTGTATAGCAGCTTACAAAGATACCTTTTTGAACTGCTACAGTCCGTGTGGTGAAGGTACTCCCACAGTACAGTTAGGTACAGAGTTGCAGGATTTTGACCCAGCGATAATGAAGGAACAGTGATATATTTCCAAGTCAGGTTGGAGGGGAACTTGGAGGTGGTGGTGTTCCCATGCGCCTGCTGCCCTTGTCCCTCTAGGTGGTAGAGGTTGCGGGTTTGGGAGGTGCTGTCGAAGAAGCCTTGGCGAGTTGCTGCAGTGTTTCTTGTAGGTGGCACACACTGCAGCCACGGGGTGCACCGGTGGTGGAGGGAGTGAATGGTTAAGGTGGTGGATGTGGTGCCAATCAAGCAGGCTGCTTTGTCCTGGATGGTGTCGAGCTTCTTGAGTGTTGTTGGAGCTGCACCCACTGCTATTACATATTACTGGCACTACATAGTACGTTCCGAAGTGGAAAAATGCTCCATTCATGAGCTCTACATTCCCTCAGCTTCATGAACATACATTTTAACAACAAAAATAAACGTGTAAGGATTTTGGGGGTAGAAATTAGGTCGCGCCCCATTTGGGGCGCAAATATCGTCTGGACGCAAATATTAGCGCCTGGCGCTAATTATCGGCACTGACTGGAAACTTCACTTTTACCGCCCCGGGAGGTGAGTGGAGCGCTAAAGCAGGCGCTGCACACCTGTCTTAAGGCGCAAAGGCCGAGGAGTGAGGCACTAACTCAGAGCGCTGGCGAAGCTCATGTAATGTCAGTCAGCAATGGAACACACACAAAATGGCATGGGCCAGTTCTTAAAGGGGATGGTTAATCTTGCTTTCCATCCACATCCTGCTCATTGCAGCCTTGAATCTCGGCCTGGAGAGACTTGCACATCAAATGTGCTGGAAAGAACAATGAAGAGTACCAGGCAAAGAGCTCAGAGTGCAGCTCCCACAGTCTCTGCTAAATCGATACAAGGAATGGCAAATCAAAATGAACCTGCAAAGTGCTGCTCAGTACCCAAAACTCCTTCACACAACGTTGAATCTCTCCAGAAGTCTCTCCCTCTCTCTCTCAGAATGCGTAGTTCAAAAATGCCACCAACAATAAAAGACAGGAAGAGGCCCCCTTTAAATAGCGCCCCCCCCAGCCCCACAGCGATTGATAGCGTTCCAGTCTTCTGGTCGTTGGATGCGCCAGGCGGTAAGGCAGGGGGCGCCACTCAATTTCCGCTCCGGGGCGCCACAAGGGCGTTGCACCATGGAATGACGTCACAATCTGCGCGCGCAGGTGGTCGCAGCGGTAAGTTTTAGCGCCGCCGCACAATCTCTAGTTAAGTTCCTGAGCGGCGCAAAAATCGCTGCGCCCGGGCGTTAGCGGCTTTGCGCCCCATTAGCGCCCTCTTAAGGCGCTAACGGGAGGCGCAACCAACTGAATTTTTACCCCTTGAATCTTTATTGTATCCTCAAGAAGAAACTGCACTCAATTTCCACGGAAATAGAGTTATTTTATTTGTGCCAATAATATGCGAGTTTCAGTTTGATATTTAAATAGATTGCACTCCTTGGGGGAAAAATTCAGTGGTTTGCGCCTCCCGTTAACACCTTAAGAGGGTGCTAATGGGGCGCAAAGCAACTAGGGCCCGTGCACGGCGATGTTTGCGCTGCTCACAAAATTAACTAGACATTTTGCGGCGGTGCTAAACACTACCGCCACGATCTCCTGCGCCAGCAGATCGTGACGTCAGTCGAGTGCGTAACGCCCCGGAGCGGATATTGAATGGCGCCCCCTGCCTTACCGCCTGCCGCTAGCAATGACAGGTTGAGGGGAGCGTTTTGCAGTCAGGAAGGGACTGGGGGAGCGCTATTTAAAGGCGACCACTTCCTGCCTTTTTTTGTTGGTGATATTTTTGCACCACGCATTCTGAGAGAGAGAGAGAGAGACTTCTGGAGAGATTCAACGCTGTGTGAAGGAGTTTTGGGTACTGAGCAGCCACTTTGCAGGTTCATTTTGATTTGCCCTTCCTTGTATCGATTTAGAAGAGAATGTGGGGGCTGCACTCTGAGCTCTTTCCCTGGGTTCTCTCCATTGTTCTTTCCAGCAGATTTGATGTACAGGTCTCTCCAGGCCAAGATTCAAGGCTGCTATGAGCAGGATGTGGATGGAGAGCAAGATCAATCCTCCCCTTTAAGAACAGGCCGGCGCCATTGTGTCTGTGTTCCATTGCTGACTGACATCACATGAGCTTCGCCAGCGCTCTGAGGTAGCGCCTCGCTCCTCAGCCTTTGTGCCTTAAGACAGTTGTGAAGCGCCTGATTTAGTGCTCCAATCACCTCCAGGGGTGATAAAAGCCAAGTTTGCAGTCGGAAGCGATAATTAGCGCCAGGCGTTAATCTTTACGCCCGGCCGATAATTGTGTCCCAAATGGGGCGATACTGAATTTCTCCCCCCTTATATTTTGCATTTGCCTGCAATGCTATCTTGGGCTACCTCAGTTGTAATGCTGTCGGGTCTCTGATGTTAGACTATCACCAGAAGATCAACGAACAAGGTTCTAACTACCAGATGCTCTGACTGTAGGGAATAATATATAACGTAGGGAATAATATATAGCGAGACACAAACGTATTATATTTTTTAGGTCAACGTTCCATTAGCTTTTGCCTAAAGCCTACTACTTTTAAGATTATAACTCTTCCCCAGCACCCTTAGAGCTCAAATAGCAAAAAAAAATCAGTCAGTTGTCTGATTTAAAATGTAATTGGGGCAATGCCAGGGGAGAAACCTTGTTACACAAGAACTATCAGGAAAGTAGTCGGGAAGATGTAATGAAAGAGACAGACGCCGGAAGCAAAGGAAAAGAAGCTCGGAGGAAAAACAGATATGCCAGGAGTAGAAAGAGACATGTGATGATTAAAAACAAAAAGTTCAGAAAATCCTCTTGGCAAACCTGTCACAAATTAAAATTAAAATCTTCATAAATTAAAGCAAAACTAACATCATGAATGGTAATATTAAATAGAAGGAGCTGCCGGGGCAGCAAATGGGAAGCAAGACAAATATCCAGAGCTCCAAGACACAAGAAAGGCCCAGCAGCAAAGACAAAGAAAGGAGCCTTTGGGCAAATCCAATAAATACAATTCTCTTGGAGCTATTTACACAGTAGCAGAGTATATTTTGGTAATTTAAAATAAATCTAAAGAAATATGCTTTCAGGGCAAAAAAAAACCATCAGAAGTTAAACTTTGCCAATATTACATTTCACTTTTATGCAGCTCACAGTGCGGAATTATAAACCAACACATTGTGGATGTGCATTGTGGGACATTTATTTATGTCCTGAGTTGAATATATCCAGATTTGCACAAGCGTCTCCTTCAAAAGCATGTAGCATTTAAATAGAGCAGAAATTAGACGGGGCTATATGCTAATTGTGTATGCAGCTCAATAAAGTTAGCTCTGGGCTCTTCAGAATATGATGAGGTGCCAAAAAATTCTGATAACAGTCAGAGCAGTGGGACTCAGACAATAAAGTGATGCGAAGTGCACTTCAATAACTTCAAATTAGACTTATTGTGGCTGAAGTGTTGAAAAATAAAAATCAATTACTTGACAGTGCCAAAGAAGTGAAGCATGAGGTCAAGTATTTGCTATGACATTGACACAAAGTTAAATGCATGCTGTGAAGTACTGAGGATAAAGAAACACATTGATAAACGTTGGAACAATCAAAACAGCAGGCAAAGAAAAATTGGTCCACATCAAGAGAAAGTTGGTTCAGGTTACTCAATTTAATTATCACCAGAGGAGAAAGAGGTACTCTCCGTGATAAATCCAGTATTAAGGAAGTTGATTGGCTTGCTGCTTCACCAGGACCAATCACAGCAGGCTTCACCTTTTCTGCTCTTAAGAGCTACTTAGCAGGTAAGGTGTAGTGGTTATGTTACTGGACTACTAATCCAGGGGTACTGCGATAATTCATCTCAGAGATGTGAATTCAATCCTAACATGGCATTTTGTGAACTTAATTTTTTTTTTAGAAGAAATTAAATAAAGCGGAAATAAAAAGCTAGTATCAGTTATGGTGGCAATGATGCTGTCAGATGGTCGTAAAAACCCAACTGGTTCACTAATGTCCTTTAGGGAAGGAAACCTGCCATCCTTACCTGGTCTGGCCTACATGTGACTCCAGACCCAGAGCAATGTGGTTCTCTCTTAGCCACCCTAGCAATGGCCTAGCAAGCCACTCCGTTGTGTCAAACCGCTACAAAGAAGTATAATAAAAATAAAACCGGACGGACCACTCGGCTACGACAAAGGCACTCCCAGCCTAGTTGAGCCTGCAAAGTCCTCCTCACTAACATCTGGGGACTTGTGCCAAAGTTGGGAGAGCTATCCCACAGGCTAGTCAAGCAACACCCTGACATAGCAAAGGGTAATGGTCGACGGGTGTTTTTGTGACTGGAAGGCGGTTTCCAGTGGGGTTCCACAAAGCTCAGTACTAAGTCCCTTGCTTTTTCTGGTATATATCAATGATTTAGACTTCAGTGTAGGGGGCATGATTAAGAAGTTTGCAGATTATACAAAAAATGGCCGTGTGGTTGATAGTGAGGAAGAAATCTATAGACTGCAAGATGATATCAATGGACTGGTTAGGTGGGCAGAAAAGTGGCAAATGGAATTCAGCCCGGAGAAGTGTGAGGTAATGCATTTGGGGCGGGCTAATAAGGCAAGGGAATATACAATAAATGGTAGGATACTGATAAATGTAGAGGAACAGAGGGACCTTGAAATGCATGTCCACAGATCCCTGAAGGTAGCAAGACAGGTAAATAAGGTGGTTAAGAAGGCATACTGGATACTTTCCTTTATTAGCCAAGGCATAGAATACAGAAGTGCCAGGCAATGACTATTTCCAACAAGCGAGAGTCTAATCATCGCCCCTTGACATTCAATGGCATTACCATCACCGAATCCCCCACCATCAACATCCTGGGGGTCACCATTGACCAGAAGCTTAACTGGACCAGCCACATAAATACTGTGGCAAAAAGAGCAGGTCAGAGGCTAGGTATTCTGCGGCAAATGTCTCACCTCCTGAGTTCCCAAACCCTTTCTACCATCTACAAGGCACAAGTCTGGAGTGTGATGGAATACTCTCCACTTGCCTGGATGAGTGCAGCTCCAACAACACTCAAAAGCTCGACACCATCCAGGACAAAAGCAGCCCGCTTGATTGGCACACCATCCACCACCTTAAACATTCATTCCCTCCACCACCGGCGTACCGTGGCTGCAGTGTGTACCATCTACAAGATGCACTGTAGCAACTCACCAAGGCTTCTTCGGCAGCACCTCCCAAACCCGCGACCTCTCCCACCTAGAAGGACAAGGGCAGCAAATGCATGGGAACACCACCACCTCCAAGTTCCCCTCCAAGTCACACACCATCCTGACTTAGAAGTATATCGCCGATCCTTCATCGTCGCTGGGTTAAAATCCTGGAACTCCCTACCTAACAGCACTGTGGGAGTACCTTCACCACACGGACTGCAGCGGTTCGAGAAGGTGGCTCACCACCACCTTCTCAAGGGCAATTAGGGATGGGCAATAAATGCTGGCCTTGCCAGCGATGCCTACATCCCATTAAAATGAATAAAAAAAACAAGAGCAGGAAGGTTATGCTAGAAATGTATACAGCTAGAGCACTGCATACAGTTTTGGTGACCACATTACAGGAAAGATGTGATTGCACTAGAAAGGGTACAGAGGAGATTTACGAGGATGTTGCCAGGACTGGATAATTTTAGCTATGAGGAAAGATTGGATAACAACAACAACAACTTGTATTTATATAGTGCCTTTGACGTAGTAAAACGCCCCAAGACGCTTCACAGGAGCGTTACAAAACAAAATTCGACACTGAGCCACATAAAGAGAAATTAGGGCAGATAGCCAAAAGCTTGGTCAAAGAGGTAGTTTTAAGCAGCGTCTTAAAGGAGGAAAAAAGGTAGAGAGGCAGAGAAGTTTAGGGAGGGAATTCCAGAGCTTAGGGCCTTGGCAGCTGAAGGCACGGCCATCAATGGTTGAGCGATTAAAATCAGGGATGCTCAAGAGAGCAGAATTAGAGGAGCACAGATATCTCGGGGGGTTGCGGGGCTGGAGGAGATTACAGAGATAGGGAGGGGCGAGGCCATGGAGGAATTTGAAAGAAAGGATGAGAATTTTAAAATCGAGGCGTTGCTTAACCGGGAGCCAATGTAGGTCAGCGAGCGCAAGGGTGAACGGGACCTGGTGCGAGTTAGGATATGGGCAGCAGATTTTTGGATGACTTCAAGTTCACATAGGGTAGAACGTAGGCGGCCAGCCAAGAGTGCGTTGCAATAGTCAAGTCTAGAGGTAACAAAGGCATGGATGAGGGTTTCAAAAGCAGATGAGCTGAGGCAGGGGTGTAGTTGGGCGGTATTATGGAGGTGGAAATAGGCGGTCTTAGTTATGGCACGGATATGTGTTCGAAAGCTCATTTCAGGGTCAAATATGACACCAAGATTGCGAACAGTCTGGTTCAGCCTTAGACAGATGCTAGGTAGAGGGATGGAGTAGTTGGCTAGGGAATGGAGTTTGTGGTGGGGACCTGAAGACAATGGCTTCAGTCTTCCCAATATTAAGTTGGAAATTTCTGCTCATCCAGTACTAGACATCGGACAAGCAGTCTGACAATTTAGAGACAATGGAGGGGTCGAGAGAAGTAGGCTGGTGTTGTTTTCTTTGGAACAGAGGAGGCTGAGGGGAGATTTAATTAAGGTGTATAAAACTTTGAGGGGCCTAGATAGAGTGGTATAGGAAGGATTATTTCCCTTAGCAGAGAGGTCAATAACCGGGGGGCATAGATTTAAAGTAACTGGTAGAAGGAGTATAGGGGGGTTGAGGCAAAACTTTTTCACCCAGAGGGTGGTGGAGGTCTGGAATTCACTGCCTGAAAGGGTGTAGAGGTAGAAACCCATATCACATTTAAGAAGTACTTGGCTGGGCACTTGAAGCCTAAAAGGCTGCGGACTAAGAGCTGGAAAGTGGGATTAGGCTGGTTAGCTGCCGGCACAGACATGATGGGACAAATGGTCTCCTTCTATACTGTAAACTTCTACGATTCTATGATTCTATGATGATAGACAGAATCGTACCTATCACCCAACATCCCAGACTCCTCCATCCCCTTCCCTGTGCATGTCCTGTCCCACCGGCAGGACAGGCCCACCAGATGTGGAAGCACAGTGGTATAAAGTCGGGACTATAATGGCCCTGGAAGACCTTAACATTGACTCCGGACCCCATGAAGTCTCATGACATCAGGTCAAACATGGACAAGGAAACCTCCTGCTAATAACCACCCTCCCTCAACTGATGTATCTGTACTCCTCCATGTTGAACACCACTTATATAGGGACCGAATGGCCTACTCCTGCTCCTATCTTCTATATGAGGCACAGAGGGTAGCAAGGGCACAGAATGTACACTGGATGGGGGACTTCAGTGTCCATCACAAAGACTGGTTCGGTAGCAGCACTACTGATGGAGCTGGCCAAGTCCTGAAGGACATAGCTGCCAGACTGGGCTTACCAGATGGCAAGGGACCCAACACGAAGGAATAACCTACTTGACCTCGTCCTCACCAATCTAACTGTCGCAGATGCATCTGTCCATGACAGTATTGGTGGGAGTGACCACCGCATAGTCCTTATGGAGATGGAATCCCGTCTTCACACTGAGAATACCCTCCATCGTGTTGTGTGACACTACCACTGTGCTAAATGGGATAGATTAAGAATAGATCTAGCAGCTCAAAATTAGGCATCCATGAGGCACTGTGAGCCATCAGCAGCAGCAGAATTGTATTCCACCACAATCTGTAACCTCAGTGCCCGGTATATCACTCACTCTTCTATTTCCATCATGCTAGGCGATCAACCCTGGTTCAATGAGGAGTGTAGAAGAGCATGTCAGGAGCAGCACCAGGCATACCTGAAAATGAAAACTGGTGAAGCTGCAACCCAGGAAAACATGCATGCTAAACAGCAGAAGCAGCATGCTATAGACAGAGCTAAACGATCCCACAATCAACGGATCAGATCAAAGCTCTGCAGTGGACATATACACAACTAACAGGAAGAGGAAGCTCAATGATGGCGGAGCCCAGCAAGTGAATGCAAAAGACAATGCTAAAGCGATTGCAACCATCTTCAGCTAGAAGTGCCGAGTGGATGATTCATCGTGGCCTCCTCCTGAGGACCCCACCATCACAAATGCAAGTCTTCAGCCATTTCGATTCACTCCATGTGATATCAAGAAACTGCTGAGTGTATTGGATACAGTAAAGACAATGGGCCCCGACAATATCCCGGCTGTAGTGCTGAAGACTTGAGCTGCGCCTCTAGCCAAGCTGTTCCAGTACAGCTACAACACTAGCATTGACCAACAAAGTGGAAAATTGCCGAGGTATGTCTGTCTACAAAAAGCAGGACAAATCCAATCTGGCCAATTACTGTCACATCAGCCTACTCTCAATCACTAGTAAAGTGATGGAAGTAGTCATCGACAGTGCTATCAAGCAGCACTTACTCACCAATAACCTGCTCAAAAATGCTCAGTTTGGGTTCCACTTGGACCAATCAGCTCCAGACCTCATTACAGCCTTGGTCCAAACATAGACAAAGGAGCTGAATTCCAGAGGTGAGGTGAAAGTGACTTCCTTTGACACCAAGGCAGCATTTGACCGAGTGTAGCACCAAGGAACCTTAGTAAAACTGAAGTCAATTGAGATCAGGGGGAAAACACTTCATTGGCTGGAGTCATACCCAGCACAAAGGAAGATGATTGTGGTTATTGGAGGCCAATCATCTCAGCCCCAGGACATCGCTGCAGGAGCCGCTCAGGACAATGTCCTAGGCCCAACCATCTTCAGCTGCTTTATCAATGACTTTCCCTTCAACATAAGGTCAGAAGTGGGGATGTTCGCTGATGACTGCACAGTGTTCAGTGCTATTTGCAAATCCTCAGATAATAAAGCAGTCTGTGCCCGCATGCAGCAAAACGTGGACAACATCCAGGCTTGGGCTGATAAGTGGCAAGAAACTTTCATGCCACACTAGTGCCAGGCAATGACTATCTCCAACAAACAAGAGTCTAACTACCTCCCCTTGACATTCAATGGCATCACCATTGTTGAATCCCCCAACATCAACATCCTGGGGTGTCACCATTGACCAGAAACTTAACTGGACCGGCCACATAAATATTGTGGCTAAAAGAACAGGTCAGAGGCTGGGTAATCTGTGGCGAGTGACTCAGCTCCTGACTCCCTAAAGCCTTTCCACCATCTACAAGACCATCTCTTGGTCTGGTATAGCATTGTCCAAATACAGTATAAAGCTCCCAATGCTCAACTTTACCAGTGCATTAACCCAAACTTAAAGAGCACTCCCACCTCACCAGTGTGAATTTTTCCATTTCTCACTTTAGCCATCCTCATTGTCTCTCTGACTGAGTTTGTCAATTTAGTACTAATTTCTAGAAAATTATGGGTAGTTTTATGTTGTTGATTTCTACTCACAAGAAACTAGGTTAACCATGTGCCTTTAACCATGTAAGACCCCATTATAACAGACAGAGATGGGACACTTTTATTTTATAAGTCTGGTTTCTAATTAAACCCAATGCCACAAGAAAAAGAATAGGGTTCTTTGTGAGGTTTTTTCAGTGGTAGTACTTTAGCCTCTGAGTCAGAAGGTTGTGGATTCAAACCCCAATCCAGAGATTTGAGCACATAATCTAGGCTGCCAGTGGAGTACAATGTTCCCACTCAAGGTCCTACGCAGGCCGCTCACCGGCTTTTGCATTATAGATAGCGTACATGCGCAAAGATTTGAATGGGCCGAGCATTGGGGAAGGCAGGCTGTGCAGGAGGCAGAGCAGCTTACGGGGGATGTTGGCTGGGAGTCATTGACATACATTTGGAAGCTGGCCCCATGTCCATGGATGATGTCGTCAAGGGACAGCATGTTGATGAGGAAGAGGAGTGGGCTAAGGATAGATCCTTGGGGGACTCCTGAGGTGATGGCACAGAGGTGCGAAGAGAAGCCATTGCTAGAGATACACTGGCATAGGATTGGAAACAAATGAAGGCAGTCCCTCGAATCTGGACAACAGAGGGGAGGTGTTGGAGGAGGATTCCATGATCGACCATGTCAAAGACTACAGAGAGGTCAAGATAGACAAGGAGAAATAAATAATCATGGTCATAGTCACAAAGGATCTTGCTTGTGACTTTGGTGAGGACCATTTTGCTGCAATGGGAGGGGTAGAAACCTAATTGAAGTGATTCAAACAGGGATCTGCAGGAGAGATAACCATAGATCTGGGAGCCAAAAGCATGTTCAAGGACCTTGAGGAAAAAAGGGGAGGTTGCAGATGGAGTGGTAGTTTGTAATGGTAAAGGGATCAAGGGTGGGTTATTTGAGGAAAGCTTGATGATCGCAGTTTTGAAAAATAGGAGAATAGTGTGTGAGGAGAAGGAACTATTTATGCCACTGGCACTTTCCAGGCTTCAGGAAATGATCATGTAGACATCATTTTGTCAGCTATATCCAGGGAGTCTCCGAATGCATTCACTTCACACATACCAATAAATATTTGGTTGGAAATAGTTTTGAAGATAATTGGGACAAGCAAGGTACGTATTTTTTTTCCAATCATCCACACAAATTTAAGCTATAATTCAAAATCATCAAAATTCTTTTTAGAAAGTGTTCATTTAGCCTTTCTAGGGATTCTGCCAACTGCTAGTAGAGTCAATTCCTGTCAATCAGCCAATGTAACTTCCACAATTTTGGAATAACGAGCAAGCTGTTCACTTCAAATACATTTGCAAGGAAGTATCATTGTGTTTCAGAAATTGATGGATAGTTTCTATTATAACAAAGATTTATTCTATTTTTGCTCACACAGAATTGAATAAGGCAGGTTGGATAAGATCATAAATCAACACTACTTCCAGTTGCAAAAATAAACTCACTGGAGCGAGTTTAAACCAGCAACACTACATTTTTTAACATAAAACAATACTGTAAAGAGAAAGTACTTTCAATGCAGACTATTATCCCTGTAATGTTTCAAACTGAAGTCTTGAAACAGAACCATCTATCCGTGATAATAAATCATGACTTCTAACCCTGTGCCACATCTCTAAGGGAGACACTGTACTTCAGGTAGGGTAAAGGGCCTGGTTCACACACATCTGACATTGATCACCAGTTTAGTCAGTGAGTACAGCGAGGGCCTCCCAAATCTTTCAATACACATAGAGTATGAATTATTGAAGTGCAAGTGGAGATAGATATTGTGGAGTTTTCCTCGAATATCTTTTGCGGGCAAGGAGAAGCTTTACAGAATTTCCCTTCAGGTGATTAGATAAGTTGATAGAGTACTTGCCTCAGCACATTGTACCTGGTGTAGGGCAGCAGCAGGTTGGATGGTGGAAAATGTCATTTCTTACACCCTGACAATGCACATGAATAATCCACCTACGAACGGTGTGGGAACTCAGTATTGCTCTACAGACACTGGCCAAGGTTATCCAGTCCCCTCCCGCTGGGATTCTGGCAAAGCTGGGGCAGTCGGGCCAGAAAAGTGCTGAGCAATGCATTCCACCACATCCCCGCCTCCACCCACCCACCTTCCCACCTCCTGTTTTTTTTCCATGTAGCAGGCCTGGAAGCATCCCACCCATATGTGGGTAGGCACATGCAAAATATATTGAAATGAGAGAAGCAATCTTTCTCGCCATTGGCTCTGGCATCTAAATTTCAATGATTGGTGGGGGGGCCGAGACATTTATTTGCAGATTGGCCTGTGGGATGATTCTCAGAGTGTGACCATGCATAGGCTCCAGGAGCAGCAGTGATTTTCTTTTAAAAATGCCTCCATTTTTCAGGCAGTTCAGAGGCTGTCACTTTCCTCTGAGGCCTGCTGCAGACAGTTTCCGGGCCTACTCTGGCATGGCTGCCCTGCAGAGGCCAGGGAGCCCTCCCTTCCAGTATGCAAACAATCCCAGAGCCAGAGATTCAGACAGCTAGAGGAAAACTTTTTTTGTGGGGGTGGATGTCCCGCCCTGCTGGAGAGTTGGCCCAACTAGAAAGGTTAGGCCACTCGACTGTACGCACATTGTAAAGGGATATTTTCACCACATAGCTGGTCTTGCATTTGAGAGAAGATAGAACTGCTGATTCAAGAAATTCATATTTGAATGTTTAATACAGTCAGGAATTTATTTTAAATCGGTTAGTTTAGATGTAAAAATAGCATGTACAGGAATGGAGTATTACAACAACAACTTGTATTTATAGAGCACCTTTAACGTAGTAAAATGCCCCAAGGTGCTTCACAGGAGCGTTACCAAACAAAATTTGATACCGAGCCACATAAGGAGATGTTAGAGCAGATGACCAAAAGCTTGGTCAAAGGGGTAGATTTTAAGGAGGAAAGAGAGGTAGAGATTACATTAAGGGGTAGAAATTAGGTCGCGCCCCATTTGGGGCGCAAATATCGTCTGGACGCAAATATTAGCGCCTGGCGCTAATTATCGGCACTGACTGGAAACTTCACTTTTACCGCCCCGGGAGGTGAGTGGAGCGCTAAAGCAGGCGCTGCACACCTCTCTTAAGGCGCAAAGGCCAAGGAGTGAGGCGCTAACTCAGAGCGCTGGCGAAGCTCATGTAATGTCAGTCAGCAATGGAACACACACACAATGGCACGGGCCAGTTCTTAAAGGGGATGGTTAATCTTGCTTTCCATCCACATCCTGTTCATTGCAGCCTTGAATCTCGGCCTGGAGAGACTTGCACATCAAATGTGCTGGAAAGAACAATGGAGAGTACCAGGCAAAGAGCTCAGAGTGCAGCTCCCACAGTCTCTGCTAAATCGATACAAGGAATGGCAAATCAAAATGAACCTGCAAAGTGCTGCTCAGTACCCAAAACTCCTTCACACAACGTTGAATCTCTCCAGAAGTCTCTCCCTCTCGCTCTCAGAATGCGTAGTTCAAAAATGCCACCAACAATAAAAGACAGGAAGAGGCCCCCTTTAAATAGCACCCCCCCCCCCCAGCCCCACAGCGATTGATAGCGTTCCAGTCTTCCGGTCGTTGGAAGCGCCAGGCGGTAAGGCAGGGGGCGCCACTCAATTTCCGCTCTGGGGCGCCACAAGGGCGTTGCACCATGGAATGACGTCACAATCTGCGCGCGCAGGTGGTCGCAGCGGTAAGTTTTAGCGCCGCCGCACAATGTCAAGTTAAGTTCCCGAGCGGCGCAAACATCGCTGTGCCCGGGCGTTAGCGGCTTTGCGCCCCATTAGCGCCCTCTTAAGGCGCTAACGGGAGGCGCAACCAACTGAATTTTTACCCCTAAGTGTTCATGCAAGAAGTTCATCCATCAGAAGTTCTACTCGGAGGTGAGAGATTTTTCACAGGGAGTAAGGACGAGTGAACTTATGTCACTCTTGTACAACCTATACCACCAAAACCAGTCTAACTGGTCACCCATCTCGATGATGATTGGATGTCGCTCTGCACAAAATGGCTCCCGCATTTGCCCACCTAACAACAGTCACTGTACTTCAAAGCTGTTGGGCTGGATTTTACCAGCCCTGAGGAGGCGGGTCTGCTGGGAAAATCCCCCAAAATGGGAGCGGGTCCCAAACCCGCTCCCAACCCGCCTCCAACCAATCTTTCTGACAGTCGGGTCCCCGATTTGCACAGGAACCCGACTCCTAGTGGCGGGAAGAGGATTATAGCCACTTCACTGCCTGTTAACAGGTAGTTAACAGGCAGTTAAGAGGCTTTTTCCAATTTTTCAACTGCTGCTGCGGGCTTCCCGACGTCGGGGATCCCTGCCAGGGTAAGTGAGGCGTGCTGTGGGTCTGTTGTTATGTTAGTGTTTGGATGACAGCTGCAGAAGTGGTGTGAAGGATGCAATGGGACAATGGTTAGTATCAGAGGTAAGGAAAAGTTGTGAAGGTAATTTTTAATGTGGTTCGATGTTTCTGCAGGTGACAAGCTGTGAAGTGTTTGTGTAGCCTCATCTCATCGGGAGAAGTGACAGATGGCTTCTGCAATCTCAGCTGCAGCTGCCATCTGCTTTATCCTAAGGAGAGAGTAATTGGAGAGCCTGTGTGCAAGGGCTCACCTTTGCACAGTCATTGTCAGTGTTTGACAGCACCTCAATCATCTGTCAAACAAGTGTGGTGCATATATCTTTAAGAAAACCGGCAGATGAAGCGTCATCAACTGACGTCATCTGACACCGACTTTCCCTTAATTGGCTGGCAAGCCCGCAGGGTGGGCTTAACAAGGCCAATCAGGGTAAAATAGCGTCTGTTCATCAGACTTCGCAGGGGGCGGGACTGGAACCCGAAAACCAGCAGTCCCGCCTCGAATTCGGCCTGGAAGGTAAAATTCCGCCCATTGTCTGTGAAGTACTTTGGAACATTTGAGAGTAGGGTAAAGGTATGAAATAATTGCCAGTCTTTCCTGCCACTTTCTATCTCAGCCTTTTGCCTCATAATGTTTCCCACATTACAACAGTGACTACACTTCAAAAATACTTTATTGGCTGTAAAGCGCTTTGAGACGTCCGGTGATCGTGAAAGGCGCTATATAAATGCAATTCTTTCTTTCTTTCTTTCTTTCTTATGAGCAGCCTGTTACAGAATGGAATGATGAACTACCATTATAGAATTGTGTGCTGTAAGGAAAACCTAAAGAGGGCAAAAAATAATTCTAACTGTGTGGGCACATTTATAAAAGGGTTAAAAGCTTTTATGCTTTAAAGCTTTTAACTTCAAACAAGAAAACTCATCAGTTCAGAGCAAACTGCTGGATGTAATTTGATTTTCTCCAAAAACATCTTTCTCGTATTATTTAAAATACATATCTTATCAAATCAGAGGTTTTACTGAGTTGAGATTTGAACGTAATGCAGATCAGGCACACACATATACATAATTAACTACATCAAACCTTAATCTTTCATGCGGCTTTGAATGCAAGTAAAATTAGTTTAAATAATGCAATAATATAAAACAGAGTCAAGGAAGTGCAGTTGTTCCTTTATGATCTTCTTCAAAGAAATCTTGTATTCCTGGTAATTAAAAAAGATTTCTGCTCCACGTTCATTTAAATGACCTACATACACTCTGACATATTTTCAATAGTTAATTTTATTGGCCCATAGCACAGTGCAGTTATTATTTTTGTTGTTCAGACGACTTCTGCCCAATTCAAATACAGATGTATTATTGATGAATTTACTAGTTATTGATGAGTTTACTAGTTATTAATGAGTTTCTAATTGTTGCTATTGGAAAGCATAGGTCAGCTCTTGGAATTAAATACAATGGGCTATAAATTCATCTTTGACGGTATCACAAACGGGCGATAGCGAATCGGCAGCCTATTTTTCATATTGCCCTACTTGCTTTTCCATTGACTCCAATGGGAAAGATAATAGGGCGGTGTGTAAAACGGGTTGCCTACTCACTATCGCCTATTTTGCGCTACCAGCCAAGACAAATTTCTACCCGAATGAATAGAACTTTCCCCCTAATTGATGTAAATGCGAACTTTAGCGCACACAATGCAAATTCAATTGGGTTAAAGTTTGAACTCACATTCGACCAGCTCAGCCTGGCCAGATGCAAGGCCTTGGGTTACAGAAAGGAACACTGGCTGGCAAAGAAACAGGTCATCAACCCTATCCCCACTGTGATGTTAGTACAGTCAGATGTTAGTACATGCAAATGTAATCTAATTAGGGGAAATACAAGACTCAAATCCTTTATATTAAACAAGTTAATCAATTGTGCTTTAATAATTCATGAACTTACACAGTAGAAAGGCAAAAGTTCTATTACAGAAAAAGAACAATTAATTTTGTGAAACCCATGCAGATTGCAGTCACATTAAGGTATGTATAAAGGATACAAATTTCAGAGACATTACTCATGAGCCCAATAGACATATAGGCTAACTCACTAAGGGCTTTATTTCCTTCTTTTTCTTGAAAAAGGGAACACATGCACTTTTACATTGTAACTTATGACTTACCAAATTCATGGGTATGTGTGTTTTTGAACTTGTGGTTTGTGTGAATGAAATTTCATCAGCAGTGATGAAAAACTAACAGCCAATCAGGACCCACCTCCAATACAGATTCTTTAGTGCTTCTCAAGCAGCTAACAAACATCAGAATCGGTGGCAAAACAGTTATTAATCCAACTGTGAAGCATGCAATATTTCTGTAGAATGGCTTGACAAAGATTGAGAAATCGCACTTTAGTAACTTGGCCTTGGGCTTGCCAGTAACTGCAGTAATGGAGAAATGTGAGCAGAGTTCTTTAGGGGAAGATGGCCTTCAAATGTACTAAGGATTCATTATGTACAACAGTATGTCATTGAAAGAGTGAAGTCAGTACCAGTGACTCAGAGGACCTTGCAAGAGATCCAAAAGTTGCTTCCCCAACAAAGGGATGAATATTACTGTAAAGTAATAGTACAGGACCAATTCAATGACACCAGCATAAAATAAGGTGACAGGATCACTGCATGCCCACGATTCATCATGCAACTGGAGAGGGGAGCAGACCTCTCTAGATTCAGCAAGGTCTGCTTATTATAATAATTTGAATGTGCTCCTGCATGTTTTTGTAAGTATAGGTGTACCAGGTAGGATAATCATAGTAAGATTTTGTCCATATAAAATATATATCCACATATCAAAGATTGAATCTGCAGTGGTTGTAATGGCTACACAAGGTCAGGTGTGAATGCTACAGAGAACTAATGGGCACTCATGTGTGGAGTGTCCAGAGTGTAATAAACTACTCAAGACATTAAGACCACGTACAACAAATGGTAGCAGCTATCCTTACCACTAAACAAGCTTATGTGTCAAAAGCATACACATAGAATGTGATGACATATGGTACCCACATTTGTTCTACATAATTAAACCTATAAAAGGTACAACACACTGGAGCTCCTGGGAAACTTAAATGTAGTGTTGCTGAGGCTAGTGAAAGCAGTAAAGACAACATGTATGCAACCTCCTGAAGGAGTCCTTGGTATGTGAATTATAATGTTATAATTGGTACCTATATCTTATATGCACTGCATGTAGGGGGTTGTGTTTTATTATCTCATTGACTTGATTGAGTAAAGAGTATTAACCAGATTTTTCAGTGTTTGATAGTCTTTGAACTTGTATTAAAGGTACAGGATGTATGATAATATCCTATAATACCTCCACATAAGGGTAATAGGGATATACAACAATATATATAAACCCAACAGTTTTCACAAGCACAGGGAGTGCAATGATTGAAGGGGTGGTGAACCATGAAGAACAAATGAGGAAGAAATTCTGAGGTTTGAGGAAAAGTGACAATGTAAGACTGCCACCAATTTAATGCTTCACATTACATTTTCGCCCATTATATGCATGCCACAAGCATTGTGCCCTGAAAATGGTGCAGCTTCAGCAACAGAACATGGTACAAGCTCTTGCATCTTTCACTCATGGACATCCATGACCTTAATGGTTGGCACTTCAAAATGTTTCTAACTATTGCATGTTGTTGCATCAAGTGAAAATTCCACCTGAATCCACTTGCATGCTGTGTTCATAGAATCATAGAATGATATAGCACAGAAGGAAGCTATTTGGCCTATCATGGATCGTGTCTTTGGCAGAGCTATCCAATTAGTCCCAGTCCCTTGCTCTCTCCCCATAGCCATGTAATTTGTTTTCCTTCAAGTATTAATCCAACTCCCTTTTGAAAGTTACTATTAAATCTGCTTCCACCACCCCTTCAAGCAGTGCATTCCAGATCACAACTTGCTGCGTCATTTCCCCCCCTCATTTCGCCTCTGGTTCTTTTGCTAATCACCTTAAATCTGTGTTCTCTGGTTACCAACCCTCTGCCACTGGAAACAGTTTCTCCTTATTTACGCTATCAAAACCATTCCTGATTTTGAACACCGTGATTGTTGCCATCCATTCACACAGTGTGGTACGTAGGCTGGGCTCTGGGATGTCATTCTATGTTCTTACAAATGTTAAAAGATGTGTTTTTAAAAGAGAACTAGTGGCAAACCTACCAACATCTGGTAATTCTTAATAAGCATGAGAAGGCAGCCTATTATCATGGGAGTCACGGCAATACAGGATACAGGCCAGGGAAAGCTTGGCAGCTTGGTGGCTGCCCAACAAGGCAAGATGCTGGAGGTGCAATTGCACTTGCCTTTCTTTCCTTTGCATTAACTCTTCCAAATCCAGCAAAGCCACTGTCCAATGGAAATCCCATTGCTGCTAATGAAACAGCTACAGTCAATGACAGTGCTGTGGGAGAAGGTAACTATGAAAGTCATCTTGAAATGCAAAAATGCAGCCCCAAACTCCAGCGGCAAGTAATGCACCAAAGATAATGCAGATACAGTTAAGTGAACAGCAAAAAACCCATTTCTAAACACAATAATAAATGAACAATCATATCAAACTCATAAAGGAAAGAGCAGGAAATCCCAGTAAGACATCTGGGCAAATGCCAATGAAAGAATGAACAATTGAAAATGTCACTCCTTCACCAGTGCTTGTCTATATAAAACAGGGAATAATTTACTAAGATTGCAATTGGGGGAATTTTCCCAGCCCTGGGGAGGCGGGTATGGAGGTGGGACTGCTGGGAAAATGGCAGAAACTGGGAGCGGGCACTGAACCCGCTCCCAACCCGCCTCCGTGCCATCTTCCCGGTAGGCGGGTCCCTGACTCGCGCAGGGACCCATCTGCTCGAGGCAGGAAGGGGTTTGGAGCCAATTAATTGCCTGTTAACAGGTGGTTAACAGGCAGTTTTGAGGCTTATCCCCATTTTACCCCTGCAAGTGCGGGCTTCCCGATAGCTGCGAACCTCACTAGGGTCAACGAGGCGAGCAGTGGGTCTGCGGGGGGCGAGAGGGATCGAAAAGTCCACTGTGGAGGTGAGTGATGGGTGCAAGTGTGGAGAGGTAAGTATAAGAGGTGAGTGTAAAGTGTTAGAAAATGTTTACTTACCTTTGCTTCTTCCTGCAGGCTTCAACCCTTGGGGATCCGGAGATGCCTCATCTCAACGGCAGAGATGACAGAATGGCTGCTGCATTCTCAGACGTAGCAGCCATCTGATTTCTGCTGAGGAAAGAGGTTTTGGTTAGCCTTCAGTGCAAGGGCTCACCTTAGAACAGAGGTTGTCAGTGTTTGACAGCTTCTCAAAGCTGTCAAATGCTGACAATTAATCTGTCAAAATTTTTCGACAGATGAAACGTCATGCGCTGACGTCCTCTGTCACCGGCTTTCCCTTAATTGGTCGGTAACCCCGCAGGGCAGGCTTAACAAGGTCAATCAAGGGAAAATAGCGTGGGTTGGGGGCGGGACTGAAACCCGACAACCAGCAGTCCCGCCCCCAACGCGTCCCCATTGACAAAACCCAGCGCTAGGACTGCAACTTGCTTGGAGGATAGTTACAGGCAACTATGAGGGAGGAATTCTGAGATTTCATAGCACTATTCATTGCACATTCAGATCAGTGAGCATCATGAAATGATGCTTTCTAGCAGTGGGATGCATGGAGGAGAATGGAAGCAGCTAGTTGGCACTCCTGTCAGTTGCAGTTCTACAGCCTCTGAGATCAACCTACGGCAGCTCCAGGAAAGGAAGCCCCTGAAACTAATACAGATATAATCAGGTTAGCCACTGATACAGGTAGCAGCCCTCTGTAGCCCTGAAAATCAACAATCACCCAGCAGGACTACTTCATAAGATAGAAGAGCAACACAAAACACTCACAATTCACAAAGGGGTAAATACACCAGCCAAACACCACAAGCACTAAAAGCGTAATAAAATCAGTTCACCTTCAATACATTTTGCGGTCTGTCATGCTTTCACTGTGGAGAAAAGAAAATGTCAGATGCTGAAATCAAATAAATGAAATGGCTGACTACTGTGATGTCCCCTATGGGTGGCTGAGAGGTCCCAGAGGACATTGGTGATGTTTCCTGTCATTGATAAGAGAGTCATAGAGTCATAGAGTTATACAGCACAGAAAGAGGACCTTCGGCCCATCGTGTCTGCGCTGGCCATCAAGCCCTATCTATTCTAATCCCATTTCCCAGCACTTGGTCCGTAGCCTTGTATGCTATGGCGTTTCAAGTGCTCATCTAAATGCTTCTTGAATATTGTGAGGGTTCCTGCCTCTACCACCCTTTCAGGCAGTGAGTTCCAGATTCCAACCACCCTCTGGGTGAAAACGTTTTTCCTCAAATCCCCTCTAAACCTCCTGCCCCTTACCTTGAAACTATGCCCCCTGGTTATTGACCCCTCTACTAAGGGGAAAAGTTCCTTTCTATCTACCCTATCTATGCCTCTCATAACTTTGTACACCTCAATCAGGTCCCCCCTCAGCCTTCTCTGCTCTAAGGAAAACAACCCCAGCCTGTCCAGTCTCTCTTCATAGCTGAAACGCTCCAGCCCAGGTAACATCCTGGTGAATCTCCTCTGCACCCTCTCGAATGCAATCACATCCTTCCTATAGTGTGGCGACCAGAACTGCACACAGTATTCCAGCTGTGGCCTAACTAATGTTTTGTACAGCTCCATCATAACCTCCCTGCTCTTATATTCTATGCCTCGGCTAATGAAGGCAAGTATCCCATATGACTTCTTAACCACCTTATCTACCTGTCCTGTTGCCTTCAGGGATTTATGTACATGCACACCAAGGTCCCTCTGATCCTCTGTCCTTCCTAGGGTCCTACCATTCATTGTGTATTTCCTTGCCTTGTTAGTCCTCCCAAAATGCATCACCTCACACTTTTCAGGGTTAAATTCCATTTGCCACTGTTCTGCCCATCTGACCAACCCGTCTATATCCTCCTGTAGCCTGAGGTTTCCCTCCTCGCTATTTACCACTCCACCAATTTTCGTGGTATCTGCAAACTTACTGATCATACCTCCTACATTCATATCTGAATCATTAATGTACACTACAAACATCAAGGGACCCAGCACCGACCCCTGCGGTACACCACTGACAGGCTTCCAGTCACAAAAACAACCTTCGACCATCACCCTCTGCCTCCTGCCACTAAGCCAATTTTGGATCCAATGTGCCAAATTGCCCTGGATCCCATGGGCTCCTACCTTCTTGACCAGTTTCCCATGCGGGACTTTGTCAAAAGCCTTACTCAAGTCCATGTAGACTACATCGACTGCACTACCCTCATCCACACACCTAGTCACCCCCTCGAAAAATTCAATCAAATTGGTTAGACATGATCTCCCCCTGACAAAGCTATGCTGACTATCCTTGATTAATCCCTGCCTCTCCATGTGGAGACTAATTCTGTCCCTCAGAATTTTTTCCAATAATTTCCCTACCACTGATGCCAGGCTCACTGGCCTGTAAATCCCGGGTTTATCCCTACTACCCTTCTTGAATAATGGTACTACATTAGCTGTCCTCTGGCACCTCCCCTGAGGCCAGAGAGGTTCTGAAAATTTGTGTCAGAGCCACTGCAATCTCCTCCCTTGCCTCACACAGCAGCCTGGGATACATCTCGTCTGGGCCTGGGGATTTATCCACTTTTAAGCCCACTAAAACCACTAGTACCTCCTCCCTCTCAATGCTAATTTGTTCAAGTATTTCACAATCCCCCTGCCTGATTTCTATGCCTACATCGTCCTTCTCCATCGTGAACACAGATGCAAAATATTCATTTAAAACTTCACCTACATCTTCTGGCTCGACACACAGATTGCCACTTTGGTCCCTAATGGGCCCTACTCTTTCCCTGGTTATCCTCTTGCCCGTAATATACTTATAAAACACCTTGGGATTTTCCTTTATTTTGCCCGCCAGTGTTTTTCATGCCCCCTCTTCGCTCTCCTAATTTCTTTTTTAAGTACCCCCCTGCACTTTCTATACTCCTCTCGGGCTTCCATTGTTTTTAGTCCTTTTTATCTGCCAAAAGCATCCCTTTTTTTCCTAATCCATTCTTGTATATCCCTTGACATCCAGGGTTCCCTGGACTTGTTGGTCCCACCCTTGACCTTTACGGGAACATGTTGGAGCTGTACTCTCTCTATTTCCTTTCTGAATGACTGCCACTGCTCTGATGTGGATTTTCCTACAAGTAGCTGATCACAGTCAACTTTGGCCAGATCCTGCCTTATCATATTAAAATCGGCCTTCCCCCAATTTAGAGCCTTTATTTCCGGTCCATCTTTGTCCTTTTCCATGACTACCTTAAATCTCACCGAATTATGGTCACTGGCTCCAAAATGCTCTCCTACTAACACTTCTACCACTTGCCCAGCTACATTCCCTAGAATTAGGTCCAGTACCGCCCCCTCTCTTATAGAACTTTCTACATGCTGGCTCAAAAAGCTCTCCTGGATGCACTTTAAGAATTCCGCACCCTCTAAGCCTTTCACACTCTGACTATCCCAGTTAATATTGGGGAAGTTAAAATCCCCTACTATTATTACCCTGTTATTTCTACACTTCTCTGAGATTTGCCTACATATCTGCTCCTCTATCTCCCCCTGACTGTTTGGGGGCCTATAGTACACTCCCAGCAAAGTGCTTGCCCCCTTTTTGTGTTTAAGTTCTACCCATATGGCCTCATTAGAGGAACCTGCTAAGATATCAATCTCCTTACTGCAGTAATTGACTCCTTGATTAATATTGCGACACCCCCTCCTCTTTTCCACCCTCCTCGGTCTCGCCTGAAGATTCTATACCCCGGAATATTGAGCTGCCAGTCCTGCCCCTCCCTCAACCATGTCTCTGTGATAGCAACAATATCATGCTCCCATGTGTTCATCAACACCTTCAATTGATCTGCCTTACTCGCAAGACTCCTTGCATTAAAATAAATGCCATCCAGCCTTGCCACACTCCCTTATGCCATTAAATATTTTCTCTGCCTTCCAATGTGACTTGTTTTTTCCTCTTTATTTGGCTGTGCATCACCCCCTACTATAGCTCCACTCCGTATCCCATCCCCCTGCCAAGTTAGTTAACCCCCCCCCCAACAGCACTAGCAAACCTCCCCGCAAGGATGTTGGTCCCGTTCCGGTTCAGGTGCAACCCGTCTGACTTGTACAGGTCCCACCTTCCCCAGAAACAGACCCAATGATCCAGGAAACTAAAGCCCCCCCTGCTGCACCAATTCTTTAGCCACGCATTCATGTGCTCTATCCTCCTATTCCTATATTCACTAGCACGTGGCACTGAGAGTAATCCAGAGATTACAACCTTTGAGGTCCTGCTTTTTAATCTGCTACCTAGCTCCCTAAATTCTTGTTGCAGGACCTCATCCCTCTTTCTACCTATGTCATTGGTACCAATGTGAACCACGACCTCTGACTGTTCACCCTCCCCCTTCAGAATGCCCTGCAGCCGTTCAGTGACATCCTTGACCCTGGCACCAGGGAGGCAACATACCATCCTGGAGACACGTCTGCGGCCGCTGAAACGCCTGTCTGCACCCCTCACTATTGAGTCTCCTACCACTATTGCCCTTTCACTCTTATTCCTCCCCTCTTGTGCAGCTGAGCCACCCACAGTGCCGTGAACTTGGCTCTGGCTGCACTCCCCAGAGGAACTGTCACTTTCACCGTTTTCCAACACAGAAAAATGGTTGTTGAGTGAGATGCACTCTGGGGCTTTCCTGACTAACTGCCTGCCCCCCTTCTTCTGACTGGTGGTCTCCCATTCCCTCTCTGACTGCACTTTCTTAAGCTGCGGGGTGACCACATCTAAAAACGTGCTATCCACGTAACTCTCAGCCTCGCGGATACACCGCAGTGCCTCCAGCTGACGCTCGAGCTCCAAAAACCGGATCTCAAGTTGGCCAAACTGTTGGCACTTACTGCACATGTGGTTATCCTGACTGCAAGAAGCGGCTAGGAATTCCCACATGCTGCAGGCCGTGCAACACACGGGACTGAGGTCCCCTGCCATACTTTTAATTAAAAAACTCTTACCTCAAATTTAAACTCTTGGATTCTCACTCTCCCGCACTACCTTAACTATGAACTACCTTAAAAGAAATAAATTTAAAATTGAAGAAAAAAAAGCAAGCACTCACCCACTGCTCACCAATCAGCTTCTTCCCCTGCGTCAGCGTCACTTTCTGTACTGTGAGGTCACTCGAATTCTGCCGCCGCTCCCGCTGCTCCCTGCTCTTCTTCGAAATAGTGTCCTGGGATCTTTTACGCCCACCCACTGCCGAAGCCCGCTTCCAGCTTCTGTTCCTCTCTGACTGTCCGTCTTCCGTAATAATAACACCTGGCAAACTGCCCTCACACCTCTTTGAAGCTCGCTCATTGCCACACTATTGAGCCTGAGTCTCCGCATTTATTAATCCTCTGATTTGCCCATGTAAGCTGGCTTAGTTACAGTATAGTGACTGTCTGGAGTAGTAGCAACTGCTATCATCTGCCTCCTATGCTGTCTGGCACTCCTCCACCTCTACTGTCATATCCCCAAGCGTAACTGCTTTAGGCATGGTTTTGTACAGAAAGATCCTGGGTACTACAATTCTGTCAGTTCAGTGCTGATAACTATAACATCATTTTGGTAGCTTATATTGGAACTTGTGTCGGGAAGACCAATATCACAGTCAGAAACGAGCACTTTCACAATCCTGTCGCACACCATAAGGTTCAGACGATTTGAAATATACATATCTGTTGTATGAAACTTGAAAAGCAAAGATATTTCGGGTACATCTGCTCTTATAGCAACATGCCAGACTGCAGAAAGCTAAAAATTGATCTTCTGTTGGAATTATTCAGACTCGATTTATGTCATTCTCATCTGAAGCACTACTGGTTTTGTCCTTGGGAAAAAAATCAATTTCCTTGTGATAGGTTTCCACTCATTTTGCTGTTAAAAATGGAGCTGTTGTCCAATTATAATGACTCCCGAACTGGAGAGAAATCTTCTCTATCTTATTAAAGCCTGCCAGTTATTTGGTGACTTATGGTTCTTATACTTTTAACAATTTAACATATTACCAATGTAATTAAACTTATGGCTTCAATTTCATCACTGTATATTTTATTTTCCACGCTAAGTGATAAGCAAGAACTACTTAACAGACCGTTGCATCACTATGTGGAACAATGTACTTTATCCTGTGGGGCTGATTGGAATGTGATTTCTCAACCATGTCCAAAAGAACACGTAACAGTGAGGAGCAATGTAATGGTGTAGAATATGGAGTATAACTCCAACTGTATCAATGAATTACAGGCTCTACAGCTGCTGTAATGGCGCAGAATTTATTTACAATAAAGGCTTAAGCATTGTGGGGTCATGGGTGTCATGGTCAATTCAAAAATACAAATAAATTCATCCAAAGAAGTGGGAAGTCCCCCTCCCACCAGGAATCTCGCCATCTGTGCTCTCTTCAAACAATTAATAAGACTGACACATTCATTTAATATACCAGTAAAAGGGACTGGCTTGGAAGAGTTGGTCAGCCCGACAGTGTAATTTACAGAGCAGGGGTCGGGAGGCTGGAGGAGAATGCCTCTTTACAAAAAATGGCAGAATGTTCATTTGTTTCCCCGCATCAATAACAACTCACTATCGAAGTGTGGCAATTATGCATGCTTGTATCGTGCGATTTTTGAGACTGCCATTTTACAGCTGGTATTCTGCTGATTTTCATTAAAAGGAATTCCATTGCTTTTTATTGTGATATTTGTAAACTACAGCCATCGCTTTCCAGGCTCATGTATGAAGGAATTCCACTAAGATGAGGTAAAAGACCACTGTCAGGACCATAAATCTGTTCCCCAGCAGACGTCACGTCTTCATAATGGGAGGGTAAAAAGTGGAGAAAATTGAAAAAAATAACTAAAGTTAATTAATTATCTTAAAGCAAAAATAAGATTTAAGTATTTCTGAATGAATCAGACTTATTACGTAAAGGGTTAAATGAAGTATTGAACTGTACATGACTGACTGACTGCAACTCAGCATTCAAAATGATAAATGTTTTTCACAGAGTTTTCAGAACATAGAATGCTTTGCCACAAATGGTGATAGAGGCAAAATTGATTAAAACATTCAAAAAGGTGCTGGACGATTAGTTAAAGAAGAATATAAACAGGGACGGAGAGAAAGCAGGAACGTGGGACTGAAATCAGCCCCAAGAAATTCAGTGCTAAATGGCAACCACCAACACTAAGATTTTTTTCCAGCTTGAGCTCCCAGATCATTGTCATTCTGCAAGCTCATGTGTTTTTACAAACCGAGCTGCTGATCATCCCAGACAAGAGCCATGCATCGAGACGTGCAGGGAATTGTGTAAGCGAGCATGTGCCACTTATGAATTCAGCTGATTTGACAAAAAAGTTTTATTTTGAAATTGTTACTGCATTTTGCAGAAGAGAGCTTCCAGGAAATGTGTCAGCTGTGCTGGAGTGATTACATCACTTCAGCTACCTGTTTTAATTGCAATCTTGTTCTGAAATGAAATGAGGTCCTTGCACTATGAGTCCTGATGCTCCCTGTGGAGTACCTCATGTATTACATGACGATGTCAGCAAGATAGTTTTCTTAAGAAAGAACTTGGATTTATACAGTGCCTTTCACAACCTCAGGATGTCCCAAAGCACTTTACAGCCAATTAATACGTTTGAAGTATAGTCACTGTTGTAATGTAGGAAATTTAACTACAGAAACCATTGCAATCCATGCTACTATACTTTGTTTTTTCACTTAAACAAAGATAAACTTAAGTTTATTTTCCTGGAGTAATTTCCCATTTGAACTGAAGTGGGCCTTTTTGGTGAATTTCTGCAAATATTTTATTCTTACAATTCAAGTCTAGGGGTTTTAGGGATGTGCCTTTGGAAAGAGTTAGGGGGGAAAATTCAGTTGGTTAGCTCCTCCAGTTAGCACACAAAATCCGCCCCGCCCCCGTAGTGCCGCCGCTATGAGTTACCGCCGTGGACCTCAGCGCCAGGCAGATCGTGACGTCAGTGAGCGTGCAACACCTCAGCGCCAGACAGATCGTGACGTCAGTGAGTGTGCAACACTCACTGGGCGTCCGATCTGCAAAATTCATTGTCATATCCTGCCTTAGCGCCTCGCCCCGACAGCGACAGGGAGAAGAGGCTTTTAGCAGGCGGATACCAGCTCTAGGGGCGCTAATTATAGGGATTATGAGTAATGAGTCGCAGCTGTCATGTTACTACTGCTTCACTACTTCCTTGTCAGTTTGGCATTGTGCAAGGGTTTAATTCAGTCATTTAAAGGTTATTTAGTATCAGGAGTGTTGTGGATACTAAAATTAGTTACATTTATTCTCACAACATATCAAAGTGTTCCACTTGGTTACATTAATGGGGGATGTACTGGCAGTCATCCTTGCCCTCCAGGATCTACTGCGGAGGGAGTGGAGGCAGCAAGAAAGATTGGAACATGTGGCCAGAGGGAAGAGGAAGGCCATCAGGGCTCTCAACAGGAGGCCTTACCCTCTGAGGGTATTCCAAAAGCACTTCTCCTACCTCCAATTAAGCCAAAAGCAGTGTATTAGAAGGCTTCGCTTCAGCAAGGAGGTGGTCACAGAACTCTGCCACCTCCTGCAACCAGACCTGGAACCTCAGATCAGGACGAGGAGGGCTATCAGTGGCAGTCAAGGTCACCGTTGCCCTCAATTTCTTCGCCAGCAGATCCTTCCAGTCTGCAACAGGAGATATAGCTAACATCTCATAGCTTGTCATCCATCGCTGCATCTGTGAGGTCACAGAGGCTCTCTACAGTAGGAGAAGGGACTACATTTCCTTTCACATCACCAAAGAGAAGCAGGACGAAGGTGCATGTGGCTTTGCCAGGATAGAGGGCTTCCCCATGGTGCAGGGTGCCACTGACTGCACCCACGTGGCTTTGCGGGCACCACATAACAATCCTAAGATCTTCCATAACCGCAAAGGCTACCACTCACTTAATGTGCAGTTGGTGTGCAACCACAGACAGCGAATCCTCAATGTGAATGCCTGCAATCCTGGCAGCAGCCACGATGTCTTCATCCTGCGCCAGAGTGGTGTGCCAGCACTGTTCCAGCAGCCACATCAAGCTTGCGGCTGGCTGGTCGGAGACAAGCGTTATCTGCTCTCCACCTGGCTCATGACTCCCCTCTGCAACCCCAGCACTCCTGCACAGCACTCATATAATGAGAGCCATGCCACCACCAGGAACATCATCGAGCAGATCATCGGGGTGCTCAAACAATGCTTCCACTGCCTTGACCGCTCGGGAGGAGCCCTCCAGTACTTGACTAAGCGGGTGTCCCATTTTGTGGTGGTCTGCTGCATGCTCCACAATTTGGCCATCATGAGGGCCCAGAACTTGCCACCAGGGGTTGAGTGACCACCTCAGGAGGAGGAAGAGGGAGAGGAGGAGGAGGAGGAGCACAAGGAAGAAGACAAGGAGGAGGAGGAGGAGTAGGAGAAGAACAGGAGCGAGGGTGGAGGCAGCCACTCAATCGGCCTTCCGGAAGGTCGGTCCGTGACCGCCTCATCAGACTGTGGTTCCAGATCCCCGTTGCTCACCACATCCCCATCACTCCATCCCCGTCGCAGGCCATATCACAGCACAAAGCTGAAATGAGAGACACCACAAAAGAATCCAAACTGAATTAAATAATTTATCAATAATCAGTGAACATGTATTTACAACAACAATATTTACTATTCTCCCTTGTGCAATCCCTTAGTGCCCCTTGGTACAGTGCCTTTGCCTACTCTAGTGCTCTTACGAAGTGTCGGCCCAGAAGCTGCAGCACGGCTGGTGGAAGGCTGTTGAGTGTCTGTGCAGGAGACTTCAGATGGCCTTGCAGGACGCCCTCGACCAGCCCTGGGCCTGGAAGGCCCGGCTGTAGACTGTACCATTTAAGCATGGGCAGCAGCAATCTGGGCTGGCTGGATGACAGGCAGCGACAAGGGCAGTGGCAGAGTGCCAGTGGTGGGAGCAGGAATACTGTCATCCTGAGAGAGAACAGCAGCTTTCTACTCCACTGACTCACTGCCACTCCACCGGGGCAGCACCTCAGCATCCCTAGCAATCTGTTGCAGCACAGATTGCTGGCCTATGCGACACCGTGAAAGCCCCAGTCGACGGTGGTAGAGCCAGCCATGATGGCAGCAGTCAGAGCTTGCGTTGCATCAAGCTGAGACTGCATGAGAGCAGTCTGCGATTGAATGCCTCCAAGCATAGACTGCATTACAGCACTAAGACGTTGTGTCGCTTCCACCTGTGCTGCAATGGAAGCTGCCAGATCGCCCATCACACGTGGCATCAGGTCTGAGTCACCATGGTCTCTCTGGGAGTCTACCATCCTTTGCAGACTGGAAGTGATGGGCTCCATGGTGTGCGCAGAGCTCTGTGCTATGTTGGAGGCAGACTCCTCCACACTCCTTACCAATGCCAAGAGGCTCTCGGGCACCCTTGCCATTGCACCAATCGGCTCCCGACCTCATTACAGCCTTTGTCCAAACACAGACAAAAGAGCTGAATTCCAGAGGTGAGGTGAGAGTAACTGCCCTTGATATCAAGGCAGCATTTGACCAAGTGTGGCATCAAGGAGCCCTAGTAAAATTGAAGTCAATGGGAATCAGGGGGGAATCTCTCCACTGGCTGGAATCATACCTAGCACAAAGGAAGATTTTTGTGGTTTTTGGAGGCCAATCATCTCAGCCCCAGGGTATCGCTAAAGGAGTTCCTCAGGGGAGTGTCCTAAGCCCAACCATCTTCAGTTGCTTCATCAATGACCTTCCCTCTATCATATGGTCAGAAGTGGGGATGTTCGCTGATGATTGCACAGTGTTGAGTTCCATTTGCAACTCCTCAGATAATGAAGCAATCCATGCCCACATGCAGCAAGACCTGGACGACATTCAAGCTTGGGCTGATAAGTGGCAAGTAACAGTCGCGCCACACAAGTGCCAGGCAATGACTATCTCCAACAAGAGAGAGTTTAACCACCGCCCCATGACATTCAATGGCATTACCATTGCTGTATCCCCTGCCATCAACATCCTGGGGGTCACCATTGACCAGAAACATAACTGGACCAGCCACATAAATACTGTGGCTACAAGAGCTGGTCAGAGGCTGGGTATTCTGTGACGAGTGTCTCACCTCCTGACTCTCCAAAGCCTTTCCACTATCTACAAGGCCCAAGTCAGGAGTGTGATGGAATACTCTCCACTTGCCTGGATGAGTGCAGCTCCAACAGCAATCAAGAAGCTCGACACCATCCAGGACAAAGCAGCCCATTTGATTGGCACCCCATCCACCACCTTAAACATTCACTCCCTCCACCACCGGCGTACTGTGGCTGCAGTGTGTACCATCTACAAGATGCACTGCAGCAACTCGCCAAGGCTTCTTCAGCAGTACCTCCCAAACCCTCGACCTCTATCGACTAGAAGGAAAAGAGCAGCAGGCACATGGGAACACCATCACCTCCAAGTTCCCCTCCAAGTTACACACCATCCTGACTTGGAAATATATCATCGTTCCTTCATCGTCACTGGGAACTCCCTCCCTAACAGCACTATGGGGGTACCTTCAACACATGGACTGTAGCGATTCAAGAAGGCGGCTCAGCAGCACCTTCTCAAGGGCATTTAGGGATGGGAAATAAATGCTGGCCTTGCCAGTGTCATCCACATCTCAGGAACAAATAAAATAAAAGTTAATTATGGGTAATAATATAAAATTCTGATACAATTAGGACGTTTGGATAACCAATGAGTTTTGATAAATAGGACTTGGACAAATGCCTTTGTACTGTATTGTCTATGCCACATCGATAGTTGTTTGGAAAAGCATCAATTGGAATCCAAAATGTTGTTTCAGCATGATGGGAACAATTAAAAGTAGGAGTGAAGTGATTCATTCATTCCCTAACTGCTTATCCAAACAGATTTTAAAGAATTTACAATGGCATTCATATAATCAATTTCACTGCTGTGCAAATGTTCTTGTAACCATGTGTGATTACTTTGCTATGTTAATACGTTTTGGAGTAAATTAAATGTTTGACTCAAGTGTAAATAGAAATGGCTTACACATCAAAATATATTGGCCCATAATTTGCGGTGAGCGACAAAGCAAATGCGTTTGCCGCTGGCCCTGAAGTAAGCTTCCCGCAAAGGTCTTGCAATCACTGTGGTGAGAATTTCGGCTTTTCCGACGTTCAGTTGAGATCAGTGTAAGTTAATGGTGATCCGCTAGTGCGAGCTGCTGTGATGTCAACAAGCTGTCGAGGCAGCCAATCACAATGCAGAACATAGGAACATGAGTAGGTCATTGGGCCCCTTGAGCCTGTTCCGCCATTCAATGAGATCATGGCTGATCTGTGACTGAACTCCATATACCCGCCTTTGTCCCATATCCCTTAATACCTTTGGTTAACAAAAATCTATCAATCTCACATTTAAAATTTACAATTGATCAAGCATCAATTGGTGTTTGCGGAAGAGAGTTCCAAACTTCTACCACCCTTTGTGTGTAGAAGTGTTTCCTAATTTCACTCCTGAAAAGTCTGGCTCTAATTTTTAGACTTATGCCCCCAGTCCTAGACTCCCCAACCAGTGGAAATAGTTTCTCTCTATTTACCCAATCTGTTTCCCTTAATATCTTGAAAACTTCAATCAGATCACCCGTTAACCTTCTAAATTCTACAGATTAGAACCCCAATTTGTGTCTTATTGAGAATTCTCACTGACTGGGAACCAGGAAGTGAATAAGCTCCTTTAATTCTTACTTTTTAAAAATGTCATAGAGAGCAAAACAAAGATTGGGGCTCTCACATGGGGAAAAGGTAAACCTGAAATAAAGATGAACAAACTTTTAATTTTTTTAAAAAAATTCTTAAAAATTGTAATTTTTATTAAAATGGATAAATTTGACACGCCACAAAATTAATATTAGTTTTTCAGGGCCATAACATTTGTTTAGCAGTCAATATGCTGTTAAAACTCCAGTTACACCTAATCCAAAAGGGTCTAACTTTTAATGGGGTATTTAACAGCGATATTACCGTGGAAAAAACGAGTTTTCATCAGTTTCACTGATTTCCCTGATTACGCTGATTGCTGAATATGGGCGGGGTGCCACAGCACAACCAGTGTTGGAGCAGTGAATGACTGACCGCAACTTCAGGATTTCCACGTTAGGATGCACACTTGCTAAATCCTGAAGTTGCGGTCAGCTTCAAAGAGGTAATAACGGCGAAGGCTGTTCGTTCATTGTTATTATCCACCACAAATTCCGGGCCAATCATTTCCATTATGCCCTCCAACAGTTTGACTCAAATGCTCAATGGCAGTTCATGTGTTGATGTGTTTTCAAATTGGGCTGCTAAACATTTCTATAATAAGCAATGTGTGAATTTTCTGAAAAGGGGAATGGGCAACAAAACCTTCTACCATTTGTCCACTCCATTTAAATCATATTATAGCATGGCTCAGTGAATAAATGCACCACCGGCTGTGCTACTGAGGCACGCAGCCCAGAAGAGACCCACTTTTAACCCTAGTCTGTGTTGCGTTAGCTATCCGGGCGCATGTATGAAGGAATGCCACTTAGGCAAGGTAATAGCCTGCTGACAGGATCAGGAATCTAAAATACATTTTACGTATTTTTTAATGAATCAGACTTATTATGTAAAGGGTTAAATGAAGTATTGAACTGTACAAAACTGATTAACTGGCTGCAACTCAGCATTCAAAATGACATTGGTTTTTCGCATAAAGTTTTCGGAGCATAGAATACTTCACTTCAAATGGTGAGAGAAGCAAAATTGATTAGAACCTTCTAACAGCTGCAGGGCAATTATTTAAGAAGAGTATAAAAGGGAGAGAAAGCAGGAACATGGGACTGAAATGAGCCCCAAGAAATTCAGCATTAAATGACCTCCTCCAGTGCTAAAATTTCTATTTTTTTTTTCCATTTAGAGCTCCCAGGTCATTGTCACTCTGCAAGATCACACGTTTTTATAAACTGAACTCTCCAGACAAGAGTCATGCATCGAGACATGTGCACAATCAATTACAAACTCATCCATCAACACTTTTTTTGCTGCAAGGGCATGATCCAATTACTAGGCCACAATTTTAAAATGCAAAAATGGCACCCTTCACAGCAAAATAAACTAGTACAGGGAGATAAATGCAACTGAATATCAATGCGCCTTCCAAAAAGGACAACTTTTGGTTAAAATTTAGGATTGGCAACTTAGCTTTAAGAATCCAACATTAGCAGCCAGTCATGTGCCCATTTTTTGTGGGTGAGGTGACTGTCAAAGGCGGAGCTTGCCACAACAATAGAAATTTCCTGGGACCTCATTCTCGTTACTCTTTTCCAAATAGGCTGCTGCTGACAACCAGTTCAGCCTCCCTTAAACCCAAATATTTGGCCGTTATATTGAGCCAAAATAGTAAAGTAATCCTGCCAGTTTGGTGCAACTGCACTTAGAATGCTGTGTACAGTTCTGGTCGCTGCTGTACAAAAACAATATTGCAACTATTGAGAGGATACAGGAGAGAGCAACCAGAAGGATTGAGGGGATGGAGGGGTTGGATTTTGAAGAGTGATTATGTAAATTAGGCATGTTCTCACTGAAAAAGAGAAGGTTGAGGGATGATATGATTTCTGTTTTTAGCATTCTAAAGGGACTAGGTAATGTAGATCATGACAAGCTGTTTCACCTCATCCAGAACAGTAGAACCAGAACATATGAACATACAAACAATGACGGACAAGTAAAGACCCTCTGGTCCATCGAGCCTGTCCCACACAATTGCAATACTTTGTGTATCACAATATATACACTCTCCACCCCACCTGAAACCATGTGATCTCCTGAAAGAGGCAAAAAAAAAATGAAAAAAACCAGGCCAATTTGGGAAAAAAAAATCTGGGAAATTCCTCTCCGACCCATCAAGGCGTTCAAAACTAGTCCAGGAGATCACACTGGCCCTGAATTCCCTGCAATACCTACCTTCTGTAAGAGGTGATCTCCGCCCCAGCCAGAAACAAATCCAGCTCTCGCTTGAAGGAATTCAGCGAGTCTGCGTCCACTGCACGAGATGGCAGCCTATTCCAGAGGTCCACAATTCTCTGGAAAAAGAACCACCTCCTGACATCTAACCTCGATCCACAGTCTTATACAACTTAAATTTGTGACCCCTGGTCCAGCCTAACCTATTTAATTGAAATAAGCTGTCAGCTGGAACACAATCTATTTCCTTCATTATCTTATAAGCCTTAACCAGAGACCCCCTAAGTCTATGCTTCCCTAAGGTGTAGAGTCCCAACTCTTTTAGCCTATCTTGATAACTAAGATACCTTAGACTTGGAATTAGTCTAGTGGCCCTCCTCTGCACCCTCTCCAAAGCCTCAATATCACCCACCATGTGAGGAGACCAAAACTAGACACAGTATTCCAAGTGCGGCCTGACTAAGGTCTTGCACAAGGAAAAACAGTATGCCTCGTCTTGTACTCAACTGTCCTACGGATACACCCCAACACCCTATTTGCTCTAGCTATCACTACACGGCATTGCTCATGTACCTTTAAGGATGTATGCACTAGAATGCCCAAATCTCTTTCTATCTCCACCATCTTTAATGCCTTTCCCTGAAGAGTGTATGAATGTTGAGTATTTGCCCTGCCCACATGCATAACACTGCACTTAGCTAAGTTATACATCATTTTCCAGTCTTGAGCCCAATCTTCCAACACATTAAGATCTGCCTGAAGCAGATGAGCATCATCTACAGTTCTAACACTCACACAGATCTTGGTATCATCTGCAAATTTTCAGATTGTGCTCCCAACACCTACATCCAGATCATTAATAAAATACCCAACACTGATCCCTGCGGGACACCACTGGTGACCGATCTCCAACCAGATCCAAATTCATCTATAACTACCTTTTGCTTACGTCCTGCCAGCCAGTTCTGAATCCAGCTCAATATATTACCACTAATACCAGAGGCTTCGATCTTATAGAGAAGCCTCCTGTGCGGTACCTCATCAAAAGCTTTTTGGAAGTCTAAATAGACAATGTCTACTGGACTTCCCTCATCCACCAACATTGTAACTTCTTCAAAAAATACAATTAGATTTGTAAAACATGACCTCCTTTTTAGGAAGCCATGTTGGGTGTCTCTATCCAAGTATTCCTATATTGCATCCCTAATGATTCCTTCAAGCATCTTACCTATTGCTGATGTTAAACTAATGGGCCTGATGTTAAACTAATGGGTCAGTCTTGTCACCTCTTTTAAAGATGGAGACTACAATAGCCTCCTTCCAGTCTATAGGAACCAGTGCGCTATTAAAAATAGAGGTTGGGGCTCGCACAGCACATACCCCATCTTCCTGAGGACCCTCGGGTGGATGTCATCTGGCCTGGCTGAAGGGCAGCAGATGCATGAGAACACCACCACCTCCAAGTTCCCCTCCAAGTCACACACCATCCTGACTTAGAAGTATATAGCTGATCCTTCATCGTCACTGGTTCAAAACTCCCTACCTAACAGCACTGTGGGAGTACCTTCACCACACGGATTGCAGCGGTTCAAGAAAGTGGCTCTCCACCACCTTCTCAAGGGCAATTAGGGATGGGCAATAAATGCTGGCCTTGCCAGCGACGTCCACATCCCATAAAAAACGAGTAAAAAAAATAAATTCTCAGTACCTTTAGTTCTACCAGCCAGTTGGAACCGTATAATGTTGTGGTCACTGTTGGCCAGATGTTCCCCCACATGGAGGCCCAATACGAGGTCAGGCTCATTACTAAACACTAAATCCAATATACAATTATCTCTAGTTGCTTCATTAACAATTTGAGTCAGGAAACAATCTTGTATATTTTCGACAAATTTTTCAGCTGCACTTCCCACCACAACAGCGGGTAAACTATCGTGCCACCGAATGCCAGGAAAATTAAAATCACCCATCATACAAAGGTGGCATTTTATATTAAAAGCATTTGCAATCAGTTTCCATAATAACTCATCATGTTCAGGTGTCTGACTCAGGGGCCTATAACAATGACTGATAATTAATCCCTGCCCATGAACTTGGTCCACTTGAACCCAGATAGCCTCAGCTGTACTTGATGAGGCAAAATCAAGTCTTTCTCTAGCTAGTAGATTCTAACTGTTAAAAATAGCAACCCCACCTCCCCTTTGACCTTTTCTATCCTTTCTTAAACCCTTGTAGTCCTTTAGGTGAATTTCTGTCCCATCACTTTTGTCTAGCCATGTCTCAAAAATATTCTCCAACACAGCGTAGGATTGCTGTTCTAACAATTTGTTTCGAACACTCCTTGCATTTACATAAAAACAATTTAAAGGTCTCTCGTCTAATTTCTTAGAGTTATTTATTCTTGCATGCTTCCCACCTGGTTTATCTGCATGCTTAAAATCTGGGTAATTATCAAGTTCAGTAAGGCTATCTTTGAAGTTATCTGCACTATCCCCTTGCTGAATTAGTTTAAATACTTTCTGAAAGCATGCTCAACACCATCTGCCAGTCTTTGTGCTCCCAGGTCCCTCCTAAACAACTTACCTTGTCCAGCGAACATCTCCCAATTATTGATGAAGTGCATCTTCTTTTTGCAAGGAAGACACAGCCTGTGCTTAAAGGGGGTTAATACAAATCTAATCTGCAGACACACTGGGGGGAATTTTAACGAGGGTTTTCAATGTAAAAACCACGCTTGCGTGGTATTTTGAATGGCCCGTATTTTAATTAATTTTAAACATGTGATGATTTATTTTTATTTAGGTTGTGTGAAAATGTATTTTTTATGTGATTCCTACTATGCTTATGGGGATTCCGTATGTAAATAGAATCCCCATAAGCATAATAGGAATCCCCCTTTTTGATTGGTTGGGCCAGCCCACGTGATCCCAGGGATGCTTGTGAACCGCATGCGCCCCTGGGATATGTGAGCCTTTACGCAGGTGTATGCCTGCAGGCCCAGAAGCGCCAGTCTTCGTAGGTCCGGGACCGTCAGGTAAGTATGGATTTTACTTGCGGTTCAGAGGCATTTGCCCGTGGGAAGCCTCCAACCGCAATTTCAGGTCCATTTTTCTGGGATACACTATAAGAGTAATTTAAGACATGACATATGGATTGTGTAGCATGCTTGGTGGGGTGGGGGGGGGGGGGGTAATTTTGGACCTATGGTTCTCTAAGCTTTCCATCACAGCGGATTTTCATCACCTCATGTTTGGGTTTGTTGCAGATAATTGATAGAGTTTGGTTGCCATGATTAGTCAGCAAATCCATTATTGTTGTATCATGCAACTACCAGGTTAATAGAAGGCAAACATGTATGGGATTTGGATGAATCATCCCCATAGATATGAAAGTGTGATTTATGAAAATATGATTTTGGACTAAGCTTCGTTTGTGAGTTTTTTGGAAAGATTGCTGTATACAACATTGTTTGAAAGATACATTTGTTAATAAAATTTCATGGAATAAAAATATTGTGAAGAATGAACATTGTGCCTGGTTGATACCTACATTCACTAGACAGGTTCAGATGAAGGCGGCCTATTTGATGACATCTTTCCAGAATATTAGCCCTACTGTATTCCTGTTATAGTACCTAGCTGTTGATTAAATGAGGTAAGTGTCCTTGCCTCCCCCACCTTTCCAGGCAACCCATTCCAGACCTTGATTACAATCTGGTTGATAAAGTACTTCCTGACATTCATGTCATATTAACATAAATTACATGTGACTGATATGTTTAAACAGTCCATGAGTCAATGCCACTCCATCAACTGCTTTCTTGGACAAAAGTTCTGTCACTTTCCACTGTGTGTGGGACATCTCTACCAGCTTGGTTGAAGATGATTTTCTCCTCAGCAGTCTTCCTAGTATCAAGGACCCACTTTCTGACACACTGCCAGATTCTTTTATTGCACAAATCAATCTCCAACCATTTGTTCTCAGGTTGATCTAAAGACTGTAGTTTAAATGTCATTTTCCAGTGTTAGAACAGCACAATAATGTATTAGCCAAGGGTCTAATTTATGGCTACATAAGCTTCTTAAAACACTTATTGAAAATACTTTCATTTGATGGCTTAACTTATTGTTGGTTGTAAATTACAACATGAGCACATGGAAAATGGGATTGTAACAGTTGGGTGATAAAACATTCTTAACACTGAATGATTCTGGCCCAATACACCAGATTGAGATCTTTCCACATTAACTTTTGTGAGTAAACCAAATCATCAGCAATTAACAGAAACAAAAATAAGTGGATGAGATCAAAATAAAAGAAATAATAACATTTCCCAGACCTTAGAATTACACCATGGGATACCAGCATGGTTGCCTGAAGTTCCTTTCTCTATTAACTGGTTTAAAATAAATGGATCAACACCTTCACTGAAACAGTGGAGAGAGTAATTTCAGACAATCATGTTAAACATTTATACACCGGTATTCCAGGGCGTAATTTTAATCTAAAGTGGTAGATTTCTCCTGTGCAATATTGTAAATGCATTCTTTCAAAATGGGTGTACAACTTCATTACCCACTAAGATCAGAGAAAAATGAGAGGCTTCCCATCATAATCTCACTGGGGGCAAGAATTATCAGAACATGGAAATCAAGGGTCAAACTCAACAATGGGCCAGATTTTGCTGTCAAAATAACAGTGAGGCTAATGGGGTCATCATTACTTCTGTGTAAATGGTACAGCAATTTCAGACAAGGAGCAGATGCGCAGTTAAATGGCAAAACTCAAAAGTTTCTGTCCGAGATGCGCCTCTCTGACTTTAGCATTCCAAAAATGGCATTTTGCTGTCTTTCTCGCCCTTGAAATAGAGTGAAGTTGCTGTATTTGCATGGTAGATATGAACTAAATTTGCCACAGAAAGTTAAGTCTAGTCATTACAAGCGTAAGTACCCTTTTAATAACGTGATAACTGTTAATTACTGCCAATCAACCTCTCTGGCATTGAAAATTAGTTATTAAAAGTGTGGAGTTTCATTCCTTCAGGTACTAATTCTTGTTGGAGATTTTTAAAATGTCAAATTAAAAAAATATATACTTTTTTACTTTTACTCTCTCCTAATCTAATTTTTGTTCCCCTCTCTTTATTTTTCTTTCTGTACCCGATTTGACATTGAGTTCTCCCACTCTAATTTACACTTCTTTCTCAGTCCTAGCGCTATTAATTTTACAATCCTTCAATTTGATTGGTTAAGGAGATACACAGTTGCTTGCCCTGTTCACTCAGGTCCCAGATGCCCTGTTTCCCTCGCTACGCCATTATCAGCTCATGCTTTCAACAACTTGCCATGCAAAAAAATTAAAAATGTAAACCATTAGATGTCCTGCTACAGCAAACTCTGGGCCAATATTTGTATAGAAAATGCCATTCATTGAAAAAATTAAGAAAAATGACTGTATATGTAACTAGTGGAATGCATGATAGTTTGGGAGAAAAAAATAAAGACTTACATTTATATAGCATCTTTCATGACCTCAGTACATCTCAAAGTGCTTTACAGCCAATGAAGTACTTTTGAAGTGTAGTCACTGTTGTAAGTTAGGAAACACGGCAGCTAATTTGCACACAGCAAGCTCCCACAAACAGCAATGTGATAATGACCAGATAATCTGTTTTAGTGACATTGATTGAAGGATAAATATTTGCCAGGACACCTTTGATATAGTGCCATGGGATCTTTTACGTCCACCTGAGAGAGCAGACAGGGCCTCGGTTTAACGTCTCATCTGAAAAATGGCACCGCTGACAGTGCAGCACTCCCTCAAGTGAATAGCTATCCTTATGATGTAGATGCAGCAATTAAAAGGAGCTAATGGGAAAGACCAATAATAACTACAGTTATAATACACTGGTTGTCTTGATTGAAATTATTTACCACAATTAACCTGTGCCAAAGTTAGCATTAAACGAGAAAGAATGTAATCAACCACCTTCTATTTCCATATTTTACTCAAGGTGCTTAAAGGAATGTTGGTGGGCAGAGAATTTTCTATTTGGCAATGATTTTTGCACCAATTTTCTACCATGCAAATAATGGCTTTCAAGGTGAACAAGTCCATTTGATGATACTTAGGCTAGTTCACAAATGTTAACATTTGTTTTAACATAATGGTAAATCTTTTGCATTGCTGCAGTAAAACCATCTGTTCAATTAATTATTGGGGTGGGCATATGTCCAAATAAGTTTAGCTATGCTGCACATTCTAATTTGATACTTTTCTCTGGAGTTGTAAGTTGGGCTCAAATCTACATCGATTGAGGAAAGTTACTATGAAAGTTTGTTTCAACCATCAACATGTATGTGCAAAGTGCTCTGCCTGATGCCAGTTGCAAAAAGTACAATTATTTCTTCCCTGATACATGCAGAATGTGTCTGTGACACAAGTGTGCATGCTGTGCTGATATTTAGGCAGGCATATTCAAATTATATAGTAATGACAAATTTCCTGTCATTAATGCCACATTAGCACAAAATGTTAGCAGTGTTCTTGTGTTTCTGGCGTCCAATGCTGGTAAAGAGATGAGGGAGGGATTACACTCGATTGCACTTGGAGGAGTTTGTAATATGGCTGCATATAGTGACACTAATATTCCCAGCCAGAATGGAGATGATTGGATAATTCCTCCATCAATCATGCCTGGAGACCGCACTACTGTAAGTAACTGGGATTGATTTTCCGCACATAATTTGTATGTAACTATCCGCCACTCACTGCATTTTGCTGGAGAAATCACCCTGTTTTTATTGGGAGATGTTGTTGTAGTTTCAGTCATGCGTTCTGTTTGCTGTAGTTCGTAGAGAATCTTTTTAAATAGACTCTGTAGACTGTTTGCTATAGTGCGCTGTTTAAATAGACTTTGTTTGCTGTAAAATAGATTGTTTTCTGGGCGTTCTGCCGTATGTCCTGCCCCACCTCCAACTCATTGGCTGACACAGTGGTGTCACTAGACACTCTGTTGAAATATCACCGGGAATTCTCTTAGGGCTTCTCCCGCTCTACCACAGTAACTTTAATGGAAATCCCATTTACACATGTAAACGGTGTTTCCGCCCAACCTGCATCAAATTTACAGTGGCAGAGCAGGACAGACACCTAAAGAAATTCTCGGCGTGTTGGTTTTTTGCTTTAGTTGATATCACTGGCCACTCTACACTGCTGGGGGTAGGTAACTATTGTCTTCCGTACCCCACAGGCAAGTTCAACATATGAATTGGGACTAAGAGGCTGGCAGGAGAGGGGGTGGTAGGGAAAGGAAAAAAAATGAGATAGAAATAAGAACAATTGTCTTTTATTTGGACAACCAGAAAAATATTACAGGTGAATAAAATATGATTATTAAATGGAATTGAGATGCAAACATTTGCATGTCACATATTTATATTTGGCAATAGCCAAGAATGCTGAATGAGAGAAACTCCTAAGAAGGCTAATCCTATTTCTCTACAACTCACGCTGGCTGCTTTGATTCCAAAATGGCAGTGGAATTCACAGGTAGAAATAACATAGAATGCTGGAATGTGCAATTGGAGAGTTCTTCTGAAAGCTGGTATGCATTATCCTCGAGAAGATCTGTCTAATTATGAGACTCAAGTGCCAATTTTACGTCATGCAGGAAGCCAGCAGGAGCAGATGGCAATACCCGTGCGGGAGTCGGAGGCCTGGTAAATTTTAACTGCCAGAGCTGATTTGAATCCCACCAAACAGCCTTTTCTGGCAGAAAATGCCAGCTGGTCGGTGGGGAACACCAAATATCGGCATCAGAAGAAGGCCGCTGGCAGCAAGATAAGTCCGGAACCAGAATGTTTGCAACATCAGTGTCCTACTTGACACTGAGCTGAGCTTCCGGCCCCATATCCGCTCCATCATCAAGACCACTTACATCCACCTTTGTAATAATTGCCGTCTCCACCCCACCTCAGCTCATCTGCTGTTGAAACCCTCATCCATTCTTTTGTTACCTTCAGACTTGACTATTCCAATGCTTTCCTAGTCGGCCTCCCATCTTCCGCCCTCCATTAACTTGAGCTCATCTAAAACTCTGCTGCCCCATATCCTAACTTGTACCAAGTCCAGTTCACCTATCAGCCGCTTGCTCGCTGACTTAAATTGACTCCCGGTCCAGCAACGCCTCGAATTTAAAATTCTCATCCTTGTATTGAAATCTCTCCATGGACTCACCCCTCCTTATCTTTGTAACCTCTTTCAACCCTACAACCCCCTGAGAACTCTACGTTCCTCCAAGTCTGGCCTCTTGCGCATCTCCATTTTCCTTTGCAGCACCAAGACTGGTTGTCACGCCTTCAGCTGTCTCAGCCCTAAGCTTTGAATTCCCTCCCTGAACCTCTCTGCATCTCTACCTCTCTCTCCTCCTTTAAGGTGCTGCTTAAAACCTACCACTTTAACCATCTCTCCTAACACCAGTACTAAGGGAGTGCTGCACTGTCGGAGGTGCCGTTTTTTCGTTGAGACGTTAAACCGAGTCGTCCCTCTCAGGTGGACGTAGAAGATCCTGCAGCACTATTTTGAAGAAAAGCAGTGGAGTTCTCCCTGGTGTGCTGGCCAATATTTATCCCTGCACCAACATCATTAACAAAAAAAAATTATCTGGTCATTATCGCATTGCTGTTTGTGGGATCTTGCTGTGCGCAAATTGACTGTCGCATTTCCTACATCACAACAGTGACTATACTTCAAAAAGTACTTAATTGGCTGTAAAGCATTGTGAAAGGTGCTATATAATTCCAAGTCTTTCTTTTTTATATCTCAGGTGGCTTGGTGTCAAATTGTGTCTGATTACGTTCCTGCGAAGCGCCTTCGGATGTTTTACTATGTTGAAGGCGTTATATGAATGTCATTTGTTGTTGTAGTAGCAAAAAATACAATAAAATCTCCTAAAAATGGAAAAGTCATAGAACAATGCACTGCCTTGGAATAACAAGTAATTGGTATAGCCGAATAAACTAATTCAATACAACGTGATATGGAAGCTGGTATTTATATCTGCAGGTGTTAAAGGTTAATTCTATGTCTGTCGAACAAATGTCTTCATAAATGTTTCAGAGCACTGTCCTTGTTTAATTTTGTAAAGGTGAAGTATAGATTGTTACTGTGTAAGGAGATTGTGTAAAACAATGTAAAATGCCAACATTATAATTTTCAGTAAAACAACACTAATTCGAGGCATGCAACCTCCTGATGGGAGGTTACTGGGAGGTATTGGCTGATTACCTTCATTGTCATTAAATGCATTTTAAGATGTGTTACCTTGTAGATGACAGCTTGCTCTTCAGAAATAAGAGTTCTTTAATACTGAAGATAAACTGATTACTGTTCCAGCAGCAAACACCAATTAATTGTGAAGCAATTGGAATTGTACCTTTAAACACTCTTTCGAATGATTACTGATTTTCTAAACACCTATGCATGAAATTAACTCTAGAAATTGCCATTTTCATAATGGTTTTGTTTCTACCTCAGTACTTTTCCCCCTCATAATAATTCGAACCGATTGACCCACAACAGATAGGATTCATCCATGGCAGATATTCTTATAACAATATAAGTTGATTATTTATTATTCATAAAACACTCACTGCAAATAATTCAGCAAAACAAATCTTTGCCTGAATGAAATGAGTAATTTTGTGAAATGTTTTGCTAGAAATGGAGTTTACCAGCCATTCAAAGTGTCTCCCTCTCATACTCTACCCTTCGATAATGGGATCGTATCTCTTCCCTTTGACTTGCCCCAAAGCGTGCAGCAATGTTGCCAATTATAACTTGTTTGGCAACAGGGCCTTTAATTTCTAACAAGTAGTACAGAGACAGAAGGGCAGATTTTGCAATGGGGCATGTTCCCTGCCCAAAGCATGGTGGGCGGGAACATCCTCCTCTCCGACTGCACGAGCAGAAGTTTCTGGGACCCACATAATTCTAATGATGAGGACAAGCTTCAGGTGTTTCAAAAGCCTCTCAATGGGAGCTCACCCAGTTTGGGGGTGGAAATAGCAGGCTGCTGTAGGAATTAAATGCCCGCTGCTACTTAAAAGGTCAGACACATTGAAACTGGTTTGGGAGCAAAGACTGAAGAGAAATAGCTGAGAAATGTCCATTAGTTCTGCAGGAGAGTGCAGTGTTCTTATATTCACTGAGGCAGCATTAAAGAGCAGCTGAACCAGAGAAGGGGGCTGTGCATTCCTTCATGCAGAGCTTTACATGATGGCACCCCTCTGAAAGCCTCACATGGTATGTTATTGCTTGATCACCCCTATTATGGCCTTCATGTTGACACCTGGTTATGAGTGCATTTTGTGACAACAAGGTCAGTCTTACCTTTTGTATTATTTTTAGAGGGAAAGTCCATCAATAACATCTAGAAATAGTTTTTACGAGTGGTGAATCCTCCCCCACCAACTGCTGCCCTCTCATCTCACATGAGGATGACCTGTCAGCAAACTAGGTCATGAAACCCAAAGATGAGAGGGATGCTGTTGCTGGATGGAGGGCGAGGGTGAAGTCATCCCTTGATTGAAGAGCCAGTGCCCCAGATCTCACGAGTTCTGCTTTTAAAAGAATACTGGCAGAGCATCAAATGTATGTGCAGGCACTTAGGGTGGTCTCTAACAATATACACCAGGTGCTAGGTCAATTGAAAGGGTTTACTACCTGCCTCTATGGCTCGCTGATGGACAGCTTTGCAGCACTACATTCTGAAAGATCTGCAGCTCCAAGCTGATCTGCAGTAAAAGCCATAAGAGCAATCTGGGCTTCTGCCATGGATACTCAGACTACTACCATAGAGACCTAGGGCACCAGATTGGAAGAGACAGTCTCTTATGGCCTCCAAGTGATTGGAGCTGGGATACAGAAAAGTATCTCATTCACTGATCCCATTGAAACTATTATGTCTGCTTTCCAGCAGTTCAGTAGCCATGTAGAGATAGCACCCAGTACTAATGGCATGATAGGAATGCACTCACATGTTGCTCTCTCTCAGGATAGAGACACATGCATGTCCTTCCGCCAACCCCTTTAAATGTCAGCACATGTAGAAGGAAGCAGGGCCAGGCTTTCAATGCAGTAACACACAAGGTCCATCCCAGGACTTAACTGTCATGAGATGAGGGCCACCTTAGTCCTAATAGGCTCATATTGAAACACAGCAGCCAGCCACCTTATACACACCTGCACTCAGGTAGCATGTAGGAGGAGCGCTAGATTAGGGTCAAATATCACATACTGGCACCAAGGGGAAGTGGGGTGGCAAGAAGTAGTCTGGGTTATAATTAAAATTACCAAAGTGCTGAAGTTGATATTCTTGCGGCCATTTGTTTCCGGCAAGATTTGGAAGTTGCTATCTTCCACTATGATGAATTGGAGCTGTGGGCATTGATGCACGCACAGAAGGGTCTGTAGATCACAGATCAGTTTCCTTATGTACGCTGACGACACCCATCTCTACCTCACCACCACTTCTCCTCAACCCCTCCATGGTCTCTAAATTGCCAGACTGCTTGTCCGACATCCAGTACTGGATGAGCAGAAATTTTCGCCAATTAAATATTGGGAAAACCGAAGGTTTGGAAGTTGCTTTCAGTCCCCGCCCCAAACTCCGTTCCCCAGCCATTGACTCCATCCCTCTCCCCAACATCTGTCTGAGGCCGAACCACAGTGTTCACAACCTTGGTGTCATTTTGACCCTGAAATGAGCTTCCGACCACACATCCATGGCATAACTAAGACCGCCTATTTCCACCTCCGTAACATCGCCTGTTTTCACCCCTGCCTCATCTCATCTGCTGCTGAAGCCCAAATCCATGCCTTTGTTACCTCTAGAATTGACTATTCCAACGCACTCCTGGCTGGCCTTCCAGGTTCTTCCCTACAAAATCTTGAGGTCATCCAAAACTCGGCTGCCCGTGTCCTAACTCGCACCAAGTCCCGTTCACCCATCACCCCTGTGCTCGCTGACCTATATTAGCTCCCAGTTAAGCAACACCTCAATTTCAAAATTCTCGTCCTTGTTTTCAAATCCTCGGCCCTCCCTATCTCTGTAATTTCCTCGAGCCCCACAATCTCCCGTGATATCTGTGCTCCTCAAATTCTGCCGTCTTGAGCATCCCTGATTATAATCGCTCACCCATTGGTGGCCGTGCCTTCTGTTGCCTAGGCCTAAAGCTCTGTAATTCCCTCCCTAAAGCTCGCCGCCTCTCTACCTCTCTTTTCTCCTTTAAGACACTCCTTAAAACCTACCTCTTTGACCAAGCTTTTGGTCATCTGCCCTAATTTCTCCCTATGTGGTTCGGTGTCAAATTTTTGTCTTATAATACTCCTGTGAAGCGCCTTGGGACGTTTTACTATATTAAAGGTGCTATATAAATACAAGTTGTTGTTGATGATGGTGTATTTGTGTTTGGAAGGCGGAAGATGTTCATTTAGTTGCCAGATATGATTGCCAAGAGAACGCATCCCAAATCAGATTTGCTTGAGTATGTCTAAATACCATCAATGGATTGTGCTCCACATCATCTTCAGTCTTGGGCTGTTCCTCTGGCTGATCTCTCTGCGGCCATGAGTGTCTTCTTCCTTCTGTGCTTGTGGCAGCAGCAGTGCCAGTGCCAGTCATTGTTTGTTCCTTTGACAGGCTCTGAGTGGAATTGAGTGCGTGGGAAGCACAGCTAAACAAAGAGTCACTCTTCAGCCACGGAGCACAACCCCTGTGCTGGACGATCTTCCCTTTCCCCATCTTTGTCAGATAGAGTCAGCATATGTGAAATGTGCGTCCTCCTACTTTTTTACAATACCTTCAAATCTTCCCAATGGACAGCCCAGGATAATCTAGAAGGACTGCAACTTTTGGGTACACTTTAGATAGAATGGCAAGTGAGTCACACAATAGGGTTCCACCAATCTCCAATTTTTGTTTGTTTCTTTACATCTAACAGTTTATAGAGTTCAGTCCTGTGAAATAGCCAACACAAAACCCAAGGATTTCAGGGGAGAACTTTATTTTACTTAAATCAGCAAGAGATTACCAGTAAGCATCTAATAGTACTGTTGCGTATAACAATTCCCGATTATATTTAAGCATACACAGATCTATCCCTTTGCTTTAAACTTAAGTGATCATAAGCAAACACCACATATGTGCTAACACCAGCGAGTGGTTGGTTTGATGATAACTAGACATACGACTTTAACTGGCAACTGACCAAGTTGCCCTGACTGCAGCCCCGAGTGTCTTTTAGCAGCACTTTTTATACCCCAAAACCTGGGCAGGCCCCTCAATGTGTATGTGTCCCAAACTGTGTGACAAATGGTCGGCAGTTGTTTTCCTCTTTTTCTTATCACCTAGTCAGTTAATCAGTGGGCCCCAAGGCCATTCACACCATTTTCCTGAAGATGTTCCTGTCTTTGTAATGCTCAACTGTTTGTTACTGCTCAGGGTCTGTCGCTTCCTTATCTGATTAACAGCTTGCAGCCGCAGCAGTTTTATTTTAACATATGTTCAGCAGAAAGTCTCTTGGCCTCTCAAGGCATGCTGGTACATTAAACTTGGTCAACTTTTAAGTTTGGTTAAGTTACTGCAAACTTTTACAGTAAATGAAGTATTCTTACAATGGTTAAAAAAAATGTAGTCTCTGCACCAGCACAGACTAGTTGCGCCAAATGGCCTGTTTCTCTATTGTATATTCTAACTCTATGCAATAGTCTTGTACCTTTTTCCAAGCCCCATATGAACAATTCACTTTCCTTAATAAAAAACTTCTAGTAAATTGTCTTGCCAAATTGACAATAAGCTGGAGAGCTGATGGAGTTGACCTTCATTCTTTCTTCAGTTATTCACTCTTTCCTGTTTGGCAGATGGTCTATACTTATTTGTTTTGCTGTGCAAACTCCAAGAAACCTAATGCAGTAAAATTCAAGTGAATATATTAGCAGTTTGAGACAACAAGATTTGTTACTCAATCATCCTGTTTTATATTGCAATGAATGGGGAATGGATAATTGTAAATTAGAGTGTGTAGTTTACATTAGCAGTATGTTTCAATCATATCCCATGCAGTGAGAACCACTGTGTTACACCAGAGCTGGTAAATGATGATATATCAGACAATACTGCACTATATAATTGCAACATCTGCCAGACTTGCTCTTGCTGTTTCTCACCAGCTGAAATCTTTATTCAGCAGAGCAATTGGCAGAAATTAAAATTTATTCAGCAGTGCTTTTTCCACATAAGCTCCAGAGTTTTTTTTTTAGGGGATTGGCTGTTGCCTATGTTTTATTATATACAGATAAAACCCAATCACACAACGGAGACAGCACATTTCCTTCACCAATCCCTCCACCTGTCACAATCATGTGCATTAGGAGTGAAGTAATAGATGTATGCATACAGAGTAATTGCAAAGCTCATTGACATTCATCTATTTCAGTTTGGCTATCAGCAATGATGTGATAATGGTGCTTACCAGTCAGCAGTCACTCTACCCTCTGTACAGGCGTGACAGTGGAGTGTGGTTCTTTAGCTCATCTTTCTCATGTCCAGGAAGTGATAATATCTAAACACAAGATTAATGCATCTTCAGGCAAAATTAGTTAGGTGCATCCTCTTTTCAGCATTTTAGCATAGTTGACCCAGTATTGTCCAATACAGCCCATGTATTCAAAATGTCCCACACTTTTTATAGGTAACATAAATTAGATACTGCAGAAAGCATAAATCAGGAATACAGATATCCAGGTCTTCATTTTCTGTGGCATTTGTTTTTAGATTTTACTTTACTACTGAAGCTGTCCTTGGTGTCCTTAGATTCCTTGGCCTAGAAATTGGATCCGCCTGAATCGGAGCACAATCCCGGGTCAGTACATGTTACACATGCCTAATGAGGCCAGTGGCAGGACCATGTCCTCAGGAGAATCCGGGAGTGGCCAACAGCAGGCCACGGTTTTAATGTGGAGCTGAGAAGAGCACTCCTGGTCCTCTTGGCGCAACAATAATGTAAGCAAAGAATGCAAAACTTACCCTTTCAGTGGCAGTCTCCAGTGTTCCTTTTAAGGACCACTAGTTTGGCTGCTGAGCACCTGAAGAAGCTGACGTCAGCATGCACAGCGCATACTGCGGTCATTCGCAGACCAGTGTGGCAAAGGGGCCTCAAAAAGGCATTAGGTCCATTGCATGTGCAATTCAGGGACCTAATGCTAGTTTCAGGCGCACACCATGGACACCTACTGAGCTACCCTAACCAATATGGATAGGGCACACTTCCGACATGGACTGAGTGCAAGCATGCTGCCTGCCATATTGGACCTGTAGGCGCCCATTTTATGCCTGTAAAAAGGGTGCGTTGTGCTCTAATTTCTAGGCCTTTTGGTCATAACAACAGCAGCTTTAATAAGAGCAACAAAATATGTACATGTATTTCTGTCCACAATTTGTTTTCCATAGGAGTTGTCGGAATTGTACAATTTTTCCTGCACCCTTATCACCATCTGCACTGGCATTCCACAACAGCAAATGGGGCACGCAAACATGGTGTTGGCCTATCATAAACACTGCTATAAATTTGTCATTGACACTCGCTGTTGGTTGCATCTTAATCTAGGGGTGGAGAAGAAATCCTGATGCTCAAAGCTACATTCTGTGGCAGTGAAGAGATCGGAAAATTACTGTGATGGGATGTAGGGTTAGACTCTGAGATGACCCATATAGGGAGAGATCAGTGCTCCCATTCCCCATTCATTCCCTGCAGTATGCCATCAGTCACAGGAGTTAGACTTGTAAATCTAAGTATTTTCAACACATAAAGATAAGTGAAAAGACATTTAATTTTCTCCTGGTCCACATTCTGTGTTATAGCAAATAGGACTGATCTAAGAGAATGTATTTTGTTGAATCTTTAGAGGTTATGGTCGGATGAAACAACAAGAAAGTGGTTATATTACTTCCATTTGCTGAAATGCCCAGTGTAGAGAAACAGGAACAGAAAAGAAAAGGAAAAGGGACATTGAGCAGGAGCAGCAATATTATCCCCTCAAATGTGAAACCAACCACTCAAGAAAGAAGCTGCACTTGCTTGGCCTTGTGTCTTTGGCTCAGTTAATTACAAAGTCTTGAGGTTAGTCTGTGACCCATAATATAAATATCTATGTTATAGGTCACTTAATTACCACACAGCACTTCATTACAACAAAAAGTTGCATTTTGATAGCACCTTTTAATGTAGTAAAACGTCCCAAGGGGCTTCGCGGGAGCATTATCCAGCAACAGTTGACACCGAGCCACATAAGGAGATATTAGGACAGGTGACCAAAAGCTTGACCAAAGAGGTAGGTTTTAAGGAGCGTCTTAAAGGAGCAGAGAGAGGTGGAGAGGCAAAAAGTTTTAAGTAGGGAATTCCAGAGCTTAGGTCCAAGGCACCTGAAGGCATGGCTGTCAATTGTGGAGCGATTAAAATCGGGGATGCGCAAGGGGCCAGAATTGGAGGAGTGCAGAAATCTCGGAGGGTTATTGGGCTGGAGGAGGTTACAGAGATAGGGAGGGGCGAGACCATGAAGGGATTTGAACATAAGAATGAGAATTTTAAAATTGAGACGTTGCCGGACTGGGAGCAATGTAGGTCAGCAAGCACAGGGTGAACGGGACTTGGTGCAAATTAGGATATGGGCAGCAGAGTTTTGGATAAGCCCAAGTTTAGCACAGAGCTTGGAGACAGAGCTGGGTGAATGCAATCAGAGTAGATCGCAAGCAGAATGGAAGAATTTGGTGAGAGCAGGAATTTGGTGGCGAGGAGGAAGGCGGTTGAGACATCTAACTGAAAAGGAGGAGTGAAGCCACAGAACCCAAGGACTCGAAGTTAATAGGCCCGAGAGTGGACCTACGGGAGAGCGAGAGGAGCGGCTGGAGGTAAAGGTAGGCCCCAGAGCCCGAAGGGAGCGCGAGCATCATGGAGCGAGGTAGAAAAACCTAAAGTAACGTCAGGACAAGGGAAGGAGCTGATTGGTCAGTAGCTAAGTTAGTTAATAGTCCATTAAATAGAGGCATAGCAGGGCACCTTAGTCCCGTGGAATGCACATCTTATGCCATGTGGGAACTCCAGGACGCTTCCCATGTCCTGGACAACCACATGTGCAGGAAGTGTCGTCAGCTGGAGGAGCTCAAGATCCGGGTTTTCCCTGCGTGCATCTCACTCTCTAACCGGTATGAATACTGGTGAGGGCAATGGTTTCACTGGGAAGTACAGCCAGAGCCAAGTCCATGGCACCACGGGTGGCTCAGCTGTATGGAGGGGAGGAGGAAGATCGGGAAAGCAATAGTGTTATGGGAACAGGCAGGCATTTCTGCGGGCACAGATGTGATTCCAGGATGGTATGTTGTCTCCCTGGTGCCAGGGTCAAGGATGTTACTGAGCAGCTGCAGAACATTCTGAGGGGGGAGGGTGAACAGCCAGAGGTCATGGTCCATATCAATATCAACGACATAGGTAGAAAGAGGGATGAGGTCCTGCAGGCAGATTTTAGGGAGCTAGGAAAGAGATTAGAAAGCAGGACCTCAAAAATAGCAACCTCCAGATTAATCCTGGTGCCATGAGCTAGTGAGTATAGAAATAGGACAATAGAGCAGAGGAATGCATGGCTGGAGAGATGGTGCAGGTGAGAGGGCTTTAGATTCCTGGGACATTATTTCTGGGGGAGGTGGAACCTGTATAGGCTGGACCGATTGCATTTCAAAAGAGCCGGGACCAATATCCTCGTTGGGGGAGTTGCTAGTGCTGTTGGGGAGGGTTTAAACTAATTTGGCAGGGGGGTGGGCACCAGGATGAAGCATTAGAAAAGAGAAACAAAGGATTGAGAGAGACAGATAGCACTAGAGTAAGAAATAGTAACGTATTAGGTGGGGTCAGACTAAGAGAGAATACAAGAAGGTCTAAGATAGGTTTGAAGTGCAAGTGCGTAAATGTATGAATTGTGGTGAATAAGGTTGGTGAACTGCAGGCGCAAATAGTCACATGGGAATATGATGTTGTGGCGATAACGGAGACCTGGCTCAAAAAAGCGTAGGATTGGGTACTAAATATTGCTGGATATAAGTGTTCAAGAAAGATAGGGAAGGAAAGAAAGGTGGTGGGTTGGCAGTATTGATTATGGAGAATATTACAGTGCTGGAGAGGGAGGATGTCCTAGAGGGGTCAAGGACAGAATCTATTTGGTTAGAGGTGCCATTACACTACTAGGTGTATTCTATAGGCCACCAACTAGTGAGAAGGATATAGAGGAGCAAATTTGCAGGGAAATTACAAAGAGGTGCAAGAACTATAGAGTAGTGATAATGGGGGACTTCAACTATCCTAACATAGACTGGGATAGTAATAGTGTAAAGGGCTGAGAGGGGGAAGAATTTCTGAAGTGTGTTCAGGAGAACTTTCTTGATCAGTACGTTACCTGCCCAATGAGGAAGGAGGCATTGCTGGATCTGGCTCTGGGGAATGAGGTGGGGCAAGTAGAGCAAGTGTCATAGGGGAACATTTAGGGAACAGCGATCGTAGTATCATAAGGTTTAGATTAGTTATGGAAAAGGACAGGGATAAACCTAGAGTAAAAATAATTAATTGGAGGAAGGCCAGTTTCAGTGGGTTGAGAATGGATCTGGCCCGGGTAAATTGAAATCAAAGATTGGCAGGCAAAACTGTAATCGAACAATGGTCTGCCTTTAAAGAGGAACTGGTTCGGGTACAGTCAGGGTACATTGACACGAGGGGGAAAAGTAGGGCAACCAAAGTCAGAGCTCCCTGGATACAGGGGTGGTGCCAGAGGACTGGAGAATTGCAAATGTTACACACTTGTTCAAAAAAGGGTGCAAGGATAAACCCAGCAACTACAGGCCAGTTGGTTTAACCTCGGTAGTGGGGAAGCTTGTAGTAGTGATAATCCGGGACAAAATTAACGGTTACTTGGACAAGTATGGATTAATTAAGGAAAACCAGCACGGATTTGTTAAAGGCAAATTGTGTTTAACTAACTTGATTGAATTTTTTGATGAGGTAACAGTAAGGGTTGATGAGGGCAATGCAGTTGATGTGCTGTACATGGACTTCCAAATGGTGTTTGATAAAGTGCCAGATAATAGGCTTGCCAGCAAAGTTGAAGCCCACGGAAGAAAAGGGACAGTGGCAGCATGGATACGAAAATGGCTCAGTGACAGGAAACAGAGAGTAGTGGTGAACGGTTGTTTTTCGGACTGGAGGAACGTATACAGTGGTGTTCCCCAGGGGTCAGTACTAGGCCCACTGCTTTTCTTGATATATATATTAATGACTTGGACTTGGGTGTACAGGGCACAAATTCAAAATTTGTAGATGACACAAAGCTTGGAAGTATAGTGAACAGTGAGGAGGATAGTGATAGACTTCAAGAGGACATAGACAGGCTGGTGGAATGAGCGGACACGTGACAGATGAAATTTAATGCAGAAGAGTGTGAAGTGATACACTTTGATAGGAAGAATGAGGAGAGGCAATATAAACTAAAGGGTAGAATTCTAAAAGGGGTGTATGAACAGAGAGACCTGGGGGTATATGTACACAAATCATTGAAGGTGGCAGGGCAGGTTGAGAAAGCGGTTAAAAAAGCATACGGGATCCTGGGCTTCATAAATAGAGGCATAGAGTACAAAAGCAAGGAAGTTATGATGAACCTTTATAAAACACTGGTCCAACCTCAACTGGAGTATTGTGTCCAATTCTGGCCACCGCACTTTAGGAAGGATGCAAAAAAGATTTACAAGAATTGTTCCAGGGATGAGGGACTTCAGTTATGTGGATAGACTGAAGAAGCTGGGATTGTTCTCCTTAGAGCAGAGAAGGTTGAGAGGAGATTTGATAGAGGTGTTTAAATTCAAGAGGTGTCTAGACAGAGTAGATAGAGAGAAACTGTTACCATTGGCGGAAGGGTCGAGAACCAAAAGACACAGATTTAAGGTGATTGGCAGAAGAACCAAAGGCGACATGAGGAAAAACATTTTTACGCAGCGAGTGGTTAGGATCTGAATGCACTGCATGAGAGGGTGGTGAAGGCAGATTCAATCTTGGCTTTCAAAAGGGAATTGGATAAGTACCTGAAGGAAAAAATTTGCAGGGCTACAGGGAAAGGGCGGGTGAGTGGGGACTAGCTGAACTGCTCTTGCAGAGAGCCGGCACGGGCTCGACGGGCTGAATGGCCTCCTTCTGTGCTGTAACCATTCTATGATTCTATGCTTCTAAGCTTATATAGTGTGGAAGAAGGAAGGCCAGCCAGGAGTGTATTGGAATAGTCAAGTCTAGAGGTAACGAAGGCATGGATGAGGGTTTCAGCAGCAGATGAGTTGAGTCAGGGGTGGAGTCGGGTGATGTTACAAAGGTGGAAGTAGGCGGTCTTGGTGATGGAGTGGATGTGTGGTTGGAAGCTCATCTCGGGGTCAAATACGACACCAAGGTTGCGAACAGTCTGGTTCAGCCTCAGACAGTTGCCAGGGAGAGGGATGGAATTGCTGGCTGGGGAATGGAGTTTGTGGCGGGGACCGAAGACAATGGCTGCGGTTTTCCCAATATTTAATTGGAGGAAATTTCTGCTCATCCAGTTCTGGATGTCGGACAACCAGTGTGATAATTCAGAGATGGGGTCTCGGAGGGGTTGAGAGAGGTGGTGGTGAGGTAGAGCTAGGTGTTGTCTGCACACATGTGGAACTTGATATTGTGTGTTCGGATGATGTCGCTGAGGGGCAGCATGTAAATGAGAAATAGGAGACGGCCAAGGATAGATCCTTGGGGAACTCCAGAGATAACAGTGCGGAAATGGGAAGAGTAGCCATTGCAGGTGATTCGCTGGCTACAAAGGGATAGATAAGAATTGAACCAGGTGATTGCAGTTCCACCCAGCTGGATGACAGAGGAGAGGCGTTGAGGAGGATGGTGTGGTCAACCGTGTCGAAGGCTGCAGATAGGTCGAGAAGGATGAGGAGGGCTAGTTTACCACGGTCACAGTCACACAGGATGTCATTTATGCCTTTGATAAGGGCCGTTTCAGTACTATGGCAGGGGCGGAAATCTGATTGGAGAGATTCAAACATGGAATTGTGGGAATAATGGGCATGAATTTGGGAGGCGACAACACGTTCAAGGACTTTGGAGACGAAAGGGAGGTTGGAGATGGGGCAGTTTGTAAGGACAGAGGGGTCAATGGTGGGTTTTTTGAGGAGTGGGGTGATGACGGCAGATTTGAAGGGGAGGGAGACAGTAACTGGACATTCGTGGCTTTTGTACATATCTTTCTTAAGTCTCTCCAAAAGCAGACCATGTTAATAATAGATGAGGGGAAGTTTGGCTTGAACTGTAAGGCGCTTCATTCATTACAGGTACGGTAGCATAGTGGTTATGTTACTGGACTAGTAATCCAGAGGCCTGCACTAATGATCCAGTGACATGAATGGCCTAGCAAGCCAGTTGTATTCAAGAAGGCGGCTCACCACCACCTTCTCAAGGGCAATTGGGGATGGGCAATAAATGCTGGCCTTATCAACGATGCCCGCATCCCATGAATTAAAAAAAATCCATAGTAGGTGAAATATATAGAAACAATATGCGTGAACAGGGTTGCTTAGTTCAATCTGTGCAATTTATAATGATATAAAAATAATGTATGCATCACGCTATCCCACGTTAATGAGCCATCTTACTTATCTTCAACAGAATAACCTCCTGCATACAGTCCCAGAACCTCTTCTCCCTGTAGTTTTCTGTCTTTGCTGCTGAATGGTCCTGTTTTCAAAAGCAAGACTGCCTCTTTGGTGTCTGTGTCCCTTTTTTAAAAGAAGCTGACTGTAGCGTCAGCTTTTAGACAAGATGGATTACCGAAGAGTAAAATCCACCAGCCTAACTTGGTAATGGCTCCAGCTGAGTTCATACGAATAGATTTGTTGCAGCAGCAAGTGTGAATGGTGGAATGCCAAACTATCCCTCATTGTCTGCACAATGCTGACTTCAGGCACCCTGTCTGAAACTCAATATATACCTACCAGCCCAGCTATCCTGTAAATTTAATCTCTAACATAAAAGTGAAATTTAAAATAATTCATATCGAGATCCTTTCCATGGATGGTCAAAAAATATTAAAACATGACAGTACATTGTTTTTTGCATATATCTTTTAACAACTACTACCTTTGTTGAGTATCAGCTTGGCTTAGTTATTTAGTACTCTCACCTTAAGTCAGAAGTTGTGTGTTCAAGTCCCACACTAGAATTTAGGCATATAATCTAGCTGACTAATGCAATACTGACAGAGTGCTGCATTGCCAGAGGTGCTGTCTTATGGATGAAGGCCCTGTCTGCCTGTTCAAGATTCCATAACTCTATTTGAAGAAGATTAGAACATTCTCCTGGTGTCCTGACCAACACTCTTCCCTCATTAAACATCATCAAGAACAGATTACAAGTCATTCATCTCATTTGCTGATATGGAATCTTGTTTTGTGCAAATTGGCTGCCAGGCTTGCCTGCATTGTAGCAGTGACTGGACTTTATAGTAATTAATTGGGTGTGAAGTGCTTTGGGACATCCTGTGTTTATGATAAGGGATCATATGAATGCTTTTCTTTTCCTTTATGACCACATATGTCCTTTACTACTTCAGACCTTACCTATGCACTCCTCTTTAAGTCATGGAATTTCTTTCTCAATCTCCAGTCAGGTGTCCCAAGTAGTTCATACAGATCTCACTGCCATACTTAGCATCCTCTTTACCAATATTTAGATACTGACCTCACTCATTAAAAATGTACAATTAAAACAGAAAGTGCTGGATATACTCAGCAGGTCAGGCAGCATCTGTGGAGAGAGAAACAGAGTTAACGTTTCAGGTCGATGACCTTTCGTCAGAGCTCACTAAAAATGTCCTTTTGTTGCACCACTAAAGAAGCTAGCAACGTTGCAGAACTTCATCAATAAGTCAAGATACTCTTACTTGCATATCAACTATTTTCACAAAAAATTGCATCACATCCAGATGAATGAACTGTGCCACCTATATCAATGAAATTGTTCATAAGCTGCAGAAAAAGCCGTCAGCCTTGGCTCAGTGGTAGCACTCTGAGTCAGAAGGTTGTGACTTCCAGGCCCTCTCGAGAGACTTAAGCACATAATCTAGGCTGGCAGTTCAGTGTGGTACTGTGGGAGAGCTGCATTTTTGGAGGTGCCGTCTTTCAAATGAGACGAGGCCACGAGGCCCCATCTGCCCTCTCATGTGGATGTTAAAGATCCCACAGTACTATTCAAAGCAGAGTAGGAGAGTTTTCCTGGTGTCCTGGCCAAAATTTATCCCTCAACCAAAACCCAAAGCAGATGATCTGGCCATTTATTCATTGTTGTTTGTGGGCGCTTGCTGTGCACAAATTGGCTGCTGTGTTTCCTACATTACACAGTGACTACATTTCAAAAGTACTTCATTGGTTTTAAAGCATTTGGGGCATCTTGAGGTCGTGAAAGGCGCTATATAACTGCAAGTCTTTCTTTTATCATTGCAAGTATATGTTATAGAGTCATAAGTCAAAGTGTCAAAACGGCACAGAAGGAGGCCATTCGGCCCATCGAGTCCATGCCGGTTGATTAGTTTATAGCGTTTTGTTGTCTTCAACAAAATTCCATTGTCAGGAATCACATTTCACAGCTGCATGTGGCCGTTAGTCATTCATTAATTATGCCCGAGAAAAGTTATGTTACTTATTTTTCCATTAAAAGAGATGTGTCAGTGACTTTGTTATGGAGTTGTGGCCCAGAATTTGCAGTGGCAAATAACAGCGAACGAATAGCGTTCGACGTTATTAGCCCTTTGAAACTGACCACAACTTCAGGATTTAGCGCAAGCACATCCAAACACAGAAGTCATGAAGTTGCGGTTAGTCATTCACTGCTCTGACACTGGCTGCGCTGTGGACTCCCCCATCCCCACCATCCTGCCCAGCCCCCACCCCGCCCGCACCCCCCCCCCCCCCCCACCCCACCCCACCCGCCCCTCTCCACCCTCCACATAGCCGGCAATCAGTGTAAGCAGGGAACTCAGTGAAATTGACAAAAACTCGAGCTTTCCCACGGTAATATCGCTGTTAAATACCTCATTAAAAGGTAGACCTTGTTGGATTAGGTGTAATTGGGATTTTAACAGCATATTGACTGCTAAACAAAGGTTATGGACCCAAAAAAACTAATTTTAATTTCGTGGAGCGTCAAATTTCTCCAAATTACAATTTTTAAGAAACTTTTAAAAACAAGTTATATTTTTTAAAAGTTTGTTCATATTTATTTCAGGTTTACTTTTTCCCCATGTGAGAGCCCCAATCTTTGTTTTGCTCCCTATAACGTTGTTAAAAAGTCAGAATAAAAGGAGCTTCTTCACTTCCTGGTTCCTTGTCTGTGAGAATTCTGCATTGTGATTGGCTGCTTCGACAGCTTGTTGGCGCCACAGCAGCTTTCTACTGCACTGCACTGATCTCAACTGCATGCCGAAAAAGCCAAACTTCTCGCCACAGTGATCACGAGATCTTTGTGGGCAGCTTTCTTCGGGGGTCAGCGGCGAACGCCTTTGCTTCACCGCTGACCGCAAATTGCGGGCTTTTCTTTCAGAACAACAATAACTGCGGCTTCTAATCCTCCGCAATGCCTTCTCTCACTCTGCCAGGCTAAACACATTCAGCTGAATAAACTGCCTTATTTAGTTATGGTGGGCATGTTCTATCATTGAGTCACATGTTCATACTTGTGTCACTTAGTAGACCACTTGAGAAAAACAAATTTCACATAAATAACTGCACATATGGTTTATCCTTCCATCATGTAGATGAATTAGACTCATGTATAACATGAAACAATTAGACTGTTACATAAAGTAAACTTTACCACTTGAATCAATTATTTTCACAAGAAATTGCAGAACATCAGGCTATAATTAAGTATAATTTTCTAAATTGTACTTAAAAACTTGCATAACATCTCCCAATTCCTACCAGACTGTTCCATAACAACTCGGAAAAGTAACTAAAGTGAATAATTTATAAGACTTTTGTGAAATGTTATATAGATAAATTGTAAAAACAGGAAGCCCGACCCCAACCCGCTGCGAAAGTGCCTACTTCTGGTTTAACCGAGGTGAGTAACCTGCTTTCGAGAGGTGGGTACAGAATGATAATGGCCCGTAATTTCTTCGGGCCAGCAGAGGCACTCGCTGCTGGTCCCGAAGAAAGCTGCCAATAGAGATCTCACAATCTCTGTGGCGAGAAGTTTGCCTTTTTCGGCATTCAATTGTTTGCAGCACTGTGAATAGGGGATTCCTATGGCAATGCTGCAGTGACGTCAGCAAGCTGTCTCAGTAGCCAATCACATTGAAGAATTCTCACAGACAGGAAACCAGGAAATGAGAAGTTGGTTTTTATCCGGATTTTTAAAAATGTTACAGAGAGTGAAATAAAGATTGGGACTCTCACATGGGGATAAGGTAGAAGCTGAAATATCATGAACAAACTTGAGAAAAACATTTTTTTCAAGTTTTAAAAAATTGTAATTTTTTTTATCATAACGGAAAAATTTGACACTTCACAAATATAAAAATTAGCTTTTCAGGACCTGAAGGTTTGTTTACCAGTCAATACGCTGTTAAAACCCCAGTTACACCTACTCCAACGAGGCTTAATATTTAACGGGGTTTTTAACGGTGATATTACTATGGAAAAGCCCAAGTTTTCATCAGTTTCACTGATTTCACTGATTACACTGATTGTCGGCTATGGTGGGGGTGGGGGGGGAGGATGTGGGGGTGGGTCCAAAGCACAGCCAGTGTCGGAGCAGTGAATGACTGACCGCAACTTCAGGGTTTCCGCATTTAGATATGGATGTGCTAAATCTTGAATTTGCAGTCAGTTTCAGAGGGGTAATGATGACGAACGTTGGTGGTTCACCATTATTACCCACCGCAAATTCCAGGCCATCATTTAAGTGAGGCTGCATTCCTCATATTTTAGCAGCCATTTGATTTAACGGCCGAGGGCCAGGTTTCCCAGGGCTCGGGAATCCCGGCAGCTAAACGGAGAAGAGAACTGCTGGATCCAGCCAGTAAGTGCTTTCCAGCATTGTTTGTGAGCATTGAGTAGTAGGAGTGCTCCCCACAATGGTCCCCCCAAGCTAACCTGCCTCAATCTACCTCCCTCCTCACAATCTCCAGATCACACCCCCCGCCCCGCCCCCAGCGATCTCTCCCTCCCTCCTCTCCATGCCTTGGCTATGGTCTTGTATAGCAGGTTTTCTCACCCAACAGCAACAGGCCTCTCAGCAGCTACCTGGAAACTGAGTACAAAAAGCCGAATGAGGTCATGCCATTAAACTCGGCAGGTCCTCTAATTTACCCGTTTTTCCGGTTAGACAGTCGCCTCTACTCCTTCCCCGCCTCCCCGTAAATATCGGGGCCACGATGTCTCTTGGACTTCTATAAAAACTGTTGCAGAATGCAGACCATAAGAGACCATTTTTGTTGACCAATTTGAGTGAGTGGGCAAATATGTGGCAGATGCAGTATAACGTGGATAAATGTGAAGTTATCCACTTCAGCAGTAAAAACAGAAAGGCAGAGTATTATTTAAATGGTGCTAGATTGGGAAATGCTGATGTACAAAGGGACCTGGGTGTCCTTGTACACCAAACACTGAAAGCAAACATACAGGTGCAGCAAGCAGTTAGGAAGGCAAATGGTATGTTGGCCTTCATTGCAAGAGGATTTGAGTACAGGAGCAAGGATGTCTTACTACAGTTATACAGGGCCTTGGTGAGACCACACCTGGAGTACTGTGTGCAGTTTTGGTCTCCTTACCTAAGAAAGGATATAGTTGCCATAGAGGGAGTGCAGCGAAGGTTAACCAGACTGATTCCTGGAATGGCAGGACTGTTGTATGAGGAGAGATTGGGTCGACTAGGCCTGTATTCACTAGAGTTTAGAAGAATGAGAGGGGATTTCATTGAAACGTATAAAATTCTGGCAGGGCTAGACAGACTGGATGCAGGGAGAATGTTCCCCCTGGCTGGGGAGTCTAGAACGAGGGGTCACAGTCTCAGGATACGGGGTAGGACATTTAGGACTGAGATGAGGAGAAATTTCTTCACTCAGAGGGTGGTGAACCTGTGGAATTCTCTACCACAGAAGGCTGTGGAGGCCAAGTCACTGAATATATTTAAGAAGGAGACAGATAGATTTCTAGACACAAAAGGCATCAAGGGGTATGGGGAGAGAGCGAGAATATGGTATTGAGATAGAGGATCCGCCATGATCATATTGAATGGCGGAGCAGGCTTGAAGGGCCGAATGGCCTACTCCTGCTCCTATTTTTCTATGTTTCTATGTTTTTTCCCCACTACTATGTCCATCTTATTAGCATCCTACTAGTCTATTAGTTCATCTTAATACAAAACAGTCCTAACTGTACTAAGAAAATGATTCCTGAAATATTGCAGATATTTTAAAACTCAATTTAGATATAAATTCTCACAAAATATATCCAGGAGACCCATCTTTTATCTCAGTGACTCTGGAAATCAAAACATTTAGTAGATTAATGAATAAAAACATTAGTTTTCATGAATAAAAGTAAGAAAAACAGGGGGGGGCGCGGTCAAGAGACAAATGAGAAGCTGTTATCTTAATTGCAAGAATCATATCACTCTCCTCATTGCATAAGGTTAAAAATCCAATTTTCCCACATCATTTCCAATGTAACCATAACCCCTTTTAATTGAGTGCATTCATATGCATAAGCCACTTATTTACATAAAATATGTGCTCTGGGTTGAGTCCCAAATGTTTATTTGAATACTTCATCAGTTTGATCTGATCTGAATGAGGCCAATCAAAAATCTCCAATGATCTTCCTAACAGTGTAACAAACTGAACCTTTCTACCCATGAAATAAAAACGCCAGTAATAAGATAAATTGAGAACTAAAGTCCTTAATCGCTTTAACATTTTGAACTCTTCTTTTTGCTTTTGCCTTTTCGAACTTGCTAACCAAATTTACAATTGTAACTGTTTGTACTACTGTAAAATTAGCTGATTTATTTCAACAGAACTAACTTAATTTAACTAACCTAATAACATCGCCTTGGGTATTGGCATTGTGCAATTAAACAATAAGGAAAATGCTTTCAGCATCCTTATTAATTACAAGACTGCTAGGAATGAAAAAAACTATGCACCTTATTTCAAATGTATAGATCCAGACTGTATGCCTGTGCCTTATCTCTAGCTTGTTGCAGAGCCAAGATTCTATCCCTCTATTTTCTGCTGATTAAGGGGCACCACCATTTATTTTCTGAATAATTCAACAGAATATAGATTCACAGTACATGGTAGCAATTTATTACACAGATCTATCAGAGTGCACCTAGAGATCTACACAAGAATATCCTATTACAATTTGGATCATTATATTCATATACATTTTCCACCTTATCCTTTCTTCCAGCAAGAGTCTCTCGTTGCAGTTTAATGATCTAAGCTGTGTCAGCACCTGTCTTGCCTTTCTTTGAACTTTGACTGCAGTCCAAACTGTTTTATAGTTATAATTAACAAAAACAGGAATCAGTATAAATGTTTTTTTACCAACTCAGGTGGGCGTAAAAGATCCCATGTCACTATTTGAAGAAGAACTCGGGAATTCTGGTCATCATTTATCCCTCAATTGACACCACTGAACAACAAATTAACAGGTCATTTATCTCAAACTGTTTGTGGGACTTTGGTGTCTGTAAATTGGCAGCAGTGTTTACTTACATTAAAATATTAACTATACTATACTTCAAAAGTATTTATTTGGCTGTTAAATGTTTTGGGACATCCTGAGGATATGAAAAACACTATAAAAATACAAGTTCTTTCTTTCCTGGTTTAGAGATAGCATAGCAACAATAAAACAGCAGAGATATCTTTAACAAAGATATCTTTGTCTCCTGAAAATCATTCCACTAGTTGTTGAGGGTAAAAAAAGATATTTACATCGGCATTGGGCACATCTCTATGATACTATACAGGGTGGACTCTTCCATACAATATGCTTTCCCATCCAGTTTACTGGCCTTTGAATTCTGCTGAATCTAGGAGCAAGAGATGGGTTTCCTCTGCTACCTGGCAAAAAATGGCTGACCAATACACACTCCTAAGACCATCATTAGGCAAATATGAGCCTTGTTGAATAGTGAAGTTACCAACTGTGACAAATAAGGTTAAGCTGTTTGAGAATTTCCATCCTTCCACCATTCTTCCAATCTGAGTTGGGTTTCAGCTCTTGTTATCTACGTCTCCACACTGACATTCTGCTTGTATTCATCATCACTCCCATCTGAGAAAATCAATTTTTTGCATCTCTAACCTTGCTTAAGGCTTGTGGTGCTCTTATCCTCTTGTCTTGGGCTCATTGACCATTTTGAAGGTTTCATTAGCTACCACACTGAAAGTTTACCCCTACCTTACCTTCAGCACAGATTCACACTTCATTATTTAATAGCAATTATCTTTTGCATCAATATCTGCTCCTTAAATACTGGGCTGGGGTCTTCCACTTCTACCCTTGAAGTGAATGAGAAGAAAACTGTGAGAGGACGAGCACAGAAGCAGAATATCACAGCATGGTTACAAACAAAGTATCACTTATGGTTACCTGGAGAATAAAACTTTCATTTAGATCAACCTTAGAGAGAGAATCGGTCACTGAAATAATCTAGGGGACAAGCTGCTCACAGAGGGAAGAGGGGGAAGCAGAAGAGGGGGAAGTAGAAGGAAGGAGGAAGTGGAAGGAAGGAGGCAACCCAGACAGCCCCTTTCTGGCCAGGATATCCAGGGTTGAATCATCTGCCTGCGGAACCAGTGAAAACAACCCCAATTCCTCTTTCAACATTTGTCCCACACCTTACCTTCCCTCTGTTACTGACCATTTACAGTATTCTCTTGGCCACAATGCTGAAATGATGCTGAGGTGAGGCTAGGAATGGGAGGTGTGCCTCGTGCTTGGTACAGATTGTTGGTAGGTGAGTGATTGGGCGGGGGGGAGGGGGTGGTGGAATCGTGCATTGAGCAGTGTGTGAGGCTAGTCATGCAGTTGGTAGGAGATGGCTTTTGAAGATGCATTCACTGACCTTGACCACTCATCTGATGTCATGAAACTTCTTTGAGCACTGGAGCCAGGTCCTGGAGGTGACACTGCTGGCAGTGACGGCCTCGGTGATTTGGTCCAACATCCTTTTTTCTGGAGGTCCTCCTGGCCCCCTGTGGGTAGAGGACCTCTCTTTCAGTGTTGAACCCCTGCACAAAACTGGAGTGCTGAGTCCAAGACCCTGGGTGGCATTTCCCTGGCCTGTTGAGCCATGTGTGTTTGTGCTGAAGCACTTTTAGCAAGTTTTATGTGCAGAAGGCAGTTCAGCTTTAAGAGATGCAGACTGCCTAGTTCGAATGATTTTTTTTTTGTTGCAGAAGGCAGCTCACCTTTCAGAGCTGCAGATTGCCCAGTTCTGAGGGATTTGTTTTCAGAAGACAGATCAGCTTTAAGGGCTAGAGACTGCCTTGAAAAGGAACAGGCTAACTTTAAGTAAAGGCAGCCTCGCTCTAGCGACATAAACTTGGGTATCTTGCTGAGTGCACAGACTGGGTTCTGCCAAGAACACTCAGCTCCCGACCTCATTACAGCGTTGGTCTAAACATGGACAAAGGAGCTGGATTCCAGAGGTGAGGTGAGAGTGACTGCCCTTGACACCAAGGCAGCATTTGACCGAGTGTGGCATCAAGGAGCCCTAGAAAAACTGAAGTCAATGGGAATCGGGGGGAAAACTCTCCACTGGCTGGAGTCATACCTAGCACAAAGGAAGATGGTTGTGGTGGTTGGGGGTCAATCATCACAGCCCCAGGACTTGCCTGGATAAGTGCAGCTCCAACAACACTGAAGAAGCTCGACACCGTTCAGGACAAGGCAGCCCACTTGATTGGCACCCCATCCACCACCTTAAACATTCACTCCCTCCATCACAGGCATACCGTGGCTGCATTGTGTACCATCTACAAGATGCACTGCAGCAACTCACCAAGGCTTCTTCGGCAGCACCTCCCAAACCCGCAACCTCTTCCACCTAGAAGGACAAGGGCAGCAGGCGCATGGGAACAGCACCACCTCCAAGTTCCCCTCCAAGTCACACACCATCCTGACTTGGAAGTATATCGCCGTTCTTTCATCGTCGCTGGGTCAAAATCCTGGAACTCCCTCCCTAAAAGCACTGTGGGAGTACCTTCATCACACGGACTGCAGCGGTTCAAGGAGGCGGCTCACCACCACCTTCTCAAGGGCGATTAGGGATGGGCAATAAATGCTGGCCTTGCCAGCGATGCCCACATCCCATGAACGAATATTTAAAAAAAGACTGTCAGCAGCACATTAGTCGTTAGACTGTGCGGTCCTATCATGTAAAGTAGCATGCAGCACCAAATTGACATGCTCCCTGCACCTTCTGAATGGGCGCGAGCATATCTCTCATCGCCTTTCCCCCTGCCCATTTTCGGGCCTTATCGAATTTCACTCCCAGTGTTTCTTAAAGTAGAACATCAACGGCTGTTTGGGAGAGGGAATGTCCATGATACAATAATCTGGATAGGGTGAGCATGATGGGACATGGATTTTCCTCACTGGACTTTATGTTCTAAAGTATAAAGAGTGGGGTGAGCACCACACTGAAGAAAGTGTGGATTGAAGACTGAAGGGAAACAGTTGGTAGGTCACCCACAAGGGTGAGGATCTAGGCAAGGATTACCTTCTGTTATATATTTTAATACTCATAATAGTTACTTGTTCAGAAACAAAGATTGTTCTTGTTTCTATAGTTAAATTAAAAACTCGTACTGAATAATTGATTTGTCTCTATTTTAAATTATTACAACTCACAAATTGGCTTGTATTATAATATAAATAGATGGCAAGAAAACTTTATGTAACAGTGACTGCTACATAACAAATTCTAGAAATCCATGCCATTAAGACATGATAAAATCTCCATGTAATACAATCAAATAGTCATAAATGCAAAAAGGATTGTCAATTGAACAAAGGTCATTTAAGTATAATTATGAATGTTCTGCAAGATCAACTGGCTATGTATAATTAATGTTCTTCAAAAACAAATGTAAGCGTCTGCTCCATCATTCTCTAACTCAATTTCCAACTCACTAAATCAATTTGAGCTCCATAGCACACTAACTAAAGTCCTAGCACCTCACAACAATAAATGACATTGGCACAGGACATCGGTGCTCATTAAACTAGGCCTCTAGAAAGGACATTTTCTTGACCCTTTTATTTTTTTCTTTAAGTACTAAATCACTTTCTGATATGAAACGCAACAAATACTTTGTCTTTCTAAAGAAGTAATCCTTCTTGTCTCTGAACAAGGTTTTTCATCCAATTTTCCTTTGGAACATTGCCAAAAAGTGATGCACAATAATTAATAAAGTTTAATTATTTAATAATCAAAGTTTATTTCGGTGTAGAAATTAAATAAACATTACATCTCAGATGTGACAGAAACAAATGATCTGTTGCCTCTCAGTGGCTATGACATTGTCGATTTATTGTAAAATTAATTGTGGACACATCACCTTCACTGGTTTCTCCTCCTCTGCCTGCACACAACATCTGGTGGTCTCCTCCTCTTCATCATTTAAATGGTATTTCTCAGTGACATCATCCAGAAGGATGGGGACAACACTCAGTTCTATGTCTCCACCTCCTCCATTGGTCCCGTGTTGTTGCCTTTCTCTCCAACTGCCTGAATGAGCCATAATGTTCTCCAGCTTAATGGTGGCAAAATAGAAGCCATCCTTTTACACTCCCATTAACAGCTACACACCTCCAGGCTTGACTCCGTCAACCTCTGTGCTAATCCTAGAGATGCAAATCCTTGGCATACTATTTAAGTCTGAGCTTAGCCTCTTCCTCTACACTGATCCACCACCAAGACTGCAATCTGCAAAAACATCACTTGCCTCTTCCCCTACCTCTCCCCCTTTTCCAGAAAAAGTCTAATCTATTCCTTTGTTATCTGAAACCGTTATTTGCCTATGTCTCTACTTCCACCCTCCATAAGCTACAAGATATCCAGAATGCTAAAGGCCCGGTTCTCAACTGCACTAAGATCTACATCCCCATCATCCTTGGCCATGCCAAACTCCAGTGGCTTCAGAGAATCAACTTTTATATTCTCATTCACACCTTCAAATCCCTCTACGCTTCTGTATCTCCCTGATCTCCCCCAGCTTTATCTCAGAGTACTCACCTTCCACTCTCCCAATACCAGTCTATTTCCCATTTCCTGCTCACTCTGCTTCATAGAAACATAGAAACATAGAAAAATAGGAGCAGGAGTAGGCCATTCGGCCCTTCGAGCCTGCTCCGCCATTCAATGTGATCATGGCGGATCCTCCATCTCAATACCATATTCCCGCTCTCTCCCCATACCCCTTGATGACTTTTGGGTCTAGAAATCTATCTATCTCCTTCTTAAACATATTCAGTGACTTGGTCTCCACAGCCTTCTGTGATAGAGAATTCCACAGGTTCGCCACCCTCTAAGTGAAGAAATTTCTCCTCATCTCAGTCCTAAATGTCCTACCCCGTATCCTGAGACTGTGACCCCTCGTTCTAGACCCCCCAGCCAGGGGAAACATCCTCCCTGCATCCAGTCTGTCTAGCCCTGTCAGAATTTTATACGTTTCAATGAGATCCCCTCTCATTCTTCTAAACTCTAGTGAATACAGGCCTAGTCGACCCAATCTCTCCTCATATGATAGTCCTGCCATCCCAGGAATCAGTCTGGTAAACCTTCACTGCACTCCCTCTATGGCAACTATATCCTTTCTTAGGTAAGGAGACCAAAACTGCACACAGTACTCCAGGTGTGGTCTCACCAAGGCCCTGTATAACTGTAGTAAGACATCCTTGCTCATGTACTCAAATCCTCTTGCAATGAAGGCCAACATATCATTTGCCTTCCTAACTGCTTGCTGCACCTGCATATTTGCTTTCACCCAGGTCCCTTTGTACATCAGCATTTCCCAATCTATCACCATTCAAATAATACTCTGCCTTTCTATTTTTCCTACTGAAGTGGATAACTTCACATTTATCCACATTATACTGCATCTGCCATGTATTTGCCCACTCATTCAACTTGTCTAAAATCGCCTTGAAGTCTCTTTGCATCCTCCTCACAACTCACAATCCCACCTAGTTTCATGTTGTCAGCAAACTTGGAAATATAACATTTGGTTCCCTCATCCAAATCATTGATATATATTGTGAATAGCTGGGGCCCAAGCACTGATCCCTGCGTTACCCCACTAGTCACCACCTGCCACCCCGAAAAAAAACCATTTATTCCTACTCTCTGTTTCCTGTCTGTTAACCAATTTTCAATCCATGCCAGTATATTACCCCCAATCCCATGTGCTTTAATTTTTCACATGAACCTCTTATGTGGGACTTTATCAAAGGCCTTCTGAAAATCCAAATACACCACATCCACTGGTTCTCCCTTATCTATTCTACCAGTTACATCCTCAAAAAACTCTAGTAGGATTGTCAAACACAAATTCCCTTTCATAAATCCATGCTGACTTTGTCTAATCCTGTTGATACTTTCTAAGTGTCACAGAATCACAGAATCCCCACAGTGCAGATAGAGAGCATTTCGGCCCATTGAGCCTGCACCGACACATATCCCACCCTATCCCCGTAACCCCACGTATTTAATCCCCCCTAACACTAAGGGTCAATTTATCATAGCCAAATCAACCTAACCCGCACATCTTTGGACTGTGGGAGGAAACCGGAGCACCCGGAGGAAACCCACGCAGACACGGGGAGAATGTGCAAACTCCACACAGACAGTCACCCTAGGCCGGATTCGAACCCGAGTCCCTGGCGCTGTGAGGCAACAGTGCTAACCACTAAGCCACATCCTTTATAATAGACTCTAGCATTTTCCCTACTACTGATGTTAGTCACCATCAGTGACTGTTCCTTCACCCAGTATGACCCTTTCCCTGTAACTCCTTTCCTCATCAGCTGTGTCTGTCATCTCCCTCACCGGCTTAAAAAAATCTTCTGAAAGATCCTTCTCATTGGCCATGCTTTGTTCCAACTAACCCTTCTTTTCCCTGTCTCCCTCCTGCTTGGTGACCATTTTGTTGTCCACCTCCTTGTGGACACATTTGTGTGTCAGCCGCGGCTCAGTGGGAAGCACTCTCGCCTCTGAGTCAGAAGGTTGTGTGTTTAAGTCCCACTCCAGAGACTTGAGCACAAAAGTCTAGGCTGATACTCCAGTGCAGTACTGAGGGAGTGCTGCACTGTTGGAGGTGCCGTCTTTCAGATGAGACGTTAAACCAAGGCTCCGTCTGCTCTCTCAGTTGGACGTAAAAGATCCCATGGCATTATTTTGACAAAGAGCAGGGGAGTTATCCCCGGTGTCCTGGCCAATATTTATCCCTCAATCAACATCACTAAAAAAAACAGATTATCTGATCATTATCACATTGCTGTTTGTGGGAACTTGCTGTGGACAAATTGGCTGCTGCGTTTCCTACATTACAACAGTGACTGCACTTCAAAAGTACTTCATCGGCTGTAAAGTGCTTTGGGACGTCCGGTGGCTGTGAAAGACGCTATATAAATGCAAGTCTTTCTTTTCTTTTTATTTCACAGTGCACGAGGAGTGGTATAAAAATATAAGTTGCTGTTGTAAAACCGATCTACCTAAATGCTCCAGTTATGTACAAATTTTCATTTATATCTGTTTCAGATTAGGGTTTGTGCATTGCTCTGTCTCACCATGTTGCTTGGCACAGTAATGTGTTTTTTTATTAATGACTTTATTAGTACCAATGCATCTGCTTGACTGCTATACAGTCCTTACTCATAAAAAGTGTCTATCTGTTTTTGATGAAAAGTAAGAATTCATATCAGAACCATTTGTCACTGAACCCTACTCTAGGGGGAACTTTTGGCCTTTTCCATGTTATTAATGGCACCCAAACAAAATTGACAGGAGGGCCTTTAAAGAGGATCATCAACACAATGGATAGAAAACGAAACTAGAAGAGCTGCACATTAATTTTATTACATGTCATAATATGCAAGCAATATAACGAAGTTTATACAATTCAAGCTGTTTTCTGACACAACAAATATATCGCATGAATGACAACAACACAGTTTGCAAACAATGGGAAAAAGCCTTCCTAAGATCTTCTCAGCAACAGCAATGCTCCTTTAAATTTTCATGTTTAGCAGATTCTGTCAGAAGTGTGACACACTGAAATGGGCAAAAAAGAGGGATGGGTTGCATAGTGCATAGCAAACTGTCCTCTCACCTTAGAGTTCAAATCAGGCCAGACTGATGAGATCAAATTCTTCACTAACTATAAAGTTCCCATGTGAAATGAGTTTGTGCAGTTTTAACCCAAATCTTCTGGTCTACGTTCACTACACAAAACTGATCATGGTTTGGCAGAAGTTGGCAATCAATTAGCAGCCTCATTCAGAGGATGACTGGTATAGAGAACAGGAGCTTCACTCTGACGTGGTAGGACTGTTCTCCTTGGACTCATTGTGCTGTTGCACTGTTACAGCAGAGTACAGCATGATTCACTTTGCATCCTGGGAGTGCTTGATACTGACATTAGCTATCCAAAGTTGTAATTTCCCAGTGTTGACCTCTTTCACCATGATAAGTATAAATATCCTTTTCCCTTATCGCCCCACCCCCAAACAAAGTGAAGAAATTTAAAAAATGAGCAAGTAGATAGAGTTCGACACACATATGGATAGTCTTGTTCTTGGAATCATAGATATAAGAAATTGTAACATATGTGGGTAGAACAAATGATGGACAGAGACATGATGAGTTGCTAGTCCATGTGCTTTACTAGGCCGGAGCGAACTGAGCATGTTCATACTAAACCATGTGACAAAATATGAGATAATACATTGAGGGTGTCCTTGAAGCGTTTCCTCTGCTCACCTGGGGCTCTCTTGCCGTGTCGGAGCTCCGAGTAGAGCGCTTGTTTTGGAAGTCTCGTATCAGGCATGCAGATGACGTGACCCATCCATCGGAGCTGATCGAGCGTGGTCAAAGCTTCGATGCTGGGGATGTTGGCCTGAGCGAGAACACTGACGTTGGTGCGCTTATCCTGCCAATTTGCAGGATCTTTCGGAGGCAGCATTGGTGGTACCTCTCCAGTGCGTTGAGGTGTCTGCTGTACATGGTCCATGTCTCTGAGGCATACAGCAGGGCGGGTATCACTGCTGCTCTGTAGACCATGAGCTTGGTGCCGGGATTGAGGTCCTGGTCTTCAAAGACTCTCTTCCTCAGGCGACCGAAGGCTGCACTGGCATTCTGAAGGCAGTGTTGGACTTCGTCATTGACGTCTGCCCTTATTGACAGTAGGCTCCCGAGGTATGGAAAGTGGTTCACGTTGTCCAAGGCCTTGTCGTGGATTTTGATAATTGGGGGGCAGTACTGTGTGGCGGGGGCAGGTTGGTAGAGGACCTTTGTCTTACGGATGTTTCATGTAAGGCCCATGCTCTCGTACACTTCGGTGAAGGTGTTGACGATGGTTTGGAGTTTGACCTCCAAGTGTGCGCAGTTGCAAGCGTCGTCTGCATACTGTAATTTGACGACAGAGGATGGGACAACCTTGGATCTAGACTGGAGGCGAAGAAGGTTGAACAGTTTCCCGTTTGTTCCGTAAATTAGCTCCACTCCAGCGGGGAGCTTACTGAGGGTAAGATGGAGCATTGCAGCAAGGAAGATCGAGAAGAGCGTTGGTGCGATGACACAGCCTTGCTTGACCCCGGTCCATACATGAATTGGGTCTGTGGTGGAACCATTGGTCAGGATCATGGCTTGCATGTTGTCATGATCAGGCGGAGGATGGTGACAAACTTTTGAGGGCAGCCGAATTTGAGGAGGACACTCCATAATCCCTCATGGTTGACAGTGTCGAGGGCCTTTGTGAGGTCAAAGAAGGCCATGTACAGTGGTTGGTGCTGTTCCCTGCATTTCTCTTGTAATTGATGCGCGGTGAAGATCATGTCCATTGTGCCCCTTAGTGGGCGGAATCCACATTGCGACTCTGGGAGGAGCTCTTCAGCCACTGAGAGAAGGCGATTGAGGAGGATTCTTGCGATGACTTTCCTTGTGGCAGATAACAGGGAAACTCCTCTGTAATTACCGCAATCGGACTTGTCACCTTTCTTGAAGATGGTCACAATTACGGCACCTCTGAGGTCCCCTGGCATGCTCTGCTCCTTCCAGATAAGAGAAATTAGTTCATGAATTCGCACCAGTATTGCTTCTCCGCCATGCTTTAGAGCCTCAGCAGGAATTCCATCTGCTCCTGAGGCCTTGTTGTTCTTCAGTTGTCGGATGGCCTTTTCAACCTCATGCCGGGCTGGGGTTGTGCTGAGGTGGTGGTGGGTAGCATGCTGCAGGATGGAATTGAGGACACTCGTGTCGAAGACAGAGTCTCAGTTCAGGAGATCTTCGAAGTGCTCCTTCCAGCGGGCACTGACTGCCTCCCTGTCCTTGATGAGTACCTTTCTGTTCTTGGCCCGCAGTGGGGTAGGACCTTGGGTGCTTGGGCCATAGGTGGTCTTGACTGCGCTAAAGAATCCACGCACGTCGTGGTTGTCGGCTAGCTGCTGGATCTCCTGCGCTTTCTCCACCCACCACCTGTTCTTTAGGTCGCGAGTTTTTTGTTGGACCTCGGCCTTCAGGCGTCTGTAGAGCTGCTTTCTTGCTCTCGAGTTGTGTTGCTGTTTCCAGATCAGGAATGCCTTGCGCTTGCGGCTTATTAGCTCCTGGATCTTCTGGTCATTCTCGTCGAACCAGTCTTGGTGTTTCCTGATCAAGTGACCGAGCGTCTCTTCACAGGTGCTGATTATGGAGGCCTTGATTGCAGACCAGGCGCTGTGGGCACTCTGTCTCTGAATCACTGGGAGTCGTCAGGTTGGTTGTGAGGCGCAGGCTGAATAGGGCTTTCTTAGCAGGGTCTTTGAGTGCTCCAGCGTTGATTTTCCTGCGGCATTGTTTCTGTTTCCGCCGCTGTTTTGGGGCTACATTGATGGAGATGACAGAGTGGATTAGGCGGTGGTCTGTCCAGCAGTCGTCAGCTCCTGTCATGGTGCGGGTGATGCGGACATCCTTGCGGTCGTTGAGCAAAAGTTTTGTACGGAAATCTTTCTCACAACTGCTAGTGTTGCTGCTAATGGCATAGAAACTGTAGATGCCTAGTTCTTCAACATCAGGTGTGTTCACTTCAATATTATGAATTCCTCCCTTTTGTTGTCGCTGCTTTGCATTGCCACTAGAATGGTTCTTACTTCCTGTTTTAGATCTAGCTCTGCAAGCCGTTGAAATATGGCTTTGCTTCTGGCAGTGAAAACACTTCTCATTTCTGTATTGGCAGGACTGTGGTGAGTGATTTCCATTGCAGCAATAACAATTCACTGAACTGCTCCCTCTGACATGCTTTTGACTTGGTCTCACAGCTTTTGGTTCTCAGCTGCACTAGTCACTTGAGTTGGATGGTGCTCCCTAGCATTCTTAGATACCATCTCCAGAGATAGGGCAAGTTTGCATGCTATGTCAAACGTTAGGTTCGGAGTGTTCAGTAATTTGGACTGTGTGCGCTCATCCACCAGTCCACACACAAACTTATCTCGCAACGTACGATCTAAAAATGTGCCAAAGTTACATTGCAAAGACAGGTTCTTAAGAGCTACAATGTACTCACTGATGGTTTCACCTTATTTTTGCTTTCTGATGCCAAATTTATAGCTCTCTGCTATTTCTAACGGCTTTGGGTCTAAATGGTCCTCAAATTTCTTGGCATTGTCTTCAAACTACGCATCCTTCGCTTTCCCTGGCCCGAGTAGGTTTGTCAATGTTCCATAGACATCTGGCCCGATCTCCGTTAGGAAAATTACTTTTTTCCATTCACTAATTATTTATTTTCAGTTTGAGCATTCTCATCTGCACCTTCAGTCTCAATAATGTTGTTGGCCTTAAAAATTATCTCCATCCGCTCAATGTAAGGACTGAATGATTCGCGAGCTCGGTCATACATGCCGAGGTTTCCGATGATTCCCATAGGTGCGGTCATGATTGTCCCGATCCCGTTGAACAGTGACTCAGCACGCTACCTGTGTACCTGTGAGAATCAATGCCGCTGTTGCTGTGTATACATACACACGAAGGCAAAGCACAGACAATTCTGCATCAGCATTAACAGTAAAACATCGCAAAAATTCAGTTTAGGTGTCACAAATTCACTTTAAACTTATTCACTCGAAAGTTGAACACTGTGTCCTTCCATGATCCCTAAAAATGGCTTTGGGATCCCATTTTCATCACCAAAATGTAATATATGTGGGTAGAACAAATGAAGGACAGAGACATGATGAGTTGCTAGTCCACGTGCTTGCTTCACTAGGCCAGAGCGAACTGAGCATGCTCATACTAAACCATGTGACAAACCATGTGATAATACATTACAGAAATCATAAAATGAAACCTCTTTATCTGATTTCTATAATGCAAACCCTTATGCCAGTCCTATCCAATATTTTGTTGCCAAAATGTAACCTATTATCTGTTCCATTATTTGAGACTAAGCACACGTCTATGCAATTGTCTTGCCCTTGAAAATCGGAAAATTGGACTGACAGTACAACATGGAACTCGCTATGGAGTGGTTGAGGCGAATAGCATAGATGCATTTAAGAGGAAGCTAGTTAAGTACATGAGGGAGAAAGGAATAAAAGGATATGTTGATAGGGTTAGATGAAGAAGGGTTGGAGGATGCTCGTGTCGAGTATAAACACCGGAATAGAGTTGTTGGAGCGAATGGCTTGTTTCTGTGGTGTAAATTCTATGTAACTCTATCTAAGTTTGCAGATGTCCTAGTATTACACGGCCTTCTCTCTGTGGTTCTGCTTTTTTTGTGGAATTTCAGTCAAGCTTTCTAATGAGTAGCGCCAGGCTGTGTTTGGCCACAGTTTCTGTCAGTCTTTCTGCCATCAGTAAGTTAATTATGCAGCTGCTTACAGCACGTTTTCTTTCAGTGGGAAGGAGCTGACAGGAGTAATATATATTCCAGTTATAAGAGGAAGTAGTTGTGAGAAGCCACCAGAGTGAAAGGACAGCAGCATAAATAGAAGGAGTTTGGCCTCAACTGGAGTGAGTGGGAGAACACTAAATTATATTTATTGACTTGCTCGCTGTTAAAGTACTGGTAACTGCTTAACAGATGGTTGTTTTTGCAAGTACTGCCTGGCTGGTTTGACTGCCAAGCAAGCTAACAATTAAGTGTGGAAGTACTGGTGGTTAGATTGATTTTGATTGGCTCTTCTGAAAGTGGTACTCATGTTTGAATTGATTGTTTGGGCTGTTTCACGCTGGTAGATTGTACAAGTGAGAGGCAGCAGATTGTATAGAATTTGGCCTGAACTGCAGTTGGCTTGAAGCCACTTTCAGCTATTTTAGTCTCTCAATCCTTTCATTATGGCAAGATGGTGGAAACCAATGTTGTGCAGAGCTTGCCTGATGGGAGAGTTTTAGGAAGCGAGTGTGCTCGCCCACCACAGCCAACCTCACTTGACCCCAAAGTTACTCAGCTCAAGGAAAAGTTTAGAGACACTTTTAACAGCATTGCATGGAGGACCTCTAACTATTTCCCAGCTCAGTATGTTTGTGTTTGAACATAGAAACATAGAAGATAGGAGCAGGAGTAGGCCATTCGGCCCCTCGAGCCTGCTCTGCCATTTAATGAGATCATGGCTGATCATCCAAATTCAGTGCCCTGTCCCTGCTTTCTCCCCATATCCCTTGATCCCTTTAGCCTTAAGAAATATATCTAACTCCTTCTTGAATATATTTAATGAATTGGCCTTAACTGCCTTCTGTGGTAGAGAATTCCACAGGTTCACCACTCTCTGGGTGAAGAAATTCCTCCTCATCTCAGTCCTAAATGGCTTACCCCTTATCCTTAGACTGTGACCCCTGGTCCTGGACTCCCCCGCCATCGGGAACATCCTTACTGCATCTAGTCTGTCTAGTCCTGTTAGAATTTTATAAGTTTCAATGAGATCCCCTCTCATTCTTCTAAACTCTAGCGAATACAAGTCCAATCGTCCCAATCTCTCTTCATACGTCATTCCTGCCATCCCAGGTATCAGTCTGGTGAATCTTCGCTGCACTCCCTCCATGGCAAGAACATCCTTCCTCAGATAAGGCGACCAAAACTGCACACAATACTCAAGGTGTGCTCTCACCAAGGCCCTGTACAACTGCAGCAAGACATCCTTGCTCCTGTACTCGAATCCTCTCGCTATGAAGGCCAACATACCATTTGCCTTCTTAACCGCCTGCTGCACCTGCATGCTTACCTTCAACGACTGGTGCACAAGGATTCCCAGGTCTCGTTGCACTTCCGCTTTTCCCAATCTATTGCCGTTCAGATAATAATCTGCCTTCCTGTTTTTGCCACCAAAGTGGATAACCTCGCATTTATCCACATTATACTGTATCTGCCATGCATCTGCCCAATCACCCAACTTGTCCAAATCATACTGGAGTTTCTCTGCATCCTCCTCACAATACACACGCCCACCCAGCTTTATGTTGTCTGCAAACTTGGAGATATTACATCTAGTTCCCTCGTCTAGATCATTAATATACATTGTGAATAACTGGGGTCCTAGCACCAATCCCTGCGGTACCCCACTAGTCACTGCCTGCCACTCGGAAAAAGACTCGTTTATTCCAACTCTTTGCTTCCTGTCTGCAGTGGCAGTCAGACAGGAATACAGACCAGAGGGGGATGGAGGACTTGGGTGGAGGCAGTGCAAGAAATTCCTAGGGGTCTGAAGTTTTTGATAGGTTTTCAGTACTGGATACTTATGATACAGACAAGGAGGGCAACATAGACCCAGCACCATGGAGCAAGTGCTTATCCAGGGGAAGAAGTTGAGAAAAGGCAAAGGGTATTTTTGAGGGATTTTATCATTAGAGATAGCCTTTTCTACAGCTCTAATCAGGAATCCCAAATATCTGTCAGGTGCTAGGATAAGCAACATAACAGATGGTGGAGAAGAATGTGGAAACATAGAAACATAGAATCTAGGAGCAGGAGTAGGCCATTCGGCCCGTCGAGCCTGCTCCACCATTCAATACGATCATGGCTGATCATCCAAATCCAGTACCCTGTCCCCTGCTTTAATCCCCACAGTACACATATCCCACCCTACCCCCGTAACCCCACGTATTTAATTCCCCCTAACATATCCCATCCTATCCCCATAACCCCAGGAAGGGTGAGCTGCCTGAAGTCATGCTTCATAACTGAACCAATGGTAAAGGGAAGAACAGTATTAGAACAGTATTGGGGCTTGTAAAGGGAGTTTGCAGATGTAGGTGTTAGATTAAAAAGCAGTACCTCAAGGGTAACCTCAGGATAATTCCCAGTGCCACACATTAGGACAGTTGGAGAGAATCAGATTAGACACATTGATATGTGGCTTGACATTTGGGGCTGATTATTCTGTCTACCAGGCACAATCCGGATGGAGGCAGGAAGAGGGTACTGCTGGCCTCTTGTTACATCCTCCAACCTGCAGAGGCTGGGTGAAACCTTGAAGACCCACTTTCAATGGATGAGCTCGTTTCTGGGCATCAACCAGAAGGGTTGCAGACTTCTAGGGCATTGGGACAAATCCTGTGGTAGGGCAAATAGAATTGTGGGGGAGTAGATAAAGTGGTAAAACTAAAGGGAGAAGCTAAGTGTAGAGATGTGTAGAGACTAATATAGTAAGCTTAAGGGGACTGTGGGGGTAAATAGTGGCCATAATCTAATTAGATTCACTTTAAAGATTACCACTTAATAACCAGTAAGCCACATGACAGGCAGAGGAATTTTCCTGTTGTCTAATTCTAAAGGAACTCAAAATATAAAGAAGGACTAGCACCACAACCAAGGCACAAGACATTGGTCAGGCTACAGTTGGAGTATTGAATACAGTTCTGAGCACCTCCTTATAGGAAGGTATCAGAGCCATATGAAGGGTACAGAGAAAATTCACAAAACTAATACCAGCAATTAGGTTATAATTATGAAAATTTTATACAAAAAAATGAGCTATTTTCAATTTGAAGAGAGAAGTTTAAAGGATGGAATCTCATTGAGGTTTTCAAAATCATGCAAGGTTTTGAGAGGATAAATAGTGAAGGATTGTTTCCACTGGATCAGTAAGAAGAGGCATGGTGCTGGATTTCCCTGCTTGGCCCTGCCGAGACACAGGCCTACAAAGATAGGTGCCTGGGAGCCAGATTGGAGGGACAGGATTCCAATGCTAACCTGTCTCTCTCCGTTAGGGAACATTGAGGCCATTACTACCACTACCCTGGGCCTACCACTACCTTCCACCAAGCAGTCTTGGGGAGCTGCAGTAGGGGGATGGGGAATCCGGGCCCTATTCTCTGACATCTACACGTGGCTGGTGAAGAAGGGGCGGTTTGCAGCAGTCCTTGGGGGCGAGTGGGGGGAAATCCAGGTTGGGTGGGGAGGTGGGAGTACGTCTCACCGCCCCATCTTCCTGCCGTTTCCATAACGATCACACACTTAGACTCAGAAATATCAAGAGGAACGAAGGGGGAAAATAGAAGAATATTGTTCACAGTATTTAGAACATGGAATGCTTTACCACAAGTAGCTGGTAAGATAGAGAGATTAGATCATCATTAAAGAGGCAATTGGATAAGTACTTGAGCAGGAAAAATATAAAAGGATATGGGAAGTGACAGGGAAATGTAATTAGAGTAGATGGTTCCTTTTGAAGACAAGCTAGCACCACCACAGGTACAATGAACCACACGGTCTCCTCCTGTGCCAAAACTTCTATGCGTCTCTAACTGTGAATTCTCATCTTAAGCTGTAATGGATCAGGATGGGAGCTCAGCAAACTGGAGGGAAAGTCTATTTTAATCTGATAACTGTAAATTGACAAGCAAATATCGGTGGTTTAAAATGTAAGAAATCCAAACTGCTGGAAACAGCGAGTGGTCTGTGAGTGGATAATTCAAGCAAGATAACAAAAATAAGTACTAGTAAATCAGTGGGCCAAAGAGAGGGAAAAGATGCTGTGTCTGCAGTTCCATCAAATAGATTTTTAAATCTTAACTTTTGCGGCCTGGATAAGTCCATGTTTCATGTTTATACAGACTGTGAGAGGTTGCAGCTCTCTTCCATTATTGGAAGAGACTGCTCCTTGATTTCTGCCTGCACTTCAGTCCCACGCTCCTGATCTTTGGCATGGGAGGGGGCGGGGAAGTCAGAGGACCTCCTCGTGGGTCTGCTCTTGGGCCTGACCAAACTGGACATCCACAGGTCACAGGTTGGACGTGGCCCATGGGGTGGTCACTCCAGCTGCCTGCCTCTCTTCTGTGGATTTGCCCACATCCGGGTGGCCCTGGAGAAGAACACGCGGTGTCCGCCGGTCCGCTTGAGGTCTTCCGTGTCAGGTGGGCACCGCAAGGACTGGAGTGTGTAGTCGACACCAAAATAATATGATTTAATTTGATAAGTTTCCTTTGCTTTTTTATGATTTGAGTGGTTATTGTTTGTGCCCTTTTAAAAAGGAGGCACTTTTGTTAGATTAATTTTATTTGATGACACTGGGGTGTCATCCAAATTGGCTAATGAAAAGAGTAAAAGATGCTGTTTCCATGGTAATAGGATATTCATTACATTATTTTAGTGATTAATATCTCAGTGAGTGTATTATGGTCCATGATAAAACAGTATGTAAATTGAATGTAGTAGAGCAGTGAGTGTATCATTTGTGTCAGTGTTATCACAAAGAGGCAGATGCTTCTGTAATAGTTTGCACTGTGAAGTACATACACGTTTGGCTACTTGTCACTAGAAACTGCAGCGACTCCAAAATATTACACCTTACATTTGCCCTTTGCCTAGTTACGAACAAAGAATATGTAAAATTTGATGTCTGCTGTTTAGGAACATCTAACCCCTAATGTTGTTGCTGAGTTTCTTGTTGCTTATAACATACCATAACTTAACAATGTATGCATAAATTTGTAAGCAGATCACTAAGGTGATCTATATTATGGCCAGCTGGTGCCTTAGGGAAATACAAAAAAAAGACATTTTGATTGGGAATGAAACAATATGTAGATCTATCTACCATCTTAGCTGTTTCATTTCCAGAACCCATGGTCTTCAGGAGCACAGATGTCGGTATGAATATATATTTCTATGCATGACAATGAGATCTAAAGTGGCATAGGATCACACAGGAACTATTAGCAAGTGATGTGAAAACAAATATATACAGGCTCGATAATTGACAGCAAATAAAGTGAATGTACCTCCTGTTATGCTTAACCCTTTCCAACCGGAAGATGAAATGACTTCATTTTGCATCTCCTAGGTGCTGTACGGTCCCTTATGAAAAAGACCTCAAAAGCTCATGTGAGTGTGATAAGTAGTAATTTAAATATATTGCAATTGGGGGAGATGACATCTGACGGTAAAGTCAGATGGTGACTCCAAAGCTAATCCATCGTTTTGAATGGCAGTGAAGTCTGACACCACAGATAGCTATGAAGAAAAGCTGGTTCTGTAACAGAGGGGAAACATGAAAGGCAAAGGTAAAGTTCAATGACAGCTGCGGATGAAGAGACGCTCGAAAGCAAATGTGTTATTTTTTTAAAAGCTTAGTTAATATAAAAGTTTTAGATCCTTGGGACACTAGCATCTGAACACAAAATGCACTTGCCTCCATTTCCTCTCTTTGCTGTTTTAGCAGAGACAGTAACCAATTTATTTTAAGCAGGTTGGCAACTTCACTAAATGAGTTGAAGGAGGAAAATTAGATGAGCGTGTGAAGCTGGTATTCCACCGCAAGGTCATGGCAGTTAGCTCTCAATGGTGAGGGCAATAGTAGCAAATAACCGGGCTCTCCAGTGTATAGTTCACATGCATACATGAAATGCGCTTCTACTGTAATCTTCTTTGTAACCAAGCGCCAACCCATTTAAAATAAACAGATTTGTTTACCCTTACATGTTAAGGGTGACCCTGAAATAGACACAATGCATTATTCAAATGAGTAAATCTAATGAACCATCACAAAGCATTATGAAATGGAGGATTCATAGAACTCTGCAGGGAAGCTCTTCTAAAATGAATCCTACAATTAAAAGAAAAGTGGTGCCCACAACTTACCAGGGACATTATTTGCATTTAAACACTTTTTCTAATAATGATATTATTATTACATCGAATGTACAGCACAGAAACAGGCCATTCGGCCCAGCTGGCCCATGCCGGTGTTTATTCTCCACACGAGCCTCCGCCCACCCCTTCTTCATCTCACCCCATCAGCATATCCTTCTATTCCTTTCTCCCTCATGTGTTTATCTAGCTTCCTCTTAAGTGCATCTATGCTATTCAGCTCAACCACTCCATGTGGTAGCGAGGTCCACATTCTCGTTACTCTCTGGGTAAAGAAGTTTCTCCTCAATTCCCTACTGGATTTATTAGTGACTATCTTATATTTATGGCCCCTAGCTCTGCTCTCGCCCGCAAGTGGAAACATTCTCTCTACATCTACCCTATCGAACCCCTTCATAATTTTAAAGACCTCTATCAGGTCACCCCTCAGCCTTCTCTTTTCTAGAGAAAAGAGCCCCAGCCTGTTAAATCTTTCCTGATAGTTATAACCTCTCAGTTCTGGTATCATTCTTGTGAATCTTTTTTGCACCTTCTCCAGTGCCTCTATATCGTTTTTATAATGTGGAGACCAGAACTGTGCACAGTACTCCAAGTGTGGTGTAACCAAGCTTCTATACAAATTTAACATAACTTCTCTACTTTTCAATTCTATCCCTCTAGAAATGAATCCCAGTGGTTTGTTTGCATTTTTATGGCCTTGTTAACCTGCGTCGCTACTTTTAGTGATTTGTGTATCTGTACCCCCAGATCCCTCTGTTCCTCTACCCCATTTAGAGTTTTATTTTCCAAGGAGTATGTGGACTCCTTATTCCTCCTACCAAAATGCACCACCTCACACTTATCTATATTGAAATTCATTTGCCAATTACACGCCCATTCTGCAAGTTTATTAATGTCTTCATCATAATGTCTAGAGTACAACATCAAAGAGGAACAAAGCAGGGGGTGGGGGGTGGTGGCAGCGGTGTCAATCTGGTGGCTCCATCTCCGCATGTCCCCCAAACAAGTGATGAATTGGGGGACATGGGGATAATAAATATTTTGAAACTTTGGAATTCCTCTGTCTTTCATTAAAGGGGAAATCAGTTCAGGAGTACATACCAAGATGAACTATGACTCCATTTTCTTTCAAAAAATAGTTTCTAAATATTTTCACTCACATGACTTCTCCATGCCATGTTGTTTCAGAATATTAACTGCAGAGTGAACTATCTGTACTGACGGAGGATGTGGAGATCTATTTGGTTCTTATTACTGCCAGTTTCAGATGAGACATTAAACTGAGGACCCACTAACCCTCTCAGGTAGATTTTAAAGATCCCATGACACTGTTCGGAGAAGGGCATGCCCTGGCCAATATTTATCCCTCTACTGATATCACTAAAAATGCAGATAATCTGGTCATTATCTCATTGCTGTTTGTGGGACCTTGCTGTGTGCAAATTGGCTGCCACATTTCCTACATTACAGCAGTGACTACACTTTAAAAGTACTTCATTGGTTGTAAAGCACTTCTGGACGTCCTGAGGTTGTGAAAGGCACTGTATAAATGCAAGTCTTCCTTTCTTTTTTTCTTCTATTTACTTACTTATAATTGTACTTATCTCAAAACGAACATTTTCCAATAATGTCAGAAACTTTTAACTACATGAATGAAGATTAATGTCGTAAAACACTTTCTCTGAGCAAACACATCTGCAGGAGATGTCTCCATCTCGAATCTCTCCGGCTCAGAGTCATTGAGCTGGAGTGTGAGTTGGAGACACTCCGACACATAAGGGAGGGGTAGGAATTTCTGGACAATTGTATCCACAATACAGTCACACCCCAGAGGAAAGCACAGGTTCAGGAAAGGGAGGGTGTGACTGTTAGAGAGATGGGTAGTGGGGATTTAGGAAACATTGAGAAGGAGGTCCCTCAGATACTGGTCCTGTCTAACAGGCACGATGTACTCTCTACCTGTGAGGACAAGGAGAAAGACTGAAGAGAGGATAGCCACAATGCAGACCAAGGCACTGTGGCTCAGAAGGCTGTCCAAGCGGGGGAAGAGCAGAATAGAAATGTGGTAGTAATAGGGGACTCGATAATTAGGGGGATAGATAGTGTCCTATGTAGCCCTTTAGCTACGTGTTCATTCTCCTGATCTGTCTGCTGCTCTGCCAATTTGCACATGGCTCGGGCAATAATCCAGAGATTATTACCCTCGAGGTCCTGCTTTTTAATTTACAAAAAACGTCACCAGCCTAAATATAAACAAAACAGGAAAAGAGAGCATATGAAAGAATAAAGTAAGGGAGGACATTGATGGCAAGGGAATAAATAGAGTTATAGAACAGGAGTCTAAAAAGATGGTTAAACATAAAGTGAGAGGAAATCGTCTGAAAAATGTCCATAATAAAACAGGGGAACTGGAGACAATCATGCGTTGCGAGGAACCAGACATAGTAGGGATTACTGAGACAGGTCTACAGAAAAATCAGGACTGAGAGTTAAGCATTGCAGGGTATAACATATTTAGAAAAGATAGGGAGGGGAAAAGGGGAGGTGGAGTAGCTGTACTTATTAGGGATAACAGAATGGCAGTAGAAAAAAGTGACGCAGATATCAGCAAGACAAAAATAGAATCCATATGAATAGAGATAAGAGATAATAAAGGATCAATCACACTAATAGACGTAGTCTACAGACCACCTAATCGTGGAAGGGAGGTAGAGGAAGAAATATGCAGACAAATTAGGGAAATGAGTAAAAAACATAGAATAATAATCATGGGGTATTTCAACTACCCCGATATTAATTGGACAGAAGAGGTAGGTAAAGAGGATAAGGGAATGGAATTCCTACAATGTGTACAGGACTCCTTTCCAACCCAATATGTAAAAAGCCCAACAAGGATTTGCTATTAGATCTAGTAATGGGGAATGAACCAGAGCAGATAAGAGAAGTAAAAATAGGGGAATATATAGGCAAAAGTGACCATAATATAATACGCTAAAGATGATAATTGAGAAGGATATAAGTATGATGAAAAACAGGTAAATAGATTGGAGAAAAGCTAATTTTGGGGGGCTGAGAATAGAGCTTGGGGAAAAAAAGGGCAACAATATTGGCAAACAATGATGTACAATAACAATGGAAAACATTTAAAACAGTGTTCAACAGAGTACAGGAAAAATATATTCCTCTAAAAGGAAAGAACAAAATAAACAATAATGAGACTCCATTGATGAATAAAGCCATAAGGGAACAATTGAGGGTAAGGAAAGAGGCATACATTAAGTACATAGACAACAGGGGAGTGCACGATAAGGTAGAATATGAAAAGATTAGGAGAGAAGTCAAAAAAACAATTAGGGAGGCAAAGAGGAACTATGAAATTAAATTATCAAGGAACATAAAACAAAATAGTAAAATATTTTATCGGCACATCAATAAAAAAAGGAAGGTTGGGATGGGAATAGGACCATTAAGGGATAGACAGGATAATACCACAGGTAACCATAGAGAGATGGCAGAAATATTAAATAATTATTTTGCTTCAGTATTTACCAGGGAGATAGAACAGGTGGACATCAGGTGGATGCGGGGAGGATGTTCCCGATGATGGGTGAAACTAGAACTAGGGGGCATAGTCTTAGAATAAGGGGCTGCTCTTTCAAAACTGAGATGAGAAGGAACTATTTCACTCAGAGGGTGGTAGGTCCATGGAATATGCTGCCCCAAAAAGCTGTAGAAGCTACATCATTACATAAATTTAAAACAGAAATAGACAGTTTCCTAGAAGTAAAAGGAATTAAGGGTTACGGGGAGCGGGCAGGAATTTGGACATGAGTCTAGGTTCGGATCGGTCATGGCCCTGTGGGTAGCGTAGCGGGCCCAGGGGCCGTGTAGCCTGATCCTGCTCCTATTTCATGTGTCCAATTCTGTTAGGTTCAGGAGATGGTTCTGTGATAGTAGATTGGCGGTTAGGATCAGATCAGCCATGATCTTATTGAATGGCGGAGCAGGCTCGAGGGGCCAATTGGCCTACTCCTGCTCCTATTTCTTATGTTCTTATGTTCTTATGACATGACATTGGATGATGAGACTAGTAATCGGTAGTGGGGAAAATGCTAGAGTCCATTATAAAAGATGTAATAGCAGAGCACTTGGAAAACAGTGACAGGATCGGACAAAGTCAACATGGATTTACAAAAGGTAAATCATGCTTGACTAATCTACTGGAATTTTTTGAGGATGTAACTGGTAAAATAGATAAGGGAGAACCAGTGGATGTGGTGTATTTGGACTTCCAAAAGGCTTTTGATAAGGTCCCGCATAAGAGATTAGCGCATAAAGTTAAGGCACATGGGATTGGGGGCAAGGACTTGGATAGAGAACTGGTTGGCAGACAGAAAGCAAAGAGTTGGAATAAACGAGTCTTTTTCCGAGTGGCAGGCAGTGACTAGTGGGGTACCACAGGGATCGGTCCTTGGACCCCAGCTATTCACAATATATATTAATGATCTAGACAAGGGAACTAGATGTAATATCTCCAAGTTTGCAGACAACACAAAACTGGGTGGGCGTGTGTGCTGCGAGGAGGATGCCGAGAAACTCCAGGATGATTTGGACAGGTTGGGTGAGTGGGCAGAAGCGTGGCAGATGCAATATAACGTGGATAAATGCGAGGTTATCGACTTTGATGTCAAAAACAGAAAGGCAGACTATTATCTGAATGGCAATAGATTGGGAGAAGGGGAAGTGCAACGAGACCTGGGTGTCCTTGTGCACCAGTCGCTGAAGGTAAGCATGCAGGTGCAGCAGGCGGTGAAGAAGGCAAATGGTATGTTGGCCTTCATAGTGAAAGGGTTTGAGTATAGGAACAGGGATGTCCTGCTGCAGTTGTACAGGGCCTTGGTGAGACCACACCTTGAGTACTGTGTGCAGTTTTGGTCACCTTATCTGAGGAAGGATGTTCTTGCCATGGAAGGAGTTCAGCGAAGATTCATAAGGCTGATACCTGAGATGGCAGGAATGACGTATGAAGAGAGATTGGGCTTATACTCGCTGGAGTTTAGAAGAATGAGAGGGGATCTCATTGAAACTTATAACATTCTGACAGGACAGGACAAACTAGATGCAGGAAGGATGTTCCCGATGGTCGGGGAGTCCAGAACCAAGGGTCACAGTCTAAGGATAAGGGGTAAGCCATTTAGGACAGGAATGAGGAGGAATTTCTTCAACCAGAGAGAGGTGAACCTGTGGAATTCTCTGCCACAGAAGGCAGTAGAGGCCAATTCATTAAATAGATTCAAGAAGGAGTTGGATATATTTCTTAAGGCTAAAGGGATCAAGGGATATGGGGAGAAAGCAGGGACAGGGTACTGAATTTGGATGATCAGCCATGATTGCATTGAGGGGCCGAATGGCCTACTCCTGCTCTTATCTTCTATGATTCAATCTATGATGATTCTATGTAATGAGATAAGTGCATTTAAAATTTAAAAAGGTAATATATTAAATAATCTAATTAAACTCAAAGAGGATAAAACCCCTGGTCCGGATGGATTGCATTCACACATTTTAAAAGAATCTAGGGAAGAGATAGCAGAGGCATTACTATGGATATTTAATAATTCGTTAGAAAAAGGTGTAGTGCCAGAGGACTGGCAGATAGCTAACATAATATCGATATTTAAGAAGGGGGGTAGAACATGTCCAGGGAATTATAGACCAGTCAGCTTAACATCAGTGGTAGGAAAAATAATGGAATCCCTACTAAAGGATAAAATAGAAGAACATCTAGAAACCAAAAATATAATAATGAATAGTCAGCATGGATTTCAAAAGGGAAAGTCTTGCTTGACCAACTTTATTGAATTTTTTGAAGAGGTAACAGAGAGAGTAGACAATGGTAATGCAGTAGATGTAATTTATCTGGAATTTGAAAAGGCCTTCGATAAGGTATCCCATAATAGACTGCTAAACAAGGTCAGAGAATGCAGAGTCAGGGGACAAGTAGCAGAATGGATAGCTAGCTGGCTTCAGGACAGAAAGCAGAGAGTAGGAGTAAAGGGTAGCTATTCAGAGTAGCAAAAGGTGTTTTTTTTAATTCACTTATGGGATCTGGGCATCGCTGGCAAGGCCAGCATTTATTGCCCATCCCTAGTTGCCCTTGAGAAGGTGGTGGTGAGCCCCCTTCTTGAACTGCTGCAGTCCAAGTGGTGAAGGTACTCCCACAGTGCTGTTAGGGAGGGAGTTCCAGGATTTTGACCCAAAGACGATGAAGGATCGGCGATATACTTCTAAGTCAAGATGGTGTGTGACTTGGAGGGGAACTTGGAGGTGGTGGTGTTCCCATGCGCCTGCTGCCCTTGTCCTTCAAGGTGGAAGAGGTCGCGGGTTTGGGAGGTGCTGCCGAAGAAGCCTTGGCGAGTTGCTGCAGTGCATCTTGTAGATGGTACACACTGCAGCCATGGTACACCGGTGGTGGAGGGAGTGAATGTTTAAGGTGGTGGATGGGGTGCCAATCAAACAGGCTGCTTTGTCCTGGTAGTGGTGTTCCACAAGCATCAATGCTGGGACCACTGTTGTTCACAATTTACATTAACGATTTAGACTTTGGAATCAAAAACACAAATTCAAAATTTGCGGATGACACCAAATTGGGTGGGATAGTCAATACTGAGGAGGACTGCAACAAATTACAGGAGGACATTAATAAACTTGCAGAATGGGCATATAATTGGCAAATGAAGTTCAACACAGATAAATGTGAGGTATTATATTTTGGTCGGAAGAATAGGGAGGTCACTTATTACTTGGAGGGTGTGAGTCTCGGTGGGGTAGAGGAACAAAGGGATCTCGGGAGTACAAATACACAAATCTCTAAAAGATGCGACACAGGTTCACAAGGCCATAAAAAAGCAAGCCAAATACTAGGGTTTATTTCTAGAGATATAGGGGTAAAAATTAGGTCGCGCCCCATTTGGGGCGCAAATATCGTCTGGACGCAAATATTAGCGCCTGGCGCTAATTATCGGCACTGACTGGAAACTTCACTTTTACCGCCCCGGGAGGTGAGTGGAGCGCTAAATCAGGCGCTGCACACCTGTCTTAAGGCGCAAAGGCCAAGGAGTGAGGCGCTAACTCAGAGCGCTGTAGAAGCTCATGTAATGTCAGTCAGCAATGGAACACACACACAATGGCACGGGCCAGTTCTTAAAGGGGATGGTTAATCTTGCTTTCCATTCACATCCTGTTCATTGCAGCCTTGAATCTCGGCCTGGAGAGACTTGCACATGAAATGTGCTGGAAAGAACAATGGAGAGTACCAGGCAAAGAGCTCAGAGTGCAGCTCCCACATTCTCTGCTAAATCGATACAAGGAATGGCAAATCAAAATGAACCTGCAAAGTGCTGCTCAGTACCCAAAACTCCTTCACACAACGTTGAATCTCTCCAGAAGTCTCTCCCTCTCTCTCTCAGAATGCGTAGTTCAAAAATGCCACCAACAATAAAAGACAGGAAGAGGCCCCCTTTAAATAGCGCCCCCCCCCCCAGCCCCACAGCGATTGATAGCGTTCCAGTCTTCTGGTCGTTGGATGCGCCAGGCGGTAAGGCATGGGGCGCCACTCAATTTCCGCTCCGGGGCGCCACAAGGGCGTTGCACCATGGAATGACGTCACAATCTGCGCGCGCAGGTGGTCGCAGCGGTAAAGTTTAGCGCCGCCGCACAATCTCTAGTTAAGTTCCCGAGCGGCGCAAACATCGCTGCGCCCGGGCGTTAGCGGCTTTGCGCCCCATTAGCGCCCTCTTAAGGCGCTAACGGGAGGCGCAACCAACTGAATTTTTACCCCATAGAATTGAAAAATTGGGAAGTTATGCTAATCCTGTATCGAACCTTGGTTAAACCACACTTAAAGTACTGCAGTTCTGGTCGCCATATTATAAAAAGGATATAGAGGCACAGGAGAGGGTGCAGAGAAGATTTACAACGATGATACGAGAAATGCGAGGGTATACATATCAGGAAAGGATGAACTGCCTGGGTCTCTTTTCTCTTGAAAAAAGAAGGCTGAGGGTTGACCTAATAGAGGTCTTTAAAATTATGAAAAATTTTGATAGAGTGGATAGAGAGAGAATGTTTCCACTTGTGGGGAAGAACATAACTAGAGGCTATCAATATAAGATAGTCACCAAGAAATCCAATAGGGAATTCAGAAGAAACTTCTTTACCCAAAGAGTGGTGAGAATGTGGAACTCGCTACCACAGGGAGTTTTTGAAGTGAATAGTATGGATGCATTTAAGGGGAGGCTAGTCAAGCATATGAGGGAGAAGGGAATAGAGGGTTATGCTGATAGATTTAGATGATGAAAGACGGGAGGAGGCTCGAGTGGAGCATAAATGCCGGCATGGACTGGTTGGGCCAAATGGCCTGTTTCTGTGCTGAATATGCTATGTAATCAAATGTAAAATAAAATGGGTAGATCAACGTTCAGGAGGTAAGAGCAAGTGTGATCTGTTGTGAATAAGAAAAGTAACCAAATGCATGATTAAATGAAACATCAAACTTAACAGACTTCCTCATTTACTTGCAGTACGTACATCATCAAATCCCTGGCAGTTTAGTGCAAGTATGTATTCATTTTCCTTGTCGGTCTGGTGCAGTGTTTGATCCCTGGTGGTCATCTTTATTGTTATTAATATTTACATCTGCCAGCACTCTATTATTGTAACATGCAAACTTTAATCAGAGTATTGCTTCCCATTAACATTTCTACTCCAGTCACAATGTAAGTGTCAAAGCCACTGCACCAAATTGCTCTCATGGCATAAAAAAATAAAAGAATATGAAAGGACAGACTACAAAGACATCTCTAGTAGTAATTAGTACATGTAGTCATCCATCAATTTCCTCTGAAGACAGTATTAGCGCAGGATAGCTAATTAAGACAGATTTACTGCATTTAATATGGTTATGTTTTTGTTTAGAGTTTAATTCGCCCGGTTAAATATTTTGTTTGCCCTTAGATTTGACCGATGGAAATGCATTTTTTAATTTGTTGCTTTGATGTAGGGCTTCTGCTGCAGTTTGCAAATTCTGTATTACTGCAGCTTCTGACATAAACAGAGGACGGTCACTGGCACTGTTCTTTACATTAAGTGAGTCCACCACTTTACATTAATCTTGATGTTCCCTCCCTCCTTTTGGAGGAGGAGCTCTTGGCCTCATAATTGGTGAGGGAGAGTGAACTCTGTGTGGGGAATTTTCCACTGTTTTATTAAAACAAAAAATTAACACCAATTTTCTCCCTCCTCTTGTGAAGGCATGGGCTGGATTTTGTCTTGGGGTCGGGTTGGGGTCGTGTAATTCGCATTTCGTGTTCCCCCCCGACTCCAGATTAATGTGGATGAATGATGGAATTTTCACTTAATTGGGCAATTGAGTTCCAGCATGTGGGAACCCATGAAGCAATTAGTGGTTTCAGTCTGAAAGTCGCCTCTGATGATGTCATCATTGCTGACTGCCTTGTCTCAGACACTGTTGGTGAGAGAGGACCTGCCTGGCTTGCTTTTGATGTGAGTGGACCAGGATGCAAAATATGGGGGGGGATGGGGGGGGGGGGGGGGGGAAAGAGAGAGAGAGAGAGAGAGAGAGAGAATGAATTTTGTTTGCATCCAAGTCCTTTCACAGTAAAGGTCAGGCAGTCTCTGAACACATTCAATGCCGCAGCGGCGACTTTCAGACCCAATACTACTACTACCTTCATCACATCTCCGTTGTAATAGTGGACCTGCAGCTGATAGTCAGCCGTCCACTTGTGCTCCCGCCAGGTTTCACTGGAGTGTTTCACACCAGGCGTACTTCACGTCAGAAAAGGGTTAAACTAGCTAAAACGTTTCAAAATGGCATTACAGAGCCAATTTAGAGCTTGTTAAGGGCTTTAATGGCCTCTCCCGCCTCTTGGAGGTGGGATGGAGTCGGGAACCCCGTGACTGATTTTGTCAAAATTGCGTGGAGGCGGGATGGAGTCGGGATGGGGTCAGAAACCCCGACCCCGCAAATTTAACCCCCCCCCCCCACGTCTCCAAACCCAACTCCATGGGTCATTCAAAATCCAGCCCATTAACTCTGCTGGGGTACCATTTCCTGGATCCTGGTCACCCTCCTGTAATTTGTCCAAATGGCCATTCCTCACATATAAGTCCAGATAGTTACTGCTAGCTGGCTATTCAAACATGAGGGGGAACAACAGCTAAACTAATTCCAGTTCTCACCCATGGGTGCAGACAGGCACAGCTCCAGCTCGGGTCACTGAATAGCAATCAGGAGCAGGAACACACTGGCTGATTATTTTCCCCTCCATAATCCAATGACAATGATTCCAATTGTAGTGCTCCTACCACCACTCCAGTTTGAGGTTAATTAACTCAACATAGAGCAGGGCCTTGAAATGACACTGTGGAATTTTAACCTGATCGCCAGCCAGGTCAGCACCATGCTCACCCCCGCATTCTAGCATTAGAACACTCATGTGCAATGCTCGGAGTGCTGTTATGTCTGACTACGGGGCTAACCCAAAAAGGCATCAATTAAGCCTAGATAGTGTTGGAGGAAGAATATATCAAAGTACAGTTTTGTCGTTAACATTAGATGTGTTGACATGATCCAGTTTTCGAAAGTTGCCTTAATCCAGTAAATGAGCCGTTACTCTTTTTATACGTTAGGAATTATTTTGTACACAGGGTGGCCATTTTTCCGACAGATATCAATTTAAATGAATGGAATAGGCTGGTGAATATAAAATGTTTGAATCTAGTTATTTATGTTATGAACACAATGGCAGCTAACTGGCACAGGATTTTGGAATCCTAACACATGATGCCATAATTGCTGATTTGCACTCATGCTTTCAATACATAACACGATGCAAATGTGCTGCATCATGAAGAGGAGGTAAGAGTAGGCGAGAATCTTCTTACCCATAGTTTAAAGAAAGGAAAGTAAACAGGATCCAATCCAACACATCTCATAGTGGGTGATTCAAAATGTGGCATGGGCAAACACTGGGAGTAGTGCCCTGCTTAATTTCCGATTCTGGGAATGGCTCGTGCCATGGTGGGGAGGGCTAAAGAGGATGAAAAATAACATACAATATTGATTAAAGATATAAATAACACTCTCCCCAAGATTCACGATGCATTTGCTGCTCTACATTTTTGCTGTTGAAATAAGTGAAATTGGAAAAACCACATTGTCAAACCATAGATTGTCTTAAAGAATGTCTCCCGATCTCAACAGTGTTTGCCAATCAATGTAATGAATCTTCAGCTAGGAGCTTCCTCCGCATTTGCGCCCAGGTACACCCGTAATTTGGGGCATAAATAAATTACATGCGTAACTACAATTTGCCCAAATCTCATCGATCTTTTATGACTGTCTGTCAAACCTTCCATCCGAATGAATCTCCACCCAGAAAACCGACCACGTCCCCAACTCTCAAATAGGAGTATCTAACAATTGCGCTTGTTCCGTGGCGGGGGGAGGGGGCCTCTCAACATTGCGTCCAGATTTTCAGGCTCAGCAAGAAACAAAGTCATTTTTCTGGTCTTGAAATTGCAATTTATTGTGCGTTTTTAAAAATGTATCCTTACTGAGACCTGCACAGTATTATCTGTTTCCTGAATGCTTTTTTATGGTAAAGTATAAGTCACATTAAAAAATGAAAAGCTTCCCCAAAGGTCTAGAAATTCGGTGTCTTAGCGCCTCGATTATCACCTCCAGTGGGCAATAACGGGGCACTATGGTCTTACTGCCAAAGCGCGATGATGTTTCTGCTGCCCGCGAAATTCACCTGCCGGCGGTAACCCCTATCGCCACGTCCGCCTGCGGCTGGAGATCGTGACGTCATCCGGCCGTGCATCGCCCCGGTACCGCTCCAGACCTGAAATTAATTTCCGCCCCCTGAAGCATCGCTGGGTAAAAACAACGCCAGCTTCAGGGGACATGCATCGAGCGACCGGCCACTTCGGGGGCGATGCTTAAAGGCGAGGTGGCCAAGGTAAGTAAAAGAAAAAACTTAACTTTTTTGATCCGTTTTTTTTCGCGAGTTCCTGCCTGTGATCAATCAGCCCGGCACTCTGAGTGAGTGCCGGGCTGTTCGCGCAAGTTTGCCGCTTCCTTGGTGGTCCAGGTAGGTGGCCTTTCTTTTTGCAGAGCCTGCAGCGATGGCCCATCCCTTTAAGGGAGGGAAGGAGCCTTTGAACGCGGCAGTGCTGCACGGCCCAGTGTGCAGTGCTGCAGAACTCACTGCCCCGCCTGCTGCCGATTGTGCTTCAAGAGGGAGGAACACTTGATTTAGCGCGCCACCTCCCTCTTGGAGCCAGAAAAACAAACTTTTAAAAGTTATCGTCCCAAACGGGACAATACCCAATTTCACCCACTATACATGTTAAAAAATATTTAACTTACTAATAAATTGACTAGTGTAGACCAATGAAACTAGTAAATGGTTCAGTATAGTTTGTTTAAAATTCAATTTCAGTGATTTAAAATCGTGTTACTCACAGGTGTTGGACTAGAAACTCTTATTAAAAATGCTTATTTTTTGTGATAAACCCATTTAAACTGCACCAGGTTACCATTCTTAAATATATCAATGAATATTTTTAATGCAAGGAAAAAATCCAATTACGTTCTATTACACTGTCCAATTGCGCTGGTTAATGGAAGATTTTATGGGGAGAACTTTACGGGGTGTCAGCGGGCGGGATTGCTGGCGAGTCGGGTGGGAAAGTGGATTTCTTTGACAGCCGTTCGGGACCCTGCTGTCAACCCGCCGCCACACGCCTTCACCAAATGTCGGGTCTGTCAGTGCTGAGCAGACCCGACATGCAGCGGCGGGGGAGGCAATTCAGGTCATTATGACCTTGTTAACAGAGGAGTAACAACAATTTTGTGCTCACATTTAGAATTTACCAGCTCGCCAATGGGTCTACGCTGTTCGGGGATCACGTCTGTTAAGCTGGCTGGGAGTTGAATGGCCATGGAATCATTTCATTACTTGACAGCTTGAAATGTGCTATAAAAGCTCCCATCTCACAGCTGTTCACTTTCCAAGCTCAGAAGCTGTTGCTTACTGCATTTGGAACACAGATTGAGCTTTACGCAGTTGCAAGTGTTTGGATTAAACTCTCTATCCAGTATCACCTCATTGGAACAACCTCTCTCACCATTGACAGATTGCTTCTGTCATCTCAAGTTCACCTGCCATCTATTCCAGCAGTATGGGTACGGTTTATACTCTCACCTTGGTCCTCAGAAGCTGACCACGATCAGCCGCAACACCAGTAGCACCAGGCACACCAGCAGCACCAACAACAACACCAACCTTCTCCGCAATCACCTGATGCTACACAGGACAGAGGGCATCAGCACCCAACCACATTGCTGCCCAGGACATCAGGGATGGCCTCACCATGGCCAGGTTTACTTCACTTGACGCTGTACACCCTGGCTGCCACATGAGGCGCCAGGTTGGCACCATCCCATATCAACAACGTAAAGCATCTCTACAATGTCCAAGCCATTCCTTTCACACAGCCTACATTTGTGATTATGCAATTGAGTTTGGGCGGAAACTTGAACCATTACCTCACTTTGGAAAAACAGCACAATTTCAAGTGCAATTTGCGCCCAAAGCGGAAACTCCACCCTGCTGTGCCTGATGTGCATGAATGATACATTAAAACTCAAAGGAGACTAAAGGCTGAAGGCTGACAAGTCCCCTGGACCTATTGGCCTTCATCCTAGGGTCTTAAAAGAAGTGACTGCAGAGATAGTGGATGCGTTGGTTGTAATCTACCAAAATTCCCTGGATTCTGGAGAGGTCCCAGCAGAATGGAAAACCGCAAATGTAACGTCCCTATTCAAGAAAGGAGGGAGGCAGAAAACAGGAAACTATAAGTCAGTTAGCCTAACATCTGTTATCGGGAAAATGCTGGACTCCATTATTAAGGAAGTAATAGCAGGACATTTAGAAAATCATAATACAATCAAGCAGAGTCAACATGGTTTTATGAAAGGGAAATCGTGTTTGACAAATTTACTCTAGAGTTCTTTGAGGATGTAACGAGCAGGGTGGATAAAGGGGAACCAGTGTATGTGGTGTATTTGGATTTCCAGAAGGTATTCAATAAGGTGCCACATAAAAGGTTACTGCACAAGATAAGAGCTCACGGGTTTGGGGGTAATATATTAGCATGGATAGATGATTGGCTAACTAACAGAAAACAAAGAGTCGGGATAAATGGGTCATTTTCAGGTTGGCAAACTGTAACTAGTGGGGTGCCACAGGGATCAGTGCTGGGGCCTCAACTTTTTACAATCTATATTAATGACTTGGATGAATGGACCGTGTGTAGCCAAATTTGCCGATGATACAAAGGTAGGTGGGCAAGCAAGTTGTGAGGAGGACACAAAGAGTCTGCAAAGGGATATAGATAGGTTAACTGAGTGGGCAAAAATTTGGCAGATGGAATATAATGTGAGAAAATGTGAGGTTATCCACTTTGGTAGAAAAACTAAAAAAGCAAATTATTATTTAAATGGAGAGAGACTACAAAATGCTGAGGTACAGAGGGATCTGGGGATCCTCGTACATGAAACACAAAAAGTTAGCATGCAGGTACAGCAAGTAATTAGGAAGGCAAATGGAATGTTGGCCTTTATTGTAAGGGGGATGGAGTATAAAAGTAGGGAAGTCTTGCTACAACTGTACAGGGCGCTGCTGAGACCACACTTGGAGTACTGCGTACAGTTTTGGTCTCCTTATTTAAGGAGTGATATACTTGCATTGGAGGCAGTTCAGAGAAGGTTCACTAGGTTAATTCCTGAGATGAAGGGGTTGTCTTATGAAGAAAGGTTGAGCAGTTTGGGCCTATACTCATTGGAATTTAGAAGAATGAGAGGCGATCTTATTGAAACATAAAAGATTCTGAGGGGGCTTGACAGGGTAGATGCAGGGAGGATGTTTCCACTCATGGGGGAATCTAGAACTAGAGGGCATAGTTTCAGGATAAGGGGTCGAGATGAGAAGGAATTTCTTCTCTCAGAGGGTCGTGAATCTTTGGACTTCTCTACCCCAGAGAACTGTGGAGGCGGAGTCATTGAATATATTCACGGTGGAGATAGACATATATTTGAGCTACAGGGGAGTCAAGGGTTATGGGAGCGGATGGGAAAGTGGCGTTGAGGCCAAGATCAGATCAGCCATGATCTTATTGAATGGCGGGGCAGGCTCGAGGGGCTGAATGGCCTACTCCTGCTCCTATTTCTTATATTCTTATAAGAAATCTACTGGTGTGGGCTCAGTGTTTCCTTAGGCCCCGATTGTTTACACCGATTACTGCTGATTATTGACCATTTACGACAATTTTAAGTTTGATATTGGGGCGAGACTTGACATCGGCAAAATGGGCGCAGCTTCGGCTACAACTTATGTGTTGCACCCAAGGCGGAAACTCCAGGCCGAGATTCTCAGTGGCAAAAAAGGAAACAAAGTTAAATATATGATGGAATAAAAACAGAAAATGCTGGAAATACTCAGCAGGTCAGGCAGCATCTGTGGAGAGAGAAACAGAGTTAACGTTTCAGGTCATTTTCATCGACCTGAAACGTTAACTCTGTTTCTCTCTCTACAGATGCTGCCTGACTTGCTGAGTATTTCCAGCATTTTCTGTTTTTATTTCAGATTTCCAGCATCCTCAGTGTTTTCTTAAATATATGATGGATTTTCTTGGCCTCATTAACATTTCTGTAAATCTTGATTAGCTAAATCTTAAACTTCAGCATAGGCTTTTCCTTTACCTACAATTTTAAGATCATTCAATTAACTTAAGTTTTACTAAGAATTTAAAAAATGATCGCGAAATGGAAAGCAAGTCTTCAATCACTGGAACAGCTCATTACAGCTACCGAATCAGATTATATTAACTTGCAGACAGTCCAATTTCTTGATTATCTCAGAATTTCCAAGTAAACTAATCAAAGCGAGTAGTAATCACTCTGGAATCTAGGTAGTAGGCCAGCGAACTGAGTTGGCACCCCAATAAGAAAATAGTAGACAGCAGATGGGAAAAGTCATGCCAATTAACACCTTCTGGTTAAAGGATTGAGAGTAAATTTCTCAGACAGGATGGGCAATGTCATTCCCAATTGAGGTGGGTACATCCACAAATTCTAATAAAGCAATCTGAAACAACCATTAACGTGATTAGGAATGAAGAACAAATTTAGTAAACTTTATAAATATAAAAACAGTAATATAAAGAATATTTTGAAAGTTCTGATCTGCTAAGCTCATAGACCCATCCAGCATTCCTGTTGTGCTTTTTTTTGTTACACGCAGGTATTAACTGGTTAATTTTAAATAAGTTTGCACATGCAGTTTGCTGATCAGAAGGAACTGATAAGTCTAGATATTGCTGCTGGTGCTATTAGTGGACAAATGCCTAATCTGTTTGTATGACATTCCTCAGTCTGCTATTCTAGTACGGATGGTAACCCATTTACTAGTCATTTACCCCTGTTGTTAAACTAGCAGACAGAGGAGCCATCTGAATATGTTAAGCATCCATTCGCTATCACCAAATAATAACTTCCAGATATAGGGGGAAAAATTTGTGGCCGCCATAAGAGTTAGCGGTGTCACCGCGGCCTCAGGTTAATGGCCGTTGAAAATGGACGAAGCACTACCAGAGAAAAATTTGCGCTGGGGGGGCTAAAGATTTTTAGCCCAGTGCTAATGCCCTCCTGGTGGCATTAGTGCAGGCATGGGAGTCAAAGTTCCCATCCAGGAGCGGTGTTCGATGTTCCAACAGCCTCTGGAAGCAAGGCAATGGAGTTTGCTAAGCATTGTGGGGAATTAAAAGGGCAATGCCTTCTGAACTAATAAAAATAAAAATGAAGTGAAAAAATGCAGCTTTCAGCCCTTACTGCCTTTTAAAAAACGATTTAACATAAAAAAGAAATCCCAAATGGGAGTCTTCAGCTCTTAAAGCTGAATTCTCTTCCAAACTTCAACAAATGTGAAAAGTGCTTCAGCACTAACACAAATGACTCAGCAAGCCAGGGAAGGGGCACCCAGGGTCTCGCACGCAGCACTCCAGCTTTGTGCAGGGGGTCAACACTGCAAGAGAGGTCCTCTACCCACAGGGACCAGGAGGCCCTCCAGAAAGAAGGATGTGGGACCACATCTCCGAGGCCGTCACTGCCAGCAATGACACCCCCCACCACCTGGCTCCAGTGCCCAAAGAAGCTTCATGAGCTCACCCACTGGTCAGGCTGTTTCCTACCAACTGCACCACTAACCTCACACACCTCTCAATGCACGACTTTCTCCCCGCCCCAATCACTCACCTACCAACAATCTGTACCAATTACGAGGCACATCTCCCATTCCTAGCCTCACGTCACCCCCCTTAGAGGAGACGGTGCAGGCCATTCTTGGCAGAGGCAAGGCTGAGCCCTTGGCCAGCGGCGGGGCAGAAAGGATAAAAGGAGCTGATATCCTCATACATTATCCTCCTTCTTGCATGCACCTCTCACTTTCCCGCCCTCCCGTCACCACAACTCCACCCTTGTGCCCTCCTCATTTCACACACCCGAGAAATCCAGCCGGCCCAGCCAGTGCTTGGCCAAGTAGAGGGAGAGGAGAGTGAAGATGAAGAAGAAGAAACACTCACTCGATTTGAGACTCCCAGCCACCAGCTCCTGAAGGCCAACCAGCAAAGCCATTTGCAATGTCTCCCACTGAAAGTAAGCAGCCTTTCACCAGCCATGCTGCAGCCACTGGGGTAGCACTGCATGACATCAGTAGGATAGGCAAAGGCAGACACAAGACAGTCACTAAGAGATTGCATACGGGTGATGAGTTGATTACTTGATGTCATATTGGATGCATATATGGATAAAGTTAGATTGGAAAGTTTGCTTTGTGGTGGCTTTTATTTCAGCATCGTGGCCAAGAGCACGTTGTGATGGTCAGTAACAGAGGGAAGGTAACATGTGGGACTAATGTTGAAAGGGGAATTGGGGTTGAGACCACTGGTACCACAGGCGGATGATTCCATCCCGGATATCCCGGCCAGAAAGGAGCTGTCTGGGTTGCATTCTTCCTTCTGTTTCCTCCTCTTCTGTTTCCTCCTCTTTGGCGTCTTCCTCTTCTGCGTCATCCTCTTCCCTCTGTGATGCTGTTAATCTGAAATGACAGCAGAAAATGTCTGGCAGCAAAAGGTCAGGCAGCATCTTGACCTGAGAAGTGAACTCTGTTTCTCTCTCCACATACGTTGCCTGACCTGCTGAGTATTTACAGCATTTTCTGTCTTCTCAGAGATCTTCCTTTACCATCCGAGGCCCTGCAAGTGTCCATCAGCTCTCCCTACACACTTAAAAAACTTTAAACATCTATTGCAGCAAACCACTACTTCAGTAAAATCAAAAAAACCAGTCCAAAAGATTAATGCAAACTTACCTGAAAGATGTGTGTGTCCCTTTAAGAGGTGCTGACAGCACCTTTGTGAGTCTGCTGCAGGCTAGGTTTACATGGAGTGCTTAGGACCCAGTGCTGAACTCAGCGCGAGGGTTGAAGTTCGCCGTGGTGACATTAAGTCGGCGTTGCACGTCAACTGACATCACCACTACCTCATTTTAATTTGCAGGGTGATGGATCTTACCGGCAGTGCTGCCGGGCCTGGGAAAATGGAGGATGCCACGGGACCTGCCACCAGCTGGTGAAAGAGCAGTGGCCGCCCGCTTTTCGCGATTTTTTGCTGGTAACGGGTGGCATAAAGCCCTCGAATTTTTAGCCCATAGAGTCTACCAAAAGGAAAAAAGAATGAGGTGAAATGCAGAACACGTCTTACATGGAAAATGTTGGACTATACCTAACTGAAGTATATAGGTTTCGGAGCACAAATCGAGAATCTTTGTGCTGTCTCCTACTTTAACTCATTTGTTCCCTGGACCTCAAAACTGTGGAACATCTTACCTCCATCAGTTGTCCTTCCCACTTGCTAAGCCTGATATTACCTAACTACTGCTTCTTAGTTAACCTACTCTTCTCTTCTCAGTCCTGGAGGTGTTCTGGACGGTTTGGCCCCGGACCTTCATGTGTGTGTGTTTTTTTTCAAAGAAAATCATGTGAGTTAAGTATTTACTTAGTGAAGGATGTTTTGTTTTAGTCGTCTCTGAGTAATAATGTGACTGGGACAGTGTGACATTCACTAGAAGGTTTTTTTTTTATCATGGCATCATTAGTGGAAATTTGTTGAAGAGCTTGCAGTTGATTGTAGTAAACAACTCTGCACACTACTTATGTGATTCATGCATTAGATTATTTTATTGCATAAAAATAAACTAAATAATATCTATGACATGAGAGATCAGATTCATGGATATTGGGAAGAACATTCCAAGACAGGCCTGAGACCCAAGTGCAGTAGGAAGTGCCAAAAATCTTTCGGGTTTACCTGAGAGCAGCAGTGGATCGGGAGAAACTATAATGGAACTAAATTGTTGGAAAATGGACAACAAATTTGTATGTGAATAAAGTGGTAGCTTTAGCAGAATTCACTAGGAATAAGTGAGTTAGCTGAATTGAATATTTTGAATTGGATCTGGGTGGCCCGTGGTCCCAGTTATCTGAAATATCTGAAATTGAGAAAGGGAAAAAGTCTATTAATATATTAGTAATATCAGAAAAGTAGGTACTTGTGATTCTGAATTTGCTAGAGGCAGTACAGAAAGTGAAATGTCTCATTAGCATACTAATCTCAAGTGGCCTTTCAGAACACAATGCACAGAAACATTGCTGGGCTCAGTAGACAACTGCAGTGGTGATAGTGGGTACAGTAATTAGAGCTATAGAGAGTTTCTTAAATTTAAAATTTCAGATGGTTAGTGAGTGACATCCAAAACCCTTGAATTACTTCAAATTGAAACAATACTCCACAATGGGATTCAATATACAGCCATATTACTCTAGAAATACCTATGTTTTATCTAAATTATTTTGGCAAAGATTTTTTGATGTTCTTGGACATCATCTTGTCGACCAAGAGCTCCACTTTATGCTGGTGAAAAGTATGGCTTGCATGTAGATTTAGCCAAGGGTGCCAATTTTCCAATCAGCTGTTAGGATAGACATGGGGCTTAAATCTGTCCCAGCTGTGTGCAATAACATTGAGTGGAGCCAGCAATTGGGTGTGATTCACTCAGCAGTAAAGGAACAGTTTTAGTAGAACAAAAGTGGCAGGTAACGTTCACACCACATGAATGCCAGATAATGACTGTCTCAAACAAGAGAAAGCCCAGCCATCTCCCCTGTTCTTCAGTGGCACCATCATCGCTTAGTCTCCCACCATTAACATATTAGCACTCACCACTGACCAGAAGCTTACCTGGACCAGCCATATCAACACCATGGCTACTGGGGCAGGATGGAGGCTGGGTACACCGCAATAAGTGACTGACCTCCAAACCCCTCAAAGCCTCTCCACCATCTACAAGGCACAAGTCCGGAATGTGATGGAATATTCATACTTGCCTGGATGGGTGTGACTGGAACACTTAGAAGCTCAACACCATCCAGGACAAAGCAGTTTGCTTGATCGGCCCTGTGACATTGGATTCAATATCAATACTGATTCACTGTGACTTTAGTATGTACTAAGAACATAAGAAATAGGAGCAGGAATCGGCCACTTGGCCCTTCGAGCCTGCTCCGCCATTCGATACAGGATGACTGCAGCAACTCCCCAAAATTACTACGACAGCACTTCTCCCCCCAGGCCTCTGTCACCAAGAAGGAGAAGAACAGCAATGTTATGGAAAGATCATCACCTCTAAGCTGACTTGAACATATCACACCATTCGTTCATCATCGCTGGGTCAATACCCTGGAGTTTCCTATCCAACACCAATTTTGGAGGACCATCAGCAAATGGATTGGTGGGGTTCAAATAGAAGGCCCACCACCACCTTCTCAGGGTAACTAGGGATGGGAAATAAATGTGGCCTTGACGGCATCGTCCATATCCCATGAACAAAATAAATATTGTCTAAAGCACCTTTATAGCCACAGACTGAAGACTACGTCATTAATAGCAGGTGAGCATATTATAAGACTATTACAATTAAACTAAGAGCAAAACTTGAATGGTTATGCAATTATCTATCACAGCTCAGTGTTTATTTCAACATTACGGTTTCATTTACGGTTTGCAACCTATATGGTTTTGTAATTGGTGTATAATGCAGATTCCCACAAAAAAGGTTGATTTGGTGGTTCAAGCTATCCATTAAATAATTTAGTTAATCTAAATATTTAGAGTTCAAACTAAATATAATTATTAGTGATACATTATTGTGAGATTGCTTTGTAGTAAAGGAACTGCATTCATCTCGCATAATACTTCATGTATAGCACACAACACATATCACATACATTCATATATAACAGCAATGTAGTGTGTTGGTATAAAAGCTTTTGCATACAAGAAAAATAGATACTTATCTCATGAACCGAAATGTCTGTCTGTTGCATCTAAGTAATATATTTTCCTCCATGTATAAAGTTAAAGGGATTTGTTTTATTAAAATGTGGTTGTGACTGTGGCTATAAAGGTGCTCCAGACAATATTTATTTAGATCATGGAAAGATCACATTTATAAAAGCACAATATAAAATGTCTCCTGAAGATATTAACATCCCCAAGGTACTGACCTACTGTACAATTCAAAAGTACAAACAGAAAATGCTGGAAAATACATTTGCATCTGAAAAGAGTTTTCGTTAAAAGTGTATCGTCAGAGCTTAATTCCAATGAAATATCTCTTCCAAAAGCATTAATCTGTTTCTCCTCTTTTCAGATTTCCCGAGATTGGGCTTGTTAAGCCCGCCCAGCGCATTTGCCGGCCAATTAGAGGAAGCGGGTCTGGTGATGTCATTTGATGACGTGTCATCAGCCGGTTTCCTTAAAGGGTCCATGACCAACTTTCTTTTGACAATTGTGCTGTCAGTGTTCTACAGCATTGAGGTGCTGCAAACACTGACAAGCACTGCACAAAGGTGCAGGGCTGCACGCAGGCTCTCCCATGACTCACTCCATATGCTTATGGAGGGAGTCACAGCACACAGGGAGGTCCTCTTCCTTTCCCATGGATGGAGAAGACCTCCCGAGGAGATCAACACAGCCTGGTTGCACATTGCAGAGGGCACAAGCAGGGATGTGGTCAGGAGGACCTGGGTGCAGTGCTGCAAACATTTTAATGATCTCAGTAGATCATGAAACATTAGTACAAAGCCACACTCAACCTCATCCTGCTGTGCCTCTCATCACATCCCCATCACTCTGCCTCCCCTACCCTACTCCTGCACATCTTTACTCACACCAACTTACCTTGCACTTCCACCCATCCCTCTCTATCTATGTTATCACATCCCCAACTCACTAGCCACCCCTCACACTCACCCTCATCCTAGTGCAGTAATACCAACTAACAACACACAAGAGTAGGCACTTGGGTGTTTTCTGCAATGTTCATGTAAAGTTTCTGTTAATGTGGTGTCAAACATTGTTTTCAATGCTTTGCGTTCTTGGACAGATTTGTATGCACCTTTGGAAGTGGCTTAGTGAGTTGCAGTGAATGGTGAGATATAACGGTAGCACTGCTGCCACTGCCCCCCTCTCCGCCCCCGCAATGGTGAAGAAATGGCTTGGGCATTGTAGGGATGCTTTATGGTGTTAGTGTGGGGTGGTACCAACCTGGCAAATCATGTGGCAGCCAGGGTGTACAGCGTCAAATGAAGTAAATCTGGCCATGGTGAAACCATCCCTGGCCTCCCGGGCAGCAATGTGGTCGGGTATAGAAATATAGAACATACAAAAATAGGAGCAGGAGTAGGCCATTCGGCCCTTCAAGCCTGCTCCGTCATTCAATATGATCATGGCTGATCCTCTATCTCAATATCATATTCCCGTTCTCTCCCCATACCCCTTGATGCCCTTTGTGTCCAGAAATCTATCTATCTCCTTCTTAAATATATTCAGTGACTTGGCCTCCACAGCCTTCTGTGGTAGAGAATTCCACAGGTTCACCACCCTCTGAGTGAAGAAATTTCTCCTCATCTCAGTCCTAAATGTCCTCCCCCATATCCTGAGACTGTGACTCCTCGTTCTAGACCCCCCAGCCAGGGGAAATGTCCTCCCTGCATCCAGTCTGTCTAGCCCTGTCAGAATTTTATACGTATCAATGAGATCCCCTCTCATTCTTCTAAACTTTAGTGAATACAGGCCTAGTTGACACAATCTCTCCTCATAAGACAGTCCTGCCATCCCAGGAATCAGTCTGCTGATGCCCTGTGTCCTGTGCAGCATCAGTTGATTGCGGAGAAGGTTGGCGTTGTTGTTGGTGCTTCTGGTGTGCCTGGTGATGCTGGTGTGCCTGGTGATGCTGGTGATGGGCTGATCGTGATGGTATTCTGAGGACCAAGGTGAGAGAGGTTCAAGGGCACCCATGCTGATGGAATAGATGGCAGGTGAAGTAAAGATGATAGAAGCGATCTGTCAATGGTGGGAGAGGTAATGAGATCAGACTGATGAAGACTTGTGTAAAGACTTGCCGTATCCTGAATCTGTAGTGGACATGCAGTTTAGAGAAGCTAGTGATTAAGGGAACATTTCTCAATCAGCTGGGAGGTTTGACTTGACATTTGAAGCTGTCCACTCATCAGCTGATCAATGGCCACTGACCTCCTGCCTCAGATTCACAGATGATGTCTAGGCATAGCGGGAAACTGGTGAACGACCTGTCAAATCCAAAAAGCTGAGAAAAAATCATTGATAAGTAGCTGTAAACAAGCCACTAATGATTTTAATTGCCTCCCCCGTCGCGTATCGGGTCTGCTCAGCGCTGACAGACCCGATATTTGGTAAAGTCGTGTGGCAGCAGGTTCACAGCAGGGTCCCGACCCGCTGAGGGAAGAAAACCACTTTAAAACCTGACCCACCAACAATGACGCCCATTGACACTGCCCCCCACCCCCCCACAAAATCCAGCCCGATTTTGAATAATTAATATTAAGTTTATGAATATAACTGGAGTCCACGTGACCATGCACTTTTTACTTGAGGAAAATTAGGTTTCTGTGCCCATTAATTGAGACACAGTAATGTATAATTTAGGGATATTTGTTTTCTTTACTCAATCATTTATGATCATGCATAAATGCACTGCCGGCAACATAGCTGAAAAAACTATAGGGAGTGTGTTATGAGGGTTTGCTGGACGATTGCTAAGATATCAAAGGCTGTAAAAGCAAGGTGAAGCAATGGAATTATGAGGATGATTCCACCATGCTGTACTCCCAGTGTGGAGCCATGCCCGCAGGAATCACAGATCGACGAATCAGGGCTACAATGTAATAGCCTGTCTCTGAGCCATGATTCCTGAGAAGTGGAAGCACTGGATTGAGGAATCAACCCCGTGGCCTTTAACTCAAACCCTCATATTTATTATTTAAGACTTACATAATCAAATCATCGCAAAACAAATACCAAGGAAGGAGGCCAATCAGGGCACCATTTATCCAGGAGAAAGATACTTACCATCATGTCACCTAACTGGATTTTGAATGTTTAACTTACATGTAATATTTGTATTTTCACTAGTGTGAAGTAATTGAAAGCAACATTAATGTGCATACGATAAAAGATTAGTTAGGAACCAAACCAAACCGGTAGAAGTGGAAAAGGTAGAAGCAATGGAAGGGGTGAAAATTGATAGAGAGGATGTACTAGAAAGGCTGGGTATGCTTAGAGTGGAGCCTGGTCCAGATGGTTTGAATCCCAGGTTGCTAAGGGAATTGGGGGAGGAGATAGCGGAAGGGCTTGCCATAATTTTCCAATCTTCCCTCGATGCGGGGGAGGTGCCTGAGGATTGGAAAGTGGCAAATGTGACACCATTGTTACAGAAAGGGTATAAGGACAATCTTAGTAACTATAGGCTGGTCAGTTTAACATCAGTGGTGGGTAAAGTTTTAGAAACAATAATCAAGGAAAAAATTAATGGGCACTTGGAGAGGTTTAAGCTAATTAAGGAGAGCTAACACAGATTTGTAAAAGGCAGATCGTGTTTGACTAATCTAATTAAATTTTTTAATGAAGTAACAGAGAGGATTGATGAAGGGAATGCAATGGATGTTGTCTACATGGATTTTCAGAAGGCATTTGACAAAGTACAACATAGAAGGCTGGTTAACAAAATTGAGGCTCATGGAATAGGTGGGTCAGTGGCAGCTTGGATAAGGAATTGGCTTAAGGAAACAAAACAGCGAGTTGTGGTAAATTGATGTTTTTCAGACTGGAGGATGGTAGACAGTGGTATTCCCCAAGGGTCAGTGCTGGGGCCACTGCTTTTTTGATATATATATAAATGACCTGGATATTGGAATACAGAGTAGAATTTCTAAATTTGCCGATGACACCAAACTTGGGGGGGGGTGGCAAAAAGTGATGCTGATACCAATCGACTGCAACAGGACATAGACATGCTAGCAGAATGGGCAGACAAGTGGCAGATGGAATTTAATACAGAGAAGTGTGAGGTGATGCATTTTGGCAGAAGGAACAGGGAGAGGCAATATACACTTAATGGCACAGTTTTAAAGAGTGTGCAGGGACAGAGGGACCTGGGAGTTAATGTGCATAGGTCCCTGAAGGTGGCAGGACATATTGAGAGAGTGGTTAACAAAGCATATGGGATCTTGGGCTTCATAAATAGAGGTATTGAGTACAAAAGTAGAGAAGTTATGCTGAACCTTTATAAAGCGCTGGTTAGGTCACAACTGAAGTATTGCGTCCAGTTCTGGTCATCACACTTTAGGAAGGATGTGAAAGCCCTTGAGAGGGTGCAGAGGGGATTTACCAGAATGGTTTCAGGGATGGGGGATCTTAGCTACAGGGACAGGTTGGAGAAGCTGGATTTGTTTTTATTAGAGCAAAGGAGGTTGAGGGGTGATTTGATAGATGTGTACAAGATTATGACGGGTTAGGATAGGCTAGACAGGGAAAGGCTGTTCCCACTAGTTGATTGTACAAGGACTAGGGGACACAGATTTAAGGTTTTGGACATGAGATACAGGGGGGATGTGAGGAAAAATCTTTTTTACGCAGCGAGTGGTGATGACCTGGAATTCGTTGCTGACGGAAGTGGTGGAAGTGGAGACACTCAATGTTTTCAAGGGGAGACTGGATAGGCACTTGAGGGAAATAAACTTGCAGAGCTACGGGGATAGAGCGGGGGAATGGGACTGACTGGCTTGCTCTACAGAGACCTGGCATGGACTCGATGGGCCGAATGGCCTCCTTCTGTGCCGTTATGACTCTATGGGCTGGAATTTCCCAGCCCTGAGGAGGCAGGTTTGGAGGTGGGACTGCTGGGAAAATGGGAAAAATTGGGAGTGGGTCCCAACCCCGCTCCCAACCCGCCTCCGAACCATCTTCCCGGGAGGCGGATCCCCGACTCACGCAGGGATCCATCTCCTAGCGGCGGGAAGGGGATTAGAGGCAATTAACAGGTACTTAACAGGCAGTTAAGAGGCTTTTCACCATTTTCAGCCTGCTGATGCGGGCTTCCTGACGGCGGGAAACCCCGCCAGGGTCAGCGAGGCGCGCTGTGGGTCTGCTGCAGTGTAAGTGTGCAAATGATAGCTGCAGAGGTATGCAGAGGTGAAGGGTGCAATTGTGCACAGGTAATATGACAGGTGAGAGAATGTAGTGAGAAATATTTTTATTCTGTTTATATGTATCTGCAGGTGACAAGATTTGATGTTTCTGGGAAGCCTCATCTGATCGGGAGAATTGACAGATGACTCACATGCAGCTGCCATCTGTTTTCTCCTAAGGACCGAGTCATGGTGATCCTGGGTCCAAGGGCTCACCTTTGGACAGTGATTGTCTGTGTTTGACTGCACCTCAATGCTGTCAAACACTGACAATTCATTGGTCAAAAAATTATGGGGCCTATCCCTTTCAGAAAACCGGCAGATGAAGCGTCATGCACTGACGTCATCTGACACCGGCTTTCCCTTAATTGGCCGGCAAGCCCGCAGGGTGAGCTTAACAAGGCCAATCAGGGCAAAATAGCATTTGTTCATCAGACGTCACTGGGGGCAAGACTAGAACCTGGAAGGCAGCAGTCCCGACCCCAACTCATCTCGGCAGGCAAAATCCAGCCCTATGACTCTATGAATCTATGAAATCATAAATCATTAAAATACATGTAGTTAGAAAACCCAGACGTCTATTCACAAGCAGCAGAGTGATACTAATAGGGAAAAACATCAGTCATCACTCTGTGGAACACAGCCCAGTAAAATGCTGTTGGCTTTTTTAATATGAAACTATAATCCATTTTAGAGTTACACTTATGAAAGCTAATTTTAATGGGCAAAAAAATCACCAGGAGCACGTGTGCCCAAACACCCGATATGGGCTCCAGACAGGTGAGGCTCTGTGCCAGGAATTATCCCTGTGGGGTTACCTTAAACTCAGTGTGGAAATCAACACATCTCAAAGAGCACGTAATAAATGAGGGTAAATTCATGAGATAACTCATAAGGCTGTTAATATGGAAGCTTATTGAGCAATTGTGGGATTACTTGTGTGTTTAAATCCTCATTCTCTAGTGCCATGATATAATCTCTAATTAATGGCACTAACCCGCCTCCCTTTCTTATGCATCTTGAGAGATTTTTTACTCAGGAATATTTAATTGCCAGTTTCTGACCCAACTGTAAACATATTTCAGTGATTGTTACTTTTTCTTGATTTTCCCATTTAAATCAATGGCCGCGATTTCGCCGACCGAGGTGGGTCTGGGTGCGGCCAGGGGTTGGTGGTGGGGTGCAACCCGCTACTGGCTCCATCCCGCTCTGTGAAAAGAATTTTATGTTGATTGGGCTTGTTAAGCCTGCTCAGCGCGTTACCCGGCCAATTGAAGGAAGCAGGTCTGATGATGTCACTTGATGACACATCATCAGTCGGTTTCCTTAAAGGGACCATGCACAAATTGATTTTGACAGTTGTGCTGTCAGTGTTCTACAGCACTGAGGTGCTGCAAACACTGACAAGCACTGCACAGAGGTGCACACCTGCACCCAGGCTCTCCCATGACTCCCTCCCTATGCTTATGGAGGGAGTCACAGCACGCAGGGAGGTCCTCTTCCCTTCCAATGGGTGGAAGAGACCTCCCCAGGAGATCAACACAGCCTGGTTGCACATTGCACAGGGGGACATAAGCATGGATGTCGTCAGGAGGACCAGGCTGCAGTGGCACAAATGTTTCAATGATCTCAGTAGATCATGAAAGGTTACTGCAAAGTCACACTCAACCTCGTCCTGCTGTGCCTCTCATCACATCGCCATCACTCTGCCTTCCCTACCCTACTCCTGCACATCCTTACTCACACCAACATACCTTGCACCTCCACCCATCGCTCTCTATCTACATTACACTTCCCCATCTCACTAGCCACCCCTCACCCTCATCCTAGTCCAATCATAACAACTAACAACACACAAGGTTAGGCACATGGGTGTTTTAGCCAATGTTCATGTGAAGTTTCTGTTAATGTGCTGTCAAACATTGAAATCCTTATTTTCAACACTTTGCATTCTTGGACAGATTTGTGTGCACCTTTGGAAGTGGCTTAGTGAGTTGCAGTGAATGGTGAGACATAACGGTACCCCCCGCAATGGCGATGAGTGTGAAAGGAATGGCTTGGGCATTGTAAGGATGCTTTATGGTGTTGGTGTGGGATGGTGCTAACCCAGCGCATCATGTGGCAGCCAGGGTGTACAGTGGCAAGTGAAGTAAATCTGGCTATGGTGAGGTCATCCCTGGCGTCCCGGGCAGCAATGTGGTTGGGTGCTGATGCCATTAATATCATAAGATTTAAATTATCTATGGAAAAGGACAGGGAGCAATCTAGATTAAAAATCTTTAACTGGGGAAGGCCAATTTCAGTGGGATGAGAACGGATCTGGCCCAGGTAAACTGGAATCAAATATTGGCAGGCAAAACTGTATTAAAGAGGAAATAGTTTGGGTACAGTCGAAGTATATTACCACAAGGGAGAAAGGTAGGGCAACTAAAGTCATAGCTCCCTGGATGATGAAACAGATAGAGAATATGATGAAGAAAAAAGAGCGTGTATGACAGATGTCAGCTTGCAAATACGTCTGAGAATCAAGCTATATATAGAAAGGTCAGAGGAGAAGTGAAAAAGAAAATAAGAGGGGCGAAGAGAGGATATGAGAATAGAATGGCAGCCAACATAAAAGGTAATCCAAAAGTCTTCTGTAGGCATATAACTAGTAAAAGGGTAGTAAGAGGAGGGTTGGGACCAATTATGGACCAAAAAGGAGACCTATGCATGGAGGCAGAGGGTATGGCTGAGGTACTAAATGAGTACTTTGCATCTGTCTTCACCAAGGAAGAGAATGCTGCCATAGACATAGTGAAGGAGGAGGTAGTAGAGACACTTGATAGGATAAAAATTGATAAAGAAGAGGTATTAGAAAGGCTGGCTGTATTTAAAGTAGATAAATCACCAGGAGCGGATGGGATGCATCCTAGGATGCTGAGGGAATTGAGGGTGGAAATCGCTGAGGTACTGGCCATAATATTCCAATCCTCCATAGATACGGGGGTGGTGCCAGATGACTGGAGAATTGCAAATGTTACACCATTGTTCAAAAAGGGTGTAAAGATAAACCCAGCAACTACAGGCCAGTCAGTTTAACCTTGGTAGTGGGGAAGCTTTTAGAAACAGTAATCAGGGGCAAAATCAACAGTCACTTGGATAGGGGAGGATTAATTAAGTAAAGCCAGCACAGATTTGTTAAAGGCAAATCGTGTTTAACCAACTTGATTGAGTTTTTTGATGAGGTAACAGAGAGGGTTGATGAGGGTAATGAGGTTGAAGTAGTGTACATGGATTTCCAAAAGGCGTTCAACAAAGTGTCATATAATAGGCTTGCCAGCAAAGTTGAAGCCCATGGAATAAAAGGGACAGTGGCAGCATGGATACAAAATTAGCTAAGTGACAGGAAACGGACAGTAGTGGTGAATGGTTGTTTTTCGGACTGGAGGAAGGTATACAGTGGTGTTCCCCAGGGGTCAGTTCTAGGACCACTGTTTTTCTTGATATATATATATTAATGACTTGGACGTGGGTGTACAGGGCACAATTCTAAAATTTGCAGATGACACAAAACTTGGAAGTACTGTATAGTGAACAGTGAGGAGGAGAGTGATAGACTTCAAGAAGACATAGACAGGCTGGTGAAATGGGCACATGTGGCAGATGAAATTTAACGCAGAAAAGTGTGAAGTGATGGATTTTGGTAGAAAGAATGAGGAGAGGACATATAAACTAAAGGGTACAATCCTAAAGAGGGTGCACGAACAGAGAGACCTGGGGGTATATGTACATAAATCATTGAAGGTGGCAAGGCAGGTTGAGAAAGCAGTTAAAAAGGCTTACGGGATCCTGGGCTTCATAAATAGAGGTATGGAGTACAAAAGTGTGGAAATTATGATGAATCTGTATAAAACACTGAGGGGGCAGAAAAGATTTACGAGAATGATTCCAGGAAGGAGGGACTTCAGTTTTGTTGATAGACTGGAGAAGCTGGTGTTGTTCTCCTTGGAGCAGAGAAGATTGAAAGGAGATTTGATAGAGGTGTTCAAAATCATGAGGGGTCTGGACAGGGTAGATGGAGAGAGAAATTGACCCCATTGGCAGAAAGGTCGAAAACCAGGGGACACAGATTTAAGGTAATTGGCAAAAGAACCAAAGGCGACGTAAGGTAAAACTTTTATACACAGTGAGTGGTTAAGATCTGGAATGCACTGCCTGAAAGGGTGATGGACGCAGACTCAATTTTATCATTCAAAAGGGAGTTGGATAAGTCTCTGAAGGAAAATAAATTGCAGGGCTACAGGGAAAGGGCAGGGGAGTGGGACCAGCTGAGAGTCGGCACGGGCTCAATGGGCCGAATGGCCTTCTTCCGTGCTGTTACCATTCTATGATTCTATGATCCTGTTTCCTGTGCAGCACCAGCTGATTGTGGAGAAGGTTGGTGTTATTGTTGGTGCTCCTGTTGTGCCTGGTACTGCTGGTGTTGGGACTGATTGTGGTGGGATTCTGAGGACCAAGGTGAGATCTTTTCAAGGGCACTGATGCTGATGGAATAGATGGCAGGTGAAGTTGAGATGACAGAAGTGATCTGTCAATAGTGAGAGAGGTTGTTCCATTGAGGTGACACTGGATAGAGAGTTTGCTCCAAACACTTGCAAGCTGCATAAAGCTCAATCTGTCTTCCAAATGCAGTAAGCAACAGCTTCTAACCTTGGAAAGTGAAGACCTATGAAATGGAAGCTTTTATAGCACATTTGCAACTGTCAAGTAAAAAAATCATCCCATGCTGACAAAACACCCAACCTCCTTACCTGATGTGAACCCCGAGCAGCGGGGAAGCCATTGGCGAACTCTAAAAATCTGAAGGTAAACTTAAAATACTATCTAATTGCCTCTTAACAATCTATCTAATGATTTAAATTGCCTCCTCCGCCGCTTGGTATTGGGTCTGTTCAGCGATGACAGACCTGACATCTGGGAGACTAGTGTGGAGGCGGGTTGACAACGGGTTCCCTACTCACTGTCAAAAAAAAAAATTCCCAGCTGACCCGCCACCAAATGCGGCCGCTGAACCCCTGAAAAATTCCCCCCCAATGATTTTAGGTATTAATTCTATCTCTGATACTCTGTGAATTAATTTATATACATGTTAGTTTGAAATCCTTTGGTTTGGCAATTTTTCCTTTTATTGCTTTCCCACATCCTGATATTTGCTTTTACTATCTTGCCCTGTTTAACTGTACGGAGTGCTGCATTGTCGGATGTGTCGGCTTTCAAATGAGACATTGGCCCAGAAATTAAAGACTGAGTGTTGACGCGGGGGTAAGGCTTCCCCGCGATCTCTCACTCCGCGTTGGCTTTTTCAGATCCAGCTCGCACGAACTTGATGTTCTAGACATCAGCTGGGCAGTGCTTGCATATCCCACCGGCGTAGTGAATTCGTGCGAGCTGTGGGATCACGTGACTCAGTTAGAGCCAATGGCAGCACACCATCTTCCATTCATAAGTTTCACATACGTGCTGTGAAAACTATGAATCTTACACCCCCCCAAAATAACAGCTAAACCTCAATTAAATAAAAAAAAACCCCATCACATTAATAAAATAAGTATAGTTAAATAAATTAACCATTTTAAATAAAAATTTAAATTTTTGAACAAATTTAAAATCTTTTAAAAAGTTATAAAAATAAACTTACCTGTCTTTAAAGTCTCTAAAAAAGATATACCTGTTAAAAAAAATTCAAAATAATACTTAATTCACTACTTACCTTGTTAAAAGTGGGTCTTACTCCTCCTTTTTTAATTTCTAAAATCTTCCGTCCTTACCTGCGCGTCCAAAGCACTAAGTGCACAGCGTGCGCGCAGCCTGTAGCGCGCACGCGGTGCACCGAGGAACCGCCCCCTTTTCCAAAAACCAAGTGCCGGTTTTCAGCGCATGCGCAGTGCATGCAGAAAACCGGCAATTGGTGACAGAATACGCGAGAGTACACAGTGCGTACTCTCGCGTCGCGGGACTAATTTTTGGGCCATAAAATCAAGGCCCTATTTGGCCATTCAGCTGGATGTAAAAAAATCCCCCGGCAATATTTCAAGAATGGAAGGGAATTCTCCCAGTGTCATTTGATCATTTAACTCATTTCTGTACTTGAGTCCTTGTTGTTTGTAAATTGGCTGCTCTGATGGCCTACATAACAGTGACTACACTTGACAAAGTAAATCATTGGCTGTGCCATGCTTTGGGATGTTCTGAGGATATGAAAGGTGCTATCTAAATGCAATTTGTTTCTTCAATCTCTTTCAACCTTTCTACCTCCTTATCAACGATACACTTGGAAGCTTACTCTCTCTTCCAAAGACATTTTTTATATACAGTTCAGCAAGACATTTGATACAGTGCTGCAAGATGGGTTAATCCATATGGGTAGAAAAGCACTGAATAGTTGGGCAGTTAGTGGCTACATCAAAGGAGACAGCGGGTGGTCATTCATGAAGCTGCATTGGAGTGGCAGGAAGTAGTTAATAGGTGCCCCAAGGATCAGTGCTGAAACCTTTGTTACTCACATTGTATATCAATGATTTGGAAGGATACAGTTAAAAGTATCAAGATTTGCTAATGACAAGGCAATGGGAGTGGAGGACTTTGTAAGCAATTAAGAGCAGACTGATCAGATGCAGAAGGATCTAGATAGATTAGGAAGTTGGATTGAGAAATAGCAAATTAAATTCAATTTTAACAAGTGTAAAATGATTAGACTAGGGAAGAAAGGATAAACATTGGAATTATAAACTAAATGCTGTTTGTCTATAGGATACAGCACAGGAAAATGATTTGGAGTACTCGGGGACAGACTGTAGAAATCATCTACACAACATCTGAGAGTGGTAAATAAGGCAGATGGGATCTTTGGTTGCATAGCGCATGGAATAGGCATCGGGTCTTCCCCATCTGGAGCATTGTTTGGGTTTTAGTTGCCATGTTACAGGAAGGGCGTTGTGGCACTGGAAAGGATTACCCATCTGATAGCTGGTATCAGACATCCAAATTACAAGGAGTGAAGGAATCAAGATCCTTAAAGTGATAGTTTTAATACTGACAAATATCTACCATGACCACAAGAATGACAATGACGGGGTATGGGATGAAGCTTTGAAAGGGTAGTGGAGGGGTGAATGGACAGATCAGATAACTATGTCACACAGTGGGTGGTAAATGATTGCAGTGGATTGCCCAGGGAGGTGCTGAAGGTTGATAACATAAGTAATTTTAAAAGGGAGTTGGACAGTCATTTGGCAAGAGAATCAATTGAGGGATATAGGTGGTGAAAGGTGTATTCTGTTTTTGAATTCTGAGGCCAGCCTGGTGGATCAAAATGGTCATTTTTGATCTTGTACATTCCACGTTCAGCTCTCTTCTCACTAGTTTTGTGCACTGATATTGTGTCATGATATACCATTATGAATAAAAAATCTTCAACCAGTCATCTGACATTGGATGTTCTTTGAAATTTACAGCCAGCCAAGGTTAAATCTGTTGGGCATGAAAATCCACTGGCTCTGCTCTCAGGAGTTAGGCCAGGATCTTGTCTGGCTGGTGCCCCCCAGCACTGACCCCACTGGATTTTGTATGGTCAGTAGGATGGTACCTAATGTACGTGGGGCTAACAGGCACCCACACCACTAAGGGCGAATTGGCAGTGCCCACCTATCCATACCGCTAGCAAAGTTGGCACCAGTCCTCCCATGGGGGGGTGGGGGGAATTGGGGGAGGAGAGGTTGCTCAGCCCACCCACCCCCCCCCTTCCCATAGACACTAATGACTGGCCCCTCGGCCTCCTGTGAAAATTGGGGGTGTGGGGCTGATCAAGATTGTCTTTTTTAAATTGCTGGTGTTTGAAGGCCCAGGCCACTTCCCTGGCCTGGGAGCCTACCCATATCCCCATTCCACAACCTCCCACCCCACCCCACACCAGAGCTCAATTTCACCCATACAGAGGCCAGTACACCTCAATTCTCTTGGCTTACTGGCCTCCAGTTCAATGCTGGGTCCTGACTGAACTGGAGAATTTCTGGGGTGTGGGTGGAGGTTCCATTCTTTACAAGACCAACTGGAAAATGACAGAAATGTTCCTTCCATCTAGAGGAACTCCAAAGGAAAGTCTGGGTCATTGACTTAAGAGTCAGTGACGTTAAAGTTGGGTCCAATTGTGATTTATAGCATAGATACTGTAAAGGCTTAGTATTATTAAAATGTGGCACTTTGCTTAATTTAGTTGGCTCCACCTTTAATTATTCCCTCATTTTGAGTCCTGTGGTGATAAGCACTGGATGCTGATCTAAGTCCATATCAGAAATAACAGCATTAGCAAACATTAAGGCCAAGTATTTTATTCTACAATTGGCACTAAATTAACATAAAAATGATTACTGTTTAGATCAACATCGCTTGGTCAAAATCCTGGAACTCCCTCCCTAATAGCACTGTGGGAGAACCTCAACACACGGACTGCAGAGGTTCATGAAGGCGGCTCACCACCACCTTCTCAAGGGCAATTAGGGATGGGCAATAAATGCTGGCCTTGCCAGCAACGCCCACATACAGGAACGAATAAAGAAAATAGGAATAGTGCAAGATCATTTTTAATCAAATAAAAAGAAAACCTGCAAATGCTGGAAATCTGAAATAAAAACAGGCAATGCCGGAACTACAATGCTGTAACATTTGAGCTGTGTACTCTTCGTCAGTATGGTACACACTGATCACGTCATAACCTGTCTTTTCTTTTTATAGATGCTGATTAACCTGCTGTGCATCTCCAGAATTCTCTTAATTTTTTAAAGTTAAATTCAATTTACAAAGTCCTTTATTGGTCTTTCCAGTTTGTCTATTTGACACAGTGGTAGGAAGCAATGGGATGTCGAACAGTTGAACCAAATTAACCAACAGCAACAAGACAAGCACAAAATGTAGGAATTATGAGGAATGTAGTAAAAAAGTCCATAGAGAAAGGGCAAAACAATAAAACTACAGGACCAGTGAGAATCAGAGATACGAGTAAGGAATTACTGAGGAGTAAGGTCATTTAGACTGTGAAAGAAAGCACGGTCAGGGTGTCTTTTAACACCAGCTGATCAATATTGAAACAAAATACAAACTAAAACCTTTCATCAACACAGACAGCAGGCAGTACATTATGTATATTAGTAGTGTGGTCTTGTAATGTACCAAGGAAATCCCAATATATTAAAGAGAGACTTGCATTTATATAGCATCTTTCACGACCTCAGGACGTCCCAAAGTGCTTTACAACCAATAAAGTATTTTTGAAGTGTAGTCACTGTTGTAAGGTAGGAAATGCGGCAGCCAATATGTGGACAGCGAGCTCCCACAAACAGCAATGTGATAATGACCAGATAATCTGTTTTAGTGATGTTGATTGAGGGATAAATATTGACCAGGACACCGGGGATAACTACCCTGCTCTTCTTCAATATAGTGCCATGGGACCTTTTGCATCCACGTGAGAGAGCAAACGGGTCTCAGTTTAAAGTCTCATCTGAAAGACGGCACCTCTGACAGTGCAGTACTCCTTCAGTACTGCACTTGAATGTTAGTCTAGATTTTTGTGCTCAAGTAATATTATGCATAAATAGGAAAATTTGAGGGATGCGATATGGCTGATGATTAAGTTTCTGGTTCTAGTTAAGATTCAGACTCATCCCAAACTAACCAAGAAATAAATCTGCACTTTTATCCTCCCCTGTTTTCACCACTTTACACACTAGACTCTTGTAAGCCATCAGTAGTAGGGCAAGTGTGGAGAAACATCCCATAAAACATGTCGTAAATTTCTACACTTGCCATGTGTAGTGCAATTTGGTGGCCAAATACTGCAAATTTGTATTTTAAAAAAAGTGCTGGACTCGGTGAAAATGCCACTTGCTGAGTGGATCTGAGTAATACAAACCGCTCGTCATAGTCGTGAGTGACATCATGGTAAATAAATGGATTCAATGTTTTGTAGCAGTGCCTGATAAAACTAACATATGATGGAAGAATAAAATTGTAAACTTGCCTGCATATATTGTCCAGCTAATGTACCATATACTTAATAGTTTTACGAGGTTATTGTGTCATTCTACTGGGAGTGCAGGAAGTAGATATGTTTCAGTTGTGTCTTACTTCATTACATCTGGGCAGGCAATTCTATCGTGTGGAATTGAATAGCCCTACGTAAATTCAGTCACTAGATTAGCTTTCAGAAAAGTCTTCTGGAAGACATAAACAACACACATTGCCCTGACAGCCACTTATTTCATAGCAAAATCGCTGCTGGAATTCTGTATTATTAATAAAGCCAAAGTCTGATTTTATGCATAATTAATAGCGCATTATCGGGCATGAGCTCTAACCGTCAATCTGGTATCAGTATAGTCATTCATGTATAACAACAGAAGAAGGGAACCATTCAGTCTAGTTTCTTTTTATTTCAGGTCTTTTCAGTCCATCATGCTTCATTGAAGTACGAAGATGACTTGATGTTATAGCCAATTCCAAATGGGTAGGAAGCTGGGAGAAAAATGCCAAATAAAAGAATCTGGGGTTGTACAGTACGTGGAGTAGAATACAGATCATAGGATGTAATACCAAGAGTGGGATTTCTGTCATCCCGCCTCAGGAGAGTCAGGGTGGGACGTCCCTCCAGTGTTTGGTTGGAGCTCATTACTGATACCAGGCAGGCTCCTGCCACACGAGGCAGCCCTTTACTGGCAGTGGCCAAAAATCATAGAGTGCTTCAGTGGACCACCACTGCAGCAACAAAGAGGAGGCCACTTAAAGGAGGTGGAAGAGCCCTGAGGATGGGATCAAGGGCTAAAAACAATAAATGGATCGAGTCCTCTCCCTCAAAAAAAGGGGTCATCAGCAGGGCTTCTGCCACTGCGCCAGGGATTACTGTCACTCTTCTTCTAGCCATCACTGGGGTCAACAGGATCAGTGATGGGAAGGGGGTAGTTTTTTTTTGTATAGTGGTGCAGTCACACAAATTTCTGATGTGATATGCAACATTGAATATTGGGGTAAAAACTGAAAATGCTGGGAATACTCAGCAGGTCAGGCAGCATCTGTGGAGGGAGAAACAGAGTTAACGTTTCAGGTCGATGACCTTTCATCAGAACTGGAAAAAGTTAGAGATGTAACAGATTTTAAGCAAGTGCAGGGGCAGGGAAAGGGGGGAGGGGAGGAAAGAACAAAAGGGAAGGTCTGTGATAGGGTGGAAGGCAGGAGAGATTAAATGACAAAAGGGATGATGGTGCAAGGCAAAAGGAGATGGTAATGGGACAAGTAAAGAAACAAATGATGGGTCTAGAGGAGGTGTAAATGGGAATGGCAGAATCATTGCCAATAACTGCTGTCCTGTAAAAATAGGGGCAGTGGATATGATCTGAAATTGTTGAACTCAATGTTGCGTCCGGAAGGCTGTAAAGTGCCTAATTGAAAGATGAGGTGCTGTTCCTCAAGCTTACGTTGAGCCTCATTGGAACAGTGTAGGAGGTCGAGGACATGGAGGTCAGAGTGGGAGTGAGAACTAAAATGATAGGCAACCAGAAGCTTGGGGTCACGCTTGAGGACTGAATGGAAGTGTTCCACAAAGCAGTCACCCAATCTGTGTTTGGTCTCCCCAGTGTAGAAAAGACTGCATCGTGAGCAGTGAATACAATGTACTAAATTAAAAGAAGTACATATTTATGGTCCCTAGTTCTGGTATTCCCCGCAAGTGGAAACATGGGGCTGGATTTTCAATGACCCGTGGAGTCGGGTTTGGAGGCGTGTGGGGGGTTAAAGTTGCAGATTCGGGGGTCCTGACCCCATCCCGCCTCCAACCCGCCTCCATGCCAGTTTCGCTGGCGGCGGGTACCCGACCTGTGCTGGGACCCGACTCCCCGAGGTGGGAAGGGATTAGTGACAATTAACTGCCTGTTAACAGGTAGTTAACAGGCAGTTTTTTGCATAATTCCTATTTTGACAGGTGAAATGTGGACTTCCCGACAGGTGGCTACCACGCCAAGTTATCGGGGCGGACCGTGGGTCTGCAGGGGTTGGAGGGGTCGATATGTCCGGTGGGCAGGTGAGTGATGGGTGCATGTGTGCAGAGGTAAGTGTGTAAGGTAAGTGCTAAGTGTGGGAAAAAGTTTTACTTACCTTAACTTCCTCCTGCAGGTGTCAGCCCTTCAGTTCTCGGGAGTTAGAAATCTCACCTGCACAGAAAGCAGGAAAGCCGTGGTTCTGTCAAAAACTGCAGCCTTCTGTTTTCTGTGCTGGAATGATTTCTAACTCAGCCTGAGAGGAAGGACTGAAGTTAGAAATCATATTATCAGTGTTTGACAGCTTCACAGAGCTGTCAAACGTTGATATTTCATCTGTCAAAACTGGATTTGGATGATCAGCCATGATCGTATTGAATGGCGGAGCAGGCTCGACGGGCCGAATGGCCTACTCCGGCTCCTAGATTCTATGTTTCTATGTTTCTATAAAAGCTCTTGACAGACGAAATGTCAATCTGTGACATCACCTGTTGCCGGGTGGCCCTTAATTGGCCTGCTGAGCCCACTGGGTGGGCTCAACAAGGTCAATCAAGGGAAAATACAGTGGGTTGGCCACATCTCGATGGAGGCGGGTTTACAAGCCAGAATGTGTGATTCACGACACCAACCCGACCCCAGGTTCAAAATCCAGCCCGTATTCTCTAAGTCTACTCTATCAAATCCTTTCATAATTTTAAAGACCCCTATCAGGTCACCCTCAGCCTTCTCTTTTCTAGAGAAAAGAGCCCCAGTCTGTTCAATCTTTCCTGATAGATATAACCTCTCAGTTCTAATATCACGCTAGTAAATCTTTTTTGCAACTTCTCCAGTGCCTCTATATCCTTTTTATAATATGGAGACCAGAACTGTGCACAAAGCGGATGATCTCCAACATAAGCATATCACAGGCGATGGTGATGATGTGCTCTTCCATGGAAAGGGTGGCCACCTGCATGGAGCATCAAATGTGCCAGTCGAACGAGTGCATGCTTGCTGTGAACAACAGCTTGCAGAGTCTGATTTCAGCCTTATCTAGGGTGGATAGAAAAATAGAGTTGGCCCTTAATCATCCCACTGATGTGCAGCAAAGTGCTCTCCAGCTCCTTGCTAGCAGGATGTGCAGGTGGACCATGAGAGGAATGATGGTGAGAGGGGACATGGAAGTGGGGGCTCTGCTCAAAGTGCTTCCTCTTCTCCCCACCCAGTCAGAGCTCCACATGCTGCCTTGTATCCCGACGGCTGAGTCTGCCCCTGCACAGGTGCAGGAGGAGCAGTCTTTGGCGGGGCCATCACAGGCTCCAAAACCCAGAGGACATCCGCCTAGAGTGTCTAAGCAGTCAGAGCAGGGAAGTGAGCAGCCTGCCTCTACCTCTGCTGAAGCCACAGGGGGTGCACCTCGTAGAAGTAGCAGAAGAAGAAAAAGACACAATTGTAGATGCACAAGGGGATGCACAAAGTTATAAAATGTTGGAGTGTTAAGTTTCTGTTGAAGTAATGAGCCACATAAATTTATTTCTTTGCACCACTTTCCCATCTTGTCCATTTTTGCCTGCTACTTGGAAAGTGGCCTTGTCAGTTGGAGTGAATGGTGAGACATTACTTAACTTCGAGCAATGTGTATGTGTGACAAGAATGGTTTGGTCATTGTAGGACTGCTTTTTGGTTGTGGTGGTGGTGTGGGGGGTGGAATTTGGTTCAACATCTGGGTGCCAGATGGGTGCACTGGTGCAACTTAACTAAATTATGTCATTATGAGGCCATCCTGGGCCTCCCGGGCAGCAAAATGCGCTGCTGTTGGTGCCATGTCCACTTCAGGTTCCTCCTCCTCCTCCTCCTCATGTTCGTCCTGCTCCTCCTCCTCATCCTCCTCCTCCTCAGCAGAGGCTCTGCGCTCTGTGCCTTGCTCCTCTTGCAGCTCCAATCCTCGTGCGCTTTGTTGTGCAGAGCGCAGCAGACCACAATCATTCTGGAGACACCGGCTGGTGCGTATTGAAGGGCTCCTCCAGATCTGTCGAGGCATCTGAAGCGTATCTTCAGCATCCCGATTGCTTGCTCTATTACACACTTTGTCGTCATCTGGCTTTGATTGTAATGCTCTTCAGCCTCATTGCTTGGCCTCCTCAAGGGTGTCATCAGCCACATCTTCAGTGGATACCCCTTGCCTCCAAGCAGCCAGCCGGTAAGTCTGATTGGAGGTGTGAAGGACTGGCGCAGGATGAATGAGTCATGACAGCTCCCTGGGAATCTTGCACACACATGCATGATGATCTTTTTGTGGTTGCAGACGAGCTGCACATTGATAGAGTGGGAGCCCTTACGGTTCACGAACACTCCTGGATGATCTGGGGGTGCCTTGATGGCCACACGTGTGCAGTCGATGATGCCCTGCACCTGTGGGAAGTCAGCCAGAGCCGCAAAGCTGAGCGCCCGCTCAGTCTGACTGGCTTCATCAGTGGCAAAGTGTACAAGTGCCTGACTTGTCAAGCATGGCATCAGTCACCTGGGTGTTGCATTTGTGGGTAGCCAACTGCAAGATCCTGAAAATGTCTGCTGCAGATCCCTGGAAGAAGCCTGAGACAAAGAAGTTGAGGGTGGTGGTGAGTTTGACAGTCACTGGTAACATGTGTCCACCAGGTTCACTTGGCAGCAGGTCTTCTTCTAGCAGGCTGCAAAAGTCTGCCACGACTTGATGCGATAGTCTGAGCCTCCTGAGGCACTGCTATTCAGTCATGTCCAGGAAACTCATCCTCTGCCTGTATACCCTGTGTTGGGGGTATCGCCTCCTGCGAGGTGCACCACTGTGCATCATCTCCTCTCTCCTGTGGAGCGGCAGGTCGGTGGGGAGAAGGCTGCTGCTGCTGCTGCTGGTGTTGTTGGTGCAGGGGCTCATCTTGGTCTGAATCTGAGGTCAAAGTTGAAACAGCATAAGCAGCACCCATGCTGATCTGATAGATGACACGACAACGCAAAATCATCGAGCAGAAACTGATAGCCAAGTTCTGCACTCATGAAGACGGTCTCAATCGGGATCTTGGGTTTATGTCACGATACATGACGTGATCCGGACTCGAGTCGTCGTTAGCTTGTTCACAGATGTGATTCCCAGTAAAAAAGTAAAAATTTTCCCAGTAAAAAAGTAAAATTTTTTTTTAAAGCTTTTCGTTTTACATACAGACGGCAGCTTTTGACACGTTAGAACCCCTGCGACTTCACCTCATTGTCTCAGTTGTATCTTGCTATGTCTTTTGATGTGGTACCTTCCTGGCTGACTTAATTAACTTTATCACACCTCGGCAGATAGTCAGGATGATTTAATTTATTGGTCTGCAATTGTAAAGTACACATGCTTTTTTTTCCATCTATATATGCTCTGACGATTCTGTATCCAATTTACTTCACCTGAGGAAGGAGCGATAGTTCCGAAAGCTTGTGATTTCAAATAAAACTGTTGGACTATAACCTGGTGTTGTGCGACCTCTCAGATCTGATAGATGCCAGGTAAAGTGGAGATCAGAGGCACAATCCTCCAATGTAATGAGAGTGACTTCCAAAGTTGTAGAAATCACCTGCAAGCTCCTAAAAGCAAACTCTCAGAACAAGTGGTGTCAGCAAGAGCCTTTCCCTTAGGCAAGGAAGCAGGTGTGAATTGTGAGTTTTTATGTGATTTTTTTTACTATCAATTGTTTAACTCCCACAGTGGCTGCTCTGCTCTGCTCTTGCCTTGCTTTCATTGGCGAGGTTCTACAAGCCAATTAATCCCGTGGACAGCCAGTAAAAGCTGCAACATCAGGTTAAAAAGGCTGTTAATAGCCTCTTAACGAGCTCTCAACTACTTTAATTAGCTCACCCGCCTCTCCCGAGCGGGTCTCTGGCGCGCTGACTAACGCACCAGAGTTTAAGGCAAAAGCCAACGGGTTGAAGCAGGCTTCCCGATGTGCTGTCAATTTCAGCACTTTTAACTGCCCACCCGCTCACAAACCCGCACGCTCTTCAAAGTAAAAATTCCAGCCTTACTTTCCAAGGAGTGGCCTCCTTAGTCTTCCGACCAAAATTTACCACCACACACTTATCTATGATGCACCTGTTGAGAGGTGAGGTGGTTAGACCCAGCAAAGGTTGCCAAAGTTACCCGGTTTTATTTTGCAAAGAGAAAGCTGTGAAGGCTTTCACTGAGACTAAGAGACTGGAAATGCTGGAGGAAAGTTAAAAGTAATCTTGTTTAAATCAAGTAAAATAACCCACTGATATTGGAAAGTGTGGTGTGTTCTTTATTTTGTATTATTACACAAAGGTAGGTTATACTAAATGAATTAAATGAGTCCAATCATAACTGCTGTTCTGTATGGTCACCTTACTGTGAAATAAAACAGCTTATCAAGTCTCATGGTACCAAGTGTTTGCTCACCTTTGGAGAGACTGAAGACGCTCCCATGTGCAAGAGATGAATATTTATTTCAGTTCGCAAGGGGATACTATAGTCACACTCTTGGGTTACACTATTGTACCAGTACATATAGAGAAATACTTATGCGAGTCAAGTCACATAAAAGTAAAATGCCCTGACTGATTACAGAACATAAGAACATAAGAAATAGGAGCAGGAATAGGCCAATCGGCCCCTCGAGCCTGCTCCGCCATTCAATAAGATCATGGCTGATCTGATCCTAACCTCAAATCTAAAGAACACAAGAAGTAGGAGCAGGACCCGGCCACTCAGCCCCTGGGCCCGCTCCGCCACCCACAGGGCCTTGACCGATCCGAACTCAGCCTCATGTCCAATTTCCTGCCCGCTCCCCGTAACCCCTAATTCCCTTTACTTCTAGGAAACTGTCTATTTCTGTTTTAAATTTATTTAATGATGTAGCTTCCACAGCTTCCTGGGGCAGCAAATTCCACAGACCTACTACCCTCTGAGTGAAGAAGTTTCTCCTCATCTCAGTTTTGAAAGAGCAGCCCCTTATTCTAAGATTATGCCCCCTAGTTCTAGTTTCACCCATCCTTGGGAACATCCTTATCGCATCCACCCGATCAAGCCCCTTCACAATCTTATATGTTTCAATAAGATCGCCTCTCATTCTTCTGAACTCCAATGAGTAGAGTCCCAATCTACTCAACCTCTCCTCATATGTCAACCCCCTCATCTCCGGGATTAACCGAGTGAAACTTCTTTGTACTGCCTCGAGAGCAAGTATGTCTTTTCTTAAGTATGGACACCAAAACTGTATGCAGTATTCCAGGTGCGGTCTCACCAATACATAAGAACATAAGAAATAGAGCAGGAGTAGGCCAATCGGCCCCTCGAGCCTGCTCCGCCATTCAATAAGATCATGGCTGATCTGATCCTAACCTCAAATCTAAAGAACACAAGAAGTAGGAGCAGGACCCGGCCACTCAGCCCCTGGGCCCGCTCCGCCACCCACAGGGCCCTGACCGATCCGAACTCAGCCTCATGTCCAATTTCCTGCCCGCTCACCGTAACCCTTAATTCCCTTTACCTCTAGGAAACTATCTATTTCTGTTTTAAATTTATTTAATGATGTAGCTTCCACAGCTTCCTAGGGCAGCAAATTCCACAGACCTACTACCCTCTGAGTGAAGAAGTTTCTCCTCATCTCAGTTTTGAAAGAGCAGCTCCTTATTCTAAGATTATGCCCCCGAGTTCTAGTTTCACCCATCCTTGGGAACATCCTTACCGCATCCACCCGATCAAGCCCCTTCACAATCTTATATGTTTCAATAAGATCGCCTCTCATTCTTCTGAACTCCAATGAGTAGAGTCCCAATCTACTCAACCTCTCCTCATATGTCCACCCCCTCATCCCCGGGATTAACCGAATGAACCTTCTTTGTACTGCCTCGAGAGCAAGTATGTCTTTTCTTAAGTATGGACACCAAAACTGTACGCAGTATTCCAGGTGCAGTCTCACCAATACCTTATATAACTGCAGCAATACCTCCCTGTTTTTATAATCTATCCCCCTAGCAATAAAAGCCAACATTCCGTTGGCCTTCTTGATCACCTGCTGCACCTGCATACTAACTTTTTGATTTTCTTGCACTAGGACCCCCAGATCCCTTTGTACTGCAGTACTTTCCAGTTTCTCGCCATTAAGATAATAACTTGCTCTCTGATTTTTCCTGCCAAAGTGCATAACCTCACATTTTCCAATATTGTATTGCATCTGCCAAATCTCCGCCCACTCACCCAGCCTGTCTATATCCCCTTGTCGGTTTTTTATGTCCTCCTCACTCTCTACTTTCCCTCCCATCTTTGGATCATCTGCAAACTTTGATATGTTACACTCGGTCCCCTCCTCCAAATCGTTATTATAGATTGTAAAGAGTTGGGGACCCAGCACCGACCCCTGCAGAACACCACTGGCTACTGGTTGCCAGTCTGAGAATTAACCATTTATCCCAACTCTCTGCTTCCTGTTAGATAACCAATCCTCCACCCATGCCAGAATATTACCCCCAATCCAGTGATTTTTTATCTTGAGCAATAATCTTTTATGTGGCACCTTGTCGAATGCCTTCTGGAAGTCTAAATACACTACGTCCACTGGTTCCCCTTTATCCACCCTATACGTTATGTCGTCAAAGAACTCAAGCAAATTTGTCAGACATGACTTCCCCTTCATAAAGCCATGCTGACTTTGTCCTATTAAATTATGTTTATCTAAATGTTCCGTTACTGTCTCCTTAATAATAGACTCCAAAATTTTACCCACCACAGATGTTAGGCTAACTGGTCTATAATTTCCAGCCTTCTGCCGACCTACTCTTTTTAAATAAGGGTGTTACATTAGCAGTTTTCCAATCTGCCGGGACCTTTGCTGAGTCCAGGGAATTTTGGAAAATTATTACCAAAGCATCCACAATCCCTACTGCCACTTCCCTCAAGACCCTAGGATGTAAGCCATCAGGTCCAGGGGATTTATCCGCCTTGAGTCCCATTATTTTACTGAATACCACTTCCTTAGTGATTTTATCATATTTAGCTCCTCCCCCCCTAGAGGCCCCTGTTTGTCCAGTGTTGGGATATTCTTAGTGTCCTCTACTGTAAAGACTGAAACAAAATACTTGTTCAGCATTTTTGCCATCTCCATGTTTCCCACCATTAATTTCCCGGTCTCATCCTCTATGGACCTACGTTTGCCTTAGCCACCCTTTTTCTTTTTATGTAACTATAGAAACTCTTGCTATCTGTTTTTATATTTTTTGCTAATTTATTTTCATAATCTATCTTCCCTTTCTTAATCAATCCTTTAGTTACTTTTTGCTGTCTTTTGAAGACTTCCCAATCTTCTATCCTCCCACTAAGTTTGGCTACCTTATATGTCCTTGATTTTAGTCGGATACTATCCTTAATTTCTTTACTTAGCCACGGATGGCTGTCATTTCTTTTACACCCTTTTTTCCTCAGTGGAATATATTTTTTTTGAAGTTGTAAAATAACTCCTTAAATGAACACCACTGCTCATGTACCGTCTTACCCTTTAATCTATTTTCCCAGTCCACTTTAATCAATTCCGCTCTCATACCATCATAGTCTCCTTTATTCAAGTTCAGTACGCTTGTTTGAGAACCAACCTTCTCACCCTCTAATTGGATATGGAATTCAACCATGTTATGGTCACTCATTCCAAGGGGATCCTTAACTAGGACATTATTAATTAATCCTGACTCATTACACAGGACCAGGTCCAAGGTTGCTTGCCACTGAACCAGAGAAGGTAGATAAGGCAGACCTAAATTTTTAACAGTGGCATAGCTCAAAACTACATTAGAATCATAGGGGATGAAATTTGGTACCTTAGTGCCTCCAGTAAGCGCTTGGCGGGGTCACTAGCGGATGCTAAGGCAGTAGCGCTGCGGCGAGGTGAATCCAGTGCCACATGCCAGTTTTGGCCCCCCCGTAGCGCTGCTGCTAAGAGTTAGCACCACGGACCTCAGCCCCAGGCAGATCATGACGTCAGTGAGCGTGCAACACTCACTGGGTGCCCGATCTACCAAACTGAGTACTGCCCCCTGCCTTAGCGCCTCGCCCCGACAGTGACAGGGAGAGGAGATGTGATGCAGTTGGGAGCTGGCTCCACGGGCGCTACTTAAAGGCATCATGAGTAATGAGTCGCAGCTCTCAGGTTGGTGTTGCTTCACTGCTTCCTTGTCAGTTTGACATTGTGCAACAGTTTAAATCAGTAATTTAAAGGTTGTTTAGTATCCGGTGTGTTGCGGCTAATAAAAATTTGTTACATTTATTCTCACAAAATATCAAAGTGCTGCAATTCCTTACATTAATTGGGGCTGTACTGGCAGTCGACCACGCCATCCAGGATCTACTGTGAAGGGATTGCAGGCAGTGAGAAAGATTGGAACATGTGGCCAAAGGAAGGAGGAGGGCTATCAGGGCTCTCAACAGGAGGCCTTAACGTCCGAGGGTCTTCCAACAGCAATTCTCCTACCACCAGTTAAGCTAGGAGCAGTGTCTTAGAAGGCGCCGCTTCAGCAAGGAGGTGGTCACAGAACTCTGCCACCTCCTGCAACCAGACCTCGAGCCTCAGATCAGGACAAGGACGGCTCTCTCAGTGGCAGTCAAGATCACCGTCACCCTCAATTTCTTTGCCAGCGGATCCTTCCAGTCTGCAACAGGAGGTATAGGTAACTTCTCGCAGTTCGCCATCCATCGCTGCATCCGGGAGGTCACAGAGACACTCTACAGCAGGAGAAGGGACTACATTTCCTTCCTGATCACCAGAGAGAAGCAGGACGAGTGTGCATGTGGCTTTGCCAGGATAGCAGGATTCCCCATGGTGCAGGGCGCCATTGCCTGCACCCGCATGGCTTTGCAGGCACCATATAACAATCCTGAGATCTTCTGTAACTGCAAATACTACCACTCACTTAATGTCCAGTTGGTGTGCGACCACAGACAGCGAATCGTCAATGTGAATGCCCGCTATCCTGGCAGCAGCCATGATGCCTTCATCCTGTGCCAGACCGGTGTTCCAGCACTCTTCCAGCCTCCACATCAAGCTTGTGGCTGGCTGGTCAGAGACAAGGGCTATCCGCTCTCCACCTGGCTCATGACTCCACTCCGCAACCCCAACACTCGTGCTCAGCACTCATATAATGAGAGCCATGCCGCCACCAGGAACATCATTGAGCAGACCATTGGGGTGCTCAAGCAACGGTTCCGCTGTCTTGACCACTTGGGAGGAGCCCTCCAGTACTCGCCGGAGCAGGTGTCCTATTTCGTCGTGGTGGGCTGCATGATCCACAATCTGGTCATCATGAGAGCTCAGCCCTTGCCAGCAGGGATTGCGGGACCACCTCAGGAGGAGGGAGAGGGAGAGGAGGAGGAGGATGATGAGGAGGACGAGGAAGACGAGGAGGAGGAGGAGGAACAGGAGCGAGGGAGCAGGCAACCACTCAATCAGCATTCCGGGAGGGCGGTTCGTGACTGCCTCATCAGACTGCAGTTTCAATAAATGAAACCCCAGATCCCCGTTGTTCAACACATCCCTATCATTCCATCCCTGTCGCAGGCCATATCACAGCGCACAGCTGAAATGAGAGACAGTACAACATTATCCGAAGTGAATTAATAAATTTATTGATAATCAATGAACACATCTTTACAACAACAATATTTACTATTCACCCTTGTGCATTCCCTTAGTGCCCCTCGTTACAGTGCCTTTGCCTACTCTAGTGCTCCTATGAAGTGTTGGCCGAGTGGCTGCAGCACAGCTGGTGGAAGGCTGCTGAGCGTCCATGCGGGAGACTTCAGATGGCCTTGCAGGACGCCCTCAACCAGCTCTGGGCCTGGAAGGCCCAGCTGTAGACTGCACCACCTCAGCATGGGCGGCAGCAGTCTGGGCTGGCTGGATGCCAGGCAGTGACAAGGGCAATGGCGGAGTGGCAGTGGTGGGAGCAGGAATGCTGTCATTCTGAGAGAGGACAGCAGCTTCCTGCTCCACTGACCCACTGGCACTCCCCCGGGGCAGCAACACAGCATCCCTAGCAATCTGTTGCAGCACAGATTGCTGGCCTGCTGCGACACCGTGAAAGCCCTGGTTGACGGTGGTAGACCAAGCCACAATGGCAGCAGTCAGAGCTTGCGTGGCATCAAGTTGAGACCTGATGCCGCGTGTGATGGGCGATGTTGCAGCTTCCATTGAAGCACAAGCGGAAGCGATGCAATGTCTTAGGGCTGGATTTTGATACTGGGGCGGGTTGGGGTTGTGTCATCCACTTTTCGTGTTATCCACCCGACTGCAATTGGATGTGGGAGATTGATGCAATTTTCACCTAATTGGGCAATTGAGTTCCAGCATGTGGGAACCTATAAACCAATTAGTGCATGAGAGCAGTCTGAGATTGGATGCCACCAAGCATAGACTGCATTGCAACACTAAGGGCTGGATTTTCATTGACCCGTGGAGGCGGGTTTGGAGGCATGTGGGGGGTTAAAATTGCGAAAACTGGCGGGCGGGCACAAGTCCGCCTCCATCCCGCCTCCATGCAATTTTCATGAAATCGTGTCTGCTGGTCCCGACTCTGTCCCACCTTTAAGAGACGGGATAGGCTGTTAAGGCCCTTAACAAGCACTAAATTGCCTCTATAATGCCATTTTGAAAGGCCTTTGTGATTTTAACCCTTGTTCTACGTGAAGCACGCCTGTTCTGAACCACGATTGTGAAACCTGGCGGGAGCACATTTGGCTGGCTGGATATCTCTCTCTCTCTCTCTCTCTCACAAAAATATGTGGGAACAGACTTAGGGCTGCTGCTGCTCATTTTGCATCCAGGTCCTCTCGCAGCAAAGGCCAGGCAGTCTCTGAAGACCTTCAATGCAGCAGCAACGATGATATCATCAGAGGTGACTTTCAGACTGAAAACACTAATTGGTTCATGGGTTCCCAAATGCTGGAACTCAATTGCCCAATTCGGTGAAAATTGCATCAATCTCCCACATCCAATTGCAGTCGGGTGGATAACATGAAAAGTGGATGACACGACCCCAACCCGCCCCAGTATCAAAATCCAGCCCTAAGACATTGCATCGCTTCCGCTTGTGCTGCAATGGAAGCTGCAACATTGCCCATCACACGCGGCATCAGGTCTGGGTCGCCACAGTCTCTCTGGGAGTCTACCATCCTTTGCAGACTGGAAATGATGGGCTCCATGGTGTATAGAGCCTTGTGCAATGTTGGAGACGGACTCCTCCACGCTCCTTACCATTGCCGAGAGGCTCTCCGGCACCCTTGCCATTGCACCTATCATCTCCGTGTGCATGCCCATCACCCTTCTTCGAAAGGCCTCCCCATCGAGGTCCTCATCTGGGTCCTGTGCAGCAGAATTTGTGCGCGAACTCACCCTCTGGGGAGCTGGCCCCCGAGCTACCCTTTCCCCCTGGCCTTGCTGCAGCCCACTCGCTCCCGGTGCATCACCCTGTGCAGATCCCGCTACTATACTAGCCTCTAAAGAATGCGTAGCGCCAGTATCTGAGCTGGTACCTGCGGGTGAGACATGCAATGACGTGATGTGTTCGTCCTCCTCCTCTTCTTCCGCCTCGCTCTCAACTGGTTTACAAAGGTTTAGCATAACTTCCTTGTTTTTGTATTCAATGCCCCTATTTACAAACCCAAGTATCACATAAGCTTTCTTAACTACTTTCTCAACTTGTCCTGCCATCTTCAAAGATTTGTGTACATATACCCCCAGGTATCTCTGTTCCTGCACCCCCTTTAAAATTGTAACATTTAGTTTATATTGTCTCTCCTCATTTTTCCTACCAAATATATCACTTCACACTTCTCTGTGTTAAATTTCATCTGCCATGTATCTGCCCATTTCACCAGTCTGTCTATGTCCTCCTAAAGTCTGTTATTATCCATCTCATTGTTTACTCCATTTCTGAGTTTCGTATCATCTGCAAACTTTGAAATTATTCCCTGTATACCCAAGTCCAGGTCATTAATATATATCAAAAAGAGCAATCGTCCTAATACCATCCCTTGGGGAACACCACTGTACACTTCCCTCCAATCTGAAAAACAACCATTCACCACTACTCTCTGCTTTCTGTCCCTTAGCCAATTTTGTATTCACTGTCCCTTTAATTCCATGGGCTTTTATTTTTCTAATAAATCTATTATGTGGTACTTTGTCAAACACCTTTTGAAAGTCCATATACACAAGATCAACCGCACTACCCTCATCAACCCTCTCTGTTACTTCATCCAAGAACTTGATCAAGTTAGTCAAACACAATTTGCCTTTAAGAAATCTGTAATAACTTTCATTTATTAGCCCATACTTTTCTAAATGCCAATTAATTTTGTCCTGGATTATTGTCTCTAAAAGTTTCTCCACCACCAACGTTGGGCTGACTGGCCTGTAGTTTCAGGTTTATCCATCTCCCCTATTTTCTTTATTCATTTCTGTATCTGGGCGTCGTTGGCAAGGTCAGCATTTATTGCCCATCCCTAATTGCCATTGAGAAGGTGGTGGTGAGCTGCCTTCTTGAACCGCTGCAGTCTATGTGGTGAAGGTACTCCCACAGTGCTGTTAGGGAGGGAGTTCCAGGATTTTGACCCAGCGATGATGAAGGAACGACGATATATTTCCAAGTCAAAATGGTGTGTAACTTGGAGGGGAACTTGCAGGTGATGGTGTTCCCATGCGCCTGTTGCCCTTGCCCTTCTAGATGGTAGATGTCATGGGTTTGGGAGGTGCTGCCGAAGAAGCCTTGGTGAGTTGCTGCAGTGCATCTTGATGATGGTACACACTGCAGCCACGGTGCGCCGGTGGTGGAGGGAGTGAATGTTCAAGGTTGTGGATGGGTGCCAAAAACAGGGGTGTAACATTTGCAATCCTCTTGTCCTGTGACACCACCCCTATATTCAAAGAGGATTAGAAAATTGTGGCCAGAACCTCTACAATTTCCACCCTTACTTCCCTCAGTAACCTAGGGTGCATCCCATCTGGACCGGGTGACATTTCTACTTTGAGGACTACCAACTTTTTGAGTACCTCCTCTTTGTCTATTTTTATCCTATCCAATATTGCTACTACCTCCTCCTTTACTGCTACATTGGCATCATCCTCTTCTCTAGTGAAGGCAGATGCAAAGTACTGATTGTACCTCAACCATGCCCTCTGCCTCCACAAGAAGACCTCCTTTTTGGTCCCTAATTGGTCCCACCCTTCCTTTGACTACCCTTTTACTGTTTATGTGTTTATAGAAGACTTTTTATAAATTATAAAAATGATGGAATGATTTTCATTGAGTTAAGAAACACATCAGTACAGATTACTAAATCCTTGCAATATTGGTGAATAAAGCAGCAGACATTAATTTGTGGCAAAATTGACACAACTTAATAGCCATATCATTATCTACCCACTACTCTCAGAATGAAGATGCCAGTGTTGTTATCCGATAACAGAAGGCTTCAAATGAATTAAAGCCTTTAGCTGGAACTTGCTTTTAATCAGCTCTCTGCTCCTACTCCAATTAACAAAAAATAAAAACAACTCTCATGAAATCCTAATTATAACCATTGCCGCACAGTTGCAAGCCTTTCCCTGTAGGCAACAGCAAGATCAGTTACATAAAAAAACATTTATTAAAATATATTCAAAACTTAGATTACTAATGGCAAGCTTAAAATTTTACAAGCAACCTTATCTACATTATAAGTAAGGAATCTTACAGAAAGCCATTAATGCATCGGATCCATTTTTAGCTCGGTGGGTAATTGACGTTTGGTTGGGACACTAAATTTTGGATGAATTTCTGTCAGTCTAAATCTTCTACACCATGCTTTCTTCATCAGCAAGCTTTCTTCTCACAAAGTCAAAAAATGTTCCAATTAAGTCAATTATTGGGGAAGGGTCCAATTTTTCTAAGGTTTGGTCGGATCATTCACCACAATTAGAGCATGCGGTGATGTGGAAAATTGAGACTTAATGAAACTCAATTTAAAACCCACATTGATGCCGAGTGCTTGCTAGTTTTTAACTTGGCTTTAATTGGAAAAGTCAGGTGACTGTTTTTTCCAAAGGAATGAGAAGGATGAAATCGGTTCAATGATGAAGGAGGAAGCAGAGCCAGAAAAGCATCGCAAGTTCGGAGGATTTACAAATCATTTATCAATTCATTCAGTCTTTACGACAAACTGTGGGATAATTTTCAACTTCCCTGCCTCGGTGATAACCCAGTGGAGTGGACCATTCACCCTTTGTAGAAGTTGCCTGATTTTCACCCCATTGATTTCAGGCAGGTTCTAGAAAGGGCAGGCAATCCACTCTGCCAGGCCAAGTGATGAATTTAAGAATTACACGCCTGTATGTAAGGAGGATCAAATTGAGCAGGACAATCACATAAATCTTTGTGGGGTAATTTTACCCTAACCCGCCCGGAGGTAGACTGAGGGAATCAGATCAGCTGCCCGTTTTCCACCACGCCCTCAATGGAGAGTAGAATCAGGTGGGGGTAAAACCGGCCTTCAGCTCGATCTCGTCAGTTTCCCACCATGCGCGTTAGGTTAAAATGGCAAACATTAATGTAGCAGACATGGACAAAGTTCCAAATAAAAACATATGATGCTGGAAATACACAGCAGGTAAGTCAACATCTATGAAGAGAAATTATTTGATATGGAGTGTCCTCATCAAATTCGACTGCCCTCAAAAGTTTGTCACCATCCTCCGCCTGCTTCACGACGACATGCAAGCCGCGATCCTGACCAACGGTTCCACCACAGGCCCAATTCACGTACGGACCGGGGTCAAGCAAGGCTGTGTCATCACACCAACGCTCTTCTCGATCTTCCTTGCTGCAATTCTCCATCTCACCCTCAGCAAGCTCCCCGCTGGAGTGGAGCTAATTTACAGAACAAACAGGAAACTGTTCAACCTCCGTCGCCCCCAGTCCAGATCCAAGGTCGTCCCATCCTCTGTCGTCAAATTACAGTATGCAGATGACGCTTGCGTCTGCGCACACTCGGAGGTCGAACTCCAAACCATCGTCAACACCTTCACCAATGTGTACGAGAGTATGGGCCTTACACTAAACATCCGTAAGACAAAGGTCCTCTACCAACCTGCCCCGATTATCAAAATCCAAGACAAGGCCTTGGACAACATGGACCACTTTCCGTACCTTGGGAGCCTACTGTCAACAAGGGCAGACGTCGATGACGAAGTCCAACACCGCCTTCAGTGTGCCAGTGCAGCCTTCGGTCGCCTGAGGAAGCGAATGTTTGAAGACCAGGACCTCAAACCTGGCGCCAAGCTCATGGTCTACAGAGCAGTAGTGATACCTGCCCTCCTGAATGCCTCAGAGACATGGACCATGTACAGCAGACACCTCAAAGCACTGGAGAGGTACCACCAATGCTGCCTCCGCAAGATCCTGCAAATCCATTGGCAGGATAGGCGCACCAACGTCAGTGTTCTCGCTCAGGCCAACATCCCCAGCATCGAAGCTTTGAGCACGCTCGGTCAGCTCCGATGGATGGGTCACATCATCCACATGCCCGATACGAGACTCCGAAAACAAGCGCTCTACTCGGAGCTCCGATACGGCAAGAGAGCCCCAGGTGGGCAGAGGAAACGCTTCAAGGACACCCTCAAAGCCTCCTTGAAAAAGTGCAACATCCCCACCGACACCTGGGAATCCCTGGCCCAAGATCGTACAAAGTGGAGGAGAAGCAACCGGGAAGGCGCTGAATACCTCGAGTCTCTTCGCTAGGAGCAAGTGGAAGCCAAGCGGAAGCAGCGCAAGGAGCGCACGTCAACCTAAGCACCCCACCCACCCGCCCCTTCAACCACTGTCTGCCCCACCTGTGACAGAGACTGTAGGTCCCGCATTGGACTCATCAGTCACCTGAGAACTAATTTTTAATGTGGAAGCAAGTCATCCTCGGTTCCGAGGGACTGCCTAAGAAGGAAGAAGAAGATGAAGGGAAATACTGAGATGTTTGCCGTTTAATTTTGTGGGTATGAATCCTTCATCAGAACTAAAAACAACAAGACAAGCATGTATTTTAGCACGGTTCGAAAAATAGAGAGAAAAAGGGGAGGAGTGGAGATTTCTGGCCTTTGCAGGATTTATTTTTGATTTGGAAAAAGTTTCAGTTGAATTGGCTATTCTACCTGTAGTGTCAGCCGTGGTCAGTGGAAGTATGCTCACCTCTTGAGACATGAGGTTGTGGGTTCAAGTCCTGCTTCATGAGACTTGACCACAAAATCTAGACTGACACTCCAGTGCAGTACTGAGGGAGTGCTGCACTGTCAGAGGTGCTGTCTTTCAGATGTGACATTAAGCCAAGGCCCTCTCTGCCCTCTCAGGTGGGCATAAAAAATCCCATGGCACTATTTCAAAGAGCAAGGAGTTCTCCTGGCCAATATTTATTCCTCAACCAACATCACTAAAACAGATTATCTGGCCATTATCATATTACTGTTTGTGGGAGCTTGCTGTGTGCAAATTGGCTGTTGCGCTTCCCACATTACGACAGCGACTACACTTCAAAAGTACTTCAACTGCTATAAGCGATTTTGGATGTCCTGACGTCATGAAAGGCACTATAAGGAAGTCTTTCTTTCTGTAGCAATGAAATTCACATCTAAGTCTTTTTTTGCTAAAAAGTTTTTTCCAGGCTTTTGGTAGAGATTATCCAGCTATTCTCATAGCACAATGCCCAGTTGGATTTAGGAGATAATAGGAACTAAAGCTCTATGATATACTCTTCCCATTTCATGCAATTTTCCAAAAATAAGTCAACAGCTGACAAGGCAACAGATTTGCAAAACTGCAGGATACCCTTGGCTGTGCATACATCCAGATATAGGGCTTCTCTGAAAGTTAACTACATAAACCATGAAGGATGTCATGTCCTAAGCATGCAAAAAATTTGTGATGCATAGAAAGTCATTTTCACCAAAGCAAATTCCCAGAAACATCACAGAATTCTTTATTTTACACAATTCTAGTGTTCCACCATTGTCTGAGGAAGACAGTCATGTATAATGATAACTTTTGGGCAAAACTCTGGTCTCTGACAGCAGACCAAAGTCCACAAAATGAAGTAGACATAGAATCATAGAAATTACTGCACAGAAGGAGGCCATTTGGAGGATGGTAGACAGTGCTGGGGCCACTGCTTTTTTTGATATATATACATGACCTGGATATTGGAATACAGTGTAGAATTTCTAAATTTGCCGATGACACCAAACTTGGGGGTGTGGCAAACAGTGAGGATGATATCAATCGACTGCAACAGGACATAGAAAGGCTAGCAGAATGGGCAGACAAGTGGCAGATGGAATTTAATACAGAGAAGTGTGAGGTGATGCATTTTGTCAGAAGAAATAGGGAGAGGCAATATACACTTAATGGCACAGTTTTACAGAGTGTGCAGGGACAGAGGGACCTGGGAGTTAATGTGTATAGGTCCCTGAAGGTGACGGGACATATTGAGAGAGTGGTTAGCAAAGCATATGGGATCTTGGGCTTCATAAATAGAGGTATTGAGTACAAAAGTAAAGAAGTTATGCTGAATCTTTATAAAGCACTGGTTAGGCCACAACTGGAGTATTGCATCCAGTTCTGGTCACCACACTTCAGGAAGGATGTAAAGGCACTTGAGAGGGTGTAGAGGAGATTTACCAGAATGGTTCCGGGGATTGGAGATCTTAGCTACAAGAACAGGTTGGCGAAACTGGATTTGTTTTCATTAAAGCATAGGAGGTTGAGGGGTGATTTGATAGAGGTGTACAAGATTATGATGGGTTTGGATAGGCTTGACGGGGAAAGGCTGTTCCCACTAGTTGATGGTACAAGGACTAGAGGACACAGATTTAAGGTTTTGGGCAAGAGATACAGGTGGGGTTATAACGAAAAACTTTTTTACGCAGCGAGTGGTGAGGACCTGGAACTCGCTGCCGACGGAAGTGGTGGAAGCGGAAACACTCAATGTTTTCAAGGGGAGACTGGATAGGTACTTGAGGGAAATAAATTTGCAGGGCTACGGGGATAGAGCTGGGGAATGGGTCTGACTGGATTGCTCTACAGAGAGCCGGCACGGACTTGATGGGCCAAATGGCCTCCTTCTGTGCCGTTATGACTCTATGACTCCATAAGAAGTAGAAGAAAAAGAAACACCGTCACTCGATTTCACACTCCCAGCCACCAGCTCCTGAAGGTCGTCCTGCAAGGCCATCTGCAGTCTCCCCCACTGAAAGTCAGCAGCATTCCACCAGCCATGCTGCAGCTATTGGGGTAGCACTGCATAAGAGCACTAGGATAGGCAAAGGCACATGCAAGACACTCACTAAGGGAATGCACAAGGGTGATTAGTTGATTTTTTTATGTAATATTTTAGTCATATATGGATAAAGTTGGATTGGAAACTTTGCTTTGTGCTGGCTTTTATTTCAGTATTGTGGCCAAGGGACATCGGAAATGCTGGTTCCAGGCATGCCAAGCGCCTAGAAAAGGGCCTCTGCGGGCAGAGAGTTCCGCTTTCTGGAGAACCTCCGCCCGCAGAAAACCCTTAGAAATCTTATGCCTGGTAAAAGCAGGTGTAAAGCTTGCTTTTACCAGCATAAGATTTGAAAAAAAGTTAAAAAAAAATTATTTCACTCATTTATCATTTTAAAATACTTTTAAAAAAGGTAAGTTTATTGCTAGCCCCGTAAAAAACTTTAATAATTTTTTTGAAAAAGTTAAATTTTTGTTTAAAATATTTAATTTATTATAATTTCGACTCATTTTAAAAATGCGATTAAAAAAAAATGTATTTAATGTTTTACAGTGTTTTTGGGGTGATCTCCATTCATATATTTGACAGGTCTATCTGTCAAGTGTATGAAGGGAGATTCCCTTCTTTGATTGGCTCCCCATGGCCCACGTGATCCCAGGGACACTTGCGAACCGCATGCGCCTCTGGGATACGTGGGCCCTGCACATTTCGAGTTGGAGAGGCCCAGGAGTGGAAGTGTCCGGACCTCGGGAGCCCTCAGGTATGTCCGTAGATTTTTTCCAGATCGGAGGCCCCCGCACGCAGGAAGCCTCCGATCGGAAAATACGGCCCATTGTGTTGGTCAGTAACAGAGGGAAGGTAAGGTGTGGGACAAATGTTGAAAGGGGAAATGGGGTTGTGTTCACTGGCACAAATTTCACGGCCTTTGCCTCTACCTTTGCTCGACAATCTTTCAATTTTCTTTACTGATCTATTTAGACTGTGTTTAGTACCTAGAGAATGTATAATAGTAATCCCAGCTGGGGGCCTTTACCTTTAGAGATGTGCATTTAAGTCACACACAGTCAGCAAACACCTAGATTTTGGATTACTCTTCTGCTTTCACAACAATCTTGTTTTTTCATAGATAAAAAATCACACTTAAGTAAACACTCATCCTGCTTAGTGATTCAAAAGATAATCGGCTACTAATCACTGCAAGGAAGCATAAAGAAACATTTTATCTTCTTAATCTTGTTCCCAATTGATTGACTCTGCAACATGAAACAACCTTAATTTAGCTGCTCTTAGGTGTGAACTGTTGAAGATTGGATATGAGTTTTGCTGATATGAAGATTATTTTTGGAGGCTAACATGACATTGTGGGCTGTATTTTGTGACCCCTATGGGTGCGTACAAGGTGCGCACGTGCCCGTAAGGGCCACGCAATTTCCAAGTTTAGGCATGCGAAGCACATGTGCTGAAACCCGGAACTTGCGACCTGTCAAGAATCTTCTTGACAGATCCTCCGCATCCCCAGGAAAAGGGCCTCTGCGGGCGGAGAGTTGCGCTATTTTCCCAACCTCCGCTCGCTGAAAGGCCGTGGAATTCTTATGCCTGGTAAAAGCAGGTGTAAGGCCTGCTTTTACCACCACAAGAGTTTTAAAGAATAGAAAAATAAAATTTTATCACTCACTTATACATTAAAAACCCTGTCCAATAAGGTAAGTTTATATTTAGCCCCGTTAAAACATATAGGGGGAAAAATTCAGTTGGTTGCGCCTCCCGTTAGCGCCTTAAGAGGGCGCTAATGGGGCACAAAGCAACTAGCGCCGGGCGCAGCAATGTTTGCGCCGCTCGCAAAATTAACTAGACATTTTGTGGCGGCGCTAAACACTACCGCCACGATCTCCTGCGCTGGCAGATCGTGACGTCAGTCGAGTGCGCAACGCCCCGGTAGCGCCCCGGAGCGGATATTGAGTGGCGCCCCCTGCCTTACCGCCTGCCGCTAGCAACGACAGGTTGAGGGGAGCATTTTGCAGTCAGGAAGGGACTGGGGGAGCGCTATTTAAAGGCGAATGCGTCCTGCCTTTTTTTGTTGGTGACATTTTTGCACCACGCATTCTGAGAGAGAGAGAGAGAGAGAGACTTCTGGAGAGATTCAACGCTGTGTGATGGAGTTTTGGGTACTGAGCAGCACTTTGCAGGTTCATTTTGATTTGCCCTTCCTTGCATCTATTTAGAAGAGACTGTGGGGGTTGCACTCTGAGCTCTTTTCCTGGGGACTCTCCATTGTTCTTTCCAGCAGATTTGATGTACAGGTCTCTCCAGGCCGATATTCAAGGCTGCAATGAGCAGGATGTGGATGGAGAGCAAGATCAACCCTCCCCTTTAAGAACTGGCCGGCGCCATTGTGTCTGTGTTCCATTGCTGACTGACATCACATGAGCTTCAAAAGCGCTCTGAGTTAGCGCCTCGTTCCTCGGCCTTTGCGCCTTAAGACAGGTGTGAAGCGCCTGATTTAGCGCTCCAATCACCTCCAGGGGCGATAAAAGCCAAGTTTGCAGTCGGAGGCGATAATTAGCGCCAGGCGCTAATCTTTGCGCCTGGCCGATAATTGCGCCCCAAATGGGGCAACACTGAATTTTTCCCCCCATAACATTTTTTTCAAAAAAATTTATTTTTGTTTAAAATATTTAATTAAATGCCATTTTAATTAATTTTATATATGTATTATTTAAGTCAACCCCATTCATACTTATGGCAGTTCCGTAAGTATGGAATCCCCATAAGTATGAAAGGGGATTCCCTTCTTTCATTGGCTGGGCTGGCCCACGTGATCCCAGGGTTTGCTTGCGAACTGCCTGTGTCCCTGGGATACGTGGGCCTCTATGCATTTCTACCAAGAGAGGCCCAGGATTGCAAGCCTCCATATCTCCCGGACCACCAGGTAAATGTGTAGATTTTTTGATGATCGAAGCCTCCGATCGCAAATTCAGGCCCAATGTTCTTTGGCAGTGTTTGTGATCTATTCTAACTAAATACACTGCACATAACCTTGAAACACTGGGTGGTGGAAATATGAGGGAAGATATGGCTTTATTAAAGTAAATAACAATGGGAACAAATTCACCTTGGATGGTAGCACAAAAAGGGCAATGGAAAAGAAAATCGACGGAGTACAAAACAGCCTGCCAATTCGCTACTGCCCAAGATGAATTTAGACGTTAGCCTGGAATTTGCAGTGGGTAATAATGGCGAATGAACAGCGTTCACTGTTATTGCCTCTTTGAAACTAACTGCAACTTCAGGATTTAGCGCATGCTCATCCTAATGTGGAAATCCTGAAATTGCGGTCAGTCATTCACTGCTCCGATGCTGGCTGTGCCCCATTGCCGGCAATCAGTGTAATCAGGGAAATCAGTGAAACTGATAAAGACTTTGGGCTTTTCCACAGTAAATCCCCCATTAAAAGTTAGGCCTTGTTGGATTAGGTGTCGCTGGGATTTTAACAGCATATTGACTGCTAACCAAATGTTATGGCCCTGAAAAACACATTTTAATTTTGTGGAGTGCCAAATTTCTCCATTATAATAAAAATTACAATTTTTAAGAATCTTTTAAAAAAAATTATACTTTATAAAAGTTTGTTCATATTTATTTCAGGTTTACCTTTTCCCCATGTGAGATTCCCAATCTTTGTTTTGCTCTCTGTAACATTTTTAAAAAGTCACAATAAAAGCAACTTCTTCACTTCCTGTTTTCTGACGAAAGGTCATTGACCTGAAACGTTAACTCTGTTTCTCTCTCCACAGATGCTGCCTGACCTGCTGAGTATTTCCATCATTTTCTGTTTTTATTTCTTCACTTCCTACTTCCCTGTCTATGAGAATTTTGCATTGTGATTGGCTGCTTAGACCGCTTGTTGACGTCACAGCAGAGCGCTCTAGGGATTCCGTACTATTCTACACTGATCACAATTGCACTTCGAGAAAGGCGAAGATCGTGAGCTCTTTGTGGGCAACCTTCTTCGGGGCCAGCCGCGAATGCATTTACTTCAACATTGGCTGCAAATTCTGGGCCAATAATGTTCCTTCAAAACATAATAACATATCTGTATTATCCTAATTAAGAGTCAACCATTTGTGGCAATTAAAATTATGTGCGTGGTTTGGGCTTCATGTATTATTCTAATGATTGGTTTTTCTCTGGCTGAGCAGAGCTGTTGCCGGGAAATAACAGGCAGTTCAAAACTCTCGTCATTGTCGCTTTGCAAGAGGTGACGATGTATCAGAAGATATTTGCAGTAGACAGGAAGTTTTTATTTGTAATAGTTCCTTTTGTAGCAAAAGCATCAAGGATTCATAAATGTCTACAGTTTTGCATTTGTAGTCCTGGTGCAAAAGAAACATGGTGCCGTAGCTGAAACATGAATAGGTTTGGAAGAAAAGAAAGACATGCATTTATATAGCGCCTTTCACGACCACTGGACGTCCCCATGTGCTTTACAGCCAATGAAGTACATTTTTTTTGAAGTGCAGACACTGTTGTAATGTAGCAGCCAATTTGCGCACAGAAAGATCCCACAAACAGCAATGTGATAATGACCAGATCATCTGTTTTAATGATGTTGATTGAGGGATAAATATTGGCCAGGACACAGGGGATAATTCCCCTGCTCTTCTTTGAAGTAGTGCCATGGGATCTTTTACATCCACATGAGAGAGCACAGTGCCTCAGTTTAACACCTCATCCGAAAGGCAGCACCTCTGACAGTGCAGCACTCACTCATTACTGCACTGGAGTGTCAGCCTAGATTTCTGTGCTACAAGTCTCTGGAGGGGAACTCGAACCCACAACCTTCTTGATTCAGAGGCAAGTGTGCTACCAACTGAGCCACTGGCTGACATTGCAGGTAATAAGAAGGTGCTAAAAGTGCCAATGGCCTTGTTAGATAAACAGAATGAAGTTTCTGATATTTCATGTGACACAAGTTACAGTTATAATTTTTAATAAAACTCTTTAGAAATGGACATAATGGCCTAGAAATTCCGTTCCCTACGGGTGTGTACGCACTGTGTACTCACCCGTAGGGCCAATGGAAGTGCCGGTTTTACGCATGCACTGCGCATGCGCTGGAAACCTACACTTCCGTTCTCTGCAGAAAGGGCTTGACTGGACAAACGCCTGCGCCGGATAGGCAGCGCGTACGTCAGAAACTTCCGTTTTTTTCAGTTTTATCAGTCCAGGTAAGTCGGGAACAGCTGTGCCTAGAAAAGCAGGCGCAAGGCCTGCTTTTACCAGGCTAACAGTTTAAGAAAGTAAAATAAGAATGTTTCCACTGATTTATCATTTTAAAATACTTTAAAGAAAGGTAAGTTTATTTTTAGCCTCGTTAAAAACTTTAATTATTTTTTTCAAAAATTTAAATATTTGTTTAAAATAGTTAATTTATGTAATTTATAGTCATTTTAAAAACGTGATTTAAAAAAAAAAATATTTGAAGTTTTACTTATGTTTTGGGGCTGATCTCTATTCATAGATTTGACAGGTCTTCCTGTTAAATCTATGAATGGAGATTCCCTGCTCTGATTGGCTCCCCATGGCCCATGTGATCCCAGGGACGCTGCGAACTACCTGCACCCCTGGGATACGCGTGCCCTGCACACCGGCAGTTTGAAGAGGCACAGCAACGGAATTCTGCGCCTCCCAGGAGCCCTCCGGTCCAGGCGCAGATCTTTCCGGATCGCAGCTCTCCGCCCGCGGGAGGGCTGGGAACGGAATTTCTGGGCCATTATAGACACTCGTGTATGATTAAGCTTATTTTTTCATATCAGTGAACACCTTTGTAGTAGTTCTATTGCTGAGGTTTGAAAACTGAGCTAGTTTCTATCAGAGGTTGTATTGCAATGAAGATGCCAGCGAAACTCTTTGCTGTCATAAAACTGCACTGATCAGGTGACAGTTCTGTATTTGTGGCCTGCTGCACGAAATGGATCTGGCATTTCATTCCGTACAGCATCTAACAGAGAATTTGACAATCTAAATCTGGATAGTGCACTGTGCAATGTTATTATTCAAATGCTTAAGTGCATTGATATCAAATTCCTGCGTTCGTTCATTTTAAATAGATCAGTGTTTCCATTAAAATAGTGATTAATGAAAATTGATACAAATGTGTCAACCATTTGGATAATAATATATTATTTTTAGCCTATATTTTAATTTATTTGTGTGCAGTGACTAAAGCTAAATATCCATATTAACTCATTTATTCTCTTATCAATGTGTTTGTGTTAATCAGAAATTTAATATTTCATCTCTTAAGACGATTTTCAAAATGGTAACGTGAAAATAACGGACTGATAAAGACCATTTGGTCCATCGAGCCTGTCCCATAATCAGGTGTAATTAGAGAGAGGAGGCAAAATATAATGAGAACTGGCATATCCTCTGGTGTTTTAATAATTTTCATTAGCAAGAATTAATAAGAAATTAAAACTTACAGTATTATCAGTTACTGCGCTTCAAAAAATAATTCAAAGCACTTTGAGATGTTAAGATATCAGACACTGTGTAAGTGCAAGTATTATCCTTGAACTTCTGAAAGCACAATGCACATGGGGTGGTAGAATAACTAGTTTGTTCAATGGATGAGCATTCCTTAAACACGTTACGGTTTTAACACTTGTGACCAATGAAATCTTCCTCACTCATGGATGGAACTGGTTATCTGAAAATATTATTTTGGGTTTATTATATCTGTCTTATATGTTTCTATATGGACACCTCTTAAACATCTCTTCCTAAGGTTGAAGAGTGCCAGATTATCAAATCATTCCTCATAGCTCTTCTCTCAACTGTTGGGGATCAGCCTTGTTTCCCAGTCACCCAGGTGAATGGGTAGTCTGGGCCATAGGCTTTGCTATTGCTACTTTCTCTGTAAACAAAGAGATGTGCTGCAACCACTGGTGCCAATCACTCAAAGCCTCATTTCTAGTTATACAGTGCACCATTTGCTGTGTTTGTTAGGTTTAATGGCAGAGCTGGTCTATAAGAGAAGTGAGGATTAAGACAGGGTGATTTGACCCACAGTAATTCCTTCCTGGCCTACATTCCTGTTCACATTTTGGCATGTAATTTACATAATCCTGCTATTTTCACTTCTACCTTATGTGCTTTGCTACCTCCTTGCTAGGATTTCTTGGTGTCAAGATATTGAGCCCATATCTTTAACAATTACTTTTCTTCATATCTATATACCGGTCTACCTTGGGTTTACAGTAATATTGATGTTGTGCTTAGATTTGTGCTCTTTAAGTTGTGCAACTTTTTCTGCATCTCCTACAGTTTCTCTTAAACTCAAGATAGTGATCTGACAATCCGGTACCGAGGTTACCAGTATATGTAAAGTCTGGTCATCATATCTGCCTTATTAAATTTAGCCTTGAACCATTTTTGTCTTCAAATATTGTGCACTCAGCAGCTCGATTATCTGGGACATTTATTCTGACTAAGTAATTTGTTAGCTTCTTGGAAAATGTTAAAGGATCATTACTGCATATGCGATGTGATTAGCTACTTTATTTTAATTAACATTGACAAGGATTCAGGAATTGCACATTTTGAAATGACATATTCCTGCAATTTCACAAGTGACTCAATAATTAGAATAGAACAAAAATGAACATTTCCCTTTGAGAAATAGAGACAAATCTAGCCCGTTACCATTACTGGGCTTTGTTTTGTCCAGTTGCCCTAGTTTATCTTGGTCTAATATATATTTCATAGCATTTATAAAGAACATTTTCTTGAACTAGGTATTCAAAGAAATTATTGAAATCCCCAGTTCACATGGGAGTTGCAATTTCACAAGCGATTCCATTTCACCACAGGCCACTTATCAGATATTTTCTTTGCCTTTTCTAGTGAGCAACAATTAGTCTCCAGCACGAATTAAAGCAAGGGGAAAATAAACTGCAATGAACAATTTTTTTTTTTCTAAACTGATCGCTGGGAAATTTTCCTGTTTGCTACTTCCAGTGCAATTGTAGTAGAATGGGTTTACAATGTTGCTAATACCCAAGATCAATGGTGGAAAGGTGGCACAGAGGAACTGTCCCCTCCCTGATGGCACTGACACTTGACCCTGCCAACAAGTGGAAGAACAGTAGAAAGAAATGCAAGGCATACATACAGTGTAGGAATTATAGGTGCACTGTTGATGTGCATTCACATAATGGCCCGGATTTTGCTGCACTAATAACGGCGAGGATGTCAGTGTCACTGTTATGGCGTGAACTTAGGATAATTATCCACTATAATCAAACTAAAGACCGATGAAAAACTTAAGCCTTGTTTAATCAGGAGTAACTGAGTTTTTCATGGCATAGTAAGTCATAATTACTGCTGAACAACCATGGAGAATTAAAGTGACAGGGACCGGAAGCTCAGGGTCACCCTTATGGACTGAACGGAGGTGTTCCGCAAAGCGGTCACCCAACCTGCGTTTGGTCTCCCCAATGTAGAGGAGACCGCATCATGAGCAGCAAATACAGTATACTAAATTGCACGAAGTACAAGTAAATTGCTGTTTCACCTGGAAAGAGTGTCACTTTAATTCTCTGTTCCACTCCCACACTGACCTCTCTGTCTTCGGTTTCTTGCACTGTTCCAATGAAGCTCAACGTAAGCTCGAGGAACAGCACCTCATCTTTTGATTAGGCACTTTACAGCCTTCTGGACTCAACATCGAGTTCAACAATTTCAGACCATAACCTCTGTCCCTATTTTCCAGATGGCAGCTGTTGATTATTCTGCCATTCCCATTTGCAGCATTTAACCACTCCTGCCTTCCACCCTATCACAGACTGTCCCTTTTGTTCTTTCCTCACCCCCCCCCCCTTTCCCTGCCTCTGCACCTGGTTAAAATCTGTTACATCTCTAATTTTTTCCAGTTCTGACAAAAGGTCACAGACCTGAAACGTTAACTCTCTTTCTGTCTCCACAGATGCTGCCTGAACTGCAGAGTATTTCCAGCATTTTCTGTTTTTATTTCTAGACGAATTATATTGCATCGAGATCAATGAAGGCACCTGAAACATTCCTTCAGAATTCCAAATGTGACCTGTGGTGAAAGAATGGCCCTTGTTGTGGGCGGTGCTCAGCTGGTGTTCTGGGAAAGTGCACAGGTGTCTTCAGAAAGCATGCAGCCATAGACATTGATCTCTCAGATCCACACAGACACTTGTCTTTCTCAGTGAAAAAGTGAGGGCGCACTGGACTGCCTGAAAACAAAGGCATTGTGGCAGCTACTAGGAAAGAGATCAATTGCATGCCTGATGCTCACAAATGAGCTGGACATTGAGAGAGTCGAATCCTTTCCTGTTGACATAGAAGATGGCAGTGATCAATGGAGCACAAATGCCCATGCGAGTGCAATCTATGGCTCCTTGGACCTTGGAGCATCAACCCCGTCATTTAAATTGCAGTGCTCTGTCATGCTGCCACTAGCTGTCCATGGGGAAAATAGAAGATTGACTTGCTCTAGCAAGCAATGTATCTGACTTGCTTCGAGCAACTGTACACAGTTGATTGTCTAATGTTACTGATTTCCTCAGTGACAGGCTAGAATGATCCCATAGTGTAAAAGTTCAGGGCAGTTGTGACCTTCATAGATATATGGTGGAAATGGGCTGTCGACCAGGTTGCAGCAAGTGGCATAACTCATTGATAGTGCTGCTTCCTTTGTGACCCACAGTCTCCGCAAGCACTGCTCCTAGGTGTGATGGAAGTAGGAGGAGCTTGATTCATATATTCCGGAGTTGGGATATAATCAGGTCCTGCGACGCATGACCTCCTTCAAATTTTTCTCTTTCTTCCTCAGAAAAACAAGATACAATTAATTAATTAATTAATTAATTGTAGCTTTTTAGAAATGAGGTGGGCTTGAAACATTGGAGCTCGACAACAGAAATCACAAGCGGTCAATGGTGAAGCAGTTGTCAACAGAAATCAAAACTGGCTGAAAATGAGGTTTTATGTGAATCCTTTCCTGGATTCTGCTGCTGGGCCTTGATATTGACTCCCACCTTTGCAATACCACCTGACAACATTTTTAGTATGGGCATGGTGTGTGCCAAGAGGTAAATAGATAGTAATGTTGAAAAATGGGACCACATCATTGTCTCATTTAAACACAATGATCAGACATGAGCCAGCAAGAAAATGGGCAAGTAGCCAGCATTCGATACCCACCCCTGTCATGGAACACCATCTGATTTTCAATCGAGAAATCTAGGCTCAGAGGTAGTCTTCCCTCCTTGATGAATTTGGATTGATGAGATTCTCATTTTTTGGAGCTCATCCCTATTTGTGGTTAGCTGAATTGCTTTAATCCATGAAGCAATATGATTTCAAGTGGATTTTATTAGGATGGCAAAGCAGATTAATTATATGGAAATGAATAGAAACTAGCTCCGTCTTTTATAATTCTATGGTAATAAGTAGATTGCAATATAAAACCATCTCATAATAAGCAGGTTCGCCTGCAAAGCTTAACTGCCTTTTAGGGATGGAGCAAGTTATTGATTAATTTGTGTATTTATACAGATTTGACACTTGAATAAACACTATTTTCAGTCAGACCCACAATTACAAAATGTTGTAACCCAACTATTTCTATCAATTCCCATATAAATGAATTCCATCTTTTATCACAATACAACACATAGGGGTAGAAATTAGGTCGCGCCCCATTTGGGGCGCTAACCTCGCCGGGCCGCGACTTTTAGCGCCCCGAAAAAATTAGCGGCCCCGCGCCGGAACTTCAGTGGTTGCGCCCCAAGAGGGAAGCGGGGCGCCACTGGAAGCACCCCGCATCCCTCTTGGGGCGCTGCGAGTGAATATCCTGGCGCTACGTGGCGCTGCGGCACGTCGCGCCGCGGTATTGCAGGCCTTCCTCCCCTTCTTAAAGGGGAGGGACCCTGCGCAGCGCGAACCGGGGCCCAGCTGGGCCCCCAGGGATCGGGAGTGCCGGCAAAAGAGCCCGGCACTCAAGAGAAGTGCCGGGCTCTTGGAGCGCAGCCGGCACTTCACGGTGGGGGGGCTTCACGGGGGCCGGGGACAGCAACGGGGGCAGGTGCTGGCAGGCGGCCAGCAACAAAAATGGCCGCCTGCCACCTCCCCTTTAAATATCGCCGCCCCGGCCGCACGTACGCCCCCTGAACCCGTCGGACATAGCGTCTGGCGGTAAATCAGGGGGCGCGACTGAAGATCACGGCCGGGGCGCGAGCGGGGTGCTGCGCACGGCGATGACGTCATCGCCGGCGGCGCAGCGCCACAGGGCGCTACCGGCTGCCGCCGCCGCTAACCTCCCACTAAATTTTTCGGGAGGCGTGGGCGGCGCTGCGCCCGGGCGTTAGCTGCTTTACGCCCCATTAGCGCCCTCTTAAGGCGCTAACGGGAGGCGCAAGCAGCTGAATTTTTCCCCCATAAGGTTTTATAAATAAAAGAAAGATATGTCACAATTAACTTTGCTCTTGAAATTATTGTCTTTTTAAATGCTTGTTGTTGCTAATTATAATCTTGTGATTAATGTCTTATTTTTGTAAGGTAACTGCCCTTTACAATTTTCTTTATTTTACAATAGATTTTAATGTTTGGAATAGAAATGAGGATTGTATAATTTGGAGTTTAATGAAAGTAAATTATATATCAACCCATTTTGGTAATCATCTGAGTACAAGTAGTTATGGGATTGAGTTACCTGGGAACAATGCTGTTTGGTATCAAGTGATATTTCTTCCAAGCAGTATCTGGGCCTTTGTTCTACATGTTCTGCAAAAAGCAATGGAGGGGATTTTTTGAGCAATGGTAATCTTCGCATTGACTTACCATAGTGTAGTAAATGACACTATCAGCGTTAAAGCTCAAATAAGTAATTTAAACATATTGATTTGCTGAAATATAGATCAGCAAAGATCCCAGTGAAAAACAATCACTTGAAAGATTGCAATTTCAACCACATTACTGTATTTACTTTTTTTAAGTGGTTCCAGCTGCCATTCTTATACCTGACCAATTGCTACATGAATAACATTTTAAAATAACATTTATAAGATACAATTATCACATTAAAAATATTTAATCCACTTAAAATCATGAAAGTTATCTCTACGTTTTATTGCTACGATTAGTCAACAACTCCATTATCATTGTATCATGTGACTACCAGGATGGTAGAAGGTGTACGAGATGGACCTTGGTCTTTTCTAGTCTAGCAATTCCTATGTTCTTTTCCCTCCAAGGTATTTTGTTGACTAGCGTTTAGTTAGTGAACAAAAATATTGTACTCTGAGTTTAAGGCTCAAATTCTGTAGTCAATTATTTAGTTCTGCTCTCACAATCTAAGTCAAATAGTTTCTTTCCATCTACACAACGGAGACCCTTCATTTTAAAACCTAGAGCACGTACATTCACCAACTTTTTCTCTCCCATTAAACTAAGCAAAATAAACATTCTGGAATCTTGATTATTTTGGGGATCAAAGAGAAGTTTTGCAGAACCTTACGTCAGGAAGTTCAATAAGTTGGGTATGGTTTAGTTTTGGGTGGAATGTATAAGGACTATGAAAGGAATGGACTCAAATCAGCCAATTAGACATTTCTGTAACAAAATTGGAAAATGCTGGAACACAGCATCTATAGAGAGAACAAGACAAGTTAAGATTTCAGCTGTAGACCCTTCATCAGAACTGGAAAACAGTTACAGATCAACAGCATTTAAAAAGGAACAGAACAAAGGGAAGGAGGATGGGAAAAAGTACAAACACATACATATGAGAGATGAAGTAGAATGACCTGTAAAGCGAGTCAATGGAAAACAGGAGATGGTTAAATGGTTGAAGTGATATTAGCATTAGACAATAGGAAGAACCATAATGAAAAAGTAAGGACAGATAAGAGAGAATGAATGCGTGAATAACTGAGGCAGTGGGGAGAGGGAGGAGGGGGTAAAACAGGTCTGAAATGGAAACAGAAAAAGCTGGCAAAGTAGAAAAGCATTCAGCATCCTAGGAGAAGATAAACGCAGAAGGTTGTGAGCTCAAGTTCCTACTCCAGGGACTTGAGCACAAAAATCTAGGTTGACACTCCAGTGCAGTACTGAGAGAGTGATGTACTGTTGGAGCTGCACCCATGCACTATTTCGAAGAAGAGTAGGTGAGTTCTCCCCGGTGTCCTGGCCAATATTTATCCCTCAACCAACATCACTAAAACAGATTTTCTGGTCATTATCACATTGCTGCTTGGAGGCGCAAATTGGCTGCTGCATTTCCTACCTTACAACAGTGACTGCACTTCAAAAAGTACTTCATTGACTGTAAAGTGCTTTGGGATGTCCGGTGGTCGTGAAAGGTGTGATATAAATGCAAGTCTTTCTTTATTCTTGTGCGTTATTCAACTCTGTACTCCAATAAAATGTGCCTGTTATACAAAATCCTGATCCTGCAATTTGTTTATCCCATATGTCATGTTTTACTTTATGTGACATGATCAACATCCAGTTCAAATAAAAAGAATCTGTCATATATATACACATTTAAATCTAGATGCACAATCCTAGTCACTCTGCAGTTTCCTTGAAGAGGAATGCCTCATTAAAACTAGTGCGATGTATTTGTCCTATCTTTAGCAAGCATTTTTTTAAATCCATTATTCATATACTCTTTAAAGCAGAAGGAAAACCTAAGTACAGCATTTTCAGTTCTTTTTCACATAAATTAAGAAAATTGTATGTCTGCCTAGTAAGAGATACCTTCAATTTTCTAACTAATGTTCTTCTCATCACACCCCGCCAGCTTTGCTGATACTTACATTAAGACTGTGTGCGCATTCCAGACCAGTTCTATTCACTTATATTGAATTTGACACTGCAGACCAGCCTGGAATCTGAACCAGAGATGGTCGAGCCAGGAATTTCTTTTCACTGAGTGCCGCACTCAGTTAATGTGCTCCTGATCAGTATTGAGATTGGTCTGAAACGTAGGGGGCGATTTTGCCAGCCCTGGGGAGGCAGGTATGGAGGCAGGATTGTCGGGAAAATGGCAGAATTGGCAGAATTTGGGGGTGGGTGCCCAACCCGCCCCCAACCCATCTCCATGCCGTTTTCCTAGGAGGTGGGTAGTCGTCCCGCACCGGGTCCCGTCTCCTTGGAGGCGGGAAGGGATTAAAGCCTTTTAACTGCCTGTTAACAGGCAGAAAATAGGATTATCCCCTTTTTGCCCTCACAAGTGCGGGCTTCCCGAAGGCTCCAAAACCCGCCAGCTCAGAGTACTGGGTCTGCGGGGTGTAAGGGGTTTTGGCGTGCTTGTATCACAGACGGTGCTGGTGCGAGGTTCGGCCTTCGTTGCGTAATACTATTGCTTGCTCTGGTCTCCGGCCAGCCTTGTTGCAATAAGCACCTGTGAGTGGTTCGACCCACTCACCCTTACGGTTCTAACACTGGACTTAGGTGCGAGAGCAGTAATGCAGAGAAAAACTCAAATAGACCCGGTTGAATAGTACGAAACGGAAATCTTTATTGCATAGCGTCCAAAATCATGAAGTACATGTCATAGGTGCAAATTAACGAGAGTACAAGTATACATACATTCATAAAGCTTGGTCTATGGTAATGAAGAACGCACGGCACATCGTAAAAAGGGGAACACATTATACTTTATCCTTAATAAAACCACCCTCCCTTATCAATACCTACACTACATCTAGATTTGTAGGATCGGGAAACATGCTCACCACTCGTGATACTTCGGAGAATTTTAAAGTGATGCACTCGGCTCGTTTCGCTGCAGCGCCTGACTGTCACGTGTTTTGAGGGGTCTCTGTACCCCACTTGTTTATCTTCGCTGCTGCGGCAAGCAGGCCGGGCTCCCCGTTGTCATGAAGAACTCGACAGAACATGGACACGGTTCGAAGAAGAGTCTTCCTGTGTCCGACACCGGTTGCCGGTAGAATTCGAAAAAGAGTCTTCCTGTCCCCGACACCGGTTGTCGGGGGACTTCAATGAAAAGTTCTTTCTTGTATTTTCGGGCGCGGTCGGGGTTTACTGACCGCGGCGGCACGTGGATTCTTCTCCTCTTCTTCTCGTCTCGTCTCGTCTCGTCTCTTCGGGCCTTCGGGTCCAGACACCGTTTACCGACTCTCAGGATGGTGCACCCGGTCACTGGCCCTCGTTGAGGCGGCTCATTCCGTTTGAGCTCCACCCAACATAGTCAACAGAGTCCAGAGAGAACACCGAAAACCCTCCACAGTCAGCAGCGAGATAAGAGAATAAGGCGCCGAATCAAGAGAATAAGAGACCGATGGACATTTGTTCACTATAGTTATAGTGCTGTGTTCCCTTATCTCCCGCCCAAATCTTAATGTTTGTCCTTTGTGAAATATTGGCGCTCAAAACTCCCAGCATGGGGCGATTCTTGTCTTTAACGGGTTTCGGTAGCACCTGAAACTGGCCAACTACCCGTTAATGTTCTCCCCATTGTTGGCCCAGCCAGGATCGTATGAATCGTCTCCCTGACTGGTTTTGGGGGCCCCCGAATGCTTGTTTAATCACCCGAGAATGGCTCTCTCATTGTAGAGCCGTGGGGGTATTTGTGTATTGATGTGTCTGGATGGGCCTTCGATTGCCCAGTACCATGGTCCTTACTTGTGCATGGAAAACGATTTCAGCACTTATATCTTTTGCTATTGTCACAAATGCAAACAGGTTGCATCCTGTCTTATATTTGAAATGTATATTCGAACGCCATCTTGTCTACCCACTGAAATTCTGGAAGCTTCTGCCACGATGCGCGGCGGCCATTTTACAGGCTTCTGTGTCCTTTATATCATGACAGCATTTCGTTTAAATAAACTGATCAAACAAATCTGCTTCTATCTTGTTATTTCGAATCGCGATAATTGCGAAACTTTACAGGGGGTCGGTGGGGAGGGGTGGGGGGGTGCAAAAAATGTGGTGTGAAGGTAAGTGATGGGTGCAAGAGTGTAGAGGTGAGTATCTGAGGTAAGTGCAAAGTGTTTTTAAAAGTTTACTTACCTTTGTTTCTTCCTGCAGGCTTCAGTCGGTTTCTATGCGGAGAGTCTCGCACCTCCATGTTGCAGATGAGAGATAGCCATTGCATTCTCAGATGCAACAGCCATCTCAGGTCTGTAAAAGAAAGAAGGTTGATGCAAGACCTCATCAAACTGCAGAGAATGTTACTGTTTAACAGCTTCACAGAGCTGTCAAACGATGACAATTCATCTGTCAAAAATTTTTGACAGATGAAACGTCATACGTTGACGTGCTCTGCAACCGGCTTTCCCTTAATTGGCCTGCTAAGCCCGCTGGGCGGGCGTAACAAGGTCAATCAAGGGAAAATAGCATGGGTTGGCCACAAATCGATGGAGGCGGGACTAAAACCCGACAAGCAGCAGTCCCGCCTCCAACGTGGCCCCATTCACAAAATCGCCCCCATGATTTCAATGTTAGTAAATGGAGCTGCCCTGGGACTCCGTTGAACTCATATCATTGAGCAAGCTCAAAGTGTGACTGAAGACCAGAATTACCGAATTTCCAGGTAGGGAATGTCAGTCCCTAAATAGGATATCTTCCACTACATGTTATTTATTAATTAATAATAAATGTTATGGGGAGGGGGTTCGATGCTGAACATACTGGTTCCAGGTTTTCCTTCTTCCATAGACCACACTTCATTCCCAGGCAGGGCAGGTTAGCTGTTTCTGGGCTTCTGGCCATACTGCTCTTTAACCAGCTGCTTGAATGTCAAAGGCACAGGTGAACTTATTACCCATCACTTCTCCCTCCCTCCCTACGGAAATTTGTGATGGTCCACCTTTTGCCAACAGTCCAGCCAAGGTTTAGAACTCACCAGATGCAAAGCCACCAGCTTGAACCCCAGTCCCACTATTTAGTGGTGCAAGCACATAATTAAATCGATTCTCAACACACTTCAATGAGCATTTTATGTAGCTATTCAAAATAAATTGGTAGCATAAGGGAAGTGTGCTGGAGCCACTGTGAGCTAATTGGAATCCGATCCAATAATGCTTCCTAGTACTGAACAAATCCAATACTGCAGTGTTTCAAATATCAAAATGAACCCACGGTTTATTTGTGATGGACCTCTCTACGGTTAAAAATGACGCACAATTCCAAATCACATGTAATAAATGCTTTTTGAAGAATCACAAATATTAGTGATGATTGCTTTCTTCTTGTTCTCCAGCTTTATTTATTAAAAGTAAATCACTTTAGACAGAACTATCGCTCATTTTCCAAAATATTTAAAAATGCTAATATAAAGCTTGCATGTACAATCACACAGAGTAAAATTGGATAGAAATATGAATATTTGTCTTAACTGAAAATAATATGGATGCAGCTGGTTCAAAACTCACAGCATTTAGAAACAGTTTAACATGTAATTAAATAAATTTAAATTTCAAGGCATTATACATGATATTTTCCTGCCAATGAGTTCCCTATCAAGGCAAGAGTTTCTTTTAAATTGGGGGTGTTAATGCAATGTCAGGTGCCCTATATTAGTAGATGTGGAGGTCCGAGGCTTTCAATCCACCCAAAGCAATCAGTGTGCCAAAGTGCAGGCAGTCAGTACGTAACAACAACAGCAACAACAACAACTTGTATTTACATAGCGCCATTAACGTAGTAAAACGTCCCAAGACGGTTCACAGGAGCGTTATCAAACAAAGTTTGACACCGAACCACATAAGGAGATATTAGGGCAGATGACTAAAAGCTTGGTCAAAGAGGTGTTGGGAACCTGCATACAAACAGTATGTAAAGTTCATTAAGGCCATAGATTTTAATGGAAATGAGGAGGCCTCCCTGTAAGGAAAAGGTTAATTAGACTGCCCTGAAGTCAGCTAATGTCATACTGCCATTGATTTCTCTTGATATTGTAGTAATAGCAACCTTTAGCTTTTGCCTACTTTAGTAAGGAAGTACAAGTCAATTTAGATGCAGTGACAACTGAACTATTGAATTAAGACTGACCTTAAAGCAATGGTCAGTTTAGTAAAGCTAATTAAAAGACATGCTTCATATATTTCAGCGAACTTTAATCAGTTGATAACAAGTTAGTTCTGCAGAAGGAAACATCTGCAAATACATCATCCTTTTTAGAAGCAACGGATTGGTGTGGAATGGTACAGATTTAGAATGAGATGTTTCACTTGATAGATGAGTGAAACTATCAATAAGACAACAAAGTTGGAGAGTTGTACTGGTCTACAGAAAAGATAACTTAAAGTTATTGATAAAGGGACAAGCCCATTAAATTTTCCATATATGGGGGGAGAAATTCGGTATCGCCCCGTTTGGGGCCCTATTATCGGCCGGGCGCAAAGTTTAGAGCCTGGCGCTAATTATCACCTCCGACTGCAAAATTGGCCTCTATCGCCCCTGGAGGTGATTTGAGCACTACATCAGGCGCTACACACCTCTCTTAAGGCGCTAACGTTAAGGCGGCGCTACCTCAGGGCGCTACCGAAGCTCAAGTAATGCCAGTTAGCAATGGAACACAGACAGACTGGCGCCGGCCAGTTCTTAAAGGGAAGGGTCAATCTTGCTGGCCAGCCACACCCTGCTCATTGCAGCCTTGAATCTCTGCCTGGAGAGACCTCTAAAGCAATTGTGCTGGAACCACTAATGGATAGGCCCAGGGAAAGAGCTCAGCGCTTTAGCAAACAGACCTTGGTGGCTCTGGTTGGCGCTGTCTAGCGGCGATGGGTAGTGCTCTATCCAGATGGTGGCAGGAGCCCATTGTCCCGGGAGTACAGAAGAGTCTGGAGGGAGGTGGCTAAGCACAGCTCCTCGAGGAGCCTGGTGCTGAGGACCCACACCCAATGTCAAAAGAAGCTCTACGACCTCACTCGGGTGGTCAAGGTGAGTGGCTGCTTTTCAATACCTCTACATCCCTCCATCTCAACTTCACTCTGTGCCCAGAGGGTTTAAAAACCCCAAATGCCCAGCACTCATCCAAGACCTATGGCCATCTCATAAATCACACACGCACATTCCACACTTTGCATACATGAAGGGCTATTCAACTATGGGAGGCACATCAGGCAAGCACATGGCTGCATACATTAAGGGCTATTTAACTCTGGGAGGCACATCAGGCAAGCACATTCACTCAGACGCCGTCCTTTTTCTTGCAGGCCAAGCTCTCTCATAACAGGCGGGAGCAGCAACGCATGTGAGGAGGACCGGCTGACCTACACACCCTCACCGATTTGAAACATAGAAACATAGAATCTAGGAGCAGGAGTAGGCCATTCGGCCCGTCGAGCCTGCTCCACCATTCAATACGATCATGGCTGATCATTCAAATCCAGTACCCTGTCGCTGCTTTAATCCCCACAGTACACATATCCCACCCTACCCCCGTAACCCCACGTATTTAATTCCCCCTAACATATCCCATCCTATCCCCATAACCCCACATATTTAATCCCCCCTAACACTAAGGGTCAATTTATCATAGCCAAATCAACCTAACCCACACATTTTTGGACTGTGGGAGGAAACCGGAGCACCCGGAGGAAACCCACGCAGACACGGGGAGAATGTGCAAACTCCACACAGACAGTCACCCGAGGTCAGATTCGAACCCGGGTCCCTGGCGCTGTGAGGCACCAGTGCTAACCACTATGCCACCGTGTTGCCCACGTTTGGAGGCGTGAGTGCACAGGATCGTTGCCAGCCAGGTGATAGGTGCCGTGGCTGCTGGAGAGGTCGCCCCCCTTGGGGACAGCAATGGTATGTTCATCAGCTTTAACTCCTCTCTCATACCACTTCCGCCTCACAACACCAGCCTTTTACACTTTCATTCCAACTTACTAACTGTCTCCAGTCGTTGCTCCCTTCCTGTCCCCTGTCCTCATGCTAAAGCCACTCTTGTACCTCCCTGCTTTCAGATAGTGAACCACCAGCTGACCAGCCTGTCCCTCAAACTAACAGTGGCAGCGACGCCCCAGGCGAGGAGGAAGAGGAAGCCAGAGCCTCACCGCCTGCATCTCCCGAGGGAGCCCATTCCGACACTGGGACCACGCCTTCCCTGGAGGGGAGCAGGGGGGTAGGGTCTGATGAGGGCGAAGCTCCTGGACCCAGCGGGCTGCAGCAATGCCAGGGGGGTAGGGAAGCTCGGGGGCCATCTCCCTAGAGGGCGAGTAGGCAAGTGAGTCCTGCTGCATTGGACTCAGAGGAGGAGCGCGTCATCGCGGAAATGAATAGCCAGGCCTTGAGCATGCACATTGAGCTCATGGGTGCAATGGCAAGGGTGCCCAAAAGCATGGCTGGACTGGCTAGGAGTGTGAAGCATTCCGCTGCAGCACAGGCCGACGCAACGCAACGGCTTAGTGCTGCAATTCAGTCATTGGCTGGTGCCATCCAGTCTCAGACTGCTCTCATACAGTCTCAGATTGATGTCACGCAAGCACTGACTGCTGCCATCCTCGCTGGCTCACCCACAGTCCCTCGGCAATCTCACAGTACTGCAGCAGGCCAGCAATCTGTGCTCAAGCAGATTGCTCCGGATGCTGAGGTACTGCCCCGTGGGAGTGCCAATGTGTCGGTCGAGCAGGAAGGTGCTCTCAGGATGACAGCATTCCTGCTCCCAACACTGGCACTTCCCCATTGCACTTGCCAATGCCTGCAACACAGCCAGCCCAGACTGCTGCCGCTCATGCAGAGTTGGTGCAGTCTGCAGTCGGCCCCTCCAGGCCCAGAACTGGTCAAGGGCGTCCTTCAAGGGCATCTGCAGTCTCAGGATCTGACATTCAGCAACCTTCCACCAGCCTTGCTGCAGCCACTGAGGCCCCATTACGGAGGAGCAGTAGGGTGGGAAGGGAAGAAGTACGCAGGGGATGGAGATCACCCTCGAAGGGCAAACAGTAGGAGGTCTAAATAAATGGTGGGAATGTTTGTGGTAAAGGTCGAGGTTCATGTGATTACATTTGTTTACTGTTTTGCCGTTTATCTCCATCTTGTGAGAGGGAGTTCTGTTAGTTCATGATATGTTGTGTTGGTTTCTAATTGTTTGTTCTGAATAAATGATACACTAGAGTTTGTTAAATAAAAATGTTTTTTAATTCAAAATTTACATTTTTGATCTTTTGAATCATTCCAGCTTTGGCCGGTAATAGGGAGTGCGGGTTGATTTCCATGATGTTGTTCTCCATGCCAGAAGCCATCTTCTGAGTAGGGGCCTAGAAGCGGCTTGTTATCAGCCGTTGACGGACGGCCCTTGCAGTGGCAACATTGTGCACCTCCCTCCCAGGTTGGTGCTGCTGCTGATCCTCCTCCTCATCCTCCTCCTCCTCTCCCTCCTCCTCTTCCTCCTCCTCCTCCTCAGGTGATGCACCAATCCCTGGTGGCATTGGCTGGGTCCTCAGGACTGCAAGGTTGTGAAGCATGCAGCACACAACTATGAACAGGGAGACTCGCTCAGGAGAGTACTGCAGGGCTCCTCCTGAGTGGTCCAGACAGTGGAACCGTTGCTTGAGCACGCCGATCGTCTGCTCAACGATGTTCCTGGTGGCGATATGGCTCTCATTATACCGCAGCTCGGCAGGGGTGTTGGGGTTATGGAGTGGTGTCATCAGCCAGGTGCAGAGTGGATAACCCTTGTCCCTGAGGAGCCATCCACTGGGGTGATGCGGTGCCTGGAAAAGGTCTGGCACACCAGCCTGGCACAGGATGAAAGCATCATGGCTGCTGCCAGGATAGCGGGCATTAACAGCGAGTATGAGCTGTGTGTGGTCACAGACTAACTGCACATTTAAGGAGTGGTAGCCCTTGCGGTTTCGGAATAACTCTGCATTTTCATGCGGTGCCCGCAATGCCACATGTGTGCAGTCAATGGTGCCCTGCACCATGGGGAAGCCCGCTATCCTAGCAAAGCCACATGCGCGTTCATGCTGTATGCCCCGGGTCATAGGGAAAGAGATGTACTGGTGTCTCCTTTTATACAGGGCACTTGTCACTTCCCGGTTACAACAATGAACAGTGAACTGGGAGATATTGGCGATGACCCCAGTAGAAACTTGAAAGTAGCTGCTGGCATAAAAATTCAGAGCCACTGTCACCTTCACTGCCACCGACAGAGACGTCCTGGTTCTCAGTTGAGGCTGCAGATCTGGTTGCAGCAGGTGGCAGAGCTCAGTGACCACCTCCTTGCTGAAGCACAGCCCACGCAAACACTGCTCCTCAGACAAATGAAGGTATGAGAACTGCTCTCTGAATACCCTCGGAGGGTAAGGTCTCCTGTGCAGAGGCCTGTTGGCCCTCCTCCATCTGGCCATGTTTGCCACTCTCTCTCTGCGCCTCTGCTGCCTCCGATTCTGCAGGTGCAGGACGACGCCCCGATTCAGTGCAGCCCCCATAGACTCTTCTAAATCGCTGGAATGAAGGTCAATTCAAAATGAACCTGCAAAGTGTTGCTCAGGACCCAAAACTCCTTCACACAGCATTGAATCGCTCCAGACATCTCTCTCCCACTCAGAATGCGTGGTGCAAAAATTTTACCGACAAGGAAAAGCAGGAAGCAGCCGCCTTTAAATAGCGCTCCCCCAGCCCCTTCCCGACTGCAAAACGTTCCCCTCTACCTTTCGTTGCCAACGGCAGGCGGAAAGGCAGGGGGCATGACTCAATATCGGTCCGGGGCGCTACCGGGGCGTTGCACGCTCGACTGACTTCATGATCTGCGGGCACAGGAGATCGTGGCGGTAGTGTTTAGCGCCGCTGCAAAATGTCTGGTCAATTTCGCGAGCGGCGTTAAAATCGCCGCGCTCGGGCACTAACTTCCTAGCGCCCCATTAGCGCCTCCCGGAGGTGCTAACGCTAGGCACTAAGCAACCGAATTTTTCCCCCATGGAGTCATATTATGTAATGTAGAAACGTGTGGATTGTCATGTAGAAGGGGCAAGAACAAGGTATAAAAAGTGGGAATAAAAACAGAAAATGCTGGAGATACTCAGCAGGTCAGGCAGCATCTGTGAAGAGAGATACAGAGTTAACGTTTCAGGTCGATGACCTTTCGTCAGAACTGGAAAAAAGCAGGAAATGGAACAGATTTTTAAGCAAGTGTAGATGCTGGGAAATGGGGGAGGGGATGAAAGAACAAAAGGGAAGGTCTGTGATAGGATAGAAGGCAGGAGACATTAAGAGACATTGGGGGAAAATTCAGTTGGTTGCGCCTCCCGTTAGCGCCTTAAGAGGGCGCTAATGGGGCGCAAAGCATCTAGCGCCCAGGCGCGGCGAAGTTTGCGCCGCTCGCGAAATTAACTAGACATTTTGCGGCGGCGCTAAACACTACCGCCACGATCTCCTGCGCCGGCAGATCATGACGTCACTCGAGTGCGCAACACCCCGGTATCGCCCCGGAGCGGATATTGAGTGGCGCCCCCTGCCTTACCACCTGACGCAGGTTGAGGGGAGCATTCTGCAGTCATGAAGGGAAAGGGGGAGCGCTATTTAAAGGTGACCGCTTCCTGCCTTTTATTGTTGGTGCCATTTTTGAACTACGTATTCTGAGAGAGAGAGGGAGAGACTTCTGGAGAGATTCAACGTTGTGTGAAGGAGTTTTGGGTACTGAGCAGCACTTTGCAGGTTCATTTTGATTTGCCATTCCTGGTATCGATTTAGCAGAGAGTGTGGGGGCTGCACTCTGAGCTCTTTGCCTGGTACTCTCCATTGTTCTTTCCAGCACATTTGATGTGCAGGTCTCTCCAGGCCGAGATTCAAGGCTGCAATGAGCAGGATGTGGATGGAAAGCAAGATTAACCATCCCCTTTAAGAACTGGCCCGTGCCATTGTGTGTGTGTTCCATTGCTGACTGACATTACATGAGCTTCGCCAGCGCTCTGAGGTAGTGCCTCGCTCCTCGGCCTTTGCGCCTTAAGACAGGTGTGAAGCGCCTGATTTAGCGCTGCAATCACCTCCAGGGGCGATAAAAGTCAAGTTTGCAGTCGGTGGCGATAATTAGCGCCAGGCGCTAATCTTTGCGCCCGGCCGATAATTGCGCCCCAAATGGGGCGATACTGAATTTCTCCCCCATTGGGTGTTGGAACAGATACTTGGGGTTCGTAATGGCCTAAGATACTGAGCTCAGAATTGTAACATGTTTGAGTCCTCTGACTGAACTCGCAAAGTTTTGTCGTAAGTTCTGCTTTTTAAGTGTATGTTTAATTACTGTATACTTAATAAATCTGTGACATCTGTCATTCAATGTCTATGAGCTCTTGAGTACAGCACCCATTTGAAGCAAGCACTGAAGGGAAGGTCCTATGTAATAAACATTTTTGTTTGTACCCTAGGTGGCCCCAACTTTCTTCTTACTGCCTCCTTTTGTGGATTTTGGCTTCAAATGCTGCTGCCCTGTTGTCAGCTTGACTCAGTTGGCAGTACTCTCACCTGAGTCAGAAGGCTATGGGTTCAGGCCTCACTCCAGACACTTGAACAAATCATCTAGGTCAAACTTCAGTACTGAAGAAAGTGCTGCACTGTCTGTTTTGAATAATACATTGAACTGCGGCCCGGTCTGCTTGTTCAGATGGATGTTTTTATTTTATTCGTTCCTGAGATGTGGGCATCGCTAGGCCAGGCCAACATTTATTGGCCAATCTTAATTGCCCTCGAGAAGGTGGTGGTGAGCCGCCTTCTTGAACCGCTGCAGTCCGTGTGGTGAAGGTACTCCCACAGTGCTGTTAGGTAGGGAGTTCCAGGATTTTGACCAAGCGACGATGAAGGAACGGGTGTAAAAGATCTCATGGCATTATTCAAAGAAGAGCAGTGGAGTTCTCCTGGTATCCTGACCAACATTTATCATTGAACTAATGTCACCAAAAAAACAGATTAGTTGGACATTTATCATCCGGAGTGATTACTTTTTTGACTCTCTCTGCGTATGCATGCCCATTTGGTACTGCACATGTGCACTCAATCCGGTCACGCATGTGCAGTACCCAACGGTGTGGAGGCTATGGCCTGCACCGCCACGCTTTCCTCGATTTCATGTGTTGAAGGTCAGGGGATCGGATGGGTGGGGGGGAAGATGGGATCGAAGGGGGGGCAGAGGAGAGCGGATAGAAGAGGAGAAAGAGAGAGCAGAGAGGATCGAAGGGGAGAGAGAGAGAGAGGAGAGGGGATCAGAGAGGAGAGGGGATCAGAGAGGAGAGGGGATCGAAGGGGGGAGAGAGGAGAGGGGATCGGAGGGGGGAGAGGAGAGGGGATCGAAGTGTGAGGAGAGGAGGGAGGATCAAAGAGGTGGGGAGAGGAGAGTGGATGAGAGGAGAGGGGATTGAAGGGAAGGGAGGAGAGCGGATTGAAGGGGAGAGGAATATGGATCAAAGGGGGGGATCAAAGTTGGAGAGGAGAGGTGCTCGGAAGGGGAGAGGAGGTCAGGAGCTGTGGGTGGGGGGGGGCGCAGAGAAGAGCACAGAAAGAGCAGTGGGGATGGAGGAAGAATGTGATCCAGGTCTAAAGGGAGGGAGGGATGAGAACAAGAATGTGATTCAGATGGGAAGATGGATCATATTCTCACCCCTCTGTCAGACGTTGATCACGTTCTTACAACCCCACCCCCACCTTGTTTATACCTGCAGCACCTTCTTCCTCTCCTCCCCCTAGACCACGTTAATTTCTCGGAAAGCCTGGCGCGTATGCGAAAAGTGACATATGGTCCTTTGTTTGTGAGACCACATGGACAGGAAGAAGAAACACCGGATGACGAGGGAGTCCCGCCCACACACACATCACAGGGAGAAGGAACTCCAATCAGGGAAGGTTGGGAGTGAAACTGACCTATCAGAGGGAGGCAGACGGAGATATACGAGGGAGGCTGGCAGAAAGGCACTATAAAGGAATGACCCAGAAGCGGGAAATTCAGAAGAAGAAGAGAAAAGACAGAGAAGAGACAAAGAAAGCAGTTTAACTGGCCAGTCCATGTTTGCAACCTACTACTTTTCTGGACTGATAGCCCTGGGATCAGAGTATGTATGAAAGTCAGGCATAGAGCTTAGATATCGCTAAAGAATAATTTTTATGTATGTTTGACCTATTAAATTGTGAGCATATTAATTGCAAGAAAATACTTGTATGTACGGTAAATTGTGAGCATATTAATTGCGAGGGAATGCTTCTATGTACACTTGAATAAAGACCAATTTTATTGATCAAAAACTTATCTGTCATTGTTACGCTTATTCATAATTCTCAAGGTCCAAACAGTAATAAGAGAAAGTTTTACAATGGGGGTGGGGGGAGAAGGTCAGGAACTTGTTGGGGGGGTGGGGGGGGAGAAAGTCCTAACCTGCGAGGGTGAGCCCTGTCTGTTCAAGGAGGTTAGAGGCACAATGCATATCATCTCTCACCCATGCATTAATTTACATTTATTTTATAAAAGGGGCAATTGTTGGTGTTTTGGGATATATATAACTTCAATCAATATGTGCCTGACGGAATTCTTTTTGACCTGAACAGAACCATCACCAGTGGAGAATTATCTTTTAACAAAATAAAAAAATATTTCAGATTCTAGAGCCAAGAAGGAACCCAGTGTGTCATCAGAGTGTCACAGATATTGGTAACACTTTCACAGCCATCATTCTCCTGGACTGTCCACCAGAGATCACTGTTTAAAAAGGTTGAAATGACAGGTAGGCGCAGTGGCAATGTTACTATCACTCCCACCTTACCCCACAGCGAAGGCAAGGCGGTCATATCTTTAAACTCATGATTTCCTTGGTTGTTATTTGTTGACACTGGCCTCTGTTATGGCCCAGTTTTGTTTCACTCAGTGTTTACATTGGCCCGGAATTTGTGACCAGCGGTGAAGTGACAGCGCTCGCCGCTGACCTCGAAGAAAGCTGCCTACAAAGATTAAACGATCTCCGTGGCGTGAATTGCAGCTCTCCCAACCTTGGTTTGAATCTGGCACCAAATCAAGTGAATCTCCAGCGTCCAGCAATAGTGATGTCATCAAGCAGGCTGAGCAGCCAGTCACATTGAAGAATTCTCACAGACAGCAAACCAGGAAGTAAAATGCACAGATTATAATTTACTTTTTTTTATAAATTTTACAGAGAGCGAAGTAAAGATTGGGACATACACATAGTATTAAGGTAGAAGCTGAAATATCATAAACAAACTTTAGAAAAATATAAAAACCACGTAATTCTTAATAATATTGATGGAAAAATTTGACATTCCACAAATATAAAATTAGTTTTTCAGGCCCAGAATGGTTGTTCAGCAGTCAATATGCCGTTAAAAACTCAGTTACACTTCTTTCAACAAGGCTTAACTTTTTTGGGGGTGGGGGGAGGTGGGTAACAGCAATATTCCAGTGTAATAGGAGAAGTTTTCATCCTTCAGTGTGATTTAAATTGATTGCCAGCTCTGGGGAGTTCCACAGCGCAACCTATGGCGGAACAGGGAGTGACTGACCGCAACTTCAGGCTTTCCCTGTTTCTTTGCGCGTGCGCTAAATCCTGAAGTTGCTGTCAGTTTCAGAGGGGTAATGATGGCGAACGCTGACAGTTTTGCCATCATTACGATTGCAATATTCGAGCCATTGCCTCAATATTGATGCAAGATTCTGCATCTCTTCACAGATTTAGCACTGCTGAGCACCTGCTTGGTATAGATGCAACAGACATGCTTTCAATATAAATTGATTCATTGTTACGTGAACTTGTCATGGAGGATTTTTCAAATTCATCAAGAGAACAAAATGAGTTACTCCCAACTAATTTGTGATTCCCCTAATAATGGTGTATTAGTAACAGTAGTCAGGTTGCAGTGGACATAATACCATGTCTACCTTTGCCTAGAGTGCATTTACACTACAACTGTAGTGTCAATGCAGTTTCTCTTCGCACCGATGCTATAGTTATGGGGCTGATAATACGATTCTGACAGGGCCTGACCTGACACAGGAGCAAAGCAGAATTAAATTCAAAGTTAAATTCCCTATTTAAATTTGTTCATGGAGGGCACATCCTTGACACAGTCCTGGGGGACGAAGGTATACAAGTCTTCCCTTGCACCATGACTAGTTTTTGGTATCTAAAGGTTAACAGGTGAAGGAGAAGGATAGATTGACTGTTTTGGTACCATGTTTCTCATTATTTGAATGATATTTTGCTACACACAAGAAGCAGCTACTGCAAAAAAAATGTCTGTTATGATTATAATCAATAATTTTCCTCCTTGAGTGACAAACATGGGGAGCTGTCCAACAGAGGGCTAAGTATAATGCAAGAAGTTGGACACATATGCCATGATATCAGTGTGTTAAGTATCAATATCCATGTGATTTGTTCGATGGTTTGCTATATGAGGGATAACATCATTCATAGAATGAAGAAGATCCCATGTGTTAGATAATCTAATCTAATGCAAGATTTTTGAATTTTCATTATAAACCTTTGGCATTATTTGTTGCATTGTCAAAGTTAATAATTTATATCAAGAGAGTGTAACTGACTAAAAAATATTTGAAAGCTGCCGTGATACTGCAATGTACATACCCTTTGCTCTTTTATACACTTTAATGAAACAAGGGGGCAAAAAAGCACTCACCGAAATATTCATTCTATTTTTCTGCAACATTGGACTGTGTGACTAAGATTTCTGAAGTAATTTCCTCATCTTATTTCAAATCATTGGAGGATGACAAGATTTCATGTTTTATTGATTAATTAAAAATATTGCACTTGTATTTAATTTAAAATATAAACTCCACAGGTTTCAACAACACCAGCAGTTTTAATGAATTATTTTTGTTATGTTCAGCAGAATTACATTTAGCACCTGCAGCTATTTCTCTGCTCATTTTTAAAAAGGAATTATTTAGAAATAATTTACACACAGTAGAATACAACATCTGAAAATTTCAATTAAAGATTGGTTCAGAAATCTCCTTTACTATGGAGCAACTTTGCGACAAGGCAGACCTCTTATGTTTTCTTTTGTACTGTAACATCTTTGGATATGATCTATAGTTGTCCATCATTTAAGACATCTTTCCCGGTGCTTTTTGACTATCGAATGGAAAATTGTGCCTTTTTAGAATTCATCCCAGATAAAGTACAGGATCGTATCTTCATAAAGAATTGATGTAACCTTTCATTTTAAAACTGCAGAGCTAATCATGCACAGCAGGGCAGATAAAAGCTCAAGTCGTTCTTCAAAAAAGAAAATCAGTACTAAAGAATGAAGCACATCATTGTCACATCACACATACAGGAAGGGAAAAACTATCAGTATAGCATCGCGCTCACAAAGTTCTGCATCAAGTTCACTTCCATTTATTATTTGATGGAATATTTAAATTGTATGGAGGAGTGTTTAAATGACTATGATGAGCACAAAATCGTTCGCAGTATCAGGCTCTACCAAGTGCTACAATTGATCATGTTCTCCGTGCAAGAGAAAACAACATGCCTGTTCCTGCCTCATTATAATAGCTTATTCACAGGACTTTGTTGTGTCATCAGCCTATAGACTAATCAATTTAAAGGCTAGATGACCTTCAGAGGCACCACTGAATAATTACCAATGATAGCCCCAATCTTTTTTTATGGTGCTGCCACTGATACATAGATACATAGATACATAGAAGATAGGAGCAGGAGTAGGCCATCCGGCCCTTCGAGCCTGCTCCGCCATTTAATGAGATCATGGCTGATCCTCCAATTCAGTATCCCGTCCCCGCCTTCTCTCCGTAACCCTTAACCCCTTTTGCCTGTAGAAATATATCTAATTCCCTCTTAAATATATTTAATGAGCTGGCGTACACTGCCCTCTGTGGCAATGAGTTCCACAGGTTCACCACCCTCTGAGTGAAGAAATTCCCCCTCATTTCTGTCCTAAATGGTTTAGCCCTTATCCTTAAATTATGTCCTCTAGTTCTGTTCTCACCCGCCAAGGGAAACATCCCTTCTGCATCTAGTCTGTCTCGACCTGTCAGAATTTTATACACTTCTATGAGGTCCCCTCTCAATCTTCTAAACTCCAGTGTGTACATCCCTAAACTACATAGTCTCTCCTCATAGGTCAATCCCGCCATTCCTGGTATCAGCCTGGTGAATCGCCGCTGCACCCCCTCCATGGCAAGAACATCTTTCCTCAGATGAGGCGACCAAAATTGTACACAGTACTCGAGGTGTGGTCTCACCAGTGCCCTGTACAGCTGCAGCAAGGTATCCCTGTTCCTGTATTCCAACCCTTTTGCTATGAAGGCCAGCATACCGTTTGCCTTCTTGATCGCCTGTTGCACCTGCATGCTCGCCTTCAGTGACTGGTGTACAAGAACACCCAGGTCTCTCTGTACTTCCCCCTCTCCCAATTTATTGCCATTTAAATAATAATTTGCCCTCCCGTTCCTGCACCCAAGGTGGATAACTTCGCACTTGTCCACATTATAGTGCATCTGCCATTTATCCGCCCAATCACCCAGTCTGTCCAAATCGCTCTGGAGCTTCCTGGTCTCCTCCTCTGAGCCCACCCCCCCTCCTAGTTTAGTGTCGTCTGCAAATTTGGAAATGCTGCATCCGACTCCCTGATCCAGGTCATTAATGTAAATTGTGAACAGCTGGGGACCCAGGACAGATCCCTGTGGTACCCCACTTGTTACTGCCTGCCATTCAGAAAATGAGCCGTTTATTCCAACTCTCTGTTTTCTATCTGACAGCCAGTTCTCTATCCACGTCAATACTTTCCCCTTTATCCCATGAGCTTCAATTTTCCCTGCTAATCTTTTATGTGGGACCTTATCGAAGGCCTTTTGGAAGTCCAGGTACACCACATCTACTGGCTCTCCCCCATCTATTTTACCAGTTACTCCCTCAAAAAATTCCAATAGATTAGTCAAGCACGATTTACCCTTTGTAAATCCATGTTGACTCTGTCCTATCCTGTCCCCATTTGCTAAGTGCTCCGCTATTTCATCCTTAATGATGGACTCCAGCATTTTGCCCACAACTGATGTAAGGCTTACAGGTCTGTAATTACCTGCTTTTTCCCTACTCCCCTTTTTGAATAGTGGGGTAACGTTAGCTACCCTCCAATCCATGGGCACTGTTCCCGAGTCTAATGAATTCTGAAAAATCATACTTAGTGCATCCGCTATCTCTAGGGCCACCTCCTTCAGCACCCTAGGATGCATGTTATCAGGCCCTGGGGATTTGTCCGCCTTCAATCCCTTTAGCTTCCTTAACACCATATCCTTAGAGATATTGACTTGCGTCAGTTCCTCCTTTGCAAATGTCCCTATTTTTCCCGATATCCCAGGGAGGTTTTTTGTGTCTTCCTTCGTAAAGACTGACCCAAAGTATGCATTTAGTTGGTCTGCCATTTCTTTATTTCCCGTTATATATTCCCCCGTATCTGACTGCAATGGGCCAACTTTGGTTTTCACCAGTCTTTTCCTCTTGATATACTTATAAAAGCTTTTGGATTTAGTTTTTATATTTTCCGCCAGCTTGCTTTCGTAAGCTATTTTGCCCCTCTTGATTAAGCCCTTTGTCCTCCTTTGCTCTATCTTAAACTGTTCCCAATCTTCCGCACTGGCGCTTTTTTTGGCTATTTTATACGCCCTATCTTTGGATTTTATGCTGTCTCTAATTTCCCCTGTTATCCACGGTTGAGTCACCTTTTTAGATTTCCTTTTATGCCAGATTGGTATAAACAATTTTTGCAATTTTGTCATTCTATCTTTAAATGCTTGCCATTGTTTATCTACCTCCAGTCCTCCCAGGAACGTTGTCCAATCAGACCTACTCAGTTCCCGTCTAATGGCATCATAATTCCCCTTGTTTAAATTCAGGACCTTAGTATCTGAGTCAATTTCTTCGCTCTCCATTTCGAGTGAGAAATCGATCATGTTATGATCGCTCTGACCCAAGGGTCCCCGTACAACAAGATTACTAATTAGTCCCTTCTCATTGCACAGTACCCAGTCCAATATAGCCTGTTCCCGAGTTGGTTCCTCGACATATTGATCCAGATAACCATCCCTTAAACACTCAAGGAATTCCTCCTCCTCATTATTTTTACTGATTAGGCTATTCCAATCTATATGTAAGTTAAAGTCACCTATGATGACAGCTGTGCTCTTATTGCACGCTTCACTAATTTCCCTCGTGATGCCCTCCCCAACCTCTATTTTACTATTTGGAGGCCTATATACCACTCCTATTAATGTTTTTCGCCCCTCGCTATTTCTTAGCTCCACCCATATAGATTCTGTATTAACTGAGTTAATATCCTTCCTTTCAATTGCATGTATCCCTTCTTTTACCAGCAATGCTACCCCTCCTCCCTTTCTTTTTTGTCGATCCTTCCTAAATACTGAATACCCCTGTATGTTAAGCTCCCAGCCCTGCTCACCCTGCAACCATGTTTCCGTAATCCCAATTAGATCATAATTATTAACCTCTATTTCCACAGCTAATTCATCTACCTTGTTCCTGATGCTTCTCGCATTAAGGTATAAAACCCTCAGGCTTTTTTTATGCTCACATTTTTTATGAATTGGTTTGGCCCTTTGTTTTTTGTTCCTCACCCTTTTACCATTTATTTCTGTCTGCCTTTCACTTTCCTCTATTTCACTACATAGGTTTCTAGCCCCCTGCCATACTAGTTTAAATGCTCCCGAACTGCTTTATCAAAAATTACCCCGAGAACATCAGTTCCATCTTTGCACAGGTGTAGACCGTCCCTTTTGTATAGGTCACACCTACCACAAAACTGGTTCCAATGCCTCAAAAATTTAAAACCCTCCCTCTTACACCACTGCTCAAGCCACGTATTTAGCCTAACTATCCTGTTCTCTGTACTCTTACTAGCACGTGGCACTGGTAGTAATCCAGAGATTACTACCTTCGAGGTCCTACTTTTTAGCTTGGCTCCTAACTCCCTAAATTCTACTTGTAGGACCTCTTCCCTTTTTTTAGCTACGTCGTTGGTACCAACATGTATCACGACAACTGGCTGTTCCCCCTCCCCCTCCAGAATGTTCTGCACCCGCGCCGAGACATCCTTCACCCTTGCACCAGGGAGGCAACATACCATCCTGGAGTCTCGGTCGCGACCACAGAAACCCCTATCTATTCCCCTTACAATCGAATCCCCTATTACTATAGCCCTGCCACTCTTTTTCCCTCCCTTCTTTGCAACAGAGCCAGTCATGGTGCCATGAGCCTGGCTGCTGGTGCCTTCCCCCGATGAGTCATCCCCCCCAACAACAGCACCTAAGGCGGTGAACCTGTTGCTAAGGGAGACAACCCCAGGGGATTTCTGCACTACCTTCCTGCCCTTGCTCTGCCTTTTGGTCACCCATGTACTATCTACGCTGGCCTTAACCTGCGGTGTGACCAACTCACTAAATGTGTTATCCACAACCCTCTCAGAATCGTGGATGCTCCAAAGTGAGTCCATCCGCAGCTCAAGGGCCGTCATGCGGTCCCACATGAGCTGCAGCTGGACACACTTCCCGCACACATGTTGCAGGAGGAGCATGACACAGGTCCGAGCTCTACTGCCATGACTTAACCCTTATATTACTTTTTAATTTTCAATTTTAGTTTATTTATTGACTTTTGTTTTCCCGAAGCTTACTTAGACTGATGTAGCGCTATACAACCCTGGGCCAGAAAGGACCTTCGCAAATTGCCAAAGACACAATAGCTAATTTGTTTCCATTAAGGATATATTACAATGCTATCTTATTGTGAAGCACCCCTCATCTGAATCAATCACTCATCCAAGTGACAGTATTTTCACAGGAGACTGGCACATTTAAAATGTTATTGTAAAGAACCCCAAGCTCAAACTTGAAAATTGACAAAGAAACTAAACCATGAAGCATATCGATGTTGTGTTACATATGCTGGAGAGCTCTTAGTGTTTCATCACGTTCTGCTTCATGCAAGCTTTTGTTTCCAGCACAATTTCATTTATTTGATTAAATACTTCAACTGAATGTAGGGATATATGGGGAAAAATTGAGTTGCGCCCCCTTTGGGGCGCTAACTTCGCCGGGGTGCTACCGAAAAAATAGCGCCCCCGCGGCCAAAATTCACCGGTATCACCCCAAGAGGGAAGCGGGGTGCTACTGGAAGCGCTCCGCCTCCCTCTTGGGGCGCTGCAAGTGAATATTGCAGCACTGCGGCACGTCGCGCCGTGGTACTGCAGGCCTTCCTCCCCTTCTTAAAGGGGAGGGGCCTAGTGCAGCCCGACCCGGGGCCCAGCTGGGCCACCAGGGATCAGAGTGCCGGCAAAAGAGCCCGGTACTCAAGAGAAGTGCCGGGCTCACAGAGCGCAGCTGGCACTCCGTGGGGGGGCTGCAGAGGAGGCCGGGGACGGCAGAGGGTGCAGGTGCTGGCAGGTGGCCAGCAACAAAAATGGCCGTCCGGCACCTCCCCTTTAATTTGTGCCGCGCCAGCCGCAGGTAGGCCCCCCTGACTCTGTTGGACATAGCGTCCGGCGGTAAGTCAGGGGGCGCTACCGAAGATCGCAGCCGGGGCGTGAGCGGGGCACTGCACATGGTGATGACGTCATCGCCGGCGGCGCAGCGCCGTGGGGCGCTAACGGTTACCGCTGCCACTAACCTCCCGCTGAATTTCGCGGAAGGCGTTGGTGACGCTGCGCCCAGGCACTAGTTGCTTTGCGCCCCGTTAGCGCCCTCTTATGGCAAATCAACCGAATTTTTAGGACATAATTTTTTACTATGAGCAGATAATTGATTGTAATATGATCTTCTACCAAGTACTACGGTTGATCAGGTGTTCAATGTAAGATTAAGAAACATGTCTGCTGCTTTCTATCATAACAGTTTATCTATTCCACCTTATCATTGGCATAGCTGTTCTTCTCTTTGGCCTTTACCATATCACTAACATTTAACTGCGCAACCCCACAGGCACCTCATATCATATTGAATTCAAGTTTTACGATAATTAAAGCATTAAATGTAAGAACACAAATCAGTCTAACCATATTATTGATGTGAAGTGAGAGAAGAGATAAACATTTTGACCTCTACAACAATAATTTCTGGCATTTCATTGTCTGACAATACCCCAAATAATCTAAAAAAAATTATAAATTCAAAATTATTAGGGGAAAAATTTGTGTGGTTTGCGCCACACGCTAGCGCCAGGAGATGGTGCTGAAATTCCGTTGACAGCTGTAACGACAGCTGATGCCGGTTCCAGCACTGCACGCCATATCGGTGTTGCCGGTAGCGCTGCCGATAAACTTTAGCGCCAGGGAGCTAGCCATCATTGAGATCGTGACATCAGTGAGTGTGCAACGCTCACTGGAATATGATCTGCAACATTGGATTTAGCCATTTACCTTAATGGGAGTGCAGAACAATGACAAGGAGAGCTGATGCCTACCATCAGGAAGCAGGCTGCAGCAGCGATATTTAAAGGCTCCATCCCAAATCAGCTGCACCTGTCAGGGTTTTGCAGTTTCAGTGCCTGTTTGCTACTTCCTGCAATGGAAACAGCTCTCTTTAGTTATTTCAAGTTTTTTTTGCTGACAGGGAGTGTTCATTCATATGCAGAAGTCACTCATTATTTGTTAAAGGCTTCTGCTCGCAACACTTCCTCACAGTCACGGGGACTGCAGGATTGCAGCATTACCTCAGGAGGACAACGAGGCAGAGGAGGACAAGGAAGAAGAGGATGAGGATGAGGAGGACGAGGACGAGGTGGAGGAGGAGGAGGAGGAACAGGAGGGAGGGCGGAGGCAATGAGACAATCGGCCTTCTGGATGGGCTGTCCGTGACCGTCTCATCAGACTCCAATTCACATGAATGAAACCCTAGATCCCCGTAGCACAACACATCCCCATCATACAATCCCTGTCTCATGGCATATCACAGCGTCCTCCTGGGCGCAAAGGTGAAATGAGAGAGACCAAAAATATTCCAAACACACTTAATAAATGTATCTATAAACATATCGCACATATCACATGAATTCTAATAACTAATGACCCTTGTGCCTGCCATAGTTGAATAGCTGCCATTATGTGCAACATGTGAGATGTGGATGTGAGTGTTGCTAGGTAGAGATTGTTGGTGGGTGAGTGCTGGGGGTGTGGCACATTGAGCAGTGTGTGAAGCTTCTGGTACAGATGGTGGTATGTAGCATTTATTGAAGCCTTTACTCACCCTGACCACCCGTGTGAGCTCGTTAAACCTCCTCCTGCACTGGGTGTGGGACCTGGGGACCACAGTGCTGCACATGACGTGATGTGCCACCACCTCCCTCCACATAGTCTGGCAGACTTGTGGCGAGGGCCTCCTGCCAGTTGGTACTGGACCGCCCGCCTTCTCTCCACCACTAAAACCAATGCCTCCAAAGCTTCCTCGGAAAACCCCCGGGCTCTCTCCCTGGGGCGGCGATCTGCCATCAGCATTTGTAAATAAGAGCTCCTTCTCTTTATCCTTCATCTTATGGTTGTTGAGGCAGCTGTACACCTAACAATGCTGAGAATGAGGTGCTATAGCATCAATGGACCTCCCTTTTAAGCAATGAAAAAGCCTGTGGCAATCATTACTTGCTTTTAGATTGCCCTCAATATTGGTCCATCTTTTCAGTGTAATGCCAATGAGTGAGGGCGAATTTTGCGTACAGTCTAGACGATTTTCGCCTGGCACTAATTAACCATTTTTAGTCTAAACACTGCCCATTCCTTGGCTATAACGAATTTCTAGATCTAACTTTTTATCAGGTTGAAGTCAACTTCCCTCAGAACGCAAAATGTTCGGCCTCTCATTTTGGTCACAGTTACTGAAGTCTTTGCATTTCCAGGACATTAATACTCTCTCTTGTATTGAGTCATAGGGGGAGAAATTCAGTATTGCCCCGTTTGGGGCGCGATTATCGGCCGAGCGCAAAGTTTAGCGCCTGGCGCTAATTATCGCCTCTGACTGCAAACTTGGCTTTTATCGCCCCTGGAGGTGATTGGAACGCGAAATCAGGCGCTGCACACCTGTCTTAAGGCGCAAAGGCCGAAGAGCGAGGCGCTAACTCAGAGCGCGGGAGCAGCGCAGGTGATGCCAGTTAGTGATGGAACACAGACACACTGGCGCCGGACAGTTCTTAAAGGGGAGGGTTGATCTTGCTCTCCAGCCACACCCTGCTCATTGGAGCCTTGAATCTCGGCCTGGAGAGACCTGGGACTACATTTTCCAGCCAAGGACTATGGAGAGGGTGAGAGAATGAGCTCAGCACTTCAGCGAGCGGGCCTTGGAGGCTCTGGTTGGCGCGGTGGAGCGCAGAAGATGTATACACTTCCCTGAGAGTGGCAGGAGGCCTTTGCCGCGCGAGTACAGAAGAGTGTGGAGGGAGGTGGCTCAGAACGTCACCTCCAGGAGCATGGCGACCAGGACCCATACTCAATGTCACAAAAAGTTCAACGACCTCACTCGGGTCATCAGGGTGAGTGGCTTTTTTTCAATACCTCTCCATCCCTCCATCTCAACCTCACTCTATGGCCAGAGGGTCTTAAAACCCCAATGCACAACACTCATCCAACAACTATGGCCCTCTTATGAAACACAGACGCACATTCCACACTTTGCATACAGTAAGGGCTATTCACCTATGGGAGGCACATCAGGCAAACCATGGCTGCTTACCTTAAGGGCTATTCAACTATGGGAGGCACATCAGGCAAGACCATGGCTGTATATTTACTCAGGCGCCATCCTTTTTCTTGCAGGCCAAGCTATCTCATAATAGGAGACAGCAGCAACGGTGGGTGGAGGGCGGCGTCAGCTGCAACCCCTCAGCGATCTTGAGGCGCGCGTCCACAGGATTGTGGCAAGCCAGGTGATCGATCCCGTCGCCACTGGAGAAGCCGACCCCGTTCTGGACAGCAATGGTAAGGTCATCACCTTTTTCTCCACTCTCATTCCACTTGTCCCTCACAACACCAGCCTTTGACACTTTCAATCCAACTTACTAAATTGCTGCAATCCTTCCTCCCTTACTGCCCCCCTGTCCTCACGCTAAAGCCACTCTTGTACCTCCCTGCTTTCAGATGGTGATTCACCAGCTGAGGAGACGGGTCCTGAAGCTGCCAGTGGGACTGAAGCTGCAGGCGAGGAGGAAGAGGAAGCTGGAGCATCAGCGCCACCCTCTCCCGAGGAAGCCCATGCCCACACTGGGAACACGTCTTCCCTGGAGGGGAGCAGGGGGGAAGGGTCTGCTGAGGGTGAAGCTCCAGGACCCAGCACGCTGCAGCAACGCGATGGGGGTAGGGAAGCTCGGGGGCCTTCTCCCTGGAGGGAGAGTAGGCCAGTGAGTCCTGCTGCACTGGACGCAGAGGAGGAGCGGCTCATCGCTGAAATGAACACCCAGGCGGTGCACATGCACACTCAGCTCCTGGGTTCAGTGGGAATGGTGCCCGAATGCATTGAAGCACTGGCAAGGAGTGTGGAGCACTTCGCTGTAGCACAGGCGGATGCCACGCTGAAGCTTAGTGTTGCAATTCAGTCACTGACTGCCATGATCCCATCTCAGACTGCTCTAATGCAGACTCAGATTGAGGTCACGCAAGCACTGACTGCTGCCATTCTCGCTGGTTCGGACACATTTCCCCGGGGCTCTCACCACACCGCAGCAGGCCAGCAATCTGTGCTCCAGCAGATTGCTCCGGATGCTGAAGTGCTGCCCCGTGGGAGTGCCAGTGTGTCGGTCGAGCAGGGAGTTGCTTTCCTCTCTCAAGATGACAGCAGTCCTGCTGCCTCCACTGTCACTTCCCCATTGCACTTGCCACCGCCTGTAGGACAGACTGCTGCCGCCCATGCAGAGTTGGTGCAGTCTGCAGTCGGGCCCTCCAGGCCCAGAACTGGTCAAGGCCGTCCTTCAAGGGCAACTGCAGTCTCAGGTTCTGACAATCAGCAGCCTTCCACCAGCCTTGCTGCAGCCACTGGGGCCCCATTACGGAGGAGCAGTAGGGTGGGAAGGGGAGAAGTGCGCAAGGGAAGGAGATCCCCTCGAAGCGCAAAAAGTAGGAGGTGTGATGAAATGTTGGTCAATTATTTATTAAAGGCCGAGGTTCGCGTTCATACTTTTGTTTAGTGTTTTGGACATTATCTCCAGGTTGTGAGAGCCAGTTATGTTAATGAATGATTTTTTGTGTTTGTTTCTATTAGTTTGTCATGAAGAAATGACACACAGAGTTTGTAAAATAAATACGTTTTTGTATTCAAAATGTACATGTTTGGTCTTTGGACTCATTGCTGCCTTGGCCGGCTTAGGGGTTGCGGGTTGGTTTCATTCACGTTGTTCTCCATGGCAGAAGCCATTTCCTCAGCAGGGGCCTAGAAGCGGCTTGCTATCAGCCATTGACGGATGGCCCTTGCAGTTTCAACATTGTGGGCCACCCTCCTGCCTTGGTGCTGCTGAGGATCATCCTCCTCCTCTTCCTCCTCCTCTTCCTCCTCCTCCTCAGGTGGTGTTCCAAGGCCTGGTGGCATTGGCTGGGTCCTGAGGATTGCCAGGTTATGCAGCATGCAGCACACAACTATGAAGAGGGAGACTCACTCAGGCGAGTACTGCAGGGCTCCTCCTGAGTGGTCCAGACAGCGGACCCGTTGCTTGAGCATGCCGATCGTCTGCTCAACGATGTTCCTGGTGGTGAGATGGCTCTCGTTGTACCGCAGCTCAGCAGGGGTGTTGGGGTTACGGAGCGGTGTCATCAGCCAGGTGCACAGTGGATAACCCTTGTCCCTGAGGAGCCAACCACTTGGCTGATGCGGTGCATGGAAAAGTTCTGGCACAGCAGTCTGGCACAGGATGAAAGCATTGTGGCTGCTGCCAGGATAGCGGGCATTGACAGCGAGTATCAGCTGTCTGTGGTCACAGACCAACTGGACGTTTAAGGAGTGGAACCCCTTGCGGTTGCGGAAATCCTCTGCATTCTCATGCGGTGCATGCAATGCCACATGCGTGCAGTCAATGGCGCCCTGCACCATGGGGAAGCCCGCTTTCCTTGCAAAGCCCAATGCGCGTTCATGCTGTTTGGCCCGGGTCATCGGGAAAGAGATGTACTAGCGTCTCCTTTTATAGAGGGCATTTGTGACCTGATGGATGCAGCAATGGACAGCAAACTGGGAGATATTGGCGATGTCCCCAATAGCTGCTTGAAAGGAGCCGGTGGCATAAAAGTTCAGAGCCACTGTGATCTTCACTGCCACTGACAGAGATGTCCTGGTCCTCAGTTGAGGCTGCAGGTCTGGCTGCAGCAGGTGGCAGAGCTCAGTGACCACCTCCTTGCTGAAGCGCAGCCTTCGCAAACACTGCTCCTCAGACAAATTAATGTAGGAGAATTGTTGGCGAAATACCCTGGGAGGGTAAGGTCTCCTGTACAGAGGCCTGTTGGCCCTCCTCCGTCTGGCCATGATTGCCACTCTCTCTCTGCGTCTCTGTGGCCTCCGAATCTGCAGGCGCAGGACGACGCCCCGAATCAGTGCAGCCCCCAAAGTCTCTTGGCAATCAAAGTAATGAAGGCCAAAATCCAAAAGTACCTGCAAAGTGATGCTCAGTAGCCAAAACTACTTCACACAGCGTTGATTCTATGCAAAAGTCTCCCCTTCTCTCTCTCAGAATCTCTCTCTGTCAGAATGAGTGGTGCAAAAATGTCTACCACAGAAAAAGCCAGGAAGAGGCCGCCTTTAAATAGCACCCCCCCAGCCCCACATCGACTGGGAAACGTTCCAGTCTACCTGTCGTTGCTTGCGCCAGGCGGAAAGGAGGGGGCCACCACACAATATCCGGTCAGGGACGCCACAAGGGCGTTGCACGCTCGACTGACGTCAAGATCTGCGGGCGCAGGAGATCGGGGCGGTATTGTTTAGTGCCGCCGCAAAATGTCTGGACAATTTTGCGAGCGGTGCAGACAAGGCTGTGCCCAGGCGCTAGTTGCTTTGCGCCCCATTAGCGCCCTCTTCAGGCACTAACGGGAGTTGCAAACCAACCGAATTTTTCCCCCATCGAGTCATAACAGCACAGAAGGAGTCCATCGAGTCCGTGCCGGCTCTCTGTAAAGCAATCCAGTCAGTCCCATTCCCCCACTCTATCCCCGTAGCCCTGCAGTTTATTTCCCTTAAGTGCCTATCCAATCTCTCCTTGAAAACATTGAGTGTCTCCGCTTCCACCACTTCCGTCGGCAGCGAGTTCCAGGTCCTCACCACTCGCTGCGTAAAAAAGTTTTCCCTCACATCCCCCCTGTATCTCATACCCAAAACCTTAAATCTGTGTCCCCTAGTCCTTATACCATCAACTAGTGGGAACAGCCTTTTACCATCTAGCCTATCCAAACCCGTCATAATCTTGTACACCTCTATCAAATCACCCCTCAACCTCCTTTGCTCTAATGAAAACAAATCCAGCTTCTCCAACCTGTCCTTGTAGCTAAGACCCCCCATCCCCAGAACCATTCTGGTAAATCTCCTCTGCACCCTCTCAAGGGCCTTCACATCCTTCCTAAAGTGTGGTGACCAGAACTGGATGCAATACTCCAGTTGTGGCCTAACAAGCACTTTATAAAGGTACAGCATAACTTCTCTACTTTTGTACTCAATACCTCTATTTATGAAGCTCAAGATCCCATATGCTTTGCTAACCACTCTCTCAATATGTCCTGCCACCTTCAGGGACCTATGCACATTAACTCCCAGGTCCCTCTGTCCCTGCACACTCTTTAAAACTGTGCCATTAAGTGTATATTGCCTCTCCCTGTTCCTTCTGCCAAAATGCATCACCTCACACTTCTCTGTATTAAATTCCATCTGCCACTTGTCTGCTTTATAGATTTGCACAACAAATTGTTCTGATCTGTAGATAGATCATGAATGCTGCAAATGTCAAATAAAACCATAAAATACTTAGAATACAATACAGGTCGGTTAGTATCTGAAAGCGAAAGAGAGCTCGATGTTTTGAGTGGGACTCTGCATCAGAGCTAATCATGTAAGATGCCACCCAAATATAAACTGTCTCTTTTAGATGCTGAAATCATGCCATATATGCATACATACGTAAACTAATCACCCCTGTGCATTCCCTTAGTGCCTGTCTTCCATGTGGCTTTGCCTGTCCTAGTGCTCCTACGCAGTGCTACCCCAGTGGCAGCAGCATAGCTGGCTGCTGACTTTCAGTGGGGGAGACTGCAGATGGTCTTGGAGGAAGACCTAGAAGGCCCGGCTGTGGACTGCACCATCTCAGCATGGGCGTCAACAGTCTGGACTGGCTATCTGACAGGCAACAGCAAGGCCCCTGGTGGAGTGGCAGGGGTGGGAGGATGAATGCTATTGTCCTGAGAGAGGACAGCAGGTTTGTGCTCCACGGAGCCACTGTCACTCCCCCAGGGCAACACCTCAGCAATTCTGATAATCTGTTGGAGAACAGATTGTTGGATTGCTGTGACACCCTGCAAGCCTCTTTGAACACTGGAATCCAGAGCCATGATGGCAGCAGTCTGAGCTTCCACTGCAGCACTCAGACATTGGGTTAGTGCTGCTTGTGCTGCAATAGAAGCTGAGACATCGGCCATCAGACGCTGTATCATGGTTGGGTCCACAAGTGCGCTAATGGAGTTGCCCATCACTTCTATGCTAGAAAGGATGGGCTCCAAGCCCTGTGCCCAGTTGGTGCCGGACTCCTCCATGCTGCTTGAAATTGCACACAGGCTTTCTGGCAGGCTTTCCAGTGCACCAAGCATGTGGTTATGTATATCCATCTGCCATCTTCTGTAGCCTGGCCCATCGAAGCGTTCATCTGAGACCTCTGCAGCAGAACTCGTGTGCGACCTTGCCCTCCAGCGAGCTGGAACCTGCAGAATGCTTGCCCCCTGCCCTGGCTGCAGGCCACTCATGCCCGGTATCTCATCACAGGCAGATCCCACCTCTTTGCTTTACTCTAAATTATGTGCAGTTTCAGTATCTGAGCTGGTGGCTGCGAGTGTGAAATTGCGTGACAATGGGTCTTCATCTTCACTATCTTCCAGCTCTTACACCACTGCCTGACCAGGTTGCAGTTCTTTAGTATCTGAAAGGAGAAAGGCACAAGGGTAAGGTGGTGGTGAGGGGAATGGGGGAAGCAGGAGCTGCATGCTTACACCATCTGCAGCTTGTAAATCAGAAGCAAGTATGGGATGAGGGGGAAGTGGGATGTGAGAAGGAGGATTGGTATGAAGATACCATCAGCTTCTATGGTTTCAGCCCCGCCACTGGCCACGGCCTCAGCAATGGGCATCCCAATAATAGCCAACACCATCTCCTCCATGGGGGTTAGGAGATGCAGGCACGCCAGTCCTCTGCTGGTTAACTCCTGCTGCCTCCGGTTGTGTGCCACCTTGCCCTGCATGAGAGAGGGAAATGTATCAGTGAGTGTGGTGCAATCTGTTTGGGTGATGCGGCTGTCAGGGTTGAATAGCTGGCAGTGTGTGCAAGCTGTGAGATGTGGGTGTGAGGTTTGCATCAATGGTAAGTGTGTGAGGGTGAGGTGAAGCTATGAATGTTAGGTATGAGTCCTGATTGATAGAGATTGTTGGTAGGTGAGTGATACGGGTGTGGTGCATTGAGCAGTGACTGAGGCTCGTGGTGCAGTTGGTAGGATATGACATTTGAAGATGCATTCACTGATCTTTACCACTCGTGTGAGGTCATTGAACTTCCTGCGGCACTGCATCCAGGTCCTCGGGGTTTGACTCCTGGCATAGACTGCCATGTCTATCTACTCCCAATGCCTTCTGAGCATGTGTCTGGAGAGACTCCTGGCCCCCTGTGGATACAGCACATCTCTCCTCCTTTCCACCTCCTCCACCAAGGCTTCCTGTGCAGCGTCGGAAAACCTTGGAAACCACTCTCTCCTCTGTTATGCCATTATTGAGTGTTTGCCAGGTCAGAATCAGTTGTAGAATGACTTTCAGCATCTGCTCCTGCGCAATGTACCTCCCCTTTAAGAGGTGCCAGCTAGCTTTAAGTAGAGAAGGCTAGCTTTAAGTGGTGCTAGATTCTCACGGTTTTGGGCCCCTGTTGAGGCGTGCAGACATTCAACAGCACGGTTAGTGCTGGATGCATGCTGCAATAATATTAATCAGCAGGCAGCCCGAAGTTGGCATGCTGCCTGAATCATATTGCGCGGGCGCGGGTTAATTGCGCAACGCGATCCCCGCGCCCGTTTTCGGGGGTGATCGAATTTAGCCCTCAAGGGGCCTTAGAAGCAAATAAAGTTGCATGTGACTTCTTCCACTCAAACAAACACATTATATAGTAATAAACATTTTTGCCTCTATCCCATCTTTGCATACAAGACGACTAACTAGCTCCCCACTGACTGCTCTGCAGGTGCTGATCTAATTAGTTCCCATAGACAGTTCTGACCCACCAGCCAGTTACATGTTAAAATAAAAGAAAGAACTTGCATTTAAAGACAACCTTTCACAACCTCAGGACTTCCTAAAGCGTTTTACAGTCAGTGAAGAACTTTCGCAAGCGCAGTCACTTGTGGGAAACGCGGCAGCCAATTTGCGCACAGCAAGGCCCCACAAACAGCAATGAGATAATGACCAGTTAATCTGCTTTAGTGATGTTGGTTGAGGAATACATGTTGGCCAGAACACTGGGGAGAACTCGCCTGCTCTTCTTCAAAATAGCGCCATGGGATCTTGTACATCCACCTGAGAGAGCAGTTGGGGCCTCGGTTTAACGTCTGATCTAAAAGACAGCACCTCTGACAGTGCAGCACACCCTCAATACTTTTTTTAACATTAGTTTTATGGGATGTGGGCATCGATGGCAAGTACAGCATTTATTGCCCATCCCTAATTGCCCTTGAGAAGGTGGTGGTGAGCTGCCTTCTTGAACCGCTGCAGTCCATGTGGTAAAGGTACTCCCACAGTGCTGTTAGGTAGGGAGTTCCAGGATTTTGACCCAGCGACGATGAAGGATCAGCGATATACTTCTAAGTCAGGATGGTGTGTGACTTGAAGGGGAACTTGGAGGTGGTGTTGTTACCGTGCGCCTGCTGCTCTTGTCCTTCTAGGTGGAAGAGGTCACGGGTTTAGGAGGTGCTGCCGAAGAAGCCTTGGCGAGTTGCTGCAGTGCATCTTGTAGATGGTACACACTGCAGCCACGGTATACCGGTGGTGGAGGGAGTGAATGTTTAAGGTGGTGGATGGGTGCCAATCAAGCGGCCTGCTTTGTCTTGGATGGTGTCGAGCTTCTTGAGTGTTGTTGGAGCTGCACTCATCCAGGCAAGAGGAGAGTATTCCATCACACTCTTTACTTATGCCTTGTAGATGGTGAAAAGGCTTTGGGGAGTCAGAAGCTGAGACACTCGCCACAGAATACCTACCCTCTGACCTGCTCTTGTTGCCACAGTATTTATGCAGCTGGTCCAGTTAAGTTTCTGGTCAATGGTGACCCCCAGGATGTTGATGGTGGGGGATTCGGCGATAGTAATGCCGTTGAATGTCAAAGGGCGGTGGTTAGACTCTGTCTTGTTGGAGATAGTCATTGCCTGGCACTTCTGTGGCGCGAATGTTACTTGCCACTTATCAGCCCAAGCCTGAACATTGTCCAGGTCTTGTTGCATGCGGGCATGGACTGCTTCATTATCTGAGGAGTTGTGAATGGCACTGAACACTGTGCAGTCATCAGAGAACATCCCCATTTCTGACATTATGTTGGAGGGAAGGGCATTGATGAAGCAGCTGAAGATGGTTGGGCCTAGGACATGCTCTGAGGAACTCCTGCAGCGATGTCCTGGGGCTGTGATGATTGACCTTCAACCACCACAAACATCTTCCTTTGTGCTAGGTATGACTCAGCCAGTGGAGAGTTTTCCCCCCGATTCCCATTGACTTCAGTTTTACTAGGGCTCCTTGATGCCACACTCGGTCAAATGATGCCTTGATGTCAAGGGCAGTCACTCTCACCTCACCTCTGGAATTCAGCTCCTTGGTCCATGTTTGGACCAAGACGGTAATGAGGTCGGGAGCCGAGTGGTCTTGGCGGAACCCGAACTGAGCATCAGTGAGCAGGTTATTGGTGAGTAAGTGCCGCTTGATAGCACTGTCGATGACACCTTCCATCACTTTGCTGATGATTGAGAGTAGACTGATGAGGCAGTAATTGGCCGATTGGATTTGTCCTGCTTTTTGTAAACAGGACATACCTGGGCAGTTTTCCACATTGTCGGATAGATTCGAGTATTGTAGCTGTACTGGAACAGCTTGGCTAGAGGCGCGGCTAGTTCTGGAGCACAAGTCTTCAGCACGATAGCCGGAATGTTGTCAGGGCCCATAGCTTTTGTTGTATCCAGTGTGCTCAGCCGTTTCTTGATATCACGTGGAGTGAATCGAATTGGCTGAAGATTGGCTTCTGTGATGGTGGGGACCTCAGGAGTAGGCCGATATGGATCATCCACTCGGCACTTCTGGCTGAAGATGCTTGCAAACGCTTCAGCCTTGTCTTTTGCACTCACGTGCTGGACTCCACCATCATTGAGGATGGGGATATTCATGGAGCATCCTCCTCCAGTTAGTTGTTTAATGGTCCAGCACCACTCAGGACTAGATGTGGCAGGACTGCAGAGCTTTGATCTGATCCATTGATTGTGGGATCGCTTAGCTCTGTCTAGAGCATGCTGCTTCCACTTTTTAGCATGCATGTAGTCCTGTGTTGCAGCTTCCTCAGGTTGGCACCTCATTTTTAGGTACGCCTGGTGCTGCTCCTGGCATGCTCTTCTACACTCCTTATTGAACCAGGGTTGGTCCCCTGACTTGATGGTAATGGTAGGGTGAGGGATATGCCGGACCATGAGGTTAGAGGTTGTGGTGGAATACAATTCTGCTGCTGCTGAAGGCCCACAGCACCTCATGGATGCCCAGTTTTGAGCTGCTAGATCTGTTCTGAATCTATCCCATTTACCACGGTGGTAGTGCCACAAAACACGATGGAGGGTGTCCTCAGTGTGAAGACGGGACTTCATCTCCACAAGGACAGTGCGGTGGTCACTGCTACCAATGCTGTCATAGACAGATGCATCTGCGACAGGTAGGTTGGTGAGGACGAGGTCAAGTAGGTTTTTCCCTCATGTTGGTTCTCTCACCACCTGTCACAGGCCCAGACTGGCAGTTATATCCTTCAGGACTCGGCCAGCTCGGTCAGAAGTGATGCTACTGAGCCACTCTTGGTGATGGACATTGAAGTCCCCTACCCAGAGTACGTTCTGTGCCCTTGCTACTCTCAGTGCTTCTTCCAAGTGGTGTTCAACATGGAGGAGCACTGATTCATCAGCTGAGGGAGGGTGGTAGGTGGTAATCAGCAGGAGGTTTCCTTGCCCATGTTTGACCTGAAGCCATGAGACTTCACACGGTCCGGAGTCAATGTTGAGGACTCCCAGGGCAACTCCTTCCCGACTCTATACCACTGTGCCGCCACCCCTGGACAGGACATACCCAGGGATGGTGATGGAGGAATTTGGGACATTGGCTGAAAGGTATGATTCTATGGGTATGACTATGTAAGGCTGTTGCTTGAGTAGTCTGTGGGACCGCTCTCCCAATTTTGGCACAAGTCCCCAGATGCTGGTGAGGAGGTTTTTGCACGGTCGACTGGGCTGGGTGTGCCATTGCTGTGTCCGTCGATGCCGGGTGGTCCATCCAGTTTCATTCTTATTTGTTTCATGGCGCTTTGTTACAACTGAGTGGCTTACTAGGCCATTTCAGAGGGGCAGTTAAGAATCAACGGGGGCTAAATTGGGTCGCAGCCCCTTTGGGGCGCTAACTTCACCGGGGCACTACGGTACTGCAGGCCTTCCTCCCCTTATTAAAGGGAGGGATCTAGTGCAGCGCGACCCTGGGCCCAGCTGGGCCACCAGGAGTGCCGGCAAAAGAGCCTGAAGGACAGTAATGAACTAGATGGGTTTTTATAACAAAGTCACGATTACTGATACTAGCTTTTTGTTCCAAATTTATTTAATTAACTGAATTTCAATTCACCAGCTGTCCTGGTGGGATTTGAACTCACGTCTACTGGATCATTAGTCCAGGTCTGTGGATTACTAGCCTAGTGACATTACTTCTATGCTATAGTCCCCTGCACTTGAGAATTTTGTCCTCAAGTCTCTGGAGCGGGACTTGAACCTACTACCTTCTGACTCAGAGCTGAGAATGCTACCAACTGATTCACGGCTGACACATGGTGATGCAAATACAGGTCTTCAGGAAGCTGCCAAATTGTTACGTAGTATTGATTCCCACTTAGCAGCAAGATACGTTCTTTCTGTTCCCATAGCAATAATACCCATTATGAACGATATTCGCATAACTACTTGTTTTAGAATGCCTGTAAGTAAATGTTTAATTAGAAAGCAGCTATTTATCCTTCATCCATTAGTTATGAGACATCACTAAGTCAAAGCTCCCTGCACTTCTTAAAGGGGAGGTGCTTTGTGAAATAAGTACCTCATTTTGACTGGAGCTGAAAGTTAGCAATGTCACAACAGGGCAGAAAAAGGGCACCTCGGTTCTTTGATGCCGCTCTGGAGGCCTTGGTGCAGGGGGTCTATAGGAGGAGAGAGATCCTCTACCCACAGGAAGCCTTCCAGTCACACTGTTCAAAGGCAGTAGGAGGAGGTCTTTGAAGCAGTCAGTACCAACAATCTTTCCCCCAGACCTGGATCCAGTGCCAGAAGAAGTTCAATGACCTTATACGAGTGGTCAAGGTCAGTGAATGCATCTTCAAATGCCATAGCCCACCAACTGAACCACTAGCCTCACACACTACTCAATGCACCACACCCCCATCACTCACCTACCAACAATCTCTAGTAATCAGGACTCATACTTCACAATCATAGCTTCACCTCACCCTCACACACTTACCACTGCTGCTAGCCTCACACCCACATCTCACCAATTGCACACAATGCCTGCTATTCAAACATGACAGACACATCACCGAAACACATTGCACCACACTCACTGACACACTTCCCTTTATCTTGCAGGCCAAGGTTGCTCACAACTGGCGTGAGCAGGAGCTAACAGGCTGGGGGTAGGCTCAGCTGCAGAACCGGACCAAACTAGAGGAGATAGTTCTAGAGATAATTGGAGGGGCCATCACTGAGGCCCTGGCAATCGGTAAGGCTGAAAGCATTGATGATGATGGTATGCTCATACCTAATACTTCATCTCACATCCCACTTCCCCCTCATCCCACAATCTCTTCTCAGTTACAAGCTGCTGATGGTGTAAGCATGCACATCTTGCTTTCCCCTCTCCCCTCACCACAACCCAATCCTCGTGCCTTTCTCCTTTCAGATATCCAAGAACTGCCACCAGACCAGCCTGTGCAGGAAAATGTAGAGGAGGAGAGTGAGGGCGAAGAAGAGACACCATCACTCGATCTGACACTTCCAGGCACCAGCTCAAAAAATAGCACAACGCGAACTTTAGGGGGTAGTATAGAGGCGGTATCTGCACGTGGTGAGTCACCAGGCATGAGTGGGCTGCAGCCAGGCCAGGGGGAAAGGGTAGATTTCCAGGGTGGAAGTGATGATCAACTCCGTTAGGGCACTTGTGGCCCCAACCATGATGCTGGGTGTGATGGGCGATGTCGCAGCTTCCATTGCAGCACAAGCAGAAGCCACCCAACGTCTGAGCGCTGCAGTGGAACCTCAGACTTCTGTCATGTTTGCTCAGCTTGCTGCCACGCAAGCTCAGACTGCTGCCATTGTGGCTGGGTTTGCGAGTGTGGAAAGGGGCTTGTAGGTGTCACAGCAGTCCAGCAATCTGTGCTCCAACAGATGGCTAGGAATGCTGAGGCATCGGCCCGGTGGAGTGGCAGTGGCTCCGTGGAGCAAGAACCTGCTGTCCTCTCTCAGGATGATTCGTACTTCGTCCACTGCCACTCCGCCAGTGCCCTTGCTGTTGCCTGTCAGCCAGCCAGCCCAGAATGCTGCCGCACATGCCGAGGTATCGCAGTCTACAGCCGGGCCTTCTAGGTCCATAGCTGTGTGAGGTCGTCCTGCAAGGCCATCTGCAGTCTCCCCCATGGAAAGTCAGCAGCCTTCCACCGGCCATACTGCAGCCAATGGGGTAGCACTTCGTAGGAGCACTAGAAAAGGCAATGGCACACGGAAGACAGACACTAAGGGAATGCACAAGGGTGATTAGTTGACTTTGCAGTGTAATATTGAAATTAATCATTTATAAATTATGTTTGGAATGTTTGTTTTGTGGTGGCTTTCATTTCAGCATTTTGGCCAAGAGGATGCTGTGATGTTGTATGACAGAGGGATGGTAAGGTAGGGAAGTGTTGAGCAATGGGGATCTGGGGTTTCATTCAGAGGAACCGGAGTTTGATGATGCGCTCACGGACAGCCCATCTGGAACGGGGATTTGCAGGATGCCTCCTGCTTGCCTTCTCTTGCACCCTCATGATGGCCAAGTTGTGGTAGATACAGCAGACCACCACGAATTGGGACACCCACTCCAGTGAGTACTGGAGAGCTCCTCCCGAGCAGGTCAAGGCAAGGGAACCGCTGCTTGAGCACCCCGATGGTCTGCTCGATGAGGTTCCTTGTGGCAGCATGGCTGTCATTATATGACTGCTGGCCACAAGTGTTGAGGTTGCGGAGGGGAGTCATCAGTCAGGTGTAGAGTGGATAGCCCTTGTCTCCGAGCAGCCACCCTTGGGTTTGACGTGGTGGCTGGAAGATTGCTGGCACAACGGACTGGCGCAGGATGAAGGCATCATGACTGCTGGCAGGATAGCAGGCATTCACCATCATGATGTGCTGGGTGTGGTCGCACACCAACTACAAATTAAGTGAGTTTTGAGCATCGAGGTGCGGCGCCCGCAAAGCCACGTATGTGCAGTTGATGGCACCCTGCACCACAGGGAAGCCCAATATCTTGGCAAGGCCACATGCATGCTTCTCCTGCTTCTCTCTGTTTAGAGAGAAGACAATGAAGTCCCTTCTCCTAAAGTACAGTGCCTCTGTGTCCTCTCGGATACAGAGATGGATGGCAAACTACGAGATGTTTGCTATGTCACCTGTTCCAGCCTTGATGGATCCGCTGGTGAAAAATTTCAGAGCCACAATCACCATGAGAACCACTGGCAGCACCATTGACGCCTTTCTCTGAGGCTGCAGATCAGGTTGCAAGAGGTGGCAGAGTTCTGTGACCACCTCCTTGGTGAAGCAGAGCCACTGAACACACTGCTCCTGGCTTAGGTGCAGGTAGGAGAAGTGCCCCCTGAAGACTCTAGGGAGTAAGGCCTCCAGCTGAGAGCCTCCTCCTCCTCTCTCTGTGAGCAGCTTGTCTTTGCTGCCTCTGCTCCATCTCCCTGTCAGGCTGCAGTGCGAGGGGGGCTGTAAGTTGAGCCCTCATGACTGGGAGCAAGTGGTGTAATCAGAGGCCTTCCAGTAGCAGCCAACACCTTCCCAACGTCCAGCAGCACACCCTGCACACTTTAACAATGGTACAAATGTCTTCCAGCAAGCCAGTATTAATATAAACTCTGCAAGAGCCAGTACAAGAGAAATAATAAATTTTCCTGCAAGTTGGATGTATCCCTTTAAATAGCGTTGGTGGGGGGTCCCTCATGAAGCAGAATGCACGTTCATCTGTGCATGTTTGGGATCGGATGTTGTGTGGAACGGTGACGTCCAAAATGGTAGGTCATGCGTCAACTCTGCATTGCACACTGACTGATGACACCATTTGCCTACTCGGCATACCGCCGCGCATGCACATCCCACCCACGCTATTGCCCTCACCAAGATGGCGCCCAACGCGGGCCGCGCCGGAAGTGGACAGAAGTAAGGCAGCCACCAAATCTATTCTCGAAACCGGCTTTAACTGCCAACGCTGAGGTGTTGAATTTCACAGCCAATGTTTATTGAACAAGTGAACCCACTTTTGCAATGGACCAGCCACATAAATACTGTGGCAACAAGAGTAGGTCAGAGGGTAGGTATTCTGCGGTGAGCGTCTCACCTCCTGACTCCCAAAATCCTTTCCACCATCTACAAGGCACAAGTCAGGAGTGTGATAAGAACATAAGAAATAGGAGCAGGAGTAGGCCAATTGGCCCCTCGAGCCTGCTCCGCCATTCAATAAGATCATGGCTGATCTGATCCTAACCGCCAATCTACTATCACAGAACCATCTCCTGAACCTAACAGAATTGGACACACAAAATAGGAGCAGGATCAAGCTACACGGTCCCTGGACCCGCTACGCTACCCACAGGGCCATGACCGATCCGAACCTAGACTCATGTCCAAATTCCTGCCCGCTCCCCGTAACCCTTAATTCCCTTTACTTCTAGGAAACTGTCCATTTCTGTTTTAAATTTATGTAATGATGTAGCTTCTACAGCTTTTTGGGGCAGCATATTCCATGGACCTACCACCCTCTGAGTGAAGTAGTTCATTCTCATCTCAGTTTTGAAAGAGCAGCCCCTTATTCTAAGACTGTACCCCCTAGTTCTAGTTTCACCCATCATCGGGAACATCCTCCCCGCATCCACCCGATCCAACCCCTTCACAATCTTATATGTTTCAATAAGATCGCCTCTCATTTTTCTGAACTCCAATGAGCAGAGTCCCAATCTACCCAACCTCTCCTCATATGTCCATCCCCTCATCCCGGGATTAACCGAGTGAACCTTCTTTGTACTGACTCGAGAGCAAGTATGTCTTTTCTTAAGTATGGACACCAAAACTGTATGCAGCATTCCAGGTGCGGTCTCACCAATACCTTGTACAACTGAAGCAATACCTCCCTATTTTTATATTCTATCCCCCTAGCAATGAAAGCCAACATTCCATTGGCCTTCTTAATCACTTGCTGCAGCTGCATACTAACCTTTTGAGTTTCGTGCACCAGGACCCCCAGATCCCTTTGTACTTCAGTACTTTCCAGTTTCTTGCCATTAAGATAATAACTTGCTCTACTATTTTTCCTGCCAAAGTGCATAACCTCACATTTTCCAGTATTGTATTCCATCTGCCAAATCTCTGCCCACTTACTTAGCCTGTCTATGTCCCCTTGCAGATTTTTTATGTCCTCCTCACTCACTACTTTCCCTCCCATCTTTGTATCATCTGCAAACTTTGATATGTTACACTCGGTCCCCTCCTCCAAATCGTTAATATAGATTGTAAAGAGTTGGGGACCCAGCACTGACCCCTGCGGAACACCACTAGTTACTGATTGCCAGTCTGAGAATGAACCATTTATCCTAACTCTCTGTCTTCTGTTAGATAGCCAATCCTCTATCCATGCCAGAATATTACCCCCAATCCCGTGATTTTTTTATCTTAAGCAATAATCTTTTGTGTGGCACCTTGTCAAATGCCTTTTGGAAGTCTAAATACACCACATCCACTGGTTCCCCTTTATCCACCCTGTATGTTACTTCCTCAAAGAACTCCAGCAAATTTGTCAAACATGACTTCCCCTTCATAAAACCATGCTGAGTTTGTCCTATTAAATTATGATTATCCAAATGTCCTGTTACTGTCTCCTTAATAATGGACTCCAAATGCAGCTCCAACAACACTCAAGAAGCTCGACAGCATCCAGGACAAAGCAGCCCGCTTGATTGGCACCCCATCCACCACCTTAAACATTCACTCCCTCCACCACCGGCGTCCGTGGCTGCAGTGTGTACCATCTATAAGATGCACTGCAGCAACTCGCCAAGGCTTCTTCGGCAGCACCTCCCAAACCCGCGACCTCTTTCACCTCGAAGGACAAGGGCAGCAGGCGCATGGGAACACCACCACCTCCAAGTTCCCCTCCAAGTCACACACCATCCTGACTTAGAAGTATATCGCCGATTCTTCATCGTCACTGGGTCAAAATTCTGGAACTCCCTCCCTAACAGCACTGTGGGAGTACCATCACCACACGGACTGCAGCGGTTCAAGAAGGTGGCTCACCACCACCTTTTCAAGGGCAACTAGGGATGGGCAATAAATGCTGGCATTGCCAGCGATGCCGTGATCCCATAAAAAGAATTTAAAAAAATGTTAAATGCACTTGCTTATACATTACTTAGTAGGTTTGGATCCATTAATTAAATATCAGAACAAACCACCAAATTACGTCTATTCTCTTTGTATATAACAATGCTGAACAGTAAATACCTTATTTTTTTGTAAAGGTTACAGAAGAAAACAGTGACAGTTCATTTTTCACAAGAGAAAAGGAATTCAATTTAGAATCTAAAGGGTAGACCTTGGCTTTTTTACGATTGTGTAAAACAGGTGATAGTGAGTTGGCAGCCCGTTTTACATCTCTCCCGATTGGAAATAAAAATCGGGAGAGATGTATTACAGGCTGCCGACTCTCTATCACCCGTTTTACACTACAGCACAAAGTCAAGATCTGCACCAAAGAGACTGCCACTTTAATACATAAACTGCACTATAAATTTAGGAGAGCATTCAATAATAAATGCAATTGTCGCAATTTAGATGAACTTAATCTGGGCAAAAATATGCCCAATATGATTGAAACACACATTACAACTTTCCTGCTTCTTTTTTTCAGCTTCGAACCAGTCATTTAAACTTATACTTGCAGATCGGGCTTCCCTCTAAGGTTCATGGATCTCCGTGTCATTTTAAAATTCACTACTGCGGCAAATTAGAGTCAGACACGGAGGTTCCCTCAGCACCAGACTGCAATCAAAGTCAAATGGATTAACAAAGCCCCACTTCGGCTCTCTTGATCAAAGCTGTCAATTAAAAGTAACAATTTCAGCTGTCAATCAAGTCTCTTGCTTATAAAGGAGACACGACAGCCCTAAGTTTTTAAAGTGACAATTTGAATTGCAATTTTTGTACTAGTACAATTATAATTCGGACCACAAATAGGAATTCTATTAACCACTTTAAAGGAGGCGGCAGCTTCAAAGATAAGGGGGGAGAAATTGGCTATTCCCCAAAAACAGGAGTGGGGATCGCAGAATGCGACTAACCCGCGCCCATTCATTGAGTTGCAGATTGCTCAAAGTATTAGATCACAGAATCAGTTTTCAAATGACTCCAACCACTTCTTGCTGCCACAATGAACCTCCCCTTTAAGAGGTGCAGGATGCTTTTAAGTAGGGCTAGCAACTCGCAATATCGGGCCACCTGTTGATGCATGCAGCCAATGAACAGCAGCAATCATTTAAAACAGCAGGCGGCACCAATTTCCCATGTGAACATGTGAGAGAGCGAGCACCAAGATTTTCAGACACTGCACTGGAGGTCTTGGTGGAAAGAAGGAGAGACTTCCTTGATCTGCAGGTGGGCAGGAGGCCCTCTAGACAGATCCTCAGGAGGCAGTGGGAACAAGGAGCGGTGGAGGTCAATGTCAGGAGTGTTGCTCCAAGAACATAGATGCAGTGCAGGAAGAAGTTTAATGATCTCACACAAGTTGTCAAGGACAGTGACTTCATCTTTAAATGTCATATCCTACCAACTGCGCCATTAGCCTCATCCACTGCTCAATTCACTACAGCCCCATCACCCATCTACCAACAATTTCTATCAATCAGTACTCAACCCTAAAATTCATATGCTGTACCACACCCTCACACACTTAGCACTGTTGCAAGCCTCAGACCCACAACTCACAGCTCGCACACACTGGCAGCTATTCAAACATGACAGCCACATCACCCAAACAGCACAACACTCACTGACACACTTCCCTCTTTCTTGCAGGCGAAGGTGGTGCATAACAGCAGGCAGCAGCAAAGAACTGTAGGAGAACAAAAGCGCCTGCATGTTTTAACCCCCATGGAGGAGACAGTGATGGTCATCATCGGAAAGGGCATCGCTGAGGCCGTGGCCACTGGCGGGGGCTGAAGCGCTCGATGATGAGGGTATCTGCATACCTAATCCTCCTTCTCTCATCCCACTTCTACCTCATTCCTCAAACTCTTCTGATTTAGAAGCTGCAGCTGGTGTAAGCAGCAACTTCTTACTTTCTCCTCTCCCCTCACCGCAACCCAACCCTTGTTCCTTTTTCATTTCAGATCCCCAAGAACTGGAGCCTTCCCAGTCAGTGGAGGAAAGAAAGACTTGCATTTATATAGCGCCTTTCACAACCACCGGACGTCTCAAAGCGCTTTACAGACAACAAAGTACTTTTGAAGAGGAAGAAGACAGTGATGATGAAGAGACACCTTCACTTGAACTTACACTCGCAGCCACCAGCTCAGAGACTGATAATGCGCATATTTTAGAGGCTAGGATACAGGATGAAACTGCATGCGGTGAGACACCGGGCGCAAGAGTCAGAGTGGGGAGAAAAGATAGCGCAGGTGCCAGCTCGCCGAATGGCAAGGTCACACACTAGTTCTGCTGCAGAGGGGTCAGATGAGGACTTTGATGGGCTAGGTTACAGAAGAAGGCTGATGGGTGTACAGAACTAAATATTTGGTGCACTGGAAAGCCTGGCAGAAAGTTTGTGCTCAATGTCAAGGAGCATGGAGGAGTCCAGCACCAACTTGGCAAAGGGCTTTGCACAGAGCTTGCAGCCCATCCTCTCCAACATGGAACGGGTGGTCACCTCCATCAGCACACCTGTGGAACCCACCATGATGCAACGTCTGATGGCCGATATCACAGCTTCCATTGCAGCACAAACAGCTTCCATCAAAGGTCTGAGTGCTGCAGTGGAAGCTCAGACTGCTGCCCTCATGGCTCTGGATATCACTGTTCAAAGGGGCCAACAGGGCCTCACAGCAGTCCATCAATCTGTTCTCCAACAGATCAGTAGGATTGTTGAGGAGCCGGCCCGGGAGAGTGGCAGTGGCTCCATGGAGCACAAACCTGCTGTCCACTCTCAGGATGACAACATTCCTGCTCTCACCCCTGCCACTCCGCCAGTGCCCTTGCCTGTCAGCTAGCCAGCCCAGACTGCTGCAGCCCAGGCCGAGATGGTGCAGTCTGAAGCTGGGTCTTCTAGGCCCAGAGCTGCTCGACGTCGCCATTCAAGGCCATCTGCAGTCTCCTCAATTGAAGGTCAGCAGCATTCCACCACCCATGCTGCACTAAGGGAATGCACAAGGGTGATTAGTTTATTTTTGTATGATTATGTCATGATCTAATTTATAAAATTGGACTGGAATGTGCATTTTCTCTTGATTTTTATTTTTGTGTTGTTGGAAAGAGGACAATGTGATGGTCAATGATAGAGGAAAGGTTCCCTCTTCTTTCCTCCCTCCTCCCAGGTGGTGGCAAGGGCTGTTCCAAAATAATGGCCAGGTTGTGCAACATGCAGCATACTGCCACAAATCTTGATATCCGCTCAGCTAAGTAAGGCAGGACTCCTCCAGAGCAGTTCAGGCAGTGGAACTGTTGCAGGAAGACGCCGATGGTGTACTCTATAATGTTCCTTGTGGCAGCATGGCTGCGTTGTAGGCATGTTGTGCACATGTGCATAGGTTCCAGACCGGAGTCATGAGCCATGTCATCAGTGGATAACCCTTGTCACCCAGTAGCCAGTGTTTGACTTGCCGTGGTGGGTCAAATGCAGCTGGCACAGAGGACTGCCGGAGAGCAAAGGAATTGCGACTATTGCCAGGATAACGGGCATTCACCTGCATGGTGCACTGCCTGTGGTCGCACACCAGCTGCACATAGAGTGAGTGGAATCCCTTTGGTTCATGAAATAGGCCAAGTTCACATGAGGCGCACACAAGGCAATGTGTGTGCAGTCAATGGCACCCTGCGCCACGAGGAAGCCTGTAATCCGTGCAATCCCTCGTGCTCACTCTGCCTGATTGTCTCTGACGAGAGGAATTGAGATGAAGCTGTCTCTCTTTGTATCGAGAGCCTCCGGGACCTCCTTTATGCAGCAGTGTACTGCAAACCGTGAGATGCTGCTTATATCTGCAGCAGCAGCCTGGAAGAAGCCAAACACATAAAGGTTAAGAGCCACAGTCACCTTGCCAGCCACAGGCAGTGCTGTATTTGCCCTACTTTGAGGTTGCAGTTGTGGCTACTGGCAGATTTCAGCCACAACCTCGCTAGTGAAGTGAAGTCATCTCAAGCATTGGTCCTCGCTGAAGTTTAGGTAATAGAATTGCTCCCTAAAGATCCTCAGTGGATATGGCCTCCTGCTGAGAGCACTTCTCCCTCTCCTCCTCCTTCTCCCTCTTCAAGCAGCTTTCCCTGCTCTGCGTGGCCTCTCTTCATTCTGCCAGTTGTGCTCAATTCCCAGAGGAAGCCTTACCAGGCCACCCATGTCTGGAAGCAGCTTGTTTCAACACAAGCGTTGAAATCAACAAAATACTACTTCAGCACCAGCCAGACCACTCCCTGTAGACTATTGAAACACATACAATTGCACCAGCAACCAGAAGAAATAATCCAACAACTAACCTGTAAGCAACAGCCTGACATAGTCATACTCACAGAATCATAAATTTCAGCTAATGTTCCAAACTCCTCCATCACCATCCCTGGGTATGTCCTGAACCACGGGCAGGACAGACCCACCAGGGGTGGCGGCAGAGTGGTATACAGTCGGGAAGGAGTGGCCCTGGGAGTCCACAACATTGACTCCAGACCACGTGAAGTCTCATGGATTCAGCTCAAGCATGGGCACGGATTCCTCCTGCTGATTACCACCTACCGCCTTCCCTCAGCTGATGAATCAGTGCTCCTCCATGTTGAACACCATGTGGAAGAAGCACTGTGAGTAGCAAAAGCCCAGAATGTACTCTGGGTGGGGGATTTCAATGTCCATCACCAAGAGTGGCTCGGTAGCGCCACAACTGACCGAGCTGGCCGAGTCCTGAAGGACATAGCTGCCAGACTGGGCCGGCGACAGGTGCTGAGAGAACCAACACAAGGGAAAAATCTACTTCACCTCGTCCTCACCAACCTACCTGTCGCAGATGCATCTGTCCATGACAGTATTGGTAGCAGTGACCACCGCACAGTCATTGTGGAGACGAAGTCCCATCTTCACACCGAGAACACCCTCCATCGTGTTGTGTTGCACTACCACCATGCTAAATGGGATAGATTCAGAACAGATCTAGCAGCTCAAAACTGGGCATCCATGAGGCGTTGTGGGCCATCAGCAGCAGCAGAATTGTATTCCACCACAATCTGTAACCTCATGGCCCAGCATATCCCTTACTCTACCATTACCATCAAGCCAGGCGACCACCCCTAGTTCAATGAGGAGTGTAGAAGAGAATGCCAGGAGCAGCACCAGGCATATCTAAAAATGAGGTGCAAACCTGGGGAAGCTGCAACACAGGACTACATGCATGCTAAACAATGGAAGCAGCATGCTATAGACAGGGCTAAGCGATCCCACAATCAACAGATCAGATCAAAGCTCTGCAGTCCTGCCACATCCAGTCGTGAATGGTGGTGGACCATTAAACAACTAACGGGAGGAGGAGGCTCCATAAATATCACCATCCTCAATGATGGTGGAGCCCAGCACATGAGTGCAAAAGACAAGGCTGAAGCGTCTGCAACCATGTTCAGCCAGAAGTGCCGAGTGGATGATCCATATCAGCCTCCTCCTGAACTCCCCAACATCACAGAAGCCAGTCTTCAGCTAATTCGATTCACTCCACGTGATATCAAGAAACGGCTAAGCGCACTGGTTACAGCAAAAGCTGTGGGCCGTGACAACATCCCAGCTATCGCGCTGAAGACTTGCACTCCAGAACTAGCCACACCTTGAGCCAAGCTGTTCCAGTACAGCTATAACACTGGCATCTATCCGACAATGTGGAAAACTGCCCAGGTATGTCCTGTCCACAAAAAGCAGGCAAATCCAATCCAGCCAATCACCGGCCCATCAGTCTACTCTCAATCATCAGCAAAGTGATGGAACGTGTTATCGACAGTGCTATCAAGCAGCACTTACTCACCAATAACCTGCTCACTGATGCCCAGTTTGGGTTCTGCCAGGGCCACTCGGCTCCCAACCTCATTACAGCCTTGGTCCAAACATGGACAAAAGAGCTGAATTCCAGAGGTGACTGTTCTTGACATCAAGGCAGCATTTGACCGAGTGTGGCATCAAGGAGCCCTAGTAAAACTGAAGTCAATGGAAATCAGGGGGAAAAGGCTCCACTGGCTGGAGTCATACCTAGCACAAAGGAAGATGGTTGTGGTGGTTGGAGGTCAATCATCACAGCCCCAGGACATCGCTGCAGGAGTTCCTCAGGGTAGTGTCCTTGGCCCAACCATCTTCAGCTTCTTCATCAATGACCTTCCCTCCATCATAAGGTCAGAAGTGGGGATGTTTGCTGATGACTGCACAGTGTTCAATGCCATTTACAACTCCTCAGATAATGAAGCAGTCCATGCCCACATGCAGCAAGACCTGGATGACATTCAGGCTTGGGTTGATAAGTGGCAGGTAAAATTTTTGTCACACAAGTGCCAGGCAATGACTATCTCCAACAAGCGAGCGTCTAACCACTGCCCCTTGACATTCAACGGCATTACCATCGCCGAATCCCCCACCATCAATACCCTGGGGGTCACCATTGACCAGAAACTTAACTGGACCAGCCATATAAATACTGTGGCAACAAGAGCAGGTCAGAGGCTGGGTATTCTGCAGCAAGTGTCTCATCTCCTGACTCCCCAAAGCCTTTCCACTATCTACAAGGCACAAGTCAGTAGTGTGATGGAATATTCTCCACTTGCCTGGATGAGTGTAGCTCCAACAACACTCAAGAAGCTCGACACCATCCAAGACAAAGCAGCCCACTTAATTGGCACCCCATCTACCACCTTAAACATTCAATCCCTCCACCACCGGCATACCGTGGTTGCAGTGTGCATCATCTACAAGATGCACTGCAGCAACTCACCAATGCTTCTTCGGCAGCACCTCCGAAGCCCACGACCTCTACCACCTAGAAGGACAAGGGCAGCAGGCACATGGGAACATCACCACCTCCAAGTTCCTCTCCAAGACACACACCATCCTGACTTGGAAGTATATCGCCTTTCCTTCATCGTCGCTGGGTCAAAATCCTGGAACTCCCTCCCTAACAGCACTGTGGGAGTACCTTCACCACACGGACTGCAGCGGTTAAAGAAGGCAGCTCACCACCACCTTCTCAAGGGCAACTAGGGATGGACAATAAATGCTGGCTTTGCAAGCGATGCCTACATCCCATGAACGAATAAAAAAAAGCTCATGATCCCTTTAAGTAGCACTGGTGGGGTCGAGGGGGCGGGGTGGTCCTTCATGCCATTTAACATCATGTTCTGCTATGAGAGGTTAAGACAGGGCATATGCTGGAGTGTAAAGTTTGAAAATAGCAGCGCTAGCGTCAAATCAGTACTGCACACTGATTGACGTCATAATCTGTCTGCTCTGCATGCAAGTGGCATTCATTAGGTGCGCGCGCACAATTCCCTTTACCAAGATGGCGTCCATCGCAGTTCCCGTTGGAAATCTGTGTGCTCATCTTGGACATCATTTTCAATCGTTAGGAGGCCACATAGTGCTTAACAAATGGATGTTACGGAGCCCAATTTTGCCACCAAATTGCTCAGTCTCATGTACACAGTTGTTTTTAAATAAATCCTTCTTTTACAAATAACTGGGCGATTTTGCTTATCGCATTCCTGAGAAAAATTTTGCCTTAAGGAGGATTCAGGAAAGAGTAAATTTAAAAGCAGCGAGAGGAATGTCAAGGCTCTGGAGCAGAGTAGTGTTTTGGGTAAAAATAAGCAGAGTGGGTCAGGAAGGAACAGAGAGAGTAACAAAGGTGATAGGGCATCGGTGACATCAGGAAACAATAGAAAAAAGTCAAAACTATATCTGAATACACGAAGCATTTGGAACAAAATAGATGAATTAATAGCGCAGATAGAAATTAACAGGTTTGTTCTGATAGCCATTACGGAGACGTGGTTGCAAAGTGACCAAGGTTGGGAACTAAATATTCCAGGATACTTAACTTTTAGAAGAGATAGGCAAAATGGAAAAGGAGGAGGGGTAGCCCTGATAATAAAGGATGGGATAAAGGCAGTAGAGAGAAAGGATCTTAGCTCCAAAAATCAAAAAGTAGAATCAGTTTGGGTGGAGCTACGAAACAGCAAGGGGCAGAAAACATTGGTGGGAGTTGTTTATAGGCCCCCAAACAGTAGTTGTAATGTGGGGCAGCGTATAAATCAGGAAATTAGAGGCACATGCATGAAGGGTAATACAGTAATCATGGGGGAATTTAATCTACATATAGACTGGGAAACCAAAAATTGCAGTAATAGTGTGGAGGACGAATTCATGGAATGTATACAAGCTAGTTTTCTGGATCAGTATGTTGAGGAACCAACTAGGGAACAGGCTATTTTAGATCTAGTATTGTGCAATAATTAATAACCTTGTAGTAAAGGGGCCTTTAGGGAAGTGTGACCATAATATGATAGAATTTTAAAATTGAAAATGATTTAGTTAATTCCGAAACTAGGGTCTTAAATCTAAACAAAGCAAATTATGTAGGTATGAGATGCAAGTTGGCTAAGGTAGATTGGAAAACTCATTAAAAGATATGATAGTAGATAAGCAATGGCTAGCATTTAAAGTATTAATACATAATTTACCACAAATATACATTCCTTTAAGGCACAAAAAACCCACAGGAAAAGTGGTCCAACCATGGCTTACAAGAGAAGTTAAAGATAGGATTAGATCAAAGGAAAAGGCTTATAATGTTGCCAAAAAGCATAGTAAGCCTAAGGATTGGGAGGATTTTAGAATTCAGCAAAGGAGGACCAAGAAATTGATAAGGAAAGAGAAAAAAAATATGAGAGTAAATTAGTAAGAGACATAAAAACAGATTGTAAACGTTTCAATAGGTATGTAAATAGGAAGAGATTAGTGAAAGTAAACGTGGGCCCATTAGAGGCAGAGACAGGAGAAATTATAATGGGCAATAAGGAAATGGCAGAGATATTAAACAAATATTTTGTATCTGTCTTCATAGTAGAAGACACAAAAAACATTTCAGAAATAATGGGGAAGCAAGGGTCTAGAGAAAATGAGGAACTTAACGAAATCAGCATAAGTATAAGTAAAGACATAGTACTGGAGAAATTAATGGGACTAAATGGCGACAAATCCCCTGGACCTGATGACCTGCATCCTAGGGTTTTAACTGCAGATATAGTGGATGCACTGGTATTAATCTTTCAGAATTCCCTAGATTCTAGAACAGTCCCCAAGGATTGGCAGGTAGCAAACATAACCCTGCTATTTAAGAAAGGAGGAAGAGAAAAAATGGGGAACTATAGACCAGTTAGCCTGACATCAGTAGTAGGCAAAATGCTAGAATCTATTATTAGGGACGTGGTATCAGGGCACTTAGAAAATCATAATATGATTAGGCAAAGTCAGCATGGTTTTATGAAAGGGATATCGTGTTTGACAAATCTGTTAGAGTTTTTTTGAAGATGTAACTAATAGGATGGATAAGGGGGAACCAGTGGATGTAGTGTATTTGGATTTTCTAAAAGCATTTGATAAAGTGCCACATAAGAGGTTATTAAAAAAAAATAGGACTCATGGTATTGGGGGTAAAATATTAGCATGGATTGAGGATTGGTTAATGGACAGAACACAGAGAGTAGGAATAAACGGGACTTTTTCGGGTTGGCAGGCTATAACTAGTGGGGTACCTCAGCTACTTACAATCTATATTTATGACTTACATGACTTATTGAGTGTAATGTATCCAATTTTGCTGATGATACAAAGTTGGGTTGGAAGGTAAGCTGTGAGGAAGATGCAAAGAGGCTGCAGAGAGATATAGACAGGTTGACTGAGTGGGCAAGAACATGGCAAATGGAATACAATGTGGGGAAGTGTGAAGTTATCCACTTTGGTAGGAAAAACAAAAAAGCAGAATATTTTTTGAATGGTGTGACTAGGAAATGTTTGCACTCAGAGGGACCTGGGTGTCCTTGTACATGAATCACAGAAAGTTAACATGCAGGTACAGCAAGCAATTAGGAAAGCAAATTATATGTTAGCTTTTGTTACAAAGGGATTAGAGTATAAGAGTAAAGAAGTCTTACTACAATTATACAGGGCATTGGTGAGGCCACACCTAGAGTACTGTGTAACTGTGTACAGTTCTGGTCTCCTTACCTAAGGAAAGACATATATGCCTTAGAGGGAGTGCAGCGAAGGTTCACTAGACTGGTTTTTGGGATGAGGGGATTGCCCTATGAGGAGAGATTGAGTAGACTAGGCCTATATTCCTTAGAGTTTAGAAGAATGAGAGGTGATCTAATTGAAAAATATAAAATTCTTAAGGGTTAATGCTGGGAAAATGTTTCCCCTGGATGGGGAATCTAGAACACGAGGTCACAGTCTCAGAATAAGGGGTCGGCCATTTAGGACTGAGATGAGGAGAAATTTCTTCACTCAAAGGATTGTGAATCTTTGGAATTCTCTACCCTGGAGAGCTGTGGGTGCTCAGTCGTTGAATATATTCAAGACAGAGGTCGATAAATTTTTGGGAACGAAGGAAATTAAGGGATATGGGGATAGTGCGGGAAGGTGCAGTTGAGGTAGATCAGCCATGATCTTGTTGAATGGCGGAGCAGGATCGAAGGGCCAAATGGCCAACACCAGCTCTTATTTTTTATGTTCTTATGTTCTTAAACTAATAGATACAGGTCTAGAAATTCGTTAGACTAAAAATGGTGAATTAGCGCCAGGTGAAAATAATCCAAACTGCACGCTAAATTCGTACTCACTCCTCGTTAAAATGATTGCAGTCATAAATCTAATCTAAAAACCCAAGCACATTGGCATTATACTGAAAAGCTGGACCAATATCGGGGACCATCTAATTGCAAGTCATGATTGCCACAGGCTTTTTTCACTACTTAAAGGCGAGGTTCATTGATGCTGCAGCACCTCATTGTAATCATTGTTGGGTGTGCAGCTGCCCCAACAATCCTAACAAGAAGAAGCAGAAGGAAAAGAATCCAGAGCAGTGAATAAGTTGTCGTGATGGCAGATCGCCACCCCAGGTAGAGAGCACGCAGATTCTGTGATGAAGCATTGGAGACGTTGGTTTTCGTGGTGGAGAGAAGGTAGGCAGTCCTGTACCCGTCAACTGGCAGGAGGCCCTCGCCACAAGTGTTCCGCAACATGTGGAGGGAGGTATCGCAGCACGTCACTGGAAGCACTGTGGTCCCCAGGACCCACACACAGCGCAGGAGGAAGTTTAACAACCTCACATGGGTAGTCAAGGTGAGTGAAGGCTTCAACAAATGCTACATACCACCATCTGTACCACAAGCTTCACACACTGCCCAAAGCACCAGGCACCCAGCACTTACCCACCAACAATCTCTACCTAGCAACACTCACACCCACATCTCACACCTTGCACACAATGACAGCTATTCAACTATGGCAGGCACATCACCCAAACACATTGCTCCACACTCACTCACACACTTTCCTCTCTCTTGCAGGCCAAGGTGGCTCACAACAGGAGGGAGCAGGAGCGGACAGGTGGGGGCCAAACCCACATTGAACATCTGAGTGACCTGGAGAATTGAGTGCTGCAGATCATTGGGTGCCAGCTCGTGGGCACCGTGGCCACCGGCGATGTTGACCCCCTTGGGGACAACAACAGTATGTTCATCTCTACTCCTTCTTCTCACATCCCACTTCCCCCTCACCCCACAATTGTTTTGCAATTTCAAGCTAATCATGCTGTATGCATGCATTTCTGCCTTTCTGCCCCCCTCCCCTCACCATAACCGGACTCTTTTGCCTTTCTACTTTCAGATAATCAGCAAGCACCTGAGCAGCCTGTCCCTGAGCGCACCACAGAGAGCGAGGCAGGAGAAGACATCTCTGCATGTCTCACCCACAGGCACCAGCTCAGATACTGGCACTACGCATTCTTTAGGGGCTAGTGTTGTAGCGGAATCTGCACAGGGTGAGGCACTGAGGACGAGCAAGGCCAGGGGGAAAGGGTAGCTCGGGGGCCAGCTCCCCGGAGGGCGAGCTTGCGCGGGAGTTCTGCTGCACAGGACTCAGTTGAGGACCTCGATGGGGAGGCATTTAGAAGAAGGGTGATGGGCATGCACACGGAAATGATAGGTGCAATGGCAAGGAGCGTGGAGGAGTCCTCCTCCAACATTGCACATGGCTCTGCGCAGAGCATGGAGCCCATCATTTCCAGTCTGCAAATGATGGTAGACTCCCAGAGAGGCCATGGTGACCCAGACGTGTAGGCGCACATGATGGGCGATGTCGCAGCTTCCATTGCAGCACAGGTGGAAGTGACCCAACAACTTAGTGCTGCAGCGGAAGCTCAGACTGCTCTCATGCAGTCTCTGCTTGATGCCACCCAAGCTCTGACTGCTGCCATCATGGCTGGGTCTACCACCGTCGACAGGGGCTTTCACGGTGTCACAGCAGGTCAGCAATTTATGCTCCAAAAAATTGCTAGGGACGCTGAGGTGCAGCCCCATGGGAGTGGCAGTGGGTCAGTGGAGCAGGAAGCTGCTGTCCTCTCTCAGGATGACAGCATTCCTGCTCCCACCACTGCCACTCCGCCATTGCCCTTGTCACTGCTTGTCATCCAGCCAGCCCAGACTGCTGCCGCCCATGCCGAGGTGGTGTAGTCTACAGCCGGGCAGTCTAGGTCCAGAGCTGGTCGAGATCATCCTGCAAGGCCATCTGAAGTCTCCCACACGGACACTCAGCAGCCTTCCACCAGCTGTGCTGCAGCCACTGGGGGAGCACTGCATCGGAGCACTAGAGTAGAAAAAGGCACACGTACGACAGGCACTAAGGGATTGCACAAGGGTGATTCGTTAATAGTATTGATGTTATATGTGTTATATATGTATAGATACATTTATTAATTCTGTTTGGATTCTTTTGTGGTATCTCTCATTTCAGCTTTACGCTGTGAAATGGCCTGTGACAGGGATGGTATGATGGGGAGGTGGTGAGCAACGGGGATCTGGGGTTTCATTCATTCAAAGCGGAGTCTGGTGAGCCGGTCATGGACCGCTCTTCCGAAAGGCCGATTGAGTGGCTGCCTCCACCCTCGCTCCTGTTCTTCCTCCTTCTCGTCCTCCTCATCGTCCTCCTCATCTTCCTTGTCCTCCTCGTCCTCCTCCGCCTCTCCCTCTTCCTCCTCCGGAGGTGGTCCCACAATCCCTGCTGGCAAGGGCTGGGTCCTCATGATGGCCAAGTTGTGGAGCATGCAGCAGACCACCACGAAATGGAACACCCGCTCAGCCGAGTACTGGAGGGCTCCTTCCGAGCGGTCAAGGCAGCGGAACTGTTGCTTCAGTAGGCCGATGGTCTGCTCGATGATGTCCCTGGTGGCAGCATGGCTTTCATTATATGAGTGCTGGGCAGGAGTGTAGGGGTTGTGGAGGGGAGTCATGAGCCAGGTGGAGAGCGGGTAACCCTTGTCTCCAATCTTGACGTGGTGGCTGGAAGAGTGTTGGCACACCGGTCGCACACCAACTGCACATTAAGTGAGTGGTAGCCTTTGTGGTTATGAAAAATCTCAGGATTGTTATGCGGTGCCCGCAAAGCCACGTGGGTGCAGTCAATTGCGCCCTGCACCATGGGGAATCCTGCTATCCTGGCAAAGCCATGTGCATGCTCAACCTGCTTCTCTCTGGTGATGGGGAAGCCATTGTAATCCCTTCTCCTACTGTAGAGAGCCTTTATGACCTCTCGGATACAGCGATGGATGGCGAACTGCGAGAAGTTAGCTATGTCTCCTGCTGCAGACTGGAAGGATCCGTTGGCGAAGAAATTAAGGGCCACGGTGACATTGGAGGTCTGGTTGTAGGAGTGGCAGAGTTCTGTGACCACCTTCTAATACACTGCTCCTCACTTAATTGAAGGTAGGAGAAGTGCTCTCGAAATACCTTAAGAGGGTAAGGCCTCCTCGAGAGTCCTGATGGCCTTCCTCTTTTCTCTGCGCAGATATTCCTGTCTTTCTTGCTGCCTCTGCTCCCTCTGCTGTAGATCTTGGGGGGCAAGGTCGACTGCCAGTACAGCCCCCCATTAATCTTAGCAAGTGTTTCAGTTTGAATCTTTGCAGAAATAATTATGCAGTTTTGTACTTGCCAGAATACTCCTGATACCTAAGAACCTTGAAATGACTAAAGAAAACTGTTGCAGTAGCAGGAACTAACACACTCAAACTTCAGAAACCTGTCAGGTGCGAGTGATTGGTGATGATCCCTTTAAATAGCATCGCTGGAGCTGGGTTCCTGCTGCTGGACCTCACCTCAACCTGTCGTTGTTAACTCCAGCCGGTAAGTCCACTGGCTATAAGGAAGTTGGGAGATCGGTCGTCCAGTGAGCATTGCACACTCACTGACGTCACGATCTCCATGATAGCGCGGTCCCTGGTGAGCAACTTTACTGGCAGCACTATCGTTAAGACTGATATGGCGAGTGGTGCTGGAACTGGCATCAGCTGTTGTTATAGCTGTCAATGCCATTTTAGCGCCATTTTGTGGCGCTAACGTGTGGCGCAAGCCACACAAATTGTTCCCCCACAATGTTATATCATCTCACTGTCTAACTGATACCAGCATTAACTTTAATACAAAAGCAAAATACAGCGGATGCTGGAAATCTGAAATAAAAACAGAAAATGCTGGAAATACTCAGCAGGTCAGTCAGCATCTGTGGAGAGAGAAACAGAGTTAATGTTTCAGATCGATTACCTTTCGTCAGAACTGGAAAAAATTAGAGATGTAACAGATTTTCAGCAAGTGCAGGGGCAGGGAAAGGGGGAGGAGAGGACAGAGCAAAAGGGAAGGTCTGTGATCGGGTGGAAAGCAGGAGTGATTAAATGACAAAAGGTATGATAGTACAAAACAAAAGGAGATGGTAATGGGACAAGTAAAGAAACAAAAGATGGGTTTAGAAGAGGTGTAAATGGGAATGACAGAATCATCAACAGCTGCCATGTGAAAAAATAGGGACAGAGGTTACGGTCTGAAATTGTTGAACTTGATGTTGAGTCCAGAAGGCTGCAAAGTGCCTAATCGAAAGATGAGGTGCTGTTCCTCGAGCTTACGTTGAGCTTCATTGGAACAGTGCAAGAGGCTGAGGACAGAGAGGTCAGAGTGGGAGTGGAGCGGAGAATTAAAGTTACAGGTGACCGAAAGCTCGGGGTCACGCTTATGGACTGAATGGAGGTGTTCTGCAAAGCGGTCACCCAATCTGCATTTTCCACCAAACCCTCTTGATCCCCTTCATATCAAAATGGATGGGATGACTCTGCTTCAGGATATAGCTGGAATACTGAGACGTGCTTTGGTAAATGAGTTTGACTAGACATTTAGAAAGCAAATACTTTCAACAAATCTATATTTTATGTCATGCTTAATGCCCGTCACTTTTTCCTTACAACAAATTATGCACTAGCATATGGGCAGAATTATTTTTTGTATTTTTAGAAAGGAAGACAGACAGCGAAAGAGACAGAGAAAGAGAGAGAGGGGGAGAGAGAGGTGAGAAAGAGAGAAAATGAGAAAGAGAGAAAGAAAAAGAAAGAGAAAAAGAGAGAGAAAAGAAAGAACTTGCATTTATATAGCGCTTTTCACAACCTCAGGATATCCCAAAGCATTTTATGGGCAATTAAATACTTTTGAACTGGAGTCACTGTTGTAATGTAGGAAACGCGGCAGCCAATTTGCACACAGCAAGCTCCCACAAACCGCAATGTGAAAATGACCAGATAATGTGTTTTAGTGATGTTGATTGAGGGATAAATATTGGCCAGGATACCTTGTACATTACATATCATGATATAAACTTGATCCATGCCTATACCACACATAATTCCAATGAACCATTCCCATTTACTTCCATTATGCTAAAATCCCATTACAGATAAAATCTATATTCAAGTGTACAATTTCTTGGGAAATTAACTACACATTTATGATAACTGTGTTGAGCTGAGTATTTAATACCAGTCTGTTTTTGCATCAATTCAGCCAAACCAACCAAAGAGAACTTTTAGTACAAATTCAATGAAATACACACATAAATAATGACACCCTATTCTAATGGGAATATCTAGACTATAAAGTTCCTTCAGTTTTGGTTCTGCTGTTCTTTGATCCTAAGCTTGGACAGTCTACAATATTGTAACATATCCATTAGTATCTTCAATGAGCTGTAAGTGAACCCAAGTCTTTATGAATGGCATTAATTATCAAATCTCCAAGTAATTAAGATCAGACCACAGTCCACCTTTGGATGCATATATAGAAAAAGTTGGATTGGAAAGTTTGTTTTTGGTGGATTTTATTTTAGCATCATGACCAAGAGGACGCTGTGATGATCAATAACAGAGGGAAGGTAAGTGTGGGACAAATGTTAAAAGGGGAATTGGGGTTGTGGTCACTGGTACCGCAAGCGGATGATTCAATCCTGGATATCCCGGCCAGAAAGGGGCTGTTTGGGTTGCACCCTTCCTTCTGCTTCCTCCTCTTTGGCATCTTACTCTTCTGCTTCTTCTTCTTCCCTCTGTGAGCGGACACTAGAAATCTGAAATAAAATCAGAAAATGCTGGAAATACTCAGAAGTTAACTCTGTTTCTCTCTCCACTGATGCTGCCTGATCTGCTGATTGTTTCCAGCATTTTCTGTCTTCTCAGAGGCCTTCCTTTACCATCTGAAGCCTTGCAAGCATCCAGCAGCATTCCCTGCACACTTTAAAAAGTTTTAACATCTATTGCACCAAGCCAGTACTTCAGTAAAATATTTTAAAAAATCCAAAAGCTTAAATCCAAACTTACCTGAAAGATGTGTGTGTCCCTTTATGAAGCGCTAACAGCATCTCTGCAGGGCTGCTTCGCACACGCTCTTCTGAGCATGCTTCGGATCCAGCATAATGCTGAACAAAAATTCTCAAATTAGCAGTCGTGCTGTCAAGTCAGTCATTGACATCATCATCTGCTAATTTACATTTCAGAGACCAGCGTTGTCAATGGCAGTGCTATGGCCCTTAACAAAATGGCGGCTGCCGTGTCCCACACCGGAAGCAGGCGGCCGCTATCTTTCCAAGAAAAACAGCGTTAACGGCCAGTGTTAAGGTAGGGAATTTCTAGGCCAGGTGTTACACTGCACGATTCCCTCAAGGTACATGATCAGTGCCTCGAGGTTATAGTAAAGGGTAATAGAGTAATGGGATGTATTGCTAGGATGGTCCAATATAAAACAAAGCACTACAATGTCCTGTAAAAATCCTTGGTTAGGCCTCATCTAAAGTGCTGTATCCGGTTTTGATCCCCTCAAATGGTGAGAGATATAGAAGCCTTGGAAACGATACAGAGGAGGGACACTGGAATAATAATTAGCTTAAAACCCCTTGCTTATCACAATAGGTTTAGAGAGCTGGCTCTTTTTATTCTAGAAAAGCATAGACTTCTGGTAGATTTGATGGAGATATTTAATAAGAAAGGGATTAGATTGTTTCCAGGTGCATAGACTATTTGAATTATTTCAGTCAGGGAGAACCAAGGGACATAGGAACAGGATTAAGCTATTCAGCCCCTCCAGCCTGTTCTACCATTCAATTACATCATAGCTGAACTATACATCAATTCTATTTTGCCGCCTTTATTCCAGATCTCTTGATGCTATTACAAAAATCTATCGATTTCAGTATTGAAAATTTCAATTGACTCAGCATCCACAGCCTTTTGAGAAATGAGTTCCAGATTTCCACTACCCTGTGTGTGAAAACATGCTTCCTGGTTTCACTCCAAAACTGCGGAGTTCTAATTTTAAGATTACGCCCCTGCAATCCCCCACCAGAAGAAATAGTTTCTCTGTAAATACCATATCGAATCCGTTAATCATTTTAAGTGCCATGAATAGATCACCCCGCAACCTTCTAAACTCAAGGGAATACAAGCCACATTAATGCAACCTTTGAACCCTGGTCTCATTCTGATGAATCTGCGCTGTGACCCTTCCAAGGCCAATATATCTTCAGTAGCCAAAGCTGAACACAGTACCGCTGATGGGGTCTGACCAAGGCTCTGTACAAATGAAGCATCAATTACTCACTTTTGAATTCCAATCCCCTTGAGATAAAGGCAAACATACCATTAGCCTGTTTGATTACTTTTTGTATCTGTGCACTAAATTTTAGTGATTTCTGTACTTGAACCCCTGGCTCAAAAAAGGGCAGGATTGGGTACTAAATATTCCTGGATATAAGGTGTTCAGGAAAGATAGGGAAGGAATGAAAGGAGGTGGGTGGCAGTATTGGTTAAGGAGAATGTTGCAGTGCTGGAGAGAGAGGATGGCCTGGAGTGGTCAACGACAGAATCTATTTGGTTAGAGTTAAGAAACAATAGAGGTGCTATTACACTACTAGGTGCATTCTATAGGCCACCAACTAGTGGGAAGGATATAGAGGAGCAAATTTGTAGGAAAATTACAGAGAGGTGCAAAAACTATTAAATAGTGATAATGGGAGACTTCAACTATCCTAATATAGAATGGGATAGCAATATTGTAAACGGCAGAGAGGGGGAAGAATTTCTGAAGTGTGTTCAGCAGAACTTTCTTGTACGTTTTCGGCCCAACGAGGAAGGAGGCATTGCTGGATCTGGTTCTGGGGAATGAGGTGGGTCAAGTGGAGCAAGTGTCAGTAGGGGAACATTTAGGGAACAGTGATCTTAGTATCATAAGGTTTAGATTAGCTATGGATAAATTGGGTTGTGCCCCCTTTGGGGCGCTACTTTTAGCGCCCCGAAAAAGTTAGTGCCCCCGCACCCGAAATTCGATGATAGCGCCCCAAGTAGAATGCGGGGTGCGACTGGAAGCGCTCCCCCTATCCACCATGCTAGTGACCTCCTCAAAAAATTCAACTAGATTAGTCAGACATGACCTCCCCTTCACAAATCCATACCAACTCTCTTTGATCAACTAATAATTGTCCAAGTGCTCTGTCTCTGATGATGGATTCCAGTAACTTTTCCGCAATTGATATAAAACTGATGGGTCTGTAATTACCTGGTTTCTTGCTCCCTTTCTTCTTAAATAGTGGAGTGATATTTACAATTTTCCAATTCAAAGGCAAAATTCCTGAATCTAGAGAGCTTTGGAAAATTATGACTAATGCATCTGCAATTATATGGGACAGGCTTGATGGACCAGGTAGTCTTTTCCTGTCTGTCATTTTCATATGTTCATACGACAAGGTCATTTGAAGCATAAGGTTTCACACCTTACTTGGAGAGCCAGTGGGATTTTAGAGTGGGACTTTGCCACTTTATCCAGGGGGGAAAAAGGAGGAGGCAGCAGACCAGTTTGACCCAAATGCTGTAATTAAAACATTTTGTGTATTTCTGGGTCCCTTGCTGGTGCGCCACGAATCTAACAACCGATCCCTTAAATTCAGTGCCACCTGAATACTGCATTGTGGAGCCCGCTTACAGCTCTTGTATGACATCTTACCCAGGACTTTACGAGAGGTTGGACCAGCGGGATTTCTGCGAAAGCCCAGCATGCCACCAGCCTGCCTTCAAAAGTGATATCATGACAGAGAGGAGTGGGTGGAAGCAATAGATGTCCCCACCAACCCATCCACCCACCACCCCACCCCCCACGCCCCCACACCACAGCCCCCCATCCCCACACCCCACCAACCGACGTTCGAAGTTTGGAAACAGGCTAGAAAGGGCCAGAAACCCAGCGGGAATGAGTTCCATCCCAAATTCTATATCCCTCAGCTCAGAATCTGCCATTTCTGTGCCTAAAATAGCATGGAATTTCTAAGCTTATGGGCTGGATTTTCATTGACACGTGGAGGCGGGTTTGGAGGCCTGTGGGGAGTTAAAATTGCGAAAACTGGCGGGCGGGCACAAGTCCGCCTTCATCCCACCTCCACGCAATTTTCATGAAATCGTGTCTGCTGGTCCTGACTCCGTCCCGCCTTTAAGAGGTGGGATAGGCTGTTAAGGCCCTTAACAAGCACTAAATTGGCTGTATAATGCCATTTTGAAAGGCCTTTGTCATTTTAACCCTTGTTCTACATGAAGCACGCCTGTTCTGAACCACAATTGTGAAACCTGGCAGGAGCACATTTAGATAGCTGACGCTGGCTGGCTGGCTGTGGGGATGCATATATGGATGGATGTATATATGGATGGATAGAGAGGAGACATATCTGGGAGCAGACTTAGGGCTGCTGCTTATTTTGCAGGTCCTCTCACAGCAAAGGCCAGGCAGTCTTTGCAGACCTTCAATGCAGCAGCAATGATGACATCATCAGGGGCGACTTTCAGACTGAAAACACTAATTGGTTCATGGGTTCCCACATGCTGGAACTCAATTGCCCAATTAGGTGAAAATTGCATCAATCTCCCACATCCAATTGCAGACGGGTGGATAATACGAAAAGTGGATGACACGACCCCAACCCGCCCCAGTATCAAAATCCAGCCCATGTCTTTAAGATAGAATTTTTGCTATTTTTAGCCAAATAATTAAACTGTAACATAAAATAAATAAATCATCGATAGAACTGAAGTCATTTTATTTCCATGACTTCTGTAATGCCTGTATAAAGTTTTTAAATTGGCCATCTCGTACCAGATAGCCTAAAGTACTAAACTTTGGACTCAGATAGATTTTGCATAACCCACGGCATTTTAATTAATTTTGAAACTGGTGTGTGGCTGGCCGCAGGATTTAATACTTAATGGGACATTCAAGGCCGAGGTCCAGTTTATAAGACAATCTACTGCCCGTTTCCTTTTATTAGATCTTATTGCACAATCATGAAGATCTACTGCTGTGTGACAGTGCTCAGAAATGGCTGGGTCTGATCAGTCATCAGAATAGGAGCATTATAAATGGATTCTTTCACGTACGAAGGGCGAGGTGGAATCCAGTGCTTGTGTGAAAAGGTAAAGGAAAGTGGTCTCTCTTATTTCACAAGATTTGATTTGACAAAGCCAAATATGAAGATTTTAATATGTCATTTCACTAATTGTGCTCTTTCTGTTTGCTTTCTGCAGTGAGTAAATATGTACTGTTATGTATACTTGGTTATTGAAGGACATCAGTGTCAGGTACATTTAGTATGCTTGTAGAATTCTATAGGAATGTTCAGTTAATATGGTGAGACTCTATATTTGTCTTTAATTAGTTGCTTTTGTCTGAGGGAATGACTGGAAATTGAAACTGAAAATTCCTCATTAATATGTCAATCAAGATTAAAGTGAATTGGTTTGGAAAGATTGCTTTCAAAGATTTCAAGAGGAAATAATATAGATACCCAATAAATCTCTCCCCATGTTAATTTGTGGGATGAAGTGCTGTTGAAATAATTACTAAAATAACCTGTTCAATACATGCAATTTGGTGGGAGATCTGGAAAAGAGAAGACTTTCCTAATTTTGTACCGGTTTCAAGAATATTGAAGAAACATTTACAATCAGAATAAATGAGCACTGATTGCTGGTCAATGGAGAAGTAATTTAACCCCAAGTACTGCTGCAGATATTCTATGTCAACTCCACTGGTGTTGTTCAACGTCTTTATTAAGTTGCTGTCAACGTGATCATTATAGGGACTAATGAAGATACAGATAGAGGATACAGGACATACTTTGAAGGTGCTGGACTGAAAGGAAATGAGCAAGTAGATGACCTGTTTACAAAGAAGAGCCAATTAGATAAAAGAAATGTGTATTTTGCCGAGCAAGAGTCAAATTTATATCGGAATCTGCACAAATGAAACCCAGCTACAATCTGCTACATAATGACAACTTACTGGCAAAAATGAAAGAGAGAAAATGCTGGAAATGGACAGGAGGCCAGTCACCATCTGTAAAAAGAAAATAATAGGTGTGTACCCGTAATCAGAACTGAAGAACAAAAGTACTTTTTGAAGTGTAGTCACTGTTGTAATGTAGGAAACGCGGCAGCTGATTTGCACACAGCAAGGTCCCACAAACAGCAATGTGATAATGACCAGATATTCTATTTTAGTGATGTTGGTTGATGGATGAATATTGGCCAGGACACCAGGGATAACTCCCCTGCTCTTCTTCGAAATCGTGCCATAGGATCATTTATGTCCACCCAAGAGGGCAGACAGGGCCACGGTTTAACGTCTCATCTACAAGACAGCACCTCCAACAGTACAGCACTCCCTCCGTACTGCACTGAAGTGTCAGCTTGGATTATGTGCTTTAGTCTCTGGAGTGGAGTTTGAACCCATGACCTTCTGACTCAGAGGTGAGAGTGCTACTTCTGAGCCACTGGCTGACACATAATTTAAAGTAATATTCCTGGTAACATTTTGCATTCCCTTAACAATTTATGCACCTCTATAAGACTACCTCTCGTATCTCCTTTCTAATCTGAAAAGCCAAAGTTTCCCCAGTCATTTCTCAAAATCAGACCCTTGTAACTGTGGTCCTTTCGTGCTGCCTCCAGCACTTGAATGTCTCCCTTGATCTTGGCGAATACTGGATGTAGTATTCAAGGTGGGGCATGACCAGGGCACTATAAAGTTTGATCACCACCTCCTCTGACTTATGTTCTACCACTGTGATATGTAGTTCAACATTCTACTGGCTTTGCTGATTGTTGTTTATCATTGGTTGGACATGTTTAGCTTTGTAAACAAAGGTCTCTTTCAGCTTCATCCCTAGCTAATTAAACACTATTCATGGATAATGGTAAATGTGTGTTTTATAGGCTGAAGGTCTATTGTGTTCTTCCTATATGCAGGATTTTACACTTAGCAGCATTAAATGTCATCTGCCATTCATCTGCCCACTTGTATATCTTGCCCCCAACTCATTCTGCAATGTCTGAGCTGCCTCCTCCAATTACACTGCCCCTTTTAGTTTGGTATTTTCTACAACTTTACATTATATAAAAGATCATCAGTGAGATGATGCAGAGAAATGAACAGGACAGAAGACTGCAAATACAGAAGGGGTCCCTATAAACAAGGAGGAAAATAAAATAAAGAAAAAAGAATTTTTAAAAATTACAAATATAGCAGACATGAAATTAAATCAGAAAAGTTAACATGAGGGATCTGCCACTCACGAGAAGAGCCAAAGGAGTTTAATATCCTTTATGTACATTATAACGCAATGCTTCCGACTGTCATTTTCATTTACTACCGATGTTACTGTAAGGGTTTGCGTGCGTGTCTCTCAGCCTGTGAGATTCGCGCGGCTCTGTGCAGCCTGTGTGTCAGTGCGGGTTTAGGCCTTGTTGTCTGTTCTGGTCTCCAGCCAGTCTGGGAACACTAGACACACCTGTGAGTGGTTCGAATCACTCGCCCTTACGGTTCTAGACACTGGACTTAGATGCGAGAGCAGTAATGGAGATGAAACTCATGTAGACTCGGTTGAATGGTACGAAATGGAAAAATCTTTATTGCATAATATTTAAGATTACGAAATACATGTCATAAGCACAGATTAATGACAGTACAATCTTGCACGCAGTTATGTAGCTAATTCTAGGGAAACGAGGAACGAACGACACACCATAAATGGGGGCACACATTACAAGTATCCTTAATACTTAAACCCTCCCCTATCAATATCTGTCCTAGCTAGATTCGTAGGATTCGAGACTCATGCTCACCACTCGTGATAACTCGGAGAAATTCCGAATAGCTGATCGGATGTTTTCACCGCAGCACCCACGTGTCGATCAGGGGGTCTCCTGGCCCTACTTGTTTACTTGCTTCTGCTCCGGCTAGCAGGCTGGAACGTCTGTTGTGATGAAGATCTGTGTTGGTTGGTTTCACATATCAGTCAACACTTAAGAGAATAATCTCTCGGTGTCCGTCATGAGGATCTGCCCTGATGGGTTTCACAGATCAGTCAATATCTCCAAGGAGAATCTTCCGGGGTCCGTTCTTTAAAGTTCAAAGAAGTCTTCCTGGCAAGGAAAAATGTCTATTCGACCTACAGGCGCGGTCGGGGCTTACTGACCGTGGCGATAAGTATGGTCTTCGTCTCTTCTCATCTCATCTCATCTCTTCTCGGGCCTTTGGTTCCGATGCCGGTTACCAACATAGGTCTTCGTGACACGACACGAGTTCAACAGTCTTTTAAAAGAGACACCAGGCAAGCAGGAACAAGACGGCGAGTCAAGAACACAGGAGCAGCCACGAGGATAAGAGTCAATCGGATAAGAGAAAGATGGACGGTTGGAGCTTGTAATTATAGTACAAAATCTTCCGTTTCCCACCCAACCTTAATGCCTTTTCTTTTGTTTGGGTTTGGCGCTCAAATGTCTTGTATAGGTGATCTCCGTTTTTAATGGGTTTCGGGGCTACTCGTAAATGTCTGAGTACCTGTTAATATTTCTCCCATTGTTAAATCGGTCGGTGTTCTCCCTGGAGGGGTTTTGGGGCTTCCAAGTGTCTTCTGTAACTACCCGCTAACGGCTCTCTCATCGTAGAGTCGTTGGGATTTTACATATTAATGTCTTTGGATGGGCCCTTGATTACTTGGTACAATAGCCTTTATTCGTACCCGGGAGACCGATTTCAGTATCTATGTGTATACTGCAAACCCATGATGTCTCGTGTATTATCTTCAATGTGCTGAATCTTAATCGATCTTGCACAAATGTTTATTGGAACGCCATCTTGTCTGTCTGTCAAAGTCTAGAATGTTCCGCCACGAGGTGCGGCGGCCATTTTACAGGCTGCTTGTGTCCACTTTGAAAACCTGACAGCATTCTGCTGAAATAAAAGCTGTTTGAACGAAACTATGTGTTTTCTCCTTATTAATAAAATCGCGATATATTGCGAATTCTACATACTGTGGACCTGAAATATAAATACTTGCTATTTAATTGGGGCTTAAATAAAGAAGCATCTTAATTATATGCACATGCTCTCTGCTCTGCCTCATATCCTGTTTATATCACCATGTGGAGTTTAGAAATTGGTAACGATCAGTATCAGAAATCTACATAGGGATGCCTTAGGGATGGAGGGTAGTCATCAGTGGGTGCGCTGCATGGAAAGGTCGATGAGAGAGAGTGATGGGGCAGTTGGTGTTGCTGCTAATAAGGAGGCAGTGAGGGGTGCCTCGATGTGCCCTTCAGAGGCACAAAAGGTTAGCTTTGGGTTTATTCAAGAGGAAATCAAACCAGAGGCAATGGCAAGAGAATAGGGCAGCAGAGGAGTAGTAATGAAGGGAATGGAATTAGGGGGGCAAAGTACCCAAGAGAGGAGAAACGGGTGACAGGAAGGTTTAGAAACAGGAGTGAAGGACCCTCGAGGGGCCAAAAGAAAAAAAAGATAGAAATAAAGGGCTGAGGTTCAGAGTGGCAGCTAAAATAGGCATGCAAACAGAAACAGAAGGAATCAGGTTACATAGGCACGGCAGAGATTAGAAGAGACATGTCCTGGTCATAAACAGAGAAGACGATATAAAAGTTTCAAAAGTTAAACTTTGATCCTGTGGTGGGATAAAGTTGCCTTGTAGATAAAATGGTGGCAGCTTGGAGCGTTCCCAAATCATTTCCCATGTTTGGACCATTAACTGGTTAATTTACATAAAATATATGAACAGTCCATAGTTTTCACAGCGAGAATATATTTCCTTATATTCAGTTATGAAAAACAATATAACCTCAACTCGCTATCACTTCAAAATCCAACTGCCACAGGGCTCTTTGACCTTTTCTGTATCCAACCTTCTTATGTTTTGTATTTCCATTGCTTCATGTATGTTGTACTTTGATAGCCATATTTGGCTGAATTTATGCTCAAAAGAGGAATATTAGGCAAGGGAATGGGACATTTTCCATTTCAGCATCAAGCACTCCCAGGTCAGGTATGGCATGGTTAAATGCAGAGTAAAGTTCCTTTCATTCCGTCCGACAATATACTTCAGCCTCAAGCTCCAAAGTGCATCCCTGCTTACCAGTGAGATATTTTTCCATGCTGTGCACCAGCTACCCTGTGGCTCTCTCGGAGTTTGAGACTAATTGGCACTGAATTGTCAGATTAGGAGCTATGTTGACATAGGTGGGCCATGCCCACTAACACCTGGATTGTGACCACCCAAACTAACTTACCATAGGAATCTAATAGCCAGGTGTGAGAGCAGCCTTCCATTTCATCCGGGTTGCATTTGAACTCAGGTCCCAGTGATGAAAAGCCATTGTCTAACCGACTACAGCACCTACTCTCCCTTTGTAATTATTTGCTAGGGTGCTCATATGTTTGGCCATTTTTACATTATTCTGTTGCCTCAGCTATTTTTGTAAAGCTAGTCACCTACTATCATATTTGAGCCAAATGATCATTTTTTCATTAGTTTGCTTACAGTGTTGCATTTTAAATTATTTCATATTTCTTTTCCGAAGACTCATTTAGCATTTATCCATTACAGTATATTTTTTTCCTTAGCTATCTTGTTTAGTGTCACTTCCATGAGACACATTGAATAGTATTGTTTCTCATCTTATCTTATTTAGCATATATTTGTCATCAACTATATGGTTTCATTTTAACTCATCTGTCGACAGTGGTTTGGTATTTTTCATCAGCTAACTTATTTGGCCTTGCTGCCATCAGTCATGTGCCACCTTGTTAAATATTCCTTTCTGTTGTATTGTGTACTTGTTCCTCTCATTGACTGTGTTCTTTAATCAGTTTTATTATGCAGTAGGCTTTCCAGCAAATTTCTTGTCTAAAGTAGTTTTAACAAGTCATATTGCAGAGTAATTATTTTTCTCAACCAGCTTGCTTAACTTCACTAGTTCTATTTGAATAATAATTTTGCTATTTTTTGTACTATATAGATTTTTGTAAAAAAAAACTTGTAATGTGACAGCAGACTTGTGAATTAGATCAATGAAAATCTGTGAGCATAGATTTAGGCAAATGTTCTATATTTTTGTGATCGCCACAGAATTCGTTGAAATCTGCAAAGCTAAACTTTCATTTTAAAATAAAACTGAATCACCCACCAAAGGACCTACAATACATCGGCTTTATTATTCATGTCCAGATTGCCCAAAATGGTTGCTCAGTAATTATGAGCCAAAGAATTAATACCAAGATAGAATTGTGCTACTGGTGGCTACTCATAACCAAGGGGTAATTCACTGGGATTGTTGTTACTACCCAACACCGCCTGCTGACAAACAGCTCACTGGAATAGTCTCATCTCCAAGTTACAGTTTTAGCTGCCAACAGAAGATTAGAGATGGGGGGGAATTTCCTTGTGGCTTCTCCCGCTCCACCACCATAACTTCGGCGCAAATCCTGCATACGCACGTAAAGGGGTTTCTGCCAGACTTCCTCCAAAGTTCCAACAGCGCAGCAGGAGAAGCTCCGAGGAGTCAGTGATTTGGGTTCGTGATTAATTTCTTCTTTGATCCCAAAGAAGAGGTGAGGCTTGTTCCATTAATTGCTTTGTTCCACTGTGGTCCGTCTAACCGATATATCAATAGCTTTCCCTATCCTTGGGCTGGTAATTTGGCAGTAGTTCCTCAAGTTCCAATATTGGTGATTCTTCTATTTAAAATGTCAATCTGGGATACTATACTAAAGAACAAATGGAAGTTTAAAATACTCTATGTAACAGACATCAGGTGATAATCAACACAATTTTAATACTTTCATTCATATATTCATATACAATGTTATATATTACAGAGTGTAATTAATGACTGATTTTTGTTATTACAATGTATTATGTCCTTTGCTTCACTTGATTAGATTATAGTGCTGTAACACACTTCTGATATTCTTTGTTCCAAATACAGAATCACCATTATTGTACACTTCTGTTAACCACAGGCTTTGGTATTAATCACTGCAATGTCATTTTTTGAGCTAGCTGCTTCCATTAATGGGGTTCAATAAGCATTTCAAAATATCAATCCATGCTGAATCACATTTTTTGAAAATTTTATTTAAGCCATATCTACTTATCTACAAGATGCAAGAGAGCTAGAAGTTCTAACCTGAGCTTGATAAACATTAAGGTCCCCTGGCTTGGCCCTTGCTATAACGTAATATGATCCCTTCTGTAGGTTTACAGTGCTGTAGCTCAATCCCAGGTGGTTTATACATAGTTTGAAAGGGCTTGTGCTTTTGTGAAAGTTAGAACTATTTTGGCAGGAATGCAGACTTATCTGAAACTGTGAAGTACTAAAACTTGATTTTCATGTGTTAGTTTACCAGTAGTGGCAAGTAAATCTACCTAGTCCTCGTCGTTGTTTATATAAAAGATTCTGTTCCATATTATTATCGGATTAATGCTCCCTTTTTGCTCCATTTTTATATTAGCAGTGGCCATCAGCGTGGAAGCTAATTGTTGGTGCATTCCATGTCCTTGATATTTGATGAGATTCATACAGGAGGATTAATGATCAATGTTATTACTGCAGATTTATCAATAGCAATTATCAGTTGATGTTCAAGATATATGTGCAGCACATATTTTATAACATTAAAACTTACTTGTATGGTAGGGAGTGGGGAATGGTTCACGTCCATGATTGAATTTTAGAATGTTACACGACAGAAGGAGGCCATTCAACCTGTGCCTGCTCCGGTTCTCTGAAAGAGCTATCCAATTAGTCCCATTCCCCTGTTCTTTCCCCATAGCCCTGCATTGTTTTCCCTTTCAAGTATATATCCTATTCCTTTTTTAAAGTTCTGCCTACTAATTTAGAAAAGTTGACTCTGAAGCACCTCCCCTCTCTCCCAGAAACATTGCAAATTGGAACTATCAAATTCCAAGGGTGGTCAGCACTGACATTCGCTACTGATGTGTAATGAGTCCCTTCTCAATCTGGGCTGCTGGGTGGAATGTCTAATCGAGGCACTATGTCCCAGCTCAAGGGCAAATGGCCACTCCATGCATTTTACCAAAAAAAATTCCTGTTGGCTGATATAGGAGCATCACGTTTGCATGAAAATCTACAGCAATGAGTGAGAGCATAACGAAAAAAGGAGTGGTTTGACCTTATTGGGCCATAATTTGCTATCAATATAACGGTAAGGCACAAATGGTAAAGCATCTTCAGGCGAGGGCCAGATGCGTGGTTAAACTCAAAAATCCAAAAGTTGCTGTCTGGGTTGCAACACTTTGCTGTTAGCTTTGCGAAAACGGCATCTTGCTGACTGCCTCACCATTGAATGGCGTGAAGTTGCTGTATTTGTGCAGATACGAACTAAACTTACCACAGAAAGTTAAGTATTTTCCATTCCAGTCTAAGTATACTTTTAACAATGTGATAAGTGTTAATTACTGCCAGTCAACCTCTCTGGCACTGAAAATTAATTATTACAAGTGTGGAGTCTCATTCCTTTAGGTTTTAATTATTGGTGATTTTAAAAATGTACTTTTGCTTTTCCTTTCTATCCCTTCTCTCTAATATTCCAATCTTTCTTTCCCTCTATTTATTTCTCTTTCTGTATCTGATTTGACATTGAATTCACCCACTCTAATTTACACTTCCTTTTCAGTCCTTGTCCTGTTAATTTCACAATCCTTTGATCGGATTGGTTAAGGAGATACACAGTTGCTTGCCTTGTTCACTCAGGTCCCAGATGCCCCGTTTTCCCCTGCTGTGCTGTTATCACCTCGGACTTTCAGCAACTTGCCACGCAAAAAATTTATACCTAAGGGGGGAATTTTTCAGGGGGGTCAGCGGACGTGTTCGGTGGTGGGTCGGGTCTGTCAGGGATGAACAGACCCGACACGCAGCGGCGGCGGAGGCAATTCAGGTCATTATGACATTGTTAACAGCCCATTAATAAGCATTTTGAGCTCACCTTTACATTTTACAAGGTTGACCACGGGGTCCACGCTGCTCAGGGATCACGGCAGGTAAGCAGGGCGGGAGTTGTATGACCATGGAATCATCTCATTACTTGACAGCTGCAAATGTGCTACAAAAGCTCCCATCTCACAGCTGTTCACTTTCCAAGCTCAGAAGCTGTTGCTTACTACATTTGGAAGACAGATTGAGCTTTATGCAGGTTGCAAGTGTTTGGAGCAAACTTTCTATCCAGTGTCACCTCATTGGAACAATCTCTCTCACCATTGACAGATCGCTTCTGTCATCTCAACTTCACCTGCCATCTATTACATCAGCATTGGTGCCCTTGAAATTATCTCACCTTGGTCCTCAGAATCCCTTCTCAATCAGCCCCAACACCAGTAGCACCAGGCACATCAGCAGCACCAACAACAACACCAACCTTCTCCGCAATCAACTGATGCTGCACAGGACACAGGGCATCAGCACCCAATCACATTGCTACCCGGGACGCCAGGGATGACCTCAACATAGCCAAATTTGCTTCACTTGACACTGTACACCCTGGCTGCCACATGATGCGCCAGGTTGGCACCACCTCACACCAACACCATCATCCCTACAAGCATCCCTGCAATGCCCAAGCCATTCCTTTCACACATCACCATTGCGTGAGTACCGTATGTCTCACCATTCACTGCAACTCACTAAGCCACTTCCAAAGGTGCACATAGATCTGTCCAAGAACACAAAGGCCTAGAAATTCGCGTGGCCAGCTTGCTGTGGGGGTAAGGATCGGGCGCGCTCTTACCCACCGCGCCTGCCGTTGTGTTTTGGGCCCACAGTAACTTCGGGTCCTGGGCCTCTCCCTAGTGCCGGCGCGCAGTGCTTGCGTGTTCCAGGAGCGCAGTTAGTGCGATGCAACCCCTGGGATCACGTGGGCCATGGAGAGCCAATGGCAGCAGACCATCTTTCATTCATAGATTTGACAGGAGACCTGTCAAATCTGTGAATTGAAATCGGCCCCAAAAGAACAGCTAAACCTCAAATAATTTTTTTTAAAACCATCACATTTATAAAATAACTATAGTTAACTAAATTAACCACTTTAAACAAAAATTTAAATTTTTGAAAAAATTAAAATACTTTTTAAAAGTTATAAAAATAAACTTACCTTTCTTTAAAGTATCTAAAAAAGATAAAACTGTTGAAAAATTTTAAAATTATACTTAATTAACCACTTACCTTGTTCAAAAGGGGTCTTACGCCTCCTTTTTACTAGCGTAGAATCTTCAATACTTACCCTCGCGTTGAAACCTGAAAAAAAATCTAAGTTTGCTGCGTGCGCGCAGCCTCTGCCGCGCACGCGGTTCACCTAGGAACCGCCCCCACACCATACCGGAAGTGGCGGTTTCCCACGCATGCGCAGTGCATGCAGGAAACCAGCACTTCGGGAATGAATACGGGTGAGTACGCACTGAGTACTCACCCGAGAACGGCCGAATTTTTGGGCCAAAGTGTTGAAAATAAAGGTTTCAATGTTTGACAGCACATTAACAGAAACTTTACATGAACATTGGCTAAAACACAAAAGTGCCTACCCTTGTGTGTTGTTAGCTGGTATGATTGGACTAGGATGAGGGTTAGTGTGAGGGGTGGCTAGTGAGATGTGGAAGTGATAATGTAGATAGAAGGATAAGTGGAGGTGCAAGTTAAGTTGGTGTGAGTAAGGATGTGCAGGAGTAGGTTAGGGATGGCAGAGTGATAGGGATGTGATGAATGGCACAGCAGGATGAGGTTGAGTGTGGCTTTACAGTAATATTTCGTGATCTACTGAAATCATTGAAAGATTTGTGCCACTGCAGCCAGGTCATCCTGATGACATCCCTGCTTGTGTCCTCCTGTGCAATGTGCAACCAGGCTGCGTTGGTCTCCTGGGGAGGTCTCTTCTGCCCATTGGAAGGGAAGAGGACTTCCCTGCGTGCTATGGGAGAGCCTGGATGCTACCATGCACCTCTGTGCAGTGCTTGTCAGTGTTTGCAGCACCTCAATGCTGTAGAAGACTGACAGCACAACTGTCAAAATAAATTTGCGCATGGTCCTGTTAAGGAAACCAGCTGATGACGCTTCGTCAAATGACATCATCAGACCCGCTTCCTTCAATTGGCTGGCAAACATGCTGGGCGGACTTAAACCAATCAACGTAAAATCATTTTACACAGAGGGCTGAAGCCAGCCATGGGGTCAGGACCCACTACCGACGCCACCCACCACGGACTCGTTGAGATCGGGGAAATCGTGGCCTTTGTGTGCAGTGGCTAGTCTAACTAATGACAGATGCTGTTGGATTCACTCCTATAGCAAATTATGGCCCATTATGATCTCACTCATAGCTATTCATTTTCAATATATATTTCTTCAGACAAAAGGGATGAATAAGCAACTCTGAGTCCTCCATGGCTGTCAATATTTGTCACTCTTGTAGAATGAGTCCTTTTGCTGTCTAGGCTGATAGTTTTTATGTCCCAACCAGACCCTCTATGATTTTACATTTTGTATATGGGGAATACTACCTGGCAGGAGCAAACCTGACCACTGAAGCAGTCTGATCTTAACCCACATATAAAAAAATGTAGAAATTTGGATCGAGACATTATGGGGGAAAAATTCAGTTGGTTGCGCCTCCCGTTAGCGCCTTAAGAGGGCGCTAATGGGGCGCAAAGCAGCTAGCGCCCGGGCGCAGCGATGTTTGCGCCGCTCGCGAACTTAACTAGACATTTTGCGGCGGCGCTAAACTTTATCGCCACGATCTCCTGCGCCGGCAGATCATGACGTCACTCGAGTGCGCAACGCCCCGGTATCGCCCCGGAGCGGATATTGAGTGGCGCCCCCTGCCTTACCGCCTGACGCTAGCAACGACAGGTTGAGGGGAGCGTTCTGCAGTCATGAAGGGAAAGAGGGAGCGCTATTTAAAGGTGACCGCTTCCTGCCTTTTATTGTTGGTGCCATTTTTGAACTACGCATTCTGAGAGAGAGAGGGAGAGACTTCTGGAGAGATTCAACGTTGTGTGAAGGAGTTTTGGGTACTGAGCAGCACTTTGCAGGTTCATTTTGATTTGCCATTCCTGGTATCGATTTAGCAGAGAATGTGGGGGCTGCATTCTGAGCTCTTGGCCTGGTACTCTCCATTGTTCTTTCCAGCACATTTGATGTGCAGGTCTCTCCAGGCTGAGATTCAAGGCTGCAATGAGCAGGATGTGGATGGAAAGCAAGATTAACCATCCCCTTTAAGAACTGGCCCATGCCATTGTATGTATGTTCCATTGCTGACTGACATTACATGAGCTTCGCCAGCGCTCTGAGGTAGCGCCTCGCTCCTCGGCCTTTGCGCCTTAAGACAGGTGTGAAGCGCCTGATTTAGCGCTGCAATCACCTCCAGGGGCAATAAAAGTCAAGTTTGCAGTCGGTGGCGATAATTAGCGCCAGGCGCTAATCTTTGCGCCCGGCCGATATTTGCGCCCCAAATGGGGCGCGACTGAATTTTTCCCCCTATATATTAAGGGACTATAAATTGAATAAAGTCAGTTAGCATGGAACTTCAAATAACTTGTGGCGTTCCTACTGGTGAATAATTAATCTCATCATCTTTCCAACGCAATTGTGAGAAAGACTTACACATTAACAACTTTAGATAAAGCTGCCCATCACAGCAGGTTTATTTCCCTTGAGGCTAATTTACATGATTATAAAGGGTCAACCTAGTAAAGGGCTTTGAATAAATGTTTTTGTAATGATAGAATGTTCAATTTCTGAAAATACATAAAAATGGAATATGCTTAACTCCAATTGTTAAGTCTACAAATAATTCAGCCGACTTAAAAATGCAAAACTGAGGCTATGCATTGTGGCATAGGTCTATTCTCCAGTTAGTGGCTCTAGGTTTAACGAGCACGAAAAAAATCCCCCTCGCAGGCTAAAACTGTAGGCTGTTACAGCCTAAAAATAATTTTATTGTTCACTGAACTAATGAGAACAGCTAATTACAAGGGGCTGTTGCAGTGAGTGAGATATTAGCCTTTTAACTTCTGAAAATTAAATGCCCCACTTCTGCCTCAGCTCATCTGCTGCTGAAACCTTCATCCATGCCATTATTACCTCTAGACTTGACTATTCCAATGCTCTCCTGGCTGGCCTCCCATCTTCCACCCTACATATCTTGCATATAATTTTGTATCTATTTCCTTTCATTCTACATCGATTTTGTGGAGGCTAAACAGCAACATGCAACATTTCTATGTAATTCTATGCATCATATGGGCAAATTATATGTGCCAGAAGAGGTTCCTCTTAACCTGTTACTGCTGAATTGAGGTGTATTCAAAATCCTCAGACACTTTATAGCTCTCTCATACATCACACCACCATTGCTGTAGGGTAAACACTGTAGCTGGCACTGAACTATGTAATTACTGTTGCATCAAAATCTATAAACTGCCCTCAAAACGAGCTTCAAGCAAAATGGATTCATGGTCATTGACTTGCATAAAGGTTGGGAGACAGATTCGGCACTTGGGTGTCAAAGTCTATTCTCTTCAGACTTGCAACACCTCTACGGTATTTATCTACTTGTAGCACATAACAAGCAGGAGCAAAGGCAAACTGAAGGCAGGCCCTGCAACTTCAGGCCTTAAAACAGTTAAATGGACATTCATAGTGACAGCATTTGCTGTCTGTAAACTCTACCTCCTAATAGACAATTGGAAAACCTAGGAGCATAATTGATTTTTTTTAATGTTATTCTTTTCAGATTAAAAACCTGAAAACAATCCAAGACATGAATCAGGGGACCATTCTTTGAGGTAAATAATGGGCCTGAATTTGCGGTTCGCGGCGAAGCTAAGGAGTAGAGCCGCCAACATCGTAAGTAAATCTGCACCTACCTCGTGACATCCTCCCTGCGAGAACTTCCTTTAAAACGCTGCAGAGTTCCACGCACCGTACACCCCACGGAGCCCAGGAGCGCACCGTTGTGCGTATGCGAACCTGGGATCATGTGGGGCGGTGCTCCTTTTACTTCCTGATTCTCAACCTATAAGCTACAGCTGAGACCTTGGAAGGAAATTTTCGGGGGTCAGCGGGAGCGTTTGGTGGCGAGAAATTTTTTTTTGACAGCGGCTAGTTTCCTAGATATTGGGTCTGTCATCGCTGAACAGACCCGACACCAAGCGGCGGGGGAGGCAATTTAAATGATTAAGAGCTTGTTAAAAGGCACTTAAAAATTATTTTAAGCTCACCTTTAAAGTTTAAGAGTTCACCCACGGGTTCCACGCTGCTCAGGGATCATGTCAGGCAAGCAGGTCGGGAGTTGTATCACCATGGGATCATTTTTTAACTTGATAGCTGAAAATGTGGTCTAAAAGCTCCCATTTCATAGCTGATCACTTTCCAAGCTCAGAAGCTGTTGCTTACTGCGTTTGGAAGACAGATTGAGCTTTATGCTGCTTGCAAGTGCTTGGAGAAAAATCTGTATCCAGTTTTGAAACTAATTTGAGCCCGGATCTTTAAAAGCTGACCCATTACAGAGGGTTCCCTAAATGGATTGAATGGTAATCGGTTCATTTGCATGTTTGAGCCAAGGGAAATGGCCGAGCCCTTTCAGATTACTTTTGATTAAAAAAAACTGAGAAAGAGCTTCAGAGGTTCAGAGATAACCCGAAAGCAATAAATATTTCCAAAGTCCAGCTTGGCAGCGGCCCCTTTCCCTGCAAGAATCTGAAATTCCTCATTTCAATTTAATTCCATCCTTGCAATCATGAACACAGCACAATGGCACAATCTTTGAACAGGGATGAAGAAAATATTGCACTTGTCGGCTGTTAGATACAACCATTTAAATCAGTTTTGCTTGTCTTTTTAATCGATGTCTATTACGGGCGAAAAAGTGAAAACTAAGGTGAGTCAATATGCAATACTCTTACCATTTTTGGCATTTTACAAATTACAATTAAATGGAACATATTCTGCTGTGCATTTCCAATATTTCCTGTTGTTTTTAATGCAAGATTTCCAGCATTCTGTTCTTAAAAAAAAGTCTGTTCCGGTCCCCTTATGCTGTGCAACAGGCTTGCTGCACTTGTTTGCACAAGACTTAAAAATTTTCAGCATAATTACTTCAGAGCAGCTGGGCAATTAGCCCAAATTTTTGCCAGCACGTTGATTCCTATCAGGAGGTGAAAGATGCAGCGAAGCCTCGGTGTAGTGCATGCGGAAATCCCAAACTTGTGATCGGTTTCAAAGGCGGTACAATGGCGTACTCTGACAGGTCGCCATCATACCGACCACAAATTCAGGGCCAATGTTTTCTGAGGTAAATTTGAGAATATGCACTTTTTAAATGTAAACTCTTAACACTAAGAATGGCTGTTCACAGAGGACATTCCAGAGGGGTTCTCCCAGTCTCCCATCATAACTTTGGCTGTGCTCAGTTGTTACTGCCTTTTCCTTAGGATTCCGCTAGCCTCCCATCAAAGTTCCAGTGGGAGCCGTGTGTTATCAAGAAACAGCTGAGCACACTTAATACAGCAAAGGCTGTGGGCCCCGACAACATCCCGGCTTGTGAAGGAATAGCCAGGATTCAGAAAAATACACGATACTAAAAACAGATTTCTGAAATTATTAATAAATGACATACTGGGTTTAAAAGACATAAGCCTTAGCAGACACAGGCTGCAGGCACAATATAGGCTTATGAGATAAGATCAGTTGTTAAACAAAGTTGTAAAACACCACAAGCTTTGATATGGGAATGGGATATTGACAAAAACAATGCCCTATTGAAGCAAACCATTGAGGTTCCTCTATGTCTGAACATTGGAACCAAAACAATGGAATCACCCAGTTTAAAGTGTCAAAAGCTAACACTGATGCAAACAGAAACTTAGAAGATTAAACAACCAGATGCCTTCATAATATAACATCAAATAAGACAGGAAACACGATTAAATATGCAACCAATTGAGATAGCTAGAAAACAAGTAAACACTGAGTTAAAGTGTTTTCAATTTACATATTGTAAATATGATACCTACAGAAGGCTTTGAAGAAATGACATCAAGTAAAAGAAATGCCTGCTGAACAAATAGTTTTAATGTTAAGCTTGAAATATGGAGTCCCGAGGTCTGATAAAAACCAATTGAAGTAAATAGAAATGCATGAAGATGCTAGTTAAAGTGGTTTTAATTTACAAGTTGTAAAAGGTACACAAACAAGACGACTTTGAAAATATTACTTCAATGGATGCACCAAGCAATTACATTGTTCTTGTATTGAACTTGGAATACCACGGAGTCACAACACTGATAATAAACAGTTAAAGTAGTATTAGAAATTCATTAGAAAGACTTCCTAAGAATCACATCAAATAAATACTATTGTCATATTGTTTTTTATGATGGTTTTGGAAACACCTAAACAGGACACAAGTCTAAAAGCTGACAGCTGAAATGACAGTAAAGAATAGAACAAAGTCAGCAAAGAATGACTTGACACAATAAGCTTACATCAGCATGAATACTTCAAAGGATAAGCCACCTAAGAAAAGATATAAAAATACGAGCTTTTCAGATAGAAAGTCAGAAGTCGCTGGGAAGACAAGCGTTTCTCAACTTTGCAGACATGATCTGTAAGTTTTTAACTTTTGAGTCTCGGGTAATCAAGGTATTTGATTTTGGTGGATATTCTGGATTAAGAAATAAGTAGAAGTGTGGAAATGTAACAAAGTTAAGATTTGAGAATAAGGATCTCTGATAAGAAATGTAAGCTATTTGTATTTTGAACGATTAAAGTTGCGAAAGCCATAGCAGCTGTTTACTAAATGTTGGTTCTTTAATAAATCTATATATTGTTAAAATTGTCTCAGAGTATTTCTGTATCATCTTGCAAACTCAATTTCTGTACACTCAAAGGAGTTGCAGAATTCTGGGGGGTATTCCGGACCCTCATAATGTCCGGAAGGTTACAGTCTAGTTAAACTTATTAAAAGTACTATCCGGAGGACGGTAACATCTTTAGACCGTTTCTTTCCTTTAGGGAGAGGTAGTCTGACCTTTAGACCCAATTAAGCGTCTTATAGGATCTGGCTATCTCTAACTTTAGTTGAAGGTAAACGTCTGGGGAATACGCCTAATCTGGGGTAGTCCGAAAGGGCTAGGACTTGTAATTATCCCTTCAGGCTGTCGTGCTGAAGACTTGTGCTCCAGAACTAGCCGCGCCTCTAGCCAAGCTGTTCCAGTACAGCTACAACACTGGCATCTATCTGACAATGTAGAAAACTGCCCAGGTATGTCCTGTCCACAAAAAGCAGGACAAATCCAATCCGGCCAATTACCGCCCCATCAGTCTACTCTCAATCATCAGCAAAGTGATGGAAGGTGTCATCGACAGTGCTATCAAGCAGCACTTACTCACCAATAACATGCTCACTGATGGCCAGTTTGGGTTCCTCCAGGACCACTCGACTGCAGACCTCATTACAGCCTTGGTCCAAACATGGACAAAAGAGCTGATTTCCAGAGGTGAGGTGAGAGTAACTGCCCTTGACATCAAGGCAGCATTTGACCGAGTGTGGCATCAAGGAGCCCTAGTCTGAGTGAGTAGACCTGTGGCAGGAACGGAGTTGGAGACCGAGATAAAGACAGCGCAGAGCAGAGACTGGGAGTCTGAGTGAGCGGATCTGTGGCAGGAAATGAGTCGGAGACCGGGGATAAAGGCAGCGTGGAGCAGAGACATGGGAGTCTGAGTGAGTGGACTACCTGCGAGGGAAACAGTCGGCAAGCGACACAATGAAGGAGTGATGTCAGAATTCAAAGGTGTCACTGGCACAAGGGAGCTAAGGGGTGAGTACAGGGTGAGTATTTGTGGTAAGTTTTTTTTTGTTCTGTTTTAGTACATTTCTGCTAAGTAGATCATAGCCTATCTAATAGAAGACAGTGCTGATTGGTGGGTAGCTGTAGAGTGCTTCTTGTTAAGTTGTAAGTTTATTTCTGCTAAATTAACTCCATAGTCTGGTAAATAGAGGTATGGCAGGGCAGCGCAGTCCCGTGATTTGCACATCCTGTGCCATGTGGGATATCCTGGATGCTTCTTGCGGCCTGGGCGACCACGTGTGCAGGAAGTGTCGCCAACTGCAGCAACTCGAGCTCCGGGTTTCAGAGCTTGAGCGGCAGCTGGAGTCAGTACAGTGCATCCGCGAGGCTAAGAAATACTTGGAAAGCACGTTTCTAGAAGTGGTCACCCCGCAGCCTCAGAATATACAGGCAGAGAGAGAATGGGTGACTGCCAGACAGAGAAGGAGGACCACGCAGTTAGAGCAGGAATCCCCAGAGTGCATCTTGCTCGCTAACTGGTTCACAGTTCTGGAAACTGGTGGGGGTAATGGCTCCTCTGGGGAGAGCAGCCAGAGCCAAGGCCACGGCACCACGGATGGCTCAGCTGCACAGGGGGGGAGGAAGAAGAATGGAAGAGCAATAGTAATAGGGGATTCATTGGTTAGGGGAACAGATAGGCGTTTATGTGGACGCAGATGTGACTCCAGGATGGTATGTTGCCTCCCTAGTGCCAGGGACAAGAATGTCACTGAGCGGCTGCAGGACACTCTGAGGGGGGAGGGTGAACAGCCAGAGGTCATTGTCCATATCGGTACCAATGACATAGGCAGAAAGAGGGATGAGGTCCTGCAGGCAGACTATAGGGAGCTAGGAGAGAGATAAAAAAGCAAGACCTCAAAGGTAGTAATCACCGGATTACTCACGGTGCCACGTGCTAGTGAGTACAGGAATAGGAGGATAGAACAGATGATGCGTGGCTGGAGAGATGGTGCAGGAGGGTGGGCTTCAGATTCCTGAGGCATTGGGACCATTTCTGGGGAAGGTGGGACCTGTACAAGCCGGACGGGTTACACCTCAACAGAGCTGGAACCAATATTCTCGCGGGAAGGTTTGCTACTGCTGTTGGGGAGGGTTTAAACTAGCTTGGCAGGGGGATGGGCACCAGTATATAGGAGTAGAAAAGAGGAATAAGTTGCATAAAAGAGTGAGTGTGTTGGATAGTACTAGAGAAGAAAGTAGTATTAGAGGCGGAAGTAGTACCATTTTGGATAGGAGCAGACTAAGAAAGACTACGAAAAATTCAAAAATGTGTTTAGAATGCATGTACGTAAATGCACAAAGTGTGCTGAATAAGGTTGGTGATCTACAAGCACAATTACCCCTGTGGCAATCTGATGTTGTGGCAATAACGGAAACGTGGCTTAAAAACGGTGAGGACTGGGCACTTAATATTCAAGGGTACAAGGTGTTCAGAAAAGATAGGGAAGGAAAAAAGGGAGGTGGGGTGGCAGTGCTAATTAAGGAAGACATTGTAGTGCTGGAAAGGGAGGATGTTCTTGAGGGGACAAGGACAGAATCCATTTAGTTAGAGTTGAGGAGCAAAAAGGGTATGATCATGCTATTGGGGGTATTCTACAGGCCTCCAAATAGTGAGAGGGAGGTAGAGGAGCAAATCTGCATGGAAATCACAGAGATATGTAAGAGCTATAGAGTGGTGATATTGGGGGACTTTAATTACCCAAATATCGATTGGGATAATGCTAGGGTGAAGGGAAAGGAGGGGGAGGAATTACTGAAATGTGTTCAGGAGAATTTCCTTGACCAGTATGTTCTTGGCCCAACTAGGAAGGAGGCATTGCTGGATCTGAAGCTGGGGAATGAGGTGGACCAGGTCGACCAAGTGTCTGTGGGAGAACACTTGGGTACTTGATTAAGAGGGGGAAAATAGAGTATGAGAATAAACTTGCAAGGAACATAAAAGTGGACTGTAAAAGCTTCTACAAGTATGTAAAAAGTAAAGGATTAGTGAAGACAAATGTAGGTCCCTTACAGTCAGAAATGGGAGAATTTATAATGGGGAACAAGGAAATGGCTGAGCAATTGAAGAAATACTTTGGTTCTGTCTTCACGGTAGAGGACACGAATGACTTCCCAGAAATGCTAAGGAACCAAGGGTCTAGTGAGAAGGAGGAATTAAAGGAAATTAGTACTAGTAAAAAAATAATGCTGAAGAAATTAACGGGACTGAAAGTTGATAAATCCCCAGGGCCTGATAATCTGCATCCCAGAGTACTAAAAGAGGTAGCCATGGAAATAGTGGATGCATTGGTTGTCATCTTCCAAAATTCTATAGATTATGGAACAGTTCCTGCAGTTTGGAGTTTGGCAAATGTAACCCCACTATTTAAAAAAGGAGAAAGAGAGAAAACAGGGAACTACAGACCGGTTAGCCTAACATCAGTAGTAGGGAAAATGCTGGAGTCTATTATAAAGGATGTGATAACAGGACACTAAGAAAATATCAATGGGATTAGACAAAGTCAACATGGATTTATGAAAGGAAAATCGTGTTTGACAAACCTACTGGAGTTTTTTGAGGATGTAACTGGTAGAATAGATAAGGGAGAACCAGTGGATATGGTGTATTTGGATTTTCAGAAGGCCTTTGATAAAGTCCAACACAAGAGGCTAGTGTGCAAAATTAAAGCACATGGGATTGGAGGTAATATACTGGCATGGATTGAGAATTGGTTAACAGACAGGAAACAGAGTAGGAATAAATGGGTCTTTTTCGGGGTGGCAGGCAGTGACTAGTGGGGTACCGCAGGGATCAGTGCTGGGGCCCCAGCTATTCACAATATATATCAATGATTTGGATGAGGGAATCAAATGTAATATTTCCAAGTTTGCTGATGACACGAACCTAGGTGGGATTGTGAGTTGTGAGGAGGATGCAAAGAGGCTTCAAGGCGATTTAGAAAAGTTGAGTGAGTGGGCAAATTCATGGCAGATGCAGTATAATGTGGATAAATGTGAAGTTATCCACTTCGGTAGAAAAAACAGAAAGGCAGAGTATTATTTAAATGGTGATAGATTGGGAAATGCTGATGTACAAAGGGACCTGGGTGTCCTTGTACACCAGTCACTGAAAGCAAACATGCAGGTGCAGCAAGCAGTTAGGAAGGCAAATGGTATGTTGGCCTTCATTGCAAGAGGATTTGAGTACAGGAGCAAGGATGTCTTACTACAGTAATACAGGGCCTTGGTGAGACCACACCTGGAGTACTGTGTGCAGTTTTGTCCTCCTTACCTAAGAAAGGATATACTTGCCATAGAGGGAGCGCAGCGAAGGTTCACCAGACTGATTCCTGGGATGGCAGGACTATCGTCTGAGGAGAGATTGGGTCGACTAGGCCTGTATGCACTAGAGTTTAGAAGAATGAGAGGGGATCTCATTGAAACGTATAAAATTCTGACAGGGCTAGACAGACTGCATGCAGGGAGGATGTTTCCCCTGGCTGGGGGGTCTAGAATGAGGGGTCACAGTCTCAGGATAAGGGGTAGGACATTTAGGACTGAGATGAGGAGAAATTTCTTCATTCAGAGGGTGGTGAACCTGTGGAATTCTCTACCACAGAAGGCTGTGGAGGCCAAGTCACTGAATATATTTAAGAAGGAGATAGATAGGTTACTAGACGCAAAAGGTGTCAGGGGGTATGGGGAGAGAGCGGGAATATGGTATTGAGATGGAGGATCAACCATGATCATATTGAATGGCGGAGCAGGCTCGAAGGGCCGAATGGCCTACTCCCGCTCCTATTTTTCTATGTTTCGATGTTCTATGTTTCTATGAGTGATCATCATATTATAAGATTTAGATTAGCAATGGAGAGGAGCAAGGAACAATCTCGACTGGAACTTCTAAACTGGAATAAGGCTAACTTCAATGGGATGCGAAAGGATCTAGCCAGGGTAAAATGGAACCAAAGACTGACAGGAAAAATTGTAATGGAACAATGGGAGATCTTTAAGGAGGAGATGTTCCAAGTACAGGCTAGGTGCATTCCAACAGGAGGGAAGAGTAAGGGAACCAAGGCAAGGGCTCCTTGGATGATGAGGGAGATAGAGAAGATGATGAAACAAAAAAAGAGGGTGTATGATGCCTGTCAGGTGAATTCTTCAAGGGAGAACCAGACCAATTACAATCAGTGGAGAGGGGAAGTTAAGTTGAAAATAACATTGGCAAATGGAGAATATGAGAGTAGAATGGCGGTTAACATAAAAGGGAACCCAAAAATCTTCTACCGGCATGAGAACAGTAAGTGGGTAGTAAGAGGTGGAGTGGGGCCTATTAGGGACAAAGAAGATAATATATGCTTAGAGGAACAGGGCAAGGTTAGAATACTTAATGAGTACTTTGTATCGGTGTTTACTAAGGAGGTGAAAGCTGACAAAATATCAGTAGAAGTGGAAAAGGTAGAAGCAATGGAAGGGATGAAAATTGATCGACAGATGTCTTAGAAAGGCTGGGTATGCTTCGAGTGGATAAGTCGCCTAGTCCAGATGGCTTGCATCCTAGGTTGCTAAGGGAATTGGGGGAGGAGATAGCGGAAGGACTTGCCATAATTTTCCAATCTTCCCTAGATGCAGGGGAGATGCCTGAGGATTGGAAAGTGGCAAATGTGGCACCATTGTTCAAGAAAGGGTGTAAGGACAATCCTAGTAACTACAGGCCCGTCAGTTTAACATCAGTGGTGGGTAAAGTTTTAGAAACAATAATCAAGGAAAAAATTAACGGGCACTTGGAGAGGTTTAACATAGAAACATAGAAACATAGAAGATCGGAGCAGGAGTAGGCCATTCGGCCCCTCGAGCCTGTTCCGCCATTTAATGAGATTATGGCTGATCATCCAAATTCAGTACCCTGTCCCTGCTTTCTCCCCATATCCCTTGATCCCTTTAGCCTTAAGAAATATATCTAACTCCTTCTTGAATATAATTAATGAATTGGCCTCAACTGCCTTGTGTGGCAGAGAATTCCACAGGTTCACCACTCTCTGGGTGAAGAAATTCCTCCTCATCTCAGTCCTCAATGGCTTACCCCTTATCCTTAGACTGTAACCCCTAGTTCTGGACTCCCCCGCCATCGGGAACATTCTTCCTGCATCTAGTCTGTCAAGTCCTGTTAGAATTTTATAAGTTTCAATGAGATCCCCTCTCATTCTTCTAAACTCTGGCGAATATAAGCCTAATCGACCCAATCTCTCCTCATACGTCATTCCTGCCATCCCAGGTATCAGTCTGGTGAATCTTCGCTGCACTCTCTCCATGGCAAGAACATCCTTCCTCAGATAAGGTGACCAAAACTGCACACAATACTCAAGGTGTGGTCTCACCAAGGCGCTGTACAACTGCAGCAAGACATCCTTGCTCCTGTACTCGAATCCTCTCGCTATGAAGGCCAACATACCATTTGCCTTCTTAACTGCCTGCTGCACCTGCATGCTTACCTTCAGCGACTGGTGCACAAGGACACCCAGGTCTCGTTGCACTTCCCCTTTTCCCAATCTATTGCCATTCAGATAATAATCTGTCTTCCTGTTTTTGCCACCGAAGTGCTAATTAAGGAGAGCCAACACGGATTTGTAAAAAGCAGATCGTGTTTGACTAATCTAATTGAGTTTTTTGATGAATTAACAGGGAGTATTTATGAAGGGAATGCAATAGATGTTGCCTACATGGATTTTCGGAAGGCGTTTGACAAATTACCACATAGAAGGCTGGTTAACAAAATTGAGGCTCATGGAATAGGTGGGTCAGTGGCAACTTGGATGTGGAATTGGCTTAAGGACAGAAAACAGCGAGTTGTGGTAAATGGCTGTTTTTCAGACTGGAGGATGGTGGACAGTGGTGTTCCCCAAGGATCAGTGCTGGGGCCACTGCTTTTTGTGATATATACAAATGACCTGGATATTGGAATACAGAGTAGAATTTCTAAATTTGCCGATGACACCAAACTTGGAGGTGTGGCAAAAAGTGAGGATGATGCCAATCGACTGCAACAGGACATAGAAAGGCTAACAGACTGGGCAGACAAGTGGTAGATGGAATTTAATACAGAGAAGTATGAGGTGATGCATTTTGGTAGAAGGAACAGGGAGAGGCAATATACACTTAATGTCACAGTTTTAAAGAGTTTGCAGGGACAGAGGGACCTGGGAGTTAATGTGCATAAATCCCTGAAGATGGCAGGACATATTGAGAGAGTGGTTTGCAAAGCATATGGGATCTTGGGCTTCATAAATAGAGGTATTGAGTACAAAAGTAGAGAAGTTATGCTGAACCTTTACAAAGCGCTGGTTAGGCCACAACTGCAGTATTGCGTCCAGTTCTGGTCACCACACTTTAGGAAGGATGTGAAGGCACTAGAGAGGGTGCAGAGGAGTTTTACCAGAATGGTTCCGGGGATGGGGGATCTTAGCCACAAGGACAGGTTGGAGAAGCTGGCTTTGATTTCATTAGAGCAAGGGAGGTTGCAGGGTGATTTGATAGAGGTTTACAAGATTATGACAGGTTTTGATAGGCTAGACTGGGAAAGGCTGTTCCCACTAGTTGATGGTACAAGGTCCAGGGAACACAGATTGAAGGTTTTGGGAAAGAGATACAGGGGGGATGTGAGAAAAATATTTTTAAGCGGCGAGAGGTGAGGGCCTGGAACTCCTGCCGACGGAAGTGGTGGAAGCTGACACAATCAATGTTTTCAAGGGGAGACTGGATAGGCACTTGAGGGAAATAAACTTGCAGGGCTTCGGGGATAGAGCGGGGAATTGGACTGACTGGATTGCTTTACAGAGAGCCGGCACAGCCACAATGGACGAATGGCCTCCTTCTGTGCTGTTATGACTCTATGGGGGAAAAATTCAGTTGGTTGCGCCTCCCGTTAGCGCCTTAAGAAGGCGCTAATGGGGCGCAAAGCATCTGGCGCCCAGGCGCAGCGATGTTTGCGCCGCTCGCGAAATTAACTAGACATTTTGCGGCGGCGCTAAACACTACCGCCACGATCTCCTGCGCCGGCAGATCGTGACGTCAGTCGAGTGCGCAACGCCTCGGTATCACCCCGGAGCAGATATTGAGTAGCGCCCCCTGCCTTACCGCCTGACGCTAGCAACGACAGGTTGAGGGGAGCGAATTGCAGTCATGAAGGGACTGGGGGAGCGCTATTTAAAGGCGACCGCTTCCTGCCTTTTATTGTTGGTGCCATTTTTGAACCATGCATTCTGAGAGAGAGAGAGAGACTTCTGGAGAGATTCAACGCTGTGTGAAGGAGTTTTGGGTACTGAGCAGCACTTTGCACGTTCATTTTGATTTGCCATTCCTTGTATCGATTTAGAAGAGACTGTGGGGTCTGCACTCTAAGCTCTTTCCCTGGTACTCTCCATTGTTCTTTCCAGCAGATTTGATGTGCAGGTCTCTCCAGGCAGAGATTCAAGGCTGCAATGAGCAGGATGTGGATTGAAAGCAAGATCAACCATCCCCTTTAAGAACTGGCCGGTGCCATTGTGCGTGTGTTCCATTGCTGACTGACATTACATGAGCTTCGCCAGCGCTCTGAGGTAGCGCCTCGCTCCTCGGCCTTTGCGCCTAAGACAGGTGTGAAGCGCCTGATTTAGCGCTCCAATCACCTCCAGGGGCGATAAAAGTCAAGTTTGCAGTCGGTGGCGATAATTAGCGCCAGGCGCTAAACTTTGCGCCCGGCCGATAATTGCGCCCCAAATGGGGCGATACTGAATTTCTCCCGCTATGACTCTATGACTAAAACTGAAGTCAATGGAAATCAGGGGTAAACTCTCCACTGGCTGGAGTCATATCCAAGCACAAAGGAAGATGGTTATGGTGGTTGGAGGTCAATCATCGCAGCCCCCGGACATTGTTGCAGGAGTTCCTCAGGGCAGTGTCCTAGGCCCAACCATCTTCAACTGCTTCAACAATGACCTTCCCTCCATCATAAGGTCAGAAGTGGCGATGTTCGCTGATGACTGCACAGTGTTCAGTGCCATTCGCAACTCCTCAGATAATGGAGCAGTCCATGCCCGCATGCAGCAGGACCTGGACTGCATTCAGGCTTGGGCTGGTAAGTGGCAGGTAACATTCGTGCCACACAAGTGCCAGGCAATGACTATCTCCAACAAGCAAGTGTCTAACCACCGCCCCTTGACATTCAACGGCATTACCATCACTGAATCCCCCACCATCAACATCGTGGGGGTCACCATTGACCAGAAACTTAACTGAACCAGCCACATAAATACTGTGGCAACAATAGCAGGTCAGAGGCTGGGTATTCTGCGGCGAGTGTCTCACCTCCTGACTCCCCAAAGCCTTTCCACTATCTACAAGGCACAAATCAGGAGTGTGATGGAATACTCTTCACTTGCCTGGATGAGTGCAGCTCCAATAACACTCAAGAAGCTTGACACCATCCAAGACAAAGCAGCCCACTTGATTGGCACCCCATCCACCACCTTAAACATTTGCCCCCTCCACCACTGGCGTACCGTGGCTGCAGTCTGAACCATCTATAAGATGCACTGCAGCAACTCGCCAAGGCTTCTTCGGCAGCACCTCCCAAACCCGCGACCTCTACCACCTAGAAGGACAAGGGCAGCAGGCGCATGGGAACACTGTCGTAAGAATGAGCCTTACGCGTGGTGAACTTAAAATAAGCTTTAATCAACTAAAAAGGTGCTACATACAAAAGAGGTCTTACTCTATGCCTCTCCAGGATCCAACTGATCAGCCCAGTATTTATCCTGGACTAATCACAGGAAGTGATGTAATAAAGTTCGAGTCACAGGAAGCTGTATTGTGTTACCACAAACACCACCAGCTCCAAGTTCCCCTCCAAGTCACACACCATCCTGACTTGAAAGTACATCGCCGATCCTTCATCGTCGCTGGGTCAAAATCCTGGAACTCCCTCCATAACAGCACTGTGGGAGTACCTTCACCACACGGACTGCAGCGGTTGAAGAAAGCGGCTCACCACCACCTTCTCAAGGACTACTAGGGATGGGCAATGAATGCTGACCTTGCCAGCGATGCCCACATCCCATGAACGAATAAAAAAAGACCTCCCTGACCACACCCAGTGCTACCAAAGCCCAAGACACACTCACTTTCCCCATTGCTGCTAAATGACAGGTACCCATCCCCAATCTTCCTGCTCTTCCTGATCTTTGAAAGAGATTTAAAAAAATACATATGTATTGGGAAACAATCAGGTGTGAAATTCAATCCCAAAAAATCCCAGAATACCATGCAATAAAAATAGTTTGACTTCAGTCACTGTAAATCAGTGGCCCAGATAATACATTGTATGCTACATGACATAACAACTCTTTTCTTATAAAACATATCTTGCCATTCACCATGAGCAATGCCACAAGAGATCCACTAGTACCCCATTTTACAAATGGAGTTTTGTTTATACAGTGCCTTTCATGACCTCAAGACTTCCCAAAGTGCTTTACAGCCAATTAAGTACTCTTGAAGTGTAGCAGCTTGCATACAGGATGGTCCCACAAACAGCAATGAGATAATGACCAGACAATCTGTTTCAGAGATGTTGGTTAAGCAATAAATATTGGCCAGGACATGGGGAGAAGTCCTCTGCTCTTCGTCAAATAGTGCCATGGGATATTTTACATGCACCTGAAATCGCAGATGGGGCCTCAGTTTAACATTTCATCTGACAGATGACACCTCTGACAGTGCAGCACTCAGCACTGAAATATCAGCCTGGATTATGTGCTCAAGGCTCTGAAGTGGGACTTGAACCTATAACCTTCTGGCGGTGAAATTGGTCTTCGCCAGTAGCACAAAACGTGCATATAGCGAATCAGCTGTTCGTTTTACACCACGACTGATTTTCTTTTCCATTGAAATCAATAGAAAAAGAAATCGGGCAGAGTGCAAAACGGGCTGCTGATTCGCTACGACTCCATTTCATGCTGCTGGTGAAGACCAATGTCAACCCCTCTGACTCAGAGGCGAGAGTGTTACCAGTGAGTCATGGCTGGCACCTCATCTGTTACGATGCGAGTGCTCCGTTGAACCTCATTGCTGTCAGAAATAAAACTGCGCATTTTTCATCAAAATCCCCTCTGTGGAGTCTGTCATACTCAGTTGAAAATCTGTTGCTGAGTTGGGTTTTCTTGGCACAGGAGAGCGGAGAGCTTCTCAGAGGTACGATTATCACTTTGCCATATCTGCTACAGACCAAATCGCTGTTTGCCAATTATAATATTAACAACGTCAGTGACAAACCCATGCAAGTTTCTCTATCCACAGTTATAAATTTTTATGGGGAACAATGTTACAGTGGCAATAAAACGTATAGGAAATCTCCATATTTTTCTGTACGTGCATGCATTCATTGAGACCTCTAAGTTATAAGCTTGCTGTCTTTATTACCTTGCTCAAACATTTGTTTATAAATATTCCATTACAATAACTTGCGTAAATAATATCTGATATAAAAATGACCCATCTATTGTGTGTATCAAAATCCTTAAAAACTACAGCTACCTCTGCACAAAAATTTAGACCAAAGGATGGTCAAAATAAATTTAACTAAACCATGGACCCACGAAAATGAGAGCAGCTAGGATAACGTTTACTGAACGCTCACTTCAGATACGGTTGCGGCAGTAACAGGACTTGTTACTGGCAATTAACTGATTTTTGAATAAAACAACACTGTCTTACAAAACACATCCGTGTGTTATTAATGCAGTTGGAACCAATAAGCTTCACCACTGCAGTTTTGTTTCTGCTGCAAAGGAATGAACATTTCGCCCTAGTTTCATGATTCCTATTAGAGTCTACCACGCTTCTTTTGTTTTTCTGTCAGGCTCTCCCTTTTTTTCCCCCACATGAAGGCTTTGCAGTGAAGTTGGTAGATGAGCTGCCAGTCTTCCATATATCGAAATAGCCTAAAAGGACATAAAGTAACATTAAGGTGAAAAATTCCTGAGCATAAGAGCATAAATCAGATGCAGTTCGGAATCATTTATAACTGGATGCTGAACTATGGTTCAGGCCAGAGTATTGGTTGTGGTACAGGACGTGCAACCTGGCAGTGAATAGTTCTAATCCCACAAAAGCAAATTGTGAAACTTAATTCAGTAAATTTGGTGATTTGAGGCTGGCACCAGAAAGAGTGACTGTGGAAGCTGCTGGATTGCTATAAAAACCCAACTGGTTCACTAATCTTCTTCAGGGAACAAAACCTGCCTTTGTGGTTTGACTCTTAATGCCCTTGGGGCAGCTAGCGATGGGCAATAAATGCTGCCTTGCCATCTTCACCTCCCTCCCGAGAACAAATACAAACAAAACAGCCATTTGCAATCTGTTATGAATATAGTGCAGGTTAATACAAGAGATGTTGTGCTATAACTGCAAATACATTGGGATCATTCCCACTGAAAAAATGGCTGCAAGAAGCAACTTGTAAATATTTTCCGGCTGTGGATTTTTTAATTTTAGTTTTATATACTGTTTTTTTTAAATTGAAAAACATTTTCAATCATATTGTGGGCCTTTTATTCCTTTGGAGAAAACAGTCTAGTTCAGTACTTATAAATAATTCGATTTTGTTTGCTTTTAAGTACAAGAGAGTATAGTATTCCTTTCTCCTTCTTCAAGAATTATGGACTTGGTACCGTGAAGGAATGGTTGCCTTAACTAAGCTCCTGGAAGTGCACAATATTAACTATAGCTCCAAATGCAACTCCAAAAGAGTGTTTTTTTAGTATGTGTGGGCCACAGTCCACCTACACATGCTTTTATTCAGTTTATTGAACTTAAGTCAAACTATAACTTTTCCTCTTATTATTGTTTTGTACCAACAGGTTAGCAGAGTTGCCATGGGAATCAAAAGGCAACTCATTTTTTATAGGTTGAAATAATTTCTTTAACTCTTTCCCTGGCATTCCTCCTGACTTCTACAAATGTTGTAACTACGTCGAGCTTGCTTTTATTAGGAGCTCAAAAGACCATTGGCTCATTACTGTCGAAGTTTACATACCGAGTAGAACACATAAAATCGTGTCAAAGAAGGCTTTTTAATAAAGTTTACTTGTTACAAGGGAAGGTTCTGACACAGTCAAGTTGCTATGTCAGAATGCTTCGAATCCTACAAGATTTGAACATATTTTATACAAAAAAAGAACACAGAACAGGCCATTTGACATAACATTAAACATCCTGAGTAATGAAGCACAAACTTGTGAGTTATTGCATAGGTTTTCGTTATAATAACGAGCAGAAATTCCTTAAAGATCAGATAACCCGATCTTCCTTATGAGACCCCTTTGTTCAATGTTCACTCTCCAATCCGTGGGCCGATGGCTCACCCCATCTCATCCTGAGCTGGTCAGAACTAATTGATGCTTTATTTTGCTAAGCTTTTCTTAGATAAGGAATTCCGAGTTGTCTCTATCCTTGTAGCTAATTAGAATGATTTACTTATGGTGACTCCTATTGTCAGCCATTTTGAATTTCCTTTTTAAATTACTTACTTTAGAGAGGCCATTTTATTTGTGTCTTAAAAGTAAACTGCACTTCCACATTTTCCCCTTTTGTCCTTTCTAGGACAACATAGCTTTCTCCTACCGGTCCTTATACTAACTTAAAATCTAGTCAAGGATACCGACTTCTTTTCTGTTTGTAACCATCCCCGGGATATACCTGTATTGATGGTTGACCTTATCTAAGATCGTCTTTCTTCTCTGTCTATTCTTGGTGTTTGGGTGTATGTTCTTGTAGGGGTTTTAGTTGTGTTTTGGTGACTGTGGCGTACTTTTGTGGTTCATTAGTCTGCTGTTCTCTAACTTTTCCTGCAGCTTATACTAGCCTGCAGTTCGGGTGTTGCTATACACCCTCTAAGGAGATAGGGTACAGCAGTTCATAGAGGAGTTCTAAGTCATGGCCCACACAGTTTATGCCTAACCTGTGGGGTTCTTCTAGGGGACTGCAGCTTATAGAGGAGGACTGATTCATGACCCACACAGTTTATTCCTAACCTGTGGGGTTCTCCAAAGCACAAGTGCTTCTACGTGAGCCTCCAGAGTGCGGACCAAGTGGTATACAAGGTCGACGTCACCGGCAGTTGAAAGGAGTCCTCTCTCTTTCCCTAGCCTGCAGATCCCATTTGGGTGGAAGAATATTTTTACCGAAAGTGGGGAGCATGCACAATGTGTATATATGTATATGTATATATATATATGTATATTGTCAGTATTCAATCGTTTAGTCCCATTCCATGGTCTGTTATTAGTCAAATTCATCAAACTGGTAGTATTGAACCAGCAGCTTTCCATGGAACTCCCTGCCCCGTACGTAATAAACTTTTGTATGCAACGACTTTTCCCCATATTAACTCTGTTCCCTTTAGTCTGTCCTAGATTGCGTTCCCAGCATATATCCCCGATCGGTCGGCCCTTTCCTGATGTATTGGTAAGGGCTAGAAAAGGAGGTACTTTCGTATAATCATACGTCGGCTTGTACCATCCCTTAAAATTTTCTAACGAATATCCTCCCCCCTTAAACTCGTTTCTTAGGCTAGACCACTTTTGTTCCCATTTATTTCCGAAGGTGGATAGGGTGGTATTTTTCTGTTTCGTATGATTTTTATTAATTATCCATTCTGCCATATCTGTGAGGTTCAAGGGTATCGGTCGCAGAGGTATTCCTCCTTTCACATGGGTAGGAATATGGCTACATACCCAACAGGCGTTTATCCCACTTTTTTTGGCATACTTATATGACATATACAAAAAGGTGTTCATATGTAATTCTCGTTTCTTTCGGGGTTCTTTTCTTCTCCCTTGGCAGGCTATACATATCAGTCCGATTAGTAGGTAAAACGTAAATAACAGCTTCATTATTTAAGTCTTTTCAAATTCAAATTCAAATTCAACTGTCCTTTCCGGTGTTCCAATTCTGCCCCGCCTGGGGTATCCTCTGTTTCTTCTATCTTCCTGATTTCAAGCAACATTACAGTTTAACATCTAATCAACAAATCATGGACTTAAAAGATTCTCCAGATCTCTCTTTTACTCATATCCATCTTGTGGATAATTCTTACTAAACATGATTTCTCCTTAGCCCTCAATTGTCCCAATTCAGATTCCAGGTAACTCTCCAACTTCAAATTCAATTTCAATCCTTCTAACAGGTACCAGTGTGTTTAACTCTATTCTGATTGTTTCATTAATTAGATAGTTTCTCGATGGAGTATGTGTCAATGCTTTAAAAGTTGTCTCGCTCTCCTGAGCCACATTAACCATTTCATGTCTTGCTGTTGTCAAGTAACTGAGCATGTCTGAGACCCGTTCTTCAGTGCAGATTCACCATACATTCCCAGATGGTAATCGCTTCATACGTAACAAATCACATTTGCACACTCATACCGGTATCTCAATACCATGCCACATGTGCCTTTCTCGGGCTTTCAGGTATCTTATCAAAAGACTGTCTTTGTTCATCTTCTTCTGCATGGTCCCAATATCTTGGATAGTGGCCAGGCTATCAAATTCAGTTTTCTTAAAAGTTCATTATAGGCAGGGACACAAATGTCTCCAAGAGAAAGCTATCAATTTACTATTCTTAACTGCACTTTCCTGACTTTCACTAGCAAGTTTTTAAAATTCCCATTCAGCAGTGTAATTTCTCCTGTTTCAATTTTATACATCCCATTAATTACCATTCATATCTCATTCATGAGCCCTGGAGTAACTTTACTGTCCAGTACAATATTTAAGATTGAAAACATAGATCAAACATTCTCACTAGGTCCAAGTTACTAACACTTTTTGTTTATCATTATTTTAGAGGATCTTTTATTTTCCCAAAAGTAACCCAAAATATATCTCGTGCCTGAGTCTATATTGTTATTACAAAATTATCCCAAAATCCAAACAGCAGTACTGTTGAACTGATTGACAAAACCTACGTTCAATTTCATTTCTATCAATTTATCTTCCATTTCCAATTTCAGAAACAAATGATTTCCAGGCTAGGTGGTTTATACAGTGTTTTAACATTAGAGACAGAAGTGCTGCAATTAGTTTACAAGGTAACTTCCATATAACAAAAGAAAGAAGAGAATCCATTGTGACTCTGCTTAGAGCCCAAGGGGTTAATTTATCAAATCATAATTTTCCTTCCGTCACTGTGGGGAAATATTAACTTAAAATTAATAATGTCCAATATCTTTAAATGTCACACCGAAGTTATTGCTTGATGAACTTAATCAGCTGTCAGTGGAAAGGGTTAACTCCTTTGCAGGTTTTTTTTTAAGAAGGTGGAGCAAAACATTATCAGGCGCACGCAATTGCGTCACTTTAGTAAATTTAAAAAAAAACTTTCCCGATCCATAAAAAGCAGTTGTGTTTTCACACTTTAACTGAACACGAACAGAACAGATAAAACAAAACAAAATAGCACATGCTTGCAGAACTAGTAAATTACATCATATTTCTTATTGTCCTTTCTTCAGATGTCTTTCCAAAATACTGTAAAAACATTGAATTTAAACAAATCAAATCAGAGTGCTTTGGAAGATTTCACCATAGCAACCGCAACTCCAAGATTAAATCTTAGACCGAAACTTAATCTTTTGTTAAACAAACCTTTATTTTTTTTTTGTTCTTCTCAGTTTTTTTTACACACCAGCTTAACTTAAATTGTAATTCAAATTATTATTTATTTATTTATTTTTTATTTTATTTTTTCTGGCACAATGCTTTCCCTGCAAAGTCTGATATAAAATTCCTGTCTATCCCTGACAGTAAAAGCGAATTTCCTTGTGATTCCTCTGCCAATGGTATGGACCAGAACCCGTTCTGTATCCAAGACTGTAAATATTTCAAAATCTGGTTTCAGACCATTAAATATCTTATTCAATGCGGTCTACACAAATTTACACCAACCAGAATTTCACCGTGCACAATGAAAGTCTGGTTTTTAATAGGTTAATTAACCTCAATAATTCCAATTCAATCCAGATCAATTTTTTTTAAACTAACCAGTGTCAGTTGCAAAATAAAGAACCCATCGTCACATTAACAAAGAAACAATTACCATGCCTTGTAAACATTCAAATTAATTGTCATTTTCTTTCCAGGCACATTGGCAACTGTGACTTCAAGGCTGAAGCTTATACCTCTTTTGTAAAACAATTAACAAACTTAAAACAACACACTTGAGTATCATTCAAGACAAGTCTTCAAAGAGTTAAAAACAGCTTTTAGCTCTCTGTACAAAAGAGTGGGTGGAGCTAAAACATAAACAAACTGACAGACACTTTTTTTTTAGGCAGATTAAATAATACTGTAACTTAACAAACTTAAACATTCACACAATCAGGAATTTTTATTTTTTTTTCACACTTTTCACACAACTGAGATCCCAGTATTCCTTTTAAGATTCCTTTCACTCAACAAATCTTGTATATTAACTTTTAATCTCGGCACAGACATTAATAACTTCCATGCCGGTAAAAACTTTTCTCAGCAGCTTTTCCTGGCTTTCCAAATCCCTTCCTTTTTTTTTTTGCTTTGAGTTTCAGATTTCAATTCTGGTCCGTCGGTGTTGCGGAAGCTGCTTGCTCCATCAAGAGGGAAACTTTATTCTTTTGGTCCCTATTTGTCTAACTTCATTTTGTTTAGCCAATTTACTCAGGGTCTTTTCTCTTATTTTTAATGTCAGATCTACTGGCTTGTATACGACGGTCCTTACGCCTTTCTGCTTCCTTTTTCCAGTCTGAAAAGACTGACCAATTTATTGACTTTTTACCTCTTCTTTGTGGGTCTCTATTTGCGAGACAGTCCTCTAGACATGTAATTCTTCTATTCTTAGTAAAGTTTTAATTATACTAGGCATTCTTCTTCTAAATCGCAAGTTTCACCCTTTACCCCCTTACGATTATTATTAACCCTTCGGAGCTCCACAAGTGACAAACAATAACAAGAATTAACAACAATAAAGACAATGATAAGTAACGCGACAGCCCAAACAGGCAAACAAATCAAGTAATCAGACATTAATCTTATACTTTAAACTAAACAAATAATCAATTCTCAGCCTGCGTTGAACGCCCCTACAAACTGAGTCCTTAACATTTAACTTATGCTTTATACGTAACTTATATTCTAAGTGAAGGTTTCTCTCTAAACCTTTCTGCCGCGAGACTCTTTTCCCCGGCTCAAGGGACCCTCCCTTGATACTGCAGTTTTAACCTTTTAGCGCTTTTTCACAACCTGGTACCTTTAGTCCGGGACGCAACCCTGCCGACTCTCTTTCTTGCCTTCTTTGCCCGATTAGTTTTGAGACTTGAGCCGTCAGAATTCTTCTCCTTTTAACGTTAAAATAAAAGAAGCAAAAGTTACAAGATTCAACTCAATTCTAAAACATCATCATCGCCGTGCTGCTTGTCGGAAGAAACAGACTTACACTAATTCAGCATCTAGTGAGAAATCCTTTTAGGTGATAAAACATCACTTTTGGCCAGTTAGGATTTGCCACTAGAAATTCATAGTGTCCTTTGTCCGTGACTTACCGAGAGGCAGCAAGCGATCTCGGTGGGACCTCCAAGAAACTGTCGAAGTTTACATACCGAGTAGAACACATAAAATCGTGTCAAAGAAGGCTTTTTAATAAAGTTTACTTGTTACAAGGGAAGGTTCTGACACAGTCAAGTTGCTATGTCAGAATGCTTAGCCCTGATAACATTAGACGCTTGGTAAATCCCACAATGCTTTTCATTCCAGAAACTTTGGGGCTAATTTTAAACCCCAAAAACGGGTGGGTTGAGGTCAGATGAGATGTAAAAATTTGAAAAATCTCAAACCCGACACCAACCCACCTCCAACCCACCCACTTCCGTATTTAACAGAGGCGAGAAGGGAATGGGCAGCTAACGGGCTCCCAGGAGGCATGTTGGCCATTTAAATATTATAATGAGGCTGGGAACCTCAGATTTAACCTGCCTTTCAGGTTTAACCCTGGCCTGCCGGGTTTCCCGGGCATCGGGAAACCCAGCAGCTCAAGGGAGGCAAGGACAGCTTTGGGGAAAAGTGCCCTTACAGCATTGCTTGTGGGCCAGGAGGAGCAGGAGTGCTTCCTCCCAGCCCACCAAGCTACCTGCTTCCCTGCCATTGGACCCCCTCTCCCCCATGCCATCGGAACACCCCCCCACCCGCCATCGAACCTTCCCCCCGCCATCAGATCCTCCCCACCAATCCAAAGACCACACCCCTCCCCGGGAGAGGGGGATCAGAACCCCCCTTTGCTAGCACTAGCAGCTGTAGGCTCCCTACCTGCTCCTGTGGCTTTTATTTATTAATTCATGGATGTGGGCGTTGCTGGCAAGGTCAGCATTTTTGCCCATCCCTGCTCCGGATCGCTCCCCACCTGACTGGGAGCCAAGCCTGTCAATCAGGCTGACTTCCGGGCAGGGACACTGTCGAAGAAAAGATGCATGCTGTGGCGTCAGAACTTTTCTTTTAACACTGCAGGCTCTGTGGTATGTGGGTAAACCTCAATGCAACTATTATTTTATCCATCCATAGATTTTGGCTAGCAAAGCTTGCAAATAAATGGCCACTCATTAAAAACATCTGGTTTTGCCACCTTTTCCATCCTAACTCCATTTTCTTCCACAAGATTAGTGAGCAGATCTTCCCACTTATCCTACAGACTGACCAAGTCTTTGTGGCACAGCCTATATTCTCTCCTATTGCAATTCCCAAGTTTAAACTTCAGTTCTCTGGATTCACAGTAACTTTTTTCCTCATCAAGTATTATACGAAGCTTAATTTAAATGTAATTTCATAAACTTCAGAAGAAAAATACAATGACCTACCCAACTTTTCTATATCAATCAAGTTCTCCAGCAATACTATTTGCAGCACAATGCAAGTGCCCTGATGTACGAGTTTCAGGAAGCACCTCAGGAATCCGAAGATTAACACAAAAGGGAATCCAAAGGTCTTCTACAGGCATAGTAACAGTAAAAGGGTTGTCAGAGGAACAGTGGGGCCGATTAGGGACCAAAATGGAGAACTATTGGTGGAAACAGAAGGCATGGCTGACGTACTAAATGAATACTTTGCATCGATGCTTACCAAGGAGTCATAGAGTCATAGGGCTGGATTTTGTCTTGGGGTCGGGTTGGGGTCGTGTAATCCGCATTTCGTGTTTCCCCCCCGACTCCAGATTAATGTGGATGCCTGATGCAATTTTCACTTAATTGGGCAATTGAGTTGGAACATGTGGGAACCCATGAACTAATTAGTGTTTTCAGTCTGAAAGGCGCCTCTGATGATGTCATCATTGCTGACTGCCTAGTCTCAGAGACTGTTGGTGAGAGAGGACTTGCCTGGCTTTTGATGTGAGTGGACCTGGATGCAAAAAAAGCGGGGGGGGAGGAGAGAGAGAGAGAGAGAGAGAAATAATTTTTTTGCAACCACGTCCTCCCAGGCAGTCTCTGAAGACATTCAAAGCAGCAGCATCAGAGGCTAATACTACTACCTTCATCACATCTCCGTTGTAATAGTGGACCTGCAGCTGGTAGTCAGCTATCCACTTGTGCTCCCGCCAGGTTTCACTGGAGTGTTTCACACCAGGCGTGCTTCACATCAGAAGAGGGTTAAACTAGCTACAGCATTTCAAAATGGCATTACAGAGCCAATTTAGAGCTTGTTAAGGGCTTTAATGGCCTCTCCCGCCTCTTGAAGGCGGGACGGAGTCGGGAACACCGCGACTGATTCTGTCAAAATTGCGTGGAGGCGGGATGGAGTCGGGATGGGGTCGGAAACCCCGACCCTGCAAATTTAACCCCCCACACGCCTCCAAACCCGACTCCATGGGTCATTCAAAATCCAGCCCATAGAGTCATACGGCACAGAAGGAGGCCATTCAGCCCATCGGGTCCGTGCCAGCTCTCTGTAGAGCAATCCAGTCAGTCCCATTCCCCCGCTCTATCCCCGTGGCCCTGCAAGTTTATTTCCCTCAAGTGCCTATCCAGTCTCCCCTTGAAAACATTGAGGGCCGGATTTTGATACTGGGGCAGGTTGGGATCATGTTATCCACTTTTCGTGTTATCCACCCGTCTGCAATTGGATGTGGGAGATTGATGCAATTTTCACCTAATTGGGCAATTGAGTTCCAGCATGTGGGAACCCATGAACCAATTAGTGTTTTCAGTCTGAAAGTCGCCTTTGATGATGTCATCATTGCTGCTGCATTGAAGGTCTTCAGAGACTGCCTGGCCTTTGCTGTGAGAGGACCTGGATGCAAAATGAGCAGCAGCAGCTCTAAGTCTGCTCCCAGATATTTTTACACCACCACTCAGAGAGAGAGAGAGAGAGAGAGATATCCAGCCAGCCAAATGTGCTCCCGCCATGTTTCAGAATTGTGGTTCAGAACAGGCGTGCTTCACGTGGAAAAAGGGTTAAAATCACAAAGGCCTTTCAAAATGGCATTATAGAGCCAATTTAGTGCTTGTTAAGGGCCTTAACAGCCTATCCCATCTCTTAGATGCGGGACGGAGTCGTGACCAGCAGACACGATTTAATGAAAATTGCGTGGAGGCGGGATGGAGGCAGACTTGTGCCCGCCCGCCAGTTTTCGCAATTTTAACCCCCCACTCGCCTCGACGGGTCAATGAAAATCCAGCCCTGCGTGTCTCCGTTTCCACCACTTCCGTCGGCAGCGAGTTCCAGGTCCTCACCACTCGCTGCTTAAAAACATTTTTCCGCACATCCCCCCTGTATCTCTTGCCCAAAACCTTAAATCTGTGTCCCCTAGTCCTTGTACCATCAACTAGTGGGAACAGCCTTTCCCAGTCTAGCCTATCCAAACCCGTCATAATCTTGTACACCTCTATCAAATCACCCCTCAACCTCCTTTGCTCTAATGAAAACAAATCCAGCTTTTCCAACCTGTCCTTGTAGCTAAGATCCCCCATCCCCGGAATCATTCTGGTAAATCTCCTCTGCACCCTCTCAAGTGCCTTCACATCCTTCCTAAAGTGTGGTGACCAGAACTGGATGCAATACTCCAGTTGTGGCCTAACCAGTGCTTTATAAAGGTTCAGCATAACTTCTCTACTTTTGTACTCAATACCTCTATTTATGAAGCCCAAGATCCCATATGCTTTGCTAACCACTCTCTCAATATGTCCTGCCACCTTCAGGGACCTATGCACATTAACCCCCATGTCCCTCTGCCCCTGCACACTCTTTAAAACTGTGCCATTAAGTGTACATTGTCTCTCCCTGTTCCTTCTGCCAAAATGCATCACCTCACACTTCTCTGTATTAAATTCCATCTGCCACTTGTCTGCCCAGTCTGCTAGCCTTTCTATGTCCTGCTGCAGTCAATTGGTATCATCCTCACTGTTTGCCACACCCCATCATCGGCAAATTTAGAAATTCTACTCTGCACTCCAATATCCAGGTCATTTGTATATATCAAAAAAAGCAGTGGCCCCAGCACTGACCCTTGGGGAACACCACTGTCTACCATCCTGCAGTCTGAAAAACAGCCATTTACCACAACTCACTATTTTCTACCATTAAGCCAATTCCTTATCCAAGCTGCCACTGACCCATCTATTCCATGAGCCACAATTTTGTTAACCAGCCTTCTATGTGGTACTTTGTCAAACGCCTTCCGAAAATCCATGTAGACAACATCCATTGCATTCCCTTCATCAATGCTGTCTGTTACTTTGTCAAAAAATTCAATTAGATTAGTCAAACACGATCTGCCTTTTACAAATCTGTGTTGGCTCTCCTTAATTAACTTAAACCTCTCCAAGTGCCCGTTAATTTTTTCCTTGATTATTGTTTCTAAAACTTTACCCACCACTGATGTTAAACTGACTGGCCTGTAGTTACTAGGATTGTCCTTACAGCCTTTCTTGAACAATGGTATCACATTTACCACTTTCCAATCCTTAGGCATCTCCCCCGCATCTAGGGATGATTGGAAAATTATGGCAATTGCTTCCGCTATCTCCTCCCCCAATTTCCTTAGCAACCTGGGATGCAAGCCATCTGGACCAGGCGACTTATCCACTCTAAGCATACCCAGCTTTTCTAATACATCCTGTCTATCAATTTTCACCCCTTCCATTGCTTCTACCCTTGCCACTTCTACCAATATTTTGTCAGCATCCATCTCCTTAGTAAACACCGATACAAAGTACTCATTGAGTATTCTAGCCTTGCCCTGCACCTCTAAGCATATATCACCTTCTTTGTTCCTAATAGGCCCCACCCCTCCTCTTACTATCCGCTTACTGTTCACATGCCGGTAGAAGTTTTTTGGGTTCCCTTTTATGGTAACCGCCATGCTACTCTCACATTCTCTATTTGCCAATCTTATTTTCATCTTCACTTCCCCTCTCAACTTATTGTATTTGGTCTGGTTCTCCCTTGAAAATTCACCTGACATGCATCATACACCCTCTTTTTTTGTTTCATCATCTTCTCTATCTCCCTCGTCATCCAAGGAGCCCTTTTATTGGAATGTATCTAGCCTGTACTTGGAACATCACCCATTGTTCCATTACAGTATTTCCTGTCAGTCTTTGGTTCCATTTTACCCTGGCTAGACTTTGCCAAAGCTATGGTAAATGAGGTGGTTGCTGAGATACCAGATGAGTTAAAAATAGATGAAGAAGAGGTACTAGAAAGGCTGGCCATACTTAAAGTAGATAAGTCACCCGGTCCGGATGGAATGTATCCTAAGTTGCTGAGGGAAGTAAGGGTAGAAATTGCGGAGGTGCTGGCCATAATCTTCCAATCCTCCTTAGATACAGGGTGGTGCCAAAGGACTGGAGGATTGCAAATGTTACACCCTTGTTCAAAAAAGGGGAGAAGGACAAATTTGACAATTACAGGCCAGTCAGTTTAACGGGGAAGCTTTTAGGAACAATGGAGAAAATTAACAGCCACTTGGACAAGCATGAACTAATAAAGGAGAGCCAGCACAGATTTGTTAAGGGCAAATTATGTTTGACTAACTTGATTGAGTTTTTTGATGAGGTAACAGAGAGGGTGGATGAGGGAAGTACAGTTAATGTTGTGTATATGGACTTTCAAAAGACGTCTGATAAAGTACCACATATTCGGTTTGTTACCAAAATTGAAGCCCATGGGATAAAAGGGGCAGTAGCAGCATGGATACAAAATTGGCTCAGGGATCGAAAGCAGAGAGTTGTGGTGAATAGCTGTTTTTTGGACTGGAGGGAGGTATAGAGTGGAGTTTGTGCACAAATCTTTGAAGCTGGCAGGACAGGTTAACAAAGCAGTTAATAAATGGGATCCTGGGCTTTATAAGTAGAGGCACAGTACAAAAGCCAGGAAGTTATGCTAAACCTATATAAAACACTAGATCCGACCCAGCTGGAGTATTGTGCCCAATTCTGAGCAGCACACTTTAGGAAGGGTGTGAAGGCTTTGGAGATGGTATAGAAGAGATTTACTGGAATAGTTCCAGGGATGAGGGAATACAATTATATAGATACACCTGAGAACACTGGGATTGTTCTCCTTAGAGCAGAGAAGGCTAAGAGGAGATTTGATAGAGTTGATTAAAATCATTAAGGGTTTAGTTAGATAGAGTAAATAAAGAGAAATTGTTTCCAATGGCCGAAGGGTCAATAATCAGAGGGCACAGATTTATGGCGATTGACAAAAGAACCAGGGGCAACATGAGGAAAAACTTTTTTATGGAACGAGTGGTTAGGATTTGGAATGCACTGCCTGATAGGGTGGTGGATACAGATTCAATAGTAGCCTTCAAAAGGGAATTGGAAAAACATTGCAAGGATTTGGGGAAAGAACAGGGGAGTGGGACTAACTGGATTGCTCTTCGAAAGAACCAGCACAGACTCGATGGGCTGAATGGACTCCTTCTGTGCTGTAATATTCTATGATTGAAAGCCTTTCTAAAGCCTGCTGTCTTCCACTTTGTATGACACCATTGTATAACCTTTTTCTCTTCATATTTTTTCTAAATTTTCTGTGGCAATGCTCTCTGAAACTGTTGGAAATTGAAACAGGAACTCACCCCGTGGATTAAATAAATTTGTTCTTTTTTACCAAGATTCCACCTCCTGAATACAAAAATATCTCTTTGCATTATTTGTTCTCTCTCTTTCTACTACCAGTGTTTGTGTCTTTTCTCTGACTGAACCTGTTCTTACTTTGTTCTCATGGTCACCTTTTGTTTTCATTACACCTCATCTGTTTCTGTCTGTCAGTGAACCTCTGTTTCCTTACTCTCCTTAATGACCTCATTATTCAAGTAGCTTCATCCATCTAGCCCATACTGTAGGCTTCCCTCCTGTCCATATAAATATTCTGTTTTCTGTTCCTCATCAATTCAACTTTGTTTTCATGTATTTTCTTCCCACAGGAGTTCACTTTCTTTCTTGTTTATCCTGCCATTACGTATATGCGAGTTCAAGCCCCACTCTCGGACTCGAGCATATTATCCAGGTTGGTGCTTCAGTGCAGGACTGAGGGGCAGGGGCTGGATTGTCAAAGGTGCTCTCTCTTAGATAAAGACATTAAACTGAGGCCCTGTCAGCTTATTCACTTATTTTAAAAGATCCTATGGCACCATTCAAAAGAACAGAGGCTTCTTTAGGGTCTTGGCCATCTGGGCTCGATTTTGCCATTGGTGGCGGGTTGGGGGCGGGTCAGGTGGTCGGCGGGTCCTGATCCCGCTTCCGCTGTTGGGCGGGATAAAATTGCGATTTTGCCCTAATTGGGCAATTGATTCCCTGCGTGTGCACTCCCCTGGCCCAATTAGTCTTTTGGGTCTGAAACTCGCCTCTGCTGATGCAATTTCTCCAGCTGCATTTAAGGCCTCCAAGCAGCATTGCTTCATTTTGTGCCTATGTTCTTCCAGAGTGACAACTGCTTAAAGTGTGTGCTACTGCTGAAATGTCGAGCTCAAGGGCCAAGGCCTCACCACGGTTTGATGATGACTCACTCCATGCTCTGGTGGAGGGAGCCAGAGCACAAAAGGAGGTGCTGTTTCCATCCTCTGGGAGGAAAAAACCTCCCCAGCAGACCAAAGCTGTGTGGCTGCAACTGGTTCAGGAGGTGAGTTCCAGATCAATGTGCAGCAGAACCTGGCTGCAGTGCCGAAAGAGGTTCAATGACCTTGTCCGCACAGGAAAAGTGAGTAGACCATCACCTTTACCCTCGTTCTGCTCCCCATATCCTCTCAGCACCAGCACTTTGCATTGCCAACCTACTCCTACACATCCCACTTTACCCTTACATCCCTTGCACCCTTAACCATCCCTCTCTCCCGATGTACACAATCACTTAACTATTTGACGATGCTGCCCTCACACTCCCTATCACTGTGATGCAATGACAACAACTAACAACACAGAGGGAGGGCCCTTGGTACTGGGACCTCACTCCATCTTTGTCTCCTTCTAAGCATCTATGCTATGGATTCTCTACACTCACTCCATCATTATCACTCAAACTCCACTTGTGTCCCTCATTGCAGGAAAATAGATCCCACAATAAGAGGGAAAGGGCTAAGACAGGAGGAGGGCCACCCTCAATAGCCCATCTCACCAGCGCTGAGGAGGCGGCCTGAGAGATCGTTGGAGCCGAGGAGGATATGGAAGTGGGGGATGGACAGACGGGCACATCAGAGCAAGCTGGTGACAGAATAGTTTTGCATCTCTCTCATTGACATTGCATGAGTGACTGATATGGCTTCTGATGCTCATACAGATTGACTTATGATCATCTGCACAATTCCATGTGCATGCTACATTAATATCACATGTCTAACTCATGCCTTTACTCCCCCACGGGACCATCGACAGCCCCCCTCCCCACTGTCCAGGAGGAAGAAGAGGAGCCAGAACATTCCTCAGAGGAACCTGCAACCTCTGAGGGCGCAGCATCAGCAGAATTAAGCGCACCCAGCACTAGCGCAGATACGCACACCTCGGTGGGACCTTCAGGAGATAGAGTCGTGTTGTCACCTGGTGTATCACAGCTCACAAGTGAGCATCAGCAGATGGTGGAGACAGGGACAGCAGTGGAGAGTCCTCGTCGGAGGGCGCAAGGCACTCCCAGCTCTGCTCAGCTGCATGTGGACCCTGTGCCTCCGGGTCCATCCAGAAAGAGAGCGGTGCTGGAACTCCAGGAACAAGTGCCGGAGTCTCTGGCAGGTTTTGTCTCCAGGGTTACTGTGAGTGTGGAGAGGATGGAGGAATCCAACTCTAACATGAGCAGTGCCTTTGTGGAGGCAATGGCGCATGAACGCACCACCATGGAAAGGATGGCAACCTCCGTGGAAATGATGGCTACCTCCGTGGTAAGGATGGCTACCTCTCTGGAAAGGTTGGCAATGGTAGAAGAGAGGATGGCTACGGCCATGGAGGAAATAATTTGCCAGAGTCTGGAAAACATGGTGAATGTTCAGAATAGACTGACATCTCTGGAGGAGCGATGGGTAGCTATTGAGCAGAGAAACCAGAGCTTCATGGAAGTCCTTTTGAGTAGGACTGCCAGTGCAGATACGGGTCCTCATGGCCCCCCTGATGTGCAGCAAGGTGCTGTCAAGCCACTTTCTAGCACTGAAGTGGGGCTGACCCATGAGAGGGATGTTGGTGGCAGGCAACAAGGAAGTGGGGGCTCCTCTCCAAGTGCTCACACGATCATGCCACTAAGTAGCCCTCGGTCAGAGCCCCACCAGAATCCTCACCCAACTGAGATGGTCGTCTCAGCCCCTGTACAGACACAGGAGGAGCAGACTGTTGCCGAGCCATCAGAGGCTCGCAAACCCAGAGAACGCCCGCCAAAGGTGTCGAATCAAGAGCAGCAGGAAAGTGAGCAAGGTGCCTCCACATCTGCTGAAGCCACAGTGGAAGCACTATGTAGAAGCACGCGTAAGAGGAAGATAAAGCACAATTAGTCACAAGGGTAGTCACTTGGGTGTTATGTTCTGTTGTATTTATTTTTTGTCAAAGCCATTCTTTTGTGCATTGAATAAACAGAAGTGATGGCGAACAGTTTAAGTTCTGGCCTATGTGATCTGATCTGGGAAATGGAACTTGCACATTGAGGGCTCAGGGTGACTTGCATTTGTAATGATGGTGGTGAGAGTGATAGGAACCCATAGGTTCTTGTCCATTTTCTATGGTCTGATAAGAAGGTGGCAGCCACATTGGTTTGATTCGTCTACCTAAGTGAATCTGGCAAAGATTAGTGCATCCCTTGCATCCCGGGCAGCAATATGCTCGTGTGCTGCTGGAACTGGCGCATCCACCTCCGCAAGGTCTTCCTCCTCCTCCTCATCCTCCTCATCTGAGGAGTCTATGCGCTGAGCCATTTGTTCCTCAGGCAGCTGCAAGCCACGATGCTGTGCAATGTTGTGCAGTGCACAGCAGACCACGACGATTCTGGAGACCCTGGCTGCTGAATACTGTAGGGCTCCACCTGATCTGTAAGGCATCTGAATCATACCTTCAGCAAGCCGATGGTTTGCTCAATGATGGATCTGGTCGAAATGTGGCTGGCATTGTAGCGCTCCTCAGCTTCGTTCGATGGTCTCCTCAACGGCGTCATCAGCCATGTCTTCAGATGATAGCCCTTGTCTCCAATTAGCCACACAGAAAGTTGGTTTGGCGAATTGAACAGCGGAGGCACACTAGACTGCTGAAGGATGAACGAGTCATGGCAACTGCCAGGGTACTTTGCGCAAACATGCAAAATGTCCTTCCTGTGATTACACACCAGCTGCACGTTGAGAGAGTGGAAGCCCTTGCAGTTGACAAAAACAGCTGGGTTGTGATGGGGTACCCTAAGGGCCACATGTGTGCAGTCTACGATGCCCTGCAGCCTTGGCAAGTCTGCCATATTTGCAAAGCCAACCACACGCGCGGTTACACTTGCTTGATCCATCGAGAAGTGTATGTAATTGTGCGCCTTGGCAAAGAGGGCATCGGTAACCTGCGTGATGCAAGTGTGTGCGGCCGACTGGGAGATGCCGCTGATGTCTGCTGCTGATCCCTGGAAGGACCCTGAACCAAAAATTTGAGTGCGGTGGTGACTTTGACAGCCACTGGTAAAGGGTCCACCCGCTCCTCTGGGCTCCAGGTGTTGGTGCAGCATTGTGCAGATGTCACTGACTACCTCTCGCGAAAGTCTCAGCCTCCTTTGGCACTGCTGCTCACTCATGTTTCGGAAGCTGCTCCTCAGCCTGTAAACCCTGTGTTGGGGGTATCTCCTGCGGTGACGTGCTTCCCTGCGCTGACGCCTTCTGCGCTGTGCAGCTTCAGGTGGGTGAGCAGCAGGTTGGCCCTCCTGCTGTTGATGCTGCTGTTGTTCCTGGTTCTGCTGCTGCCGCGGCTGCTCTTCCTCCAAATCTGAGGACCAGGATGACAGGGTATAAATGGTTCCCGTGTTGCTGGTAGATATCTCAGTTGAGGAAGCGCACAGTCAATGTGGGGAGAGGGTTTTCCCAGGAGGCCACAATGGAGATGGATCTCAGCTTCACCACATCCAAAATCAGTAGACCTGCAAAAAGTTTGCCAAGACCTGAAAAAACAAAGTTTTGCCACCTACAACTGATCCCTGTTGAAAGCTCTGTTTTTATGCTAGAGCTGCAGCTGTCAGGAAGCCAGCCACTTGTCAACCCGCCACAATTAGCTGGCGTGGTTTGGTAACGACGTGGAACATGCTGAAAATGTGGTAACATTTAAAAGGTTAGGCAAAATGTGATTACACAGGCTGTTAACAACCAATTAACTGCCTTAAGTGCCTATCCCGCCGCTTGGTGGCAGGACCGACCGGGAATCTGCAAGCCCGCCTTTGGAAAAGTTGAACGGAGGCGGGTTGATGGCGGAATCGGAACCTGCCGGCATTTTTTTCAAATTTACCGCCTGACCCGCCTCCAACCCCGCCCCCTGAGCGCCGGCAAAATCGAGCCCACTATATCAAAGCAAATTCTTTTATTTTCAGCTGATACTCTGCTTCACTCTTTATTTTATCTAAATATACCATTGGGGTGAAGTTGTGCTGCGTGAGATTTGCATTAAAACATTTTAAAGAATTCATTTAAAATAAACAGATTAGTGGATCAGTTAAAATGGCAAAGCAATGTCCTGCAAATATGTTAATCACTTGAACACTACCACACTTACTGTTTAACTCTCACAGATCAGAAACGCCAGAAAGAAAGGGCGCTGCTTAAGTCAGTTTCTGTGTGAAACAGCAATATTTGCTGATATGAATTTAATGTATTCAAGATTGTGCTCCCTATGCCCAAATCCAAGGCCGAACATTGGCTGCTCTCCAGTCCTAACTGGACAATTGGCATTCAGCCTCGTCTCACTAATTGAGAATCAATTCGCCTTTAGGAAGATTGGCGAAGTGCACATGATCACACTTTCTAGATTATAGTATGCAGTTCATATTTAGCAGTAAGAGCAAATTATTGATCATAGAGAAATGGAATATGTTTACATGATACACAAGTGAGGCTGAACCCAAGAGAATTCCCAGAACAAAGGCAGCATTTCTAACACTTCGAATAGTTAAATTCACCCAATGTTATTACCCTTTTGTTCGTACATATATTTTTGAACTGTCTGCAGATCTCATCGCATCTGTTTGGTAGCTTGCACTGCACGAGAATGTGAAATCTTCCATCCTGCACCAACCCTGAAGGCAGATGTTGACCATTCTAATCTTCACATCCGTTACCTGTCCAGCATATGGTACAGAAAGCACTCCAGAGATTAATCGCCTTAAAGGGTTTGTTTTTGAATCTGGTGCCCAACTCCATCTGCAAGACCTCGAACAGACTTTATTCTAGATCAATGGTTCCAGCATGATCCATGAGTTTTGGCTGCTCTCCCTTCCTTTCCAGAAGCTTTTCCCCCTTTCTGTGATATCCTTTATCCTGGCTTAACGAGGCAACATACCATTTGAAACTCCTAGTCACGACTGCAGGGATGACTGCCTAATCCCTGACTATAGAATCTTCAACTACTACCACTCACACTGCAACTCACCGCCCCCCCACCCCCCCAAGTAGTACCTTACTCTACAGTAGTCACAATGTGCTCAGTACTACCCTCCTGAGTCACCGTCACTGTTCAGCTCACAGTTTTCCAACATTTTATATCTATTCAACGGTTCCAGGTGACTGACAGGTTCCCTGTACCTGCGAATCCCAATTCTGTCTCCTACCCCTGCAGGTGTTCACCCACTTCTCACTTTCTACACCAATTTCTTGACAGGAACGTGTGGCTGTCAAGAACATGCCAAGAATCCAACTAGCAACCAAACTCCGATTATACAACAGTCTTGACGTATGGAGCAAATACCTGGGCTCCTACAGCTTGGAACCAATCAAGACTGGATGCCTTTGACCAATGGTGCCTCCGATTAATACTTTACGTCTGCTGGTATGACTATGTCAAGAATGCAGTGATAAGGCAGCACAAAACGCAACTCGCTGTCTCCAAACCAATAGTTTCCAACAACTGCAACTATTTGGGCATATCGCCCAGTCAGACGAGAACTTAAGATGTGAAGAGAGCTCTGCAGGTATGCCAATCAAGTTTTCTTCCATATTTGCATAGATCGCCAATGCAACCAAGAACCATTTAACCTTGCAGTCATGCAGGGTCTAAAGAAGCTCTGCTTAGGCTTCCACACTGCATGGCACTACACATAAGATGGATGGCTGGAAACATCACACACACACTGCTACACTCCCAGTAGTGGAGTAGGCGATCAGTGGTGTTCATAGTAATGAACTATCTAGCACAAGCCTCTTGGGTGGCCACATTCTGGTTAGTATGATTCAGAAATCATTCATCCCCTGTGATACTGCAAAGTGTGGGCCAATTGCTCAAGAACAGAGGTACTCTGCTCCAAAGACGGTCAGTGCAAGTGTGCTACCCCCAGATACAGTCAGGATCCATAATGGCCCACATTGCGCTCCACACATCAAAATAATTTCCTCTGTGTTTCACTTAAAAATCGAGATATAGTTTTAACCTGAACTCTCACTCGCACCAAACTCTTGCAAGAATCAAAGTCAACTTATTTACTTCACAAAAGTAATTACAGAAAATCTCCTGTTTAACTGCACCTCAAGGCTAAACCCCCACTGTTCTGCTCATTCACACTCCATTGGTCTCTTTAAGCACAAACGGTTAGGTCACACGTTCCAGGTTTTTGGAGTGACCAACTGTGGATGGACGAATTGGCTGTGACAGAAACTCCAAACTACATTAAAATAGTCGAAAATCATTTGATTTTTTTAAAGATAACTAACAGTTTGGCATGGCAGCTTTAAAGAGACTTTGTTTTCTGATTTTGAAAGATAAGCCCAATCGCTTAATAGACATTTCAACACGTCGACATTAAGGGGCAAGGTAGAGGGCAATTTTAAACTTAAACCCTTCCGGCAGGAAACTGGTGGGATCGGCCGCTTGTTTTACACACCGCCCGATTTTGCTTTCCATTGAAATGAACAGGTGGGGTTTAGAACAGCAGCTGATCCAATCCCGCCAGTTTCCCGCAGGGCAGGTTAGGTGAAAATTACCCACCCGTGTTATGATCACATTCTAGGAAAAGCTGTATTCTAAGTGAGTGAGGCAGAGTGTGGTATTGATCAGTGTATAAAGCAATTACAATCAATAGTGTAATCTAAGAGACGAGAACAAATGAGTTCAGCCAAGAACAAGAGCAGAATAGCCTCCTCATCACTTTTGCACATGGATCTATTGTTGATGCCACATGAGCAGAGCTGCATAGCAACAGAAATTATCACAACAACTTGTATTTATAGAGCACCTTTAACATAGTAAAACACCCCAAGGTGCTTCACAGGAGCGTTATCAGATAAGATTTGACACCAAGCCACATAAGGAGATATTAGGACAGGTGACCAAAAGCTTGGCCAAAGAGGTAGGCTTTAAGGAGTGTCTTTAAATGAGGAGAGCGTGGTAGAGAGGCAAAGAGGTTTAGGGACGGAATTCCAGTGCTAAGGGCCTAGACAGCTGAAGGCATGGCTGCCAACCACTCATCTTTTGGAACTTAGTTCAGAATTCAGAGAAGGGCAAATCTCAGTAAAAGAGGTAAATCATTTCTTGCAACTCTTCCTCCTGCTTCATTCAAATGGTGGGGGGGGGGGGGGGGGGGGGGGGGTGGGTGGGGGGGGAGGTGGTTATATGAATAAAATAAAACAAGTTATATTCTATTGAAAAGCAAAAAGCGGATGCTGGAACTCTGAAATAAAAACAAAAAATGCTGGAAATACTCAGCAGGTCAGGCAGCATCTGTGGAGAGAGAAACAAAGTTAACTTTTCGGGTTGATGACCTTTAGATTCTATGGGGGAAAAATTCGGTTGCTTTGCGCTTCCCATTAGCGCCAAGCAACTAGCGCTAACAGTTACCGCCACTGCCAATGCCTCCCGCGAAATTCAGCAGGAGGTTAGCGGCAGCGGTATCTGTTAGCGCCCCGCGGCGCTGCGCCACCGGCGATGACATCATCACCGTGCGCAGCACCCCGCTCGCGCCCCGGCCGCGATCTTCGGTAGTGCCCCCTGACTTACCACCGGACGCTATGTCCGACGGGGTCAGGGGGGCCTACTTGCGGCTGGGGCGGCGCTAATTAAAGGCGAGGTTCCAGGTGGCCAACTTTGTTGCTGGCCGCCTGCCAGCACCTGCCCCCATTGCCGTCCCTGGCCTCCTGACCAGCCCCCCCATGGAGTGCCGGCTGCGCTCCATGAGCCTGGCACTTCTCTTGAGTGCCGGGCTCTTTTGCCGGCACTCCGATCCCTGGTGGCCCAGCTGGGCCCCGGGTCACACTGCGCAAGGCCCCTCCCCTTTAAGAAGGGGAGGAAGGCCTGCAGTACCGCGGCCCGTAGTGCCGTGACATTCCCTCGCAGCGTCCCAAGAGGGAGGCAGGGCGCTTCCAGTAGCGCTCCGCTTCCCTCTTGGGGCGCTACCGATGAATTTCGGCCGCGGGGACGCTAATTTTTTCGGGGTGCTAATTTTTCCCCCTATAGATGCTAGCATGGCTTGTAGATTAAAAAAGAGACATCTGTATTTCCTCAGTTTAATTCATGTGATATCTTTCAAGAGCATTTGAAATGGCGTTCGGTAACATTGGTGCAAATAGTTCATTGCAATCTCAAAGTTTGGAAAATCTTGACGTAGCCAACTTATCTCTTAATTTCTATAGCTTCAGGTAGGCGGTCGGTGAATAATTTCTCACAACAGACACATTGGTCGGAATTTTCCCTTTGGAGAGCGTGCGGGTTTGGGGGCAGGTCGGCGGTTAAAAGTGAACAAATTGATAGCGCATGGGGAACCCGCTGTCACCCCGCCAACTTCCACATTTAACTCAGGTGCGTTTCGAGGCGCGTCACGGACCCACTCAGGAGAGGCAGGCAACCTCATTGAGGTACTTAACTGCTCGTTTACAGACCATTTACTGTCTTTTTAACCTCAGGTTTGAGCTTTAACTGGTTGTGTACGGGATTCACGCACCTCGGGAACCTTCTCTGTGAAGGGGAGCCAGAAGCTCATTGGCCATACTGCGAGTTCATTAAGTGACAGCTGGAAAAAACACATAAATAGTCACACCTTACACCTGGTTCCTTGCCTAATGGAAAGGCTCTTGCTGACTCCATTTTGTGCAGAGATTTAACTGTCAGAGTTTGCAGGTCATTTCTACAACCTCGGAGGCACTACATTGGAAGATTGTGCCTCTGACCTCCAATTCAACTGCCATCTATTAGATCAGCATGGGTGCCACTTATGCTGTCTCACCTTGGACCTCAGAATTGTACCAAGATGAGCCGCAGCACCAACAACACCAGCCACACCAGCAGCAGCAGCCATAACACCAGCAGCAGCAGCAACCACAACAGCAGCCTTCTCTCAACGAGTGATGCTCCACAGGAGAGAAGGAGTCAGCACAGGGCTGCACCGCGCCGGAGGCGATAACCCCCACACAGGGTATACAGGCAGTGGATGAGCTTCCTGGACATGACTGAGCAGCAGTGTTTCAGGAGGCTCAGGCTATTGGACCAGGTCGTCACAGACATTTGTAGCTTGCTGGAACAACACCTGCTGCCCAGAGGACCTGGTGGACATGCCTTACCAGTGCTGTCAAAGTCACCACCGCCCCCAACTTCTTCACCTCAGGAATCTTCAGTAGACATTTGCAGGATCTCGCAGTTGGCCGCCCACAGATGCATCACCTAGGTGACCGATGCCATGTTTCATAAGTCAGCCAATTAGGTAAACTTTGCCACTGATGAAGCCAGTGTTACTGAGCGGTCGCTCAGCTTTGCGGCTCTGGCTGGCTTCCCACGGGTGCAGGGCACCATCAACTGCACACATGTGGCCATCAAGGTACCCCACATCACCCAGGAATGTTTGTGAACTGCAAGGGCTTCCATTCCTTCAATGTGCAGCTCGCTGCAACATTAAAAAAATCATTATGCATGTGTGCGCCAGTTTCCCTGGCAGCTGTCATGACTCTTTTGTGCTTCACCAGTCCACCCTCCCTCAGCTCTTTGCGCCTCCAAACAGACTTACTATCTGGCTGCTTGGAGACGAGGGCTATCCACTGACGTTGTGGCTGATAACACCCTTGAGGAGGCCAAACAATCAGGCCAACGAGCGCTATAATGACAGCCACATGTCCATCAGATGCGTCATAGAGCAAGTAATCGGCATGATGAAGATGTGCTTCAGATGCCTTGACAGATCGGGAGGAGCCCTTCAGTACGCACCAGCCAGGGTCTCCAGAATCATCGTCGTTTGCTGCGCGCTGCACAACATAGCACAGCAGCGAGGATTGGAGCTGCAGGAGGAGAAAGGCAGAGTGCGTACAGCCTCTTCAGAGGAGGAGGAGGAGGAACAGGTGGAACACGAGGAGGAGGAGGAACCTGAGGTGGAGATGGCACCAGCAGTGGTGCACATTGCTGCCCAGGAGGCCCGGGATGGACTCATAATGGCCAGATTTACTTAACTTGCGCCAGTGCACCCATATGGCTCCCAGATGCTGCACCAACTCCCTCCCCACCACCACCCCAACAACACCACAAAGCAGTCCTCCAATGACCAAGCCATTCCTGTCACCCAACCCCCATTGCTCAAGGTTGAGTAATATCTCACCATTCACTCCAAGTGACGAGGCCATTTCCCGGGTAGCAGGCAAAAATGGACAAGACCGGAAAGTTGTGCAAAGAAATAAATTTATGTGCGTCATAAATATAACTGAAACTTAACATTAGCATTTTTTCATACACCCATGTGCATACCGTTGTGCATCTACGATTGTGTCTTTTTTTGTTTCCGAGTGCTTCTACAAGGTGCAACCCCTGTGGCTTCAGCAGAGGTAGAAATAGGCTGCTCACTTCCCTGCTGTGACTGGTTAGACACTTTTGGCAGATGTCCTCTGGGTTTTGGAGCCTGTGAGGGCCCGGCCAAAGACTGCTCCTCCTGCACCTGTGCAGGGGCAGACTCGGCCATCGGGATCCGAGGCAGCATGTGGGTCTCTGACTGAGGGGGAGGCAACAGGGGAGAAGTGGGAGCACTTTGAGAAGAGCCCCCGCTTCCATGTCCCCTCTCACCATCATCCCTCTCATGGGCCATCCACACTTCCCTGCTAGCAAGGAGCTGGAGAGCACCTTGCTGCACAGCAGTGGGGTGATGTGTAAGAATACATCATCGCTGTAAAGTAACTTGACTGAACTCAAAGTTGATCAAATTTAATGGACCGGCATACCTTGAGAGACTGAGGGCTGTGTTACAGGGCAAATTCCGTAAAAATCACAGATAAGGAAGTAGGCCTTGAGAGTTCTGTAAAACAAACATTCGAGCCATTGTTAACAGGTTCTTCTTCAGACAATGGCGTAACCAGCCTTGAGGCCCACTGACTAACAGATAAGGAGAGGAGAAAGAAAAACAACTACTGGCCATTGTTAACGTGGTCTGGGACACGTACGCATTGGGCGGTCTGCTAAGTTTTGGGTATAAAAAGTGCAGTCAAAGGACACTAGGGGCTGCTACAGTGAGTCGGGCGACTTGATCAGTCCCACAGAGAAGAGAACCTACTAGTCACTGCCAAACTGATCACTCGCTGCTGTTAGTACGTATGTATGCTTGTACTTGCTTGTAAGCGCTGTGGATTTTAAGTAAAGAATAGTTACCCTGAAATCTTTGTCTCGAGTTGTCTGTTCCAATACGGATCCGAACTCTAAGTACTGTCAGACTGGAGTAAAAATGTACACGTCTTACAGATGAGCACCCAAGCCTATATTAGTATTCCTCCTCCAGATGAGATCAATGAGAGTCTGCAATCTGTTGTTCACAGCAAGCATTTTCTCGTTGGACTGGCGCATCTGCTGCTCCATGCAGGTGGTCATCCTTTCCATGGAACAGCACATCGTCGCCATCACTTGCGAGATGGTGGTGCGCATTCTCTGTACAGTCACACATCGTAGCTGCAAAAGCTGCCAGAGCCTCATGCAATTGTTGCTGCCCCTCCAAGATCACCCTCTTTCTCGATGGCCCCTGAGGTTCAGCATCTGCATGCAGCTCGGCAGAGCTGGGAGCGTCCTGCGCCCTCTGGCAAGGACTTCCCACCACTGTCCCTGTCTCCATCATCTGCTTTTGCTGACTTGTGATCTGTGTGACACCAGGTGAAAACACTACTCTATCTCACACAGTACCCACCGAGGTGTGCGTATCTATGCTGGTGCTGGATGCTGTAGAATTCGCAATTATCGCGATTTCATTTTAATAAGGAGAAAACACAAGTTTCGTTCAAAACAGCTTTTATTTCAGCGGAATGCTGTCAGGTTTAAATTGGACACAAGCAGCCTGTAAAATGGCCGCCGCACCGCGTGACAGAACATTCGAGACTTTTCGGCAGGCAGACAAGATGGCGTTCCAATAAACATTTTTGCAGGATCGATAACGATTCAGCACAGTGAAGACAATACACAGGACATTATGGGTTTACAGTATAAACATCGATACTGGGATCGGTCTCCCAGGTACAAAGGAAAGCCATCAAGGGCCCATCCAAAGGACATTAATATGTAAACTCCCAACGGCTCTACGATGAGAGAGCCGTTAGCAGGTAGTTATACAGGACACTTGGAAGCCCCAAACCCCTCCAGGGGGAACACCGACCGATTTGACAATGGGAGAAATATTAGCAGGTACTCAAACATTCAGGAGTAGCCCCGAAACCCATTAAAGACAGAGATCACCCATACAGGACATTTTTTTGGGCGCCAAACCTTAAACAAAAGAATGGACATTGTAGTTGGGCGGGAAACGGAAGAACTGTGCACTATAATTGCAGGCCCAAACCGTCCATTCGCTCTCTTGCCTCGTGTTCGTGACTCTTGCCGCTTGCTGCTGTTATCATCGTGGCTGCTCCTGGGTGAAAGACTGTTGCAAAGACCTATGTTGGTAGCTGGCAGCGGAACCGAAGGCCCGGGATGAGATGAGATGAGATGAGATGAGAGGAGAAGAGAAGAAGACCTTATCCATCGCCACGGTCAGTAAATCCCGACCGCGCCTGTAGGTCGATCAGCCAAGTCTTCTCGACAGGAAGTTTTCTTCTTTAACAAGACATATTGCATCGATGATAACTGGACTGTGCAAACACATCGTATCAATGATATTGACAACGGTGCTCCTCGACTGAACTGTAAAGTCCACCAACAGAGGTCTTCACTACAGCGGACGGTCCAGCCGACTGACCGAGCAGCAGAAGCAGTAAACAAGTGGGACCAGGAGATCTCCTGACCAACACGTGGGTGCTGCGGTGGAAAACATCCGATCAGCTATTCGGGATTTCTCCGAGTTATTACGAGTGGTGAGCATGAGTCTCGGGATCCTACGAAGCTAGTTTTAGGATAGTTATTGATAGGGGAGGGTTTAAAGTAAGGATATTTGTAATGTGTGCCCTATTTACGTTGTGCTGGTCGTTCCTCGTTTCCCTAAGAGTGATTATAACTGTTTGTAAGATTGTACTGTCATTAATCTGTGCATATGACATGTATTTCATAATTTTAAGTATCATGCAATAAAGATTTTTCCATTTCGTACCGTTCAAACCAAGTCTACATGAGTTTTATCTCCATTACTGCTCTCGCATCTAAGTCCAGTGTCTAGAACCGTAAGGGAGAGTGATTCGAACCACTCACAGGGGTGTCTAGTGTTCCCAGACTGGCTGGAGACCAGGCCTAGACCCGCACTGACATACAGGCTGCACAGAGCCGCGTGAACCTCACAGGCTACGAGACACGCAGGGTCAGGAGAGAATCCCTTACAGAAAATGGCGACCGCGGCAGGACATTGGCAGCGAGAGGGTAGTGTGTTGGATTTTGGAATGACTGTACGAAATGTGATGCAGGAAAAGATAGCGGATTACGTGTTTGGAAAGGTTAATCTAACGAAAAAGTGGATAAGCGAACTGTTAGCGGATAAGAGCCCACTAGAGGCAGCTGAAAGGTGGACGGATAGTAAGGAGCATAAAAAGGCAGTTGAGAAAGCAGTCTGGCTTATGTGCTACAAAAGGCAGGTTCAGATTTCAAACCAGACCAATACAGCGCTAACCGCTCGAATCAAGCAGTTAGAGGAGGAAATGGAGGAGAAGGTTTCTGGAGGGGAGGTGCTCATTAAGAGTTTAAATGAGTTACGCCAGGAAAGCCAGGAAGTCTCCAGCTACCTTAAAACAAGGGTAGAGTATCTCGAGTGCCAGATCACTGAAGCAAAATTAAACGAGAATAGGATGAAGGAAAGATGTAACCGTCAAGCTGCCCAGATAAGAACTCAAGAAGAGAGCTTAATGGGGGTTAGGTCGGCGTATAAGTTGGCCCTTGAGGATAAGTTTCAGGGAGCCGACCATAGCGCCTGCGAAAAAGAGATAGAGAGCCTCAAAAAGGCCGTGAATAATGCGAACGGCATGGTGTGCCTTATTAATCCGTCGGCACGCCAGCCGCTAGTAAGTGAGAGATTTAGAAATTCCCCACCAAGTAAAGCAGAAGAGGTAGTAGCCACTGCGCCCTCCGCGCCACCCAGCTATTCAGAAACCTGGGTTAGGGAGGAAGCAACGGAAGAAGCGAAAGAGCCCGTTGAAAAGGAAGTAGAAAAGGGATCGTTGTATCCAGTAACGGGGATTAAAAGGGGTCCAAGCAGAAACGGTGGGGAAGAACCGGGGGATCTCCTCGGACAGCTGGTGTTGCCTCACAGTTCACACCAGCTGAGGGCCATGATAAACCACGTAAGGAAGCTGACCGAGATAGACGACCCTTCCGTACATTTTAGGGAAGTTGAGCAAGCCGCAGCCATCAACGGCTGCGATGATGGGGAGACAGCAAAAATGCTGCTGTTCTCATTAGATAGCTCGGTCCTTCAGTGTCTCTCAGGCGATAGCAAGAGGGGAAATAAAAGTTATGAGGAATTGAAAAATGAGGTCCTAGAAGTAGTGGGAGCGAACGACGGAGGTCCGTTTGCTAGAGTGGGACAGACAGTGCAGATGGAGGGAGAACCCCCGAAGGTTTTTGCCGACAGGCTGTGGCCAGTATATGAGCGCAGCTGTCTAGGTGCGCCCGAACGCGAAGATGTGGAAGGCGCCGCTTTAATTCATTGGCTTAGGTGCATAATAGCCAACAGTTTACCAGCCGTTAGAGAGCAGGCAAAAGCCTGGTTCGATCCCAATGACCTCAACCTTACGGAAGAGTCGGTCTTGAATCGACTCACGTTAGGTTACCGTAACATAAGGGGTATGGCAACACGTCCCTTTAAGGGAAGAGTACATGAGGTACGACCCGCAGCCCCGGCTCAAAGAGAGTGGCATCAGGAGGGTAATCGCGCCCCACAGGCAAGTAATGCCTGTTACGGGTGTGGGAAGACAGGGCACTGGCGCAAGCACTGCAGGAACCCTTGGAAGGATTCCAAGGATAAGAATCCCGCGGTCCGAGCCCAGGCGCCTGTCCCGGCTAAGGAAGCAAAGGTACCCACCTCTCCCGAAGACCTCGAGGCAGTGTTAGGAGTCATGCGCAAGATGGTTTTGAATGCGCGTGGACAGGTGGCGGTCGCAACCGGCCCCGTAGGTGCCGCAGGACCGTCTAATAGTGCCCCATGACTAGAACCAGCACAGCCCGTCTACCTGTGTCCGCTCAGCTATGATGCGTGGAGGCGACCTGTGGTGGAGATGGAGGTAGAGAAACAAAAGGGCAGTTATCTGTTGGACACGGGAGCTTCTTGCACCATAATCCATACAGATGACCCTTTTGACTCGCCGCTATCTACCAAGGTCCCATTCACGCTAGCAGGGTTCACAGGGAAAGAACAGGCTGGCACGTTTTCCCTCCCGCTATCCATTCGTTTAGGGACACTTCGCATTAAGTGGAAGTGTATACTGATGGCATGGCAAAAGGGGGGTGGAAGAGGTATTCTCGGGTCCGATCTGCTAGCGGGACACGGGATCCTCGTGGACCTCAGAAATCACTGTCTCTGGGGGGCTAAAGGGGAAAAAGGCGAAGTAATGGTAATTCAAGGGGAGGAAGAAACAGGGGTCCTGTGTACCGTACAGCCATCCGGAGGCTACGACCTCAGGCTTATGGTCGCAGATGTCCCAACGGACATGCAGACGTACGTGACAGATAATATGCACGCGTTTGCAACCCACAAGCACGATTGTGGGAGGGTGGTCGGGTTTGAGGTCAGCGTAGATGGGGACCCCATGACCCGACCCCAAAAGCAGTATAACTTCCCCAAAGAAGCAGAACCCGATATGGAGGCAGCAATGTCTTCCTTGGTGCAGCAGGGCGTGTTGAGGCCGATAGCCACACACGTGAACTCCCCATTATGGCCGGTTAGGAAGCCGGATAATTCGTGGAGAGCCACGGTGGACTACAGAGTCCTTAACAGTAACATCCCCGCCTGCGCGCCCACAGTAGCAGCAGTTGCTGACCTAATAGGGAGTATCCCGGCGTCCGCGACCACGTTCACGGTGCTGGATATCTCGAACGGTTTTTGGTCCATCCCGCTGCGGCGAGAGGACCAGTACAAGTTTGCCTTTACGTTTAAAGGGCAACAGTACACGTGGAACTGCTTGCCACAAGGTTTCCACAATAGCCCCAGTATTTTTCACCAGTGTATGGCAGGAAGTTTAAAGGAGTTTAGTCAGCCCAATCAGATAGTACAGTATGTGGATGATTTGCTCCTATTTACGGACTCAAGGGAGGAGCACGGACCACTGCTGGACGAGTTATTGGAGCTGTTAGCGAGAAAGGGTTTTAAAGTAAACCCAAAGAAAGCACGTATCGGTCAGCAGGAAGTAAAATTCCTGGGACTGACCCTACGCGCTGGGGAAAGAGCCATAGACAAAGCAAGGAGGGAGTCGGTGCAAGAATTACCGATTCCCAACAACGTAAGGGGTGTGAGGTCCTTTTTGGGACTGACCGGTTACTGCAGGGATTTTATCGAGGATTATGCGGCCACAGCGGCACCGCTCCTCCGACTCCTCCATAAGGGAGTAGAGTGGCTTTGGGACGAGGGCTGCCAAGCAGCCTTCGAGAAGTTAAAAAGGGATCTGCAGACCGCGCCAGCCTTAGGGGCCATAGATGGGGGGAAGGAGTTTTTCCTGGAGGTAGCTGCCAGCGGAGACAGCTTAAGCGCCGTGCTGCTCCAAGAGCGTCACGGCAAGCTGAGGCCGGTTGTCTATTCATCCAGGGTATTAACGGATGTGGAGAGAAGTTTTTCCAATTGCGAAAGGCACCTTTTAGCCACGCATTGGGCTGTGAAAAGATCAGCGATCTTCACAGGGCTCTCTCCCATCACTCTCCTCACACATCACACACCAACTAAGATGCTTCTGGATGGGAGGATTAAAGACGGGACCGTAAGCAGCGCACGCATTGCGCGTTGGACCCTTCTTCTCTCCCAGTTGGACATCAGAGTAAAAGGTCTTTGCGAGCCCAGGCTTGCGGCCAATTTGGTATACCCCGGTACAGCCCACCGGTGTTCGGTGGAGGGGGTGTGGGAAGTCAACATAGGTTTACGGGCCGGGATACATCCCACTGGGCGCGAGATTTATGTTGATGGGTCTAGCACAGTATCTGCTGGCGAGCGACTCACAGGGTGTGGAGTTTATGACCCTGCGGCAGACCTTGCCCTGGCGATCAAGCTCCCTAGCACCATGAGCGCGCAGCAGGCTGAGCTGTCTGCCGTGGTGTACGTGGTAACCCACCCAGACATTTTCCCAACCCCATACACGATTTGCTCGGACAGTATGTTCACCTGCAATTCGTGTACGGAATACCTGGCCATTTGGTCCCGCCGTGGATACACCTCCGCGGACGGGCGACCTTTAACGGTAAAGCCCTTGCTGGAAAAGATCTTAGCAGCAGCAGTAGGGGAGGAAGGGGAGATTTTCATCCATAAGGTGAAAGCTCACTCCTCCACAGAGCCCCGTGGGGAGGGCAACCGGCAGGCGGATGCGCTAGCCAGGGAGGGTGCCCGCGACGGTACTTTCTGGAACCCCTATAGAACCGGACCCATAGCAGCGGTCCGAGGTGGGGACGGGAATACCGGGAACACCAGGGTAGCATTGCCCCTAGACCTTAAGACCGTCCAAGCCCAGGATCCCGCCCTAAAAGCAGTCCTAAAAACGATTGCTGAGGGGAGGCAGGTAGAAGGTCCGTACAGTACGGCAACCCTCTCAGTTAAGGAAGGCATGCTGTTCCGCGAGGAGCAGTGGGTTGTGCCGCAGCAGCACAGGAGGGAATTCCTCCAGTTGGCTCACGAGGGACCAGGGGCAGGGCACCCCGGGCCCGAGGTTACCTGGCAACGGGTAGAGCAAGCGGGATGGTGGCCAGGGCTCAGGGAACAAGTCCGCGAGTTCTGTGCAAACTGTCTTGTGTGCGCTGCAAATAACCCAGACCCCCAGAAAAGGAAGGTGCCCATGGGACACGTAAGAAGGGTAGAGGGACCATGGCAGTCGATACAGATCGACTATATAGGACCCCTGCCCACCACCCAGGGAGGTTATAAGTACTGCCTCGTCCTAGTGGATGTGTTTTCCAAGTGGGTGGAAGCCTTCCCTTGTCGAACAGCTACGGCACTGGGTACAGCAAAAATCTTGGTCCGGGAAGTGTTCTCGCGGTGGGGACTCCCCCGTTTCGTGGAGTCAGACCAAGGGAGTCATTTCACCGGCCAGGTGATGCAGAACACCCTCATGCTTTTGGGCATTGAAGGGAAGTGGCACGTAGCACACAATCCCCAGTCATCCGGGATTGTTGAACGTATGAACCGGACCCTGAAGGAGAAATTGAGGAAAGAGACTAGGAACTCGCCCCAAAAATGGGCGGAAGTTCTGCCTTTAGTCCTCATGGGGGTCCGGGCCAGTCAGTCAAAAAGTACGGGGTACTCCCCGCACGAGGTAATGACCGGCAGGCTCATGCGAACCCCCACCCATGTGCTAGCCCCGGTGCTCACTGAGGGTCAGCTTCAAGAGATCAGCAGGGACAAGTTCGCCCAAACTCTCTTGGAGCGCCTGAAGCAAGTTTATGAGCAGGCGGCTGGGAACATGGGAAGGCAGCACCAGGGCAATCGCTTGTTGCTGGAACCCCGCAAAACGCGGGAGTGGGAAGTAGGAGACCAGGTCATGGTCAGAAACTACGCCAGAGTAGGGAGTCTGGAACCACTGTATATGGGACCCTACAACATTGTAGACAAGGCAAGTCCCATGGTTTACGCCGTAAAAGTACCTCGGCGCACTAAGTGGTTCCACATAAACCAATGTAAACTGTACCAGCCGGGTGCGCAAGGGAAAACTACAGGGGTAAATCCCGCCAATGGGAAAACACAGCCCCAGGTAGGACCACAAGGCACACAGGCAGGCGTAGCAGCTTGCATCAGGGGAAGGGACATCCCGGACGATCATGCAGCGTTTTTCTGGAGTTGGGGGTTAGATGACGAGGACCCCAGGGTACCCTGGTCAGACGAGGATAGTGCAGATGAGCATAGTGATGATGACGGGTGGTTTCAGAGGAACGGTCTGGAAGGATTGGGGCCGTTAGGTAGAGATCCATACGGGGTGGACACACAAGCTGCAGGTCCCGACAGCAGGAGGAAGGAGCTAGAGGAGGCCGGGCCAGCCGCTATGTGGTTCCCAGAGGTGTGGCCGCCCGCTTTAAACGTCCAGTCCTCAGGGGAGGCAGAGTTCGCGAGTGAAGGGCTGCCTGCTGGGCCGAGCAGGACGGGGCCCCGAACTGCCAGCCCCGAGGTTAGGGAGGCGGAGTCAGCGGAGGCGGGGCTGGCGCCTGTGATGGAACCCCAGGTCATCCCGTTGAAGGTCTCGGGACCCGGTCCGTCCGTCACGGAGCCCCCGCCCATAGCAATTCCCCGTAGGTCAAGCAGAGTACCCCAGCCCAGGAAGACGTGGTCAGGTCCACAGGCTGCCCCAGGGCGTAAGTTTCAGGTTAAGATAACCCGGGTAGAGACAGGCCACATCGAAGCAGTAACAGGCTGCGGCAGATCAGAGGAAAGGGTCAGCGCAGCAACAGGCTGCGGCAGATCAGAGGGAAGGGTCAGTGCCCTCCCACCGTCGGGAAGAGCTCGCAGCAGCCTTCTCAGGATTTAAAGGGGCCGCCCTGAGAACGGGCGGCATTGTAAAGTTATTAGTTTAAGGTTTTAAGTTTTAGTTTAAAGTTTTAAGTAGTTTTAATAAGTTTAAGTTTGTAGTGTTTTTAACAGATAACGACAAATGATGGGAGTTTTAAGGCTAGGTTTAGAGGAAGTCTGTTCAGCAAACGTTGAAGTTTACGTGAGGCGAGGTCAGGGGACCCGCTCACCCTTCACAAAAGCCAGAGACTTTTTGCGAGGCTGGCTACCTCATTCTATCTGATCACAGGAACCAAGGAAGGATGGAACGACTTCTAGTTTTGCTCGTGGCAATCGGATGTGGATTGGCCTATCGGGGCCTCACCAAGGATGTCGTGGTGTTTGGATGTTCCGGGGACACGGCCCCCATCGCGGTGGATGGGACCGGAAGACGGAAGGCAGAAGGGACCAGCACCTATTTCCACAAGGGAAGGTGGCCAGGATGGCTGGGAACGAACTCAACGGAGTATTCCAGCACATCGGGGTTCGCCTACAAAGAGACTTCTTTAATGTGCCCCAAAGTACGGATCATCGCACCCAGGATCAGCGTCACCGTCGGCAAACGGATTTGTTTGACTTGCAGTGGGAATGTCCCACTGAGCCGATGGTGGTGGCTGCGAAAGCTGAGCAAAACTATGAGGAACTCTTCGGTTGAGTGGGAGCGACTGGGTAATAATACCCATCGGACAATTACGGGGACTGATGGACAAGTGAAAGTCTGTTGGGACAAATGGTGGGAACCAGATGAGGGGATTTATGTTTGTATGTGGGGGTCAAAGTACGTTTGCCCCAAAGGCATCTCCATATTCTTTATTAACCAGTGGCAGGATAACGGACAGGGGATGAGGTGGGATGCGAGCACCAGGGGGTGCGGAGCCCCATTCTCCCCGATCCCAGTAAATGCCACTGAGCTCATTACGCGCCCACGCAAAGCCCCGCCCACGATTCCGGTAGTTCTAACTGAGGAAGAAGGGTGCCCTAAAACTAGTAAGGGACCCGGGAACGGTTTGGTACTGGTCCCCACAGACCAGATACTATTTCAGGGGGTACATTACGCGGTGGCCTCGGTGATTTTAAATCTCACTGAGGTACGGTTACCAGAGTGGTGCCCCAAAAAGACGGAACAGTTGTACCAGGTCCTGTTGACCAAGATGTTCAGGCAGTTTTACGAATTTGATTTTGCAGAAATCGATAAGACAAGTTTATACACCGCACCGCAGGAAGTTTTGGACCAAGTAGGGAGGCAAAGAAGGGGTTTGGTGAACGATGCGTTCACTGCTTTTAACACAGGGACATCTGTGGTCAACGCTCTAGACAGTGTGGAGCTGCAGACCCAGATTAATGGTTTAAAAACACAGTTAAAGGATATTCTTACAGATGAGAATAAAGTGGTAGGGTCGGGTCTGCACGAGGACCAAGCCATGACACTACACTTAAAAGAGATTATAGCAGAGCTGGAGAAACATGCGCGTACGGTAAATGCCCTGATTAGGGAAGATCGGAATGCATCCGATCAGGCTGCGCAGAACGAGGTGTGCGTGCTTTACGGGGCGTGGTTACTGGGCGAGGGCCGCAGTAATTTGGAGGATTTAAAACAAGGTTTGGTCCCGTCCTGGATAAGTAACAAACACCTGCGGGCGCTCCACCCTTTTCAGAATGCATTAAGTCCGTGCCAGCTCAGGCTAGCTTCAGAAGCTTACCCAGTCCCCGTGGACTGCGGACGTTCAAACCATACTATTATGGGAATAGTATTACGCATGCCGGTTTTGGGCAACACAGCAAAGCCCGCCCCGGTGTATCGGGTAGAGAACATTGGTGTCATTCAGGGGGGAGCCCACATTCGTTATGCAGCGGTTCCACCTTACGTCATCCGCTGGGAGCAAACGATGACAGGTACAGATCTCTCTGGTTGTCGTGGCAGGGGAGCACACATAATACTGTGCCCCCAGCACTTGAATGCCTTTTTAACACCACAGTGCGGGTTCAGAACGGCTGGCGCCAAGTCCATGAATTGCACCATGGAGGCAATGGCACAAGATCATGTGCCTCCGCAGGTAGCATACATCGGGGGTGGAACATATTGTGTTACCACTGCAGCGCAACACTACCAGCATGGAAACCGTAGCCGGTGTCCGGTGAGTGACAGCAGTTTCTGTTTTAAACCCAGGGCTGAAGTTCAAGTAGCACAACAGCGAATTATCCCAATCCCTGAACCATCCACTGTTCACCTCACAGTAAAAGAGAATTTTACCGACTTGCAGCGATTTGTCGCACATTTTGGGTACCTCATTCCCCCTCTCCCCGAGCATTTAACCAAACTTCTGAAAGCCGTCGCGGTGTCACAAAAGCATTTCTATACATTAGAACAGAAAACCGTCGAGATAGGTACAGACATTTTGGACATAGTGGTTCCACCGTGGTGGAATCTGTTCACGAATATTGAAGTGCCCTCATGGGTCAGAATAGCCTCCCACATTTTAGTCGTCTGTCAAGTGTTTATTGTAATATACCTTTTGTTCATACATTGTAAAAGAGACAAGCGCCTCACCAAGCATGAGAACACGGGAGAGTGGCGAGAACGTTACGTGCGCGTGCACGATGAGAGCGCAGTGTAATGGGAAAACGGCGTCACTCCCGCTCGCCACGTGCGCCGCGGAAGTTTGTACCCATTGTAAATACGTTGGAAACTCGACATGTTTAAGAGTCGGGATTTGTTTATTTTGGTGATGGTGTTGATTGTTTGGTTTTTTTGGGTTTTGTTTTTCCTTTCCCTGAATAAAAGATAAATATACAGGTGATGCGTGAGGTATCGGCCTGGTTACGCCGGGAAGGAAGACAAGTGGTGTAAGTTTAAGGGCAAATGATGCCTATGGTGATATAAAGTGTGATTTTCTTGGGAAATAAGGACGACACAGAGACCCTAGTGAAGTTAAAATTTTATGGGATTAATTTACTGGATTCGGAGTGAAATCGAGATAAGATTGCTCACCACTGAGATTTTTGATACGATAAGCGGAGTTATTCGCATCAACAGGAGGGACTGTAGAATTCGCAATTATCGCGATTTCATTTTAATAAGGAGAAAACACAAGTTTCGTTCAAAACAGCTTTTATTTCAGCGGAATGCTGTCAGGTTTAAATTGGACACAAGCAGCCTGTAAAATGGCCGCCGCACCGCGTGACAGAACATTCGAGACTTTTCGGCAGGCAGACAAGATGGCGTTCCAATAAACATTTTTGCAGGATCGATAACGATTCAGCACAGTGAAGACAATACACAGGACATTATGGGTTTACAGTATAAACATCGATACTGGGATCGGTCTCCCAGGTACAAAGGAAAGCCATCAAGGGCCCATCCAAAGGACATTAATATGTAAACTCCCAACGGCTCTACGATGAGAGAGCCGTTAGCAGGTAGTTATACAGGACACTTGGAAGCCCCAAACCCCTCCAGGGGGAACACCGACCGATTTGACAATGGGAGAAATATTAGCAGGTACTCAAACATTCAGGAGTAGCCCCGAAACCCATTAAAGACAGAGATCACCCATACAGGACATTTTTTTGGGCGCCAAACCTTAAACAAAAGAATGGACATTGTAGTTGGGCGGGAAACGGAAGAACTGTGCACTATAATTGCAGGCCCAAACCGTCCATTCGCTCTCTTGCCTCGTGTTCGTGACTCTTGCCGCTTGCTGCTGTTATCATCGTGGCTGCTCCTGGGTGAAAGACTGTTGCAAAGACCTATGTTGGTAGCTGGCAGCGGAACCGAAGGCCCGGGATGAGATGAGATGAGATGAGATGAGAGGAGAAGAGAAGAAGACCTTATCCATCGCCACGGTCAGTAAATCCCGACCGCGCCTGTAGGTCGATCAGCCAAGTCTTCTCGACAGGAAGTTTTCTTCTTTAACAAGACATATTGCATCGATGATAACTGGACTGTGCAAACACATCGTATCAATGATATTGACAACGGTGCTCCTCGACTGAACTGTAAAGTCCACCAACAGAGGTCTTCACTACAGCGGACGGTCCAGCCGACTGACCGAGCAGCAGAAGCAGTAAACAAGTGGGACCAGGAGATCTCCTGACCAACACGTGGGTGCTGCGGTGGAAAACATCCGATCAGCTATTCGGGATTTCTCCGAGTTATTACGAGTGGTGAGCATGAGTCTCGGGATCCTACGAAGCTAGTTTTAGGATAGTTATTGATAGGGGAGGGTTTAAAGTAAGGATATTTGTAATGTGTGCCCTATTTACGTTGTGCTGGTCGTTCCTCGTTTCCCTAAGAGTGATTATAACTGTTTGTAAGATTGTACTGTCATTAATCTGTGCATATGACATGTATTTCATAATTTTAAGTATCATGCAATAAAGATTTTTCCATTTCGTACCGTTCAAACCAAGTCTACATGAGTTTTATCTCCATTACTGCTCTCGCATCTAAGTCCAGTGTCTAGAACCGTAAGGGAGAGTGATTCGAACCACTCACAGGGGTGTCTAGTGTTCCCAGACTGGCTGGAGACCAGGCCTAGACCCGCACTGACATACAGGCTGCACAGAGCCGCGTGAACCTCACAGGCTACGAGACACGCAGGGTCAGGAGAGAATCCCTTACAATGCGCTTGGGTCTGTTGACGCTGCTCCCTCAGAGACTGGGGCTTCCTCTGAGGAGTCGTCTTCCTCCTCCGGCTGGACAGTGGGGGAGCACTTGATGGACCTGTGGGAGATTAAAGAGATGAATTAGTAATCTTATTATAAGAATCTGTAACATTACCATTATGCACATATTTCACTGGCTACCGACATCAAGTCACCATGAGTGACTGTTGTATGCCATGTGGCTGTGTGAAATTTAATTCTGTCACCAGGTTGCTGGGAGGTCCCCCTCTCTCCATCTCCCACCACCAGCAACTCTGCAACTCCAGAGATTTCATGTGTCTCCTCCTCTGCTGGAGTCAAATTGGTTCTCTGTCTCTCCCTATTTTTCTGGGCTCTCTTCTCCTGTAAGGAGGGAAAGAAGAGAACTTTGAGTGAGCGTGATGGAATGAGTGTAAGGAATGGACGGGCTATATCTGTAGAGGGTGACTATGAGGGAGTGGCGTGACATTGCCAAATGGCCACCTTCTGTGGTGTTACTTGCTATGATTGCATTAGAATGAGGGTGAGTGTCAGGGGTGGTTCGTCAGATGGGGATGTGAGTAGGTGCATAGACAGAGAGGGATGGGTGCGCCTGCAAGGTAGGTTGGTGTGTGGAGTGACGTGTAGGAGTAGGCGTCACTGGATCCAGGTCTGCCTCATGACATCCCTGCTGCTGACCTCCTCCGCGATATCCAGCCATGCCCTCTTGGTGTCTCTGGATGGTCTTTTGCGGCCATCTGCAGGGAAGAGGACCTCCCTGCGTGCTCTGACTCCCTGGACCAGCACTTGCAGGGAGGTATAAGGGAATCTTGGCGCTGCCTTCTGTCTGTGTGATTCCATGACCCACACAAATATCAGTGATATCCAGCAATTTCGAGCTCGCCCAAACACCTTGATCTCTCCCACAACAACCTTCAACTGGGATGCGTGCAAGGCTGCTTTAAATATCGGGGCTAAAAATGAGTCATCGGTGACGTCAGCAGACCTGCTCTATTTAATTGGGCCGGGAAACCCACATGACTCTTTCAATTGAAGTAATTGAGTTAAACACGCAGTGCAGAACGCGCTGTTGAAAAGTTTGTGATGGCGCTCCGTTACACGGCCCGCCACACCCAGCCCGACACTCAGGTAAAGATTCCGGCCATTGTGTCCGACCCAGAAGGTAGAAGTTCCTTGAATGAACATTGCAATGCCATATATAATCAACCCTCCGCATTCTTCAGTTAGCAGTTAGCAGACAGGATGATAGTACCTACTTAACAACATTTTATAATTTCATGAAGTGTGGAAATCTTAATAATAGCAAACTATAGGACTTTCTTTAAAAAGTGGAAATGAAACTTTTTCAAACCCTTGTGACTGGTTTCTACGAATTAAAGAACACTATTATTTTTTTTGATTAGGAGATACATTCACTTCAATTACTTACAAAATACAGAACAATAGATTGAACAATCTGTGGTTAATTACAATCTTGACTGAAGATAATATTTAAGGATCACTGAAGAAACAATACCATTTCCTCTGTTAATATGGAAATCTTTGATAAACATTTGCTTGAATCAGTCTTGACCTTCAGTTTAATTTCTTAAATAAATTCTGTAATCCATAGCAATCCATCAGTCTATAAATTCACAGTTCTAGAAAGATAGAAAAAGAGCACAAACTGCAGGAATAACTGTGTGAAGAATCTGCTGCACGATCACTGTACAGCTTTGCTTACTGGTAGCTCGAGCAGAGCCATGTTAAATGGTCAGAGCTTCCCTGTTAGACACAGTGATGGGAGATAGTGCATGATGGAGGAAGCTTATTCTGCAGGTGCCTTGGCGCGGATTTTGCGGTAGAAATAACAGTGAGGCTATCAGTGCTCACCGTTATTAAGGGGTAAATCGGACAGCAACTTCTGGCGTCCGCGCATGCGCAGTTAAACGCGGAAATCAGGAAGTTGCTGTCCGAGATGCTCTGCTCCTCCAGAAGCTGCGCTGTACCAGTACCTTGCCGAGAGACTCAGCATTCACATACCTGGAATCGGGCGTGAATTTGCTGGACATTGTTTTGGGGGGGGGGGGAATTGGTCTTTGGCGCTAGCGCAAAGCAGGCAAAAGCGAATCGGTGGCCAGTTTTACACCCTGCTCCAATTTTCTATTCCATTGAAGTCCAAGACCATTATATATAGATTAAGAGATTGCTGGCAGTACCCGATGGGGCAGTTACATAATTACGAGATTTTGTAAACTGTGAAAGTAAAGCTTGCATGATTTATAAAAGTAACACTTGCATTTTGTTGCAGTGATCTGTTTGTTTCTGTTCTGTACAACTCTGCTTTGTGATGGATGTGTACACCACTGACTGTGGTTGTTGTTGATTGAACACTACAGAGTACATTTTTAGTGAAGTTTTGATGACCAAGTTTAGTTATTGGCCTTCACAATTCATTGCATTAAAATAGGATTCACCTCTATGCTTTCTTTTCACTACAGTGTCATGTCTAATCATAAAAGTGTATGAAAATCAGCAGGGCTTGGCATTGGTGTTTCAAAGCACAACCTTTGGAGTGGATTATGAAAATTGACTTGCTGATGAGCTGCAATTTTGCAGTAAGCTATAATCCTGCCAAGACTTAGAAACATAGAAACATAGAAAATAGGTACAGGAGTAGACCATTCGGTCCTTCGAGCCTGCACCGCCATTCAATGCGTTCATGGCTGAACATGCTACCTCAGTACCCCATTCCTGCTTTCTCGCCATACCCCTTGATCCCCCTAGTTGTGAGTGTTATATCTAACTCCCTTTTGAATATATTTAGCGAACTGGCCTCAACAACCTTCTGTGGAAGAGAATTCCATAGATTCACCACTCTCTGGGTGAAGAAGTTCCTCCTCAGCTCAGTCTTAAATGGCTTCCCCTTAATCCTTAGACTGTGACCCCTGGTTCTAGTTTTCCCTAACATTGGGAACATTCTGCCCGCATCTAATTTGTCTAAACCAGTCAGGATTTTAAATGTCTCTATAAGATCCCCCCTCATTCTTCTGAACTCCAGAGGATACAAGTTCAGTTGACCCAATCTTTCTTGATATGTCAGTCCGGCCATCCAGGAATCAATCTAGTGAACCTTCGCTGCACTCCCTCAATAGCAAGAATGTCCTTCCTTAAGTTAGGAGACCAAAACTGCGCACAATACTCCAGGTGTGGCCTCACCAAGGCCCTGTACAACTGCAGCATCACCTCCCTACTCCTGTACTCAAATCCCCTTGCTATGAAGGCCATCATTCCGTTTGCTTTCTTGACTGCCTGCTGCACTTGCATTCCCACCTTCAGTGACTGATGTACCATGACGCCCATGTCTCGTTGCACCTCCCCTTTCCCTAATCTGCCACCATTCAGGTAATAGTCCGCCTCTCTATTTTTACCACCAAAGTGGATAACCTCACATTTATCCACATTGTACTTCATCTGCCATACATTTGCCCATTCACCCAACCTGTCCAAGTCACTCTGTAGCCTCCTAGCATCCTCCTCATTGTTCACACTGCCTCCCAATTTAGTGTCATCCGCAAATTTGGAGATATTACATTTAATCCCTTCGTCCAAATCATTAATATATAATGTAAACAGCTGGGGTCCCAGCACCGAACCCTGCGGTACTTGTGCTATTGTAAGGAAAAAAAACTCACAAGTAACATTTCATAGAGGTATTACAGTTGAGAATGGGCAGAACCCCTACTGATTCTACATACAATAACAGCGCTGTGCTTAAAGTATGCTGGGCTACGTATGATTCAATCCCAGTTGTGAAAAAGGGTCCTTACCACCGCCACAACCGCCACCCCACCACACCGCCTCCCCGCACCCCCCTTCCCCCCCCACCCCACTGCACCTACAGACGCTGACTGACCTGCTGTGAAATTCCAGAATTTTCTGTTTCTATTTCATGATACAATCATTTCCCTGCTAGCTCTGAAATTTCCTCTATTACCTGGACGATGCAGATTGAACTTCCATCCCTGCTTCCACTGAAGTACATCAAGTGACACTTTCATTCCCCACGCTTTTTATTTATAAGCATTCTGGAGCGGAATCAACAATGATCGATCTTTAGTGTCTACAAACTTTCTCTAAATCAGCAGGAGTCTCCTCAACCTGACATTGAGTTATTCAAGTTAATGGCGTATCTTGCCTAATTAGTTCCAAATCCTTTTATCTGCCAGTACCCTGGATCTGTCTAATTAAAAAGCAGAAATAGCCATTTATTTTCGACCATAATTACATCTGGAAATATATGTATCCAATACTAAAACGTCGTACTCGTATATAGTTGGTTCTCAAAAATAATATCTAAGTAATGTGGTTTGAATTTCAGCTGAAGGTTCAATTGTCATAGGAATATTAAGGTTTCCATTTATAGAAGTAAATTAAACATTCGTGTTCACAGCGAAACCTCACTGTAGCTTTAGGTATTGAGTTGCAATATTCGCAGCACAACTTAATAAGGGACAAAGATTACTCTGATTTATAAAAGTGACTTCATGTGGAGCTACTGAGTGTCAGACTCCTCTGGGAATTTTAGTCATGACTACAGGGATACTATACTACCACACCACTGAAGTGCCAAAACAAATTCTCATCTCGTCTTCCAAAATAGGAACTCTATTAGGGGAGCCTGGCAGCTATACTAGTCATCAAGGACTGGGCTACTGATGAAGAGTTTGAAGTAAGTTCGAATTGCAGCCAGGATTGTTATTAACATTTGAGCATCCTTATAATCAGGCTGATTTTGCTCACTTTTAGCCAGGTCACTGCTTGATTGTAGTGAAATTGTTTCTTTCTGGAAGGTGGGAGGAAAGGGGGAATAAAAACTAACCAAGCCTTGCAAAAGAATTTACGACCAGGTAAAATAGAAAGGTGTACTGGGAAATGGCAGCAGGACCTTACAGGGGTAATATAATCTACATTTATAAAAAATAAAAATTCTTAATAAAACAAATAAAAATTGTGTTGCCTATTCTCCAATATCAGTTTTTGGCAACAACTGCATTATTCCTGTGTCAAGCATACAATTCTATTTATGCAATATAACCAACCATTTTAAAGCAGATCAGGGCATGTCTTTAGGGCCCCACATTCTGAAAATATTCCAAGAGTTACATTTTCAATGTGAACACTGAAAAATGGTTGCAATTGTAAAATTGAAAGATATTGGGCCGAAAATTGATCCCGGGACGCGAGAGTACGCATTGCGTACTCTCGCGTATTCCCACTCCAATTGCCGGTTTTCTGCATGCCCTGTGCATGCGCTGAAAACCGGCAATTGCTCTTCCGAAAAGGGGGCGGGGCCTGAGTGCATCGCGTGCGCGCTACAGGCTGCGCGCACGCTGTGCACTTCATGCTTTGGACGCGCAGGTAAGTAGGGAAGATTTTGGAAATGTAAAAAGGAGGAGTAAGACCCGCTTTTAAGAAGGTAAGTAGTGAATTAAGTATTTTTTTGAATTTTTTTTTTACAGGTATATCTTTTTTAGAGACTTTAAAGACAGGTAAGTTTATTTTTATAACTTTTTAAAAGATTTTAAATTTTTTCAAAAATTTAATTTTTTATTTAAAATGGTTAATTTAATTAACTATACTTATTTTATTAATGTGATGGTTTTTTTTTTAATTTAATTGAGGTTTAGCTGTTATTTTGGGGGGGTGTAAGCTTCATAAGTCTCACAGCCATGCTGTGAGACTTATGAATGGAAGATGGTGTGCTGCCATTGGCTCTAACTGAGTCACGTGATCCCACAGCTTGCACGAATTAACTGCGCCGCTGGGATACGCAAGCACTGCCCAGCTGATGTCTGGAACATCAAGTTCGTGCGAGCTGGATCAGAAAAAGCATAAGCGAGGTGAGACATCGCGGGGAAGGCTTACCCCCGCGGGAACAGAGCGAGATCAATTTCTGGGCCATTATTTTGTGCGCTAGTTTATTAATTTGAGGAATGCACTTTCCAAATTTGAACTTAGTGCCACCCAATCATTTGTATCTGTTTCCTAATTAAAGCCTTCATTGGGGTATAATCAAAATTCATATGATAACAGCAAACCCAGAATCTCCCAATGTTTGAATGTTGGCCGATATCCATTTAAAATTGAGATGAAGCAATAGCAAATATGCTGAGCCAAGTCCAGCACAGCAAATGTCTTATAAAGTGCAAAGATACTGGACTTCTGTCTGTAACACACAGCGCTGTGAATTCTTCCATTTCTGCTGTGGCTTCTACTCATTATCACGGGAATGGTAGCGTAGTGGTAATGTCACTGGGCTAGTAATCCCAATAGGCCTGGACTAATGATCCGGAGACGTGAATTCAAATCCCACCACGGCAGCTGGGGAATTTAAATTCAGTTAATTAAATAAATCTGGAATAAAAAGCTAGTATCAGTAATGGTAACCATGAAACTACCGGATTGTTGTAAAAACCCATCTGGTTCACTAATGTCCTTTAGGGAAGGAAATCTGCGGGCCTGGCCTATATGTGACTCCAGACCCACAGCAATGTGGTTGACTCTTAACTGTCCTCTGAAACGGCCTAGCAAGTCACTCAGTTGTAACTAACCGCTATGAAACAAAATAATAAGAATGAAACCGGACGGACCACCTGGCATCGACCTCGGCACTGGCTACGGACACGGCAACAGCACACCTAGCCCAGTCGACCCTGCAAAGTCCTCCTTACCAACATCTGGGGACTTGTGCCAAAATTGGGAGAGGTGTCCCACAAACTAGTCAAGCAACAGCCTGACATAGTCATACTTACAGAATCATACCTTTCAGCCAATGTCCCAGACTCCTCCATCACCATCCCTGGGTATGTCCTGTCCCACCGGCAAGACAGACCCACCAAGGGTGGTGGTATACAGTCGGGAAGGAGTGGCCCTGGGAGTCCTCACGATTGACTCCGGACCCCATGAAGTCACATGGGCCAGGAAACCTCCTGCTGATTACCACCTACTGCCCTCCCTCAGCTGATGAATCAGTACTCCTCCATGTTGAACACCACTTGGAAGAAGCACTGAGAGTAGCAAGGGCATAGAATGTACTCTGGGTGTGGGACTACAATATCCATCACCAAGAGTGGCTCGGTAGCACCACTACTGACCGAGCTAGCCGAGTCCTGAAGGACATAGCTGCCAGTCTGGGCCTGCGACAGGTGGTGAGTGAACCAACACGAGAGAAAAACCTACTTGACCTCGTCCTCACCAATCTACCTGTTGCAGATGCATCTGTCCATGACAGCAGTGACCACCGCACAGTCATTGCGGAGACGAAGTTCCGTCTTCACACTGAGAACACCCTCCATCGTGTTGTGTGGCACTACCACTGTGCTAAATGGGATAGATTCAGAACAGATCTAGCAGCTCAAAACTGGGTATCCATGAGGCGCTGTGGGCCATCAGCAGAATTGTATTCCACCACAATCTGTAACCTCATGGCCCGGCATATCCCTCACTCTTCCATTACCTTCAACAAGGAGTGTAGAAAAGCATGCCAGGTGCAGCACCAGGTGTACCTAAAAATGAGGTGGGAAGCTGCAACACAGGACTACGTGCATGCTAAAAAATGGAAGCAGCATGCTATAGACAGGGGTAAGCAATCCCACAATCAACGGATCAGATCAAAGCTATCCAGGCATGAATGGTGGTGGACCATTAAACAACTAACGGGAGGAGGAGGCTCCAAGAATATCCCCATCCTCAATGATGGTGGAGCCCAGCACGTGAGTGCAAAAGACAAGGCTGAAGCGTTTGCAACCAACTTCAGCCAGAAGTGCCGAGTGGATGATTCATATTGGCCTACTCCCAAGGTCCCCACCATCACAGAAGCCAGTCTTCAGCCAATTCGATTCACTCCACGTGATATCAAGAAACGGCTGAGCGCACTGGATACAGCAAAGGCTATGGGCCCTGACAACATCCCGGCTATTGTGCTCCAGAACTAGCCGCGCCTCTAGCCAACCTGTTCCAGTACAGCTACAACACTGGCATCTATCCGACAATGTGGAAAACTGTCCAGGTATGTCCTGTTCACAAAATGCAGAACAAATCCAACCCGGCCAATTAGCACCCCATCAGTCTACTCGCAATCATCAGCAAAGTGATGGAAGGTGTCATCGACAGTGCTATCAAGCGGCACCTGCTCACTGATGCCTAGTTTGGGTTCCAGCAAGACCACTCAGCTCCCGACCTCATTACAGCCTTGGTCCAAACATGGACAAAGGAGCTGAATTCCAGTGGTGAGATGAGAGTGATTGCCCGTGACATCAAGGCAGCATTTGACCGAGTCTGGCATCAAGGAGCCCTAGTAAAACTGAAGTCAATGGGAATCAGGGGGAAAACTCTCCACTGGCTGGAGTCATACCTAGCACAAAGGAAGATTGTTGTGGTGGTTGATGGTCAATCATCACAGCCCCCAGGATATCGCTGCAGGAGTTCCTCAGGGCAGTGTCCTAGGCCCAACCATCTTCAGCTGCTTCATCAATGACCTACCCTCCAACATAAGGTCACAAATGGGGATATTCGCTGATGACTGCATAGTGTTCAGCGCCATTCACAACTCCTCAGATAATGAAGCAGTCCATGCCCGCATGCAACAAGACCTGGACGACGTTCAGGCTTGGGCTGATAACTGGCAGGTAACATTCGCGCCACAGAAGTGCCAGGCAATGACTATCTCCAACAAGCGAGAGTCTAACCACCTCCCCTTGACATTCAATGGCATTACTATCGCCGAATCCCCCACTATCAACATCCTGGGGGTTACCATTAACCAGAAACCTAACTGGACCAGCCACATAAATACTGTGGCAACAAGAGCAGGTCAGAGGCTAGGTATTCTGCGGTGAGTGTCTCACCTCCTGACTCCCCAAAGCCTTTCCACCATCTACAAGGCACAAGTAAGGAGTGTGATGGAAGACTCTCCACTTGCCTGGATGAGTGCAGCTCCAACAACACTCAAGCAGCTCAACACCATCCAGGACAAAGCAGGCCGCTTGATTGGCACCCTATCCAACACCTTAAACATTCACTCCCTCCACCACCAGCGTACCGTGGCTGCAGTGTGTACCATCTACAAGATGCACTGCAACAACTCGCCAAGGCTTCTTCGGCAGCACCTCCCAAAGCCGTGACCTCTTCCACCTAGAAGGACAAGGGCAGCAGGTGCATGGAACACCACCACCTCCAAGTTCCCCTCCAAGTCACACTCCATCCTGACTTAGAAGTATATCGCCGATCCTTCATCGTCGCTGGGTCAAAATCCTGGAACTCCCTCCCTAACAGCACTGTGGGAGTACTTTCACCACACGGACTGCAGCGGTTCAAGAAGGCGGCTAAGCACCACCCTCTCAAGGGCAACTAGGGATGGGCAATAAATGCTGGCCTTGCCAGCGATGCCCAGATCCCAGAAACGAATAAAAAAAAGTTCTCTTCAGTTTGTGGTTTGCCACCATGTCTTGTGCGTTGATCTCTTTTTCTCCTCACTGACCTATTGATACAAAGGCAATACTCTGAGGACCTGTTCCAGTGCCTGACTGTTAACCACCATCACACACTATTCCGCCCTCAACATTAAAATCAGGTTCAGTTAGCAGACACTGAAGCAAGAATTACTGTTTCTTGCACAGAAAATTCGGCCCTATTTTTGAGAACAGCTTAGTCACAGAAAGCTCTGCTTAGTACTCTCATCTATATACAGTTGTGCGGGGGAATCAACATAATATAAACTATTGCCAAATACTTGGGTATTGACGTACAACATTCTTTCTGCTGGCTTCCCAGTAAAAATTGTCCCAGGTGTCATCTGTGGTGCAGTGGTAGCACTCTTGACTCAGAAGGTTGTGGGTTCAAATCCCACTCCAGAGACTTGAGTACATAGTCTAGGCTAACAATCCAGTGCAGTATTGAGTGAGTGCTGCACTTGGAGGTGTTGTCTTTTGGAAGAGATGTTAAACCGAAGGTCCAGTCTGACCCTTCAGGTGGACGTAAAAGATCCCATGGCACTATTTTGAAAAAGGGCAGGGGAGTTATCCCTGGTGTCCTGGCCAATGTTTATCCCTCAATCAACATCACGAAAACAGATTATCAGGCCATAATCCCATTACAATTTGCGGGACCTTGCTGTGCACAAATTGGTTGCTGAGTTCCCTACATTACAACAGTGCCTACACTTAAGTACTTCATTGGCTGTAAAGAGCTTTTGGACATCCTGAGGTCGACAAAGGCACTATATAAATGCAACATTTTACTATATCCAGAGTAATGAGTTGCAATTAAATACTTTAAATAACTTGCTCCACCAGAGAATGGGGGAAAAATTCGGTATCGACTATTTTGGGGCACTAACATCGCCTGGGCACTAACTTTAGCGCCAGTCGCTAATTAGCGCCGACGACCGCAAAATTCAGTTTTAGCACCCCCAAGAGGGGGGTGAAGCGCTAACCCTGAATTCTGCAGTGTTACACACTGGGCCACGTAGCACTGCCTCATGGAAGGGCTCTTCCCCTCATTAAAGGTGCTATATCAGTGGTCCTCAAACTTTTTTGGTTGAAAGATTCCTTTTCAAATGGATTAGTAATCACGGACCCCCCCATCTAAACTTTCAGGGGTAAAAATTGGGTAGCGCCCACTACTTTTAGCAACCCGAAAATGTTAGCGCCCCCACGGCCGATTTTCCCAGGTAGCGCCCCGAGAGGGAGGAGGGGCGCTACTAGAAGTGCCCCGTATCCCTCTTGGGCACTGCAAGCCAATATCACGGCGCTACGTGCCGCAGCTCCACGCACTGCAGCACGTCACGCCGCGGTACTGCAGGCCTTCCTCCCCTTATTAAAGGGGAGGGGACTGATGCAGTGCGTCCCGGTGCCCAGCTGGGCCACCAGGGATCGGGAGTGCCAGCAAATGAGCCTGGCACTCAAGAGGAGTGCCGGGCTCATGGAGAGCAGCCAGCACTCCGCGAGGGGGCTTCACGGGGGCCGGAGACAGCAACGGCGGCAGGGGCTGGCAGGCGGCCAGCAACAAAAATGGCCGCCCGCTACCTCCTCTTTAACTGGCACCACCCCAGCCGCAGGTAGGCCCCCCTGACCCCGGCGGACATAACATCCGGCAGTAAATCAGGGGGCGCCACCCAATATTACAGCCGGAGCGCGAGAGGGGTGCTGCGCACGGCGATGACGTCATCTCTGGCGGCACAACGCTGTGCAGCGCTAATGGTTAGCACCGCTGCTAACCTCCTGCTGAATTTCATGGGAGGCGTTAGCGGCACTGCGCCCAGGCACTAGTTGATTTGCGCCCCCCGTTAGCGCCCGGCGCTAACTGGAGGCACAAATCAACCGAATTTAGCCCCCTAACACGAGAGAATACTCAGAATATGAAAGTGTTGCATGTAAAGAGTGCTTTAATAATATATTTAAGAAAACAGATATTTACTTACAGATCTCAGTGAGATAGTTGTGCCTGATTCTCACTGCAGAGACTGTTTATCCTTGTTGTAATGTTTGACAATGACAATTTTGAAAACCTCTGTTAGATTCCACGCATCCACCCCCTGCCCTTAATCTTCTCTGTTTCAGTAAAAATGTCCTAATATTTTAAGCCTTTCTGTATAACTCGAATCAGGCTAGTTAATCTTAGCTCTAATATATTTCCTATAATTGGGTGCCCAGGACTGCACGCAATCCTCAACTCAGATTCGGTTGTGTGTGGGGTGGCACTGAAATAAGAAAGGAGAAAATGAGAGCTGCAAATAAGTATAACCGAGCAACAGAAAAAAGAAATAAAGAAACAGCAGAGAAAAACGAGAAACTCCGTTCCCTAACCACTGACTCCATCCCTCTCCCTAGCATCTGTCTGAGGCTGAACTACACTGTTTGCAACCTTGGTGTTATATTTGACCCTGAAATGAGCTTCCGACCACATATACGTGGCATAACTAAGACATCCTATTTCCACCGCCGCAACATCGCCCGTCTCTGCCCTTGCCTCAGCTCATCCACTGCTGAAACCCTCATCCATGTCTTTGTTACCTCTAGGCTTGACTATTCTAACATACTCCTGGCTGTTCTCCCATGTTCTACCTTACATAAACTTGAGGTCATCCAAAACTCAGCTGCTCGTGTCCTAACTTGCACCAAGTCCCTTTCGCCCATCACCCCTGTGCTCACTGACCTACATTGGCTCCTGGTTAAGCAGCGCCTCGATTTCAGAATTCTCATCCTTGTTTTCAAATCCCTCCATGGCCTCGCCCCTCCCTAGCTCTGTAATCTCCTCCAGCCCCACAACCCCCCCGAGATATCTGCGCTACTCTAATTCTGTCCTCTTGAGCATCCCTGATTATAATCGCTCAACCATTGGTGGCCGTGCCTTCTGTTGCCTAGGCCCTAAGCTCTGGAATTCCCTGCCTAAACCTCTCCACCTCTCTACCTCTCTTTCCTCCTTTAAGACGCTCCTTAAAACCTATTTCTTTGACCAAGCTTTTGGTCATCTGCCCTAATTTCTCCTTATGTGGCTCAGTGTCAAATTTTTTGTCTTATAATACTCCTGTGAAGTGCCTTGGCACATTTTACTATGTTAAAGGCGCTATATAAATACAAGTTGTTGTTGTTGAAACACAGAAACAAGAGAGATTAAAAGAAGCACAAACTCTGCATGAATACCTATTTTACAAGTGACATTTGGTAAAATTAATAAACCTCCAAAAATGGATTTTATTTCAAACTGGTACTGGCTACATGAATTTTGAAATGTGCTTACTCACTTTGTTTTCACAATAAACTTTGCATCAATGCCGAAAGGAGATGGCAATTAATTGGTGTCCTTTGTTTCACTGCCTTTGGAAGTGAGGTATGATCACTGTTATATTGCACATTTCAAAGATGAGGGGCTGGATTTTACCAGCCCTGAGGAGGCGGGTCTGGAGGCGGGACTGCTGGGAAAATCAAAAAGAATGGGAGCGGGTCCCGAACCCGCTCCCAACCCGCCTCCAACCAATCTTCCCGGAGTCAGGTCTCCGATTTGCACAGGGTCCCGACACCTAGAGGCAGGAAGAGGATTATAGCCACTTAACTGCCTGGTAGCAGGTAGTTAACAAGCAGTTAAGAGGCTTTTTCCCATTTTGAGACTTCTGCTGCAGGCTTCCCGACATTGGGAAACCCCGCCAGGGTAAGTGAGGCGTAATGTGGGTCCGTAGTAATGTTTGTATATAGATGACAGCTGCAGAAGTGTTGTGAAGGATGCAATGGGACACTGGTGAGTATTAGAGGTAAGGAAATGTTGAGAAAGTAATTTTTAATGTGTTTAGATGTTTCTGTAGGTGACAAGCTTTGAAGTGTTTGTGTGGCCTCACCTCATTGGGAGAAGTGACAGATTGCTTCTGTACCCTCACCTGCAGCAGCCAACTGTTTTATCCTAAGGAGAGAGTCATTGGAGAGACTAGGTGCAAGGCCTCACCGTTGTACAGTGATTGTCAGTGTTTGACAGCACCTCAATGCTGTCAAACACTGTCAAATCATCTGTCAAAAGCAAATGCTTCATGTCCCTTTAAGAAAACCGGCAGATGAAGCGTCATCAACTGACGTCATCTGACACTGGCTTTCCCTTAATTGGCCGGCAAGCCCACAGGGTGGGCTTAACAAGGCCAATCAGGGGAAAATAGTGTCAGTGCATCGGACGTCGCTGGGGGCAGGACTAGAACCCGGAAGGCAGCAGTCCCGCCCCCAACTCGTCTTGGCTGGCAAAATCCAGCCCGAGGTTTCAGAGATCATTATTTTTCACCTTTCACTTCACGAGAGTCAAGGATGTTTAACTGAGTATAAGTGGTCTGATCAGATTACCAATGACATGAAGTAGTTTGACATCACACATTTGAAGCAACCCCAGAACGAAATTTGCTTTTGTCCAGTATCTGCTATCAGCAAACCATTCACAAGTCCCTAATATATATATTTGCGCAGAGCCACCTTGTTTAAAGTACGACCAGAACTCTGCGTACTTGCCTCCCTGGTGCCAGGGTCAAGGATGTCACTGAGCGGCTGCAGGACATTCTGAAGGGGGAGGGTGAACAGCCAGAGGTCGTGGTCCATATCGGTACCAACAACATAGGTAGAAAGAGGGACAAGGTCCTGCAAGCAGAATATAGGGAGCTAGGAAATAAATTAAAAAGCAGGACCTCAAAGGTAGTAATCTCAGGATTACTCCCAGTGCCACGTGCTAGCGAGAGCATAAATAGGAGAATAGACCAGATGAATGCATGGCTGGAGAGATGGTGTAGGAGGGAGGGATTTAAATTCCTGAGGCATTGGGACCGATTCTGGGGAAGGTGGGACCTGTACATGCTGGACGGGTTACACCTCGGCAGAACTGGGACCAATATCCTCGCAGGGGGGTTTGCTAGTGCTGTTGGGAAGGATTTAAACTCATTTGTCAGGGGGCTGGGAACCTAAGTGTGGGCCCAGAACAGAGAGAAACAAAGCTGGAAGTGCAAGTTAGAATAGTTGTCAGCAAAACTAGTAGGGAGCAGAAACAAAGGCCAACAGTAAAGAGGGTCAAAGTGCAGAAAAATATTAAACAGGCAAAGTTGAAGGGACTTTGAATAAATGCACATAGCATTCACAACAAGGTGGATGAATTAATGGCACTAATAGAAGTAAATGGGTATGATGTAATTGCCAGTACAGAGACATGGTTGCAGGGTAACCAAAGCTGGGAACTAAATGTTCCAGGGTACTCAACATTTAGGAAGGACAAACAAAAAGGAAAAGGAGGTGGCGTAGTGCTGTTAATAAGGGATGAGATCGGTACGGTAGAGATAAAAGATCTTGGCTTGGCAGATCGTGATGTAGAACTGGAATCAGTTTGGGTGGAGCTAAGAAACAGCAAAGGCCGGAAAACATTGGTGGGAGTTGTGTATAGGCCACCAAACAGTAATGGTAATGTAGGGCACAGTATCAATCAAGAGATTAGAAGTGCATGTCACAAGGGCAATACGGTAATCATGGGGGACTTTAATCTACATATTGACTGGGCAAATCGAATTACCACTAATGGTGTGGAGGACGAATTCTTGGAATGCATGCGAGATGGTTTCCTGGATCAGTATGTGGAGGAACCAAACAGGGAACAGGCTATTCTGGATCTGGTACTGTGTAATGAGAAAGGGCTAATCAATAATCTTGTGGTAAAGGGGCCTTTAGAGACAAGTGACCATAATATGATTGAATTTTACATTAAGTTTGAGAGTGATGTAGTCCAATCTGAAACTAAGGTCTTCAATCTAAACAGAGGAAACTACAAGGGTATGAGGGACAAGTTGGCCATGGTAGATTGGGAGACTACACTAAAAGGTATGAAGGTGGACATACAATGGCTAACATTCAAGGAAATAATGCATAATTTGCAACAAACATATATTCCTCTAGGGCATAAAAACCCAAAATAAAAAGTGATCCAACAATGTCTAACAAAAGAAATTAAAGCAATATTAAGTCAAAGGAGGAAGCTTATAAAGTTGCCAGAAAAAGCGGTCAGACTGAGGATTGGGATCTTTTTAGAAATCAGCAAAGGGGGACCAAGAAATTGATAAAGAAAGGGAAAATGGAATATGAGCACAAACTAGCGAAAAATAGAAAAACGGATTGTAAAAGCTTCCATAGGTATGTGAAAAGGAAAAGACTGGCGAAGGTAAACGTAGGTCCTTTACAGTCAGTGACAGGAGAATTTATAATGGGGAATGGGGAAATGGCAGAGAACTTAAATAAATATTTTGTTTCTGTCTTCACGGAGGAAGACACAATAAACCTCCCAGAAATACGAGAAAACCAAGGGTGTTGCAAGAATGAGGAACTTAAAGAAATTATTATTAGTAAAAAAACAGTACTAGCAAAATTAATGGGACTAAAAGTTGACAAATCCCAAGGACCGGATGACCTACATCCTAGGGTTTTGAAAGAGGTGGCCATTGGGATAAAGGACACATTGGTTGTCATCTTCCAAAATTACATAGATTCTGGAACGGTTCCTGCAGATTGGTGGATAGCAAATGTAACCCTGCTATTTAAGAAAGGAGAGAGAGAGAAAACGGGGAAAATGCTGGAATCTATTATAAAGGATGCAATAACTGGGCACTTAGAAACTAATACTAAGATTGGGCCGAGTCAACATGGATTTATGAAAGGGAAATCCTCTTTAACAAACCTATTGGAGTTCTTTGAGCATGTAACTAGTGGAGTAGACAAAGGGGAACCGGTAGATGTGGTGGATTTGGATTTTCAGAAGGCCTTCGATAAGGTCCCACACAAGAGGTTGGTGAACAAAATGAGGGCACATGGAATTGGGGGTAATATACTAGCATGGAATGAGAATTGGCTAACAGACAGAAAACAAAGAGTAGGGATAAACGGGTCTTTTTCAGGATGGCAGGCTGTGACTAGTGGGGTACCGCAAAGATCGGTGCTTGGGCCCCAGCTATTCACAATCAATATTTCGATGAGGGGACTAAATGTAACATTTCCAAATTTGCTGATGACACAAAGCCAGGTGGCAGTGTCAGTTGCGAAGAGGATGTGAGGAGGCTTCAAGGGGATCTCGACAGGCTCAGTGAGTGGGCGAGAACATGGCAGATAGAATATAATGTGGATAAATGTGAAGTTATCCACTTTGGTAGAAAAAACAGAAAGGCAGAGTATTTCCTAAATGGTGAAAGATTGGGGAATGCAGATGCTCAAAGGGACCTGGGTGTCTTGTACATGAGTCACTGAAAGATAATGTGCAGGTGCAGCAAACCATTAGGAAGGCAAATGGTATGCTGGCCTTCATTACAAGAGGATTTGAGTACAGGAGTAAAGAAATCTTACTCCAATTATATAGGGCCTTGGTGAGACCACACCTGGAGTGCTGTGTACAATTTTGGTCTCCTTACCTAAGGAAGGATATACTTGCCATAGAGGGAAACATAGAAACATAGAAACATAGAAGATAGGAGCAGGAGTAGGCCATTCGGCCCCTCGACCCTGCTCCACCATTCAATGCGATCGTGGCTGATCATCCAAATTCAGTACCCTGTCCCTGCTTTCTCCCCATATCCCTTGATCCCTTTAGCCTTAAGAAATATATCTAACTCCTTCTTGAATATATTTAATGAATTGGCCTCAACTGCCTTCTGTGGTAGAGAATCTCACAGGTTCACCACTCTCTGGGTGAGGAAATTCCTCCTCATCTCAGTCCTAAATGGCTTACCCCTTATCCTTAGACTGTGACCCCTGGTTCTGGACTCCCCCGCCATTGGGAACAGCCTTCCTGCATCTAGTCTGTCTAGTCCTGTTAGAATTGTATAAGTTTCAATGAGATCCCCTCTCATTCTTCGAAACTCTAGCGAATATAAGCCTAATCAACCCAATCTCTCTTCATACGTCATTCCTGCCATCCCAGGTATCAGTCTGGTCAATCTTCGCTGCACTCCCTCCATGGCAAGAACATCCTTCCTCAGATAAGGCGACCAAAACTGCACACAATTCTCAAGGTGTGGTCTCACCAAGGCCCTGTACAACTGCAGCAAGACATGCTTGCTCCTGTACTCGAATCCTCTCGCTATGAAGGCCAACATACCATTTGCCTTCTTAACCGCCTGCTGCACCTGCATGCTTACCTTCAGTGACTGGTGCGCAAGGACACCCAGGTCTCGTTGCACTTCCCCTTTTCCCAATCTATTGCTGTTCAGATAATAATCTGCCTTCCTGTTTTTGCCACCAAAGTGCATAACCTCGCATTTATCCACATTATACTGCATCTGCCCTGCATCGGCCCAATCACCCAACCTGTCCAAGTCATACTGGAGTTTCTCTGCATCCTCCTCACAGCACACACGCCCATCCAGTTTTGTGTCGTCTGCAAACTTGGAGATATTACATCTAGTTCCCTCGTCCAGATCATTTATATATATTGTGAATAACTGGGGTCCTAGCACCGATCCCTGTGGTACCCCACTAGTCACTGCCTGCCACTCGGAAAAAGACCCGTTTACTCCAACTCTCTGCTTCCTGTCTGTCAACCAGTTTTCTATCCAAGTCAGTACCTTACCCCCAATCCAATGTGCTTTAACTTTGCACGCTAATATCTTATGCAGGACCTTATCGAAAGCCTTCTGAAAGTCTAAATACACCACATCCACTGGTTCTCCCTTATGAGTGCAACAAAGGTTCACGAGATTGATTCCTGGGATGGCGGGACTGTCGTATGAGAAGAGATTGAGTAAACTAGGCCTATATTCTCTTGAATCCAGAAGATTGAGAGGGGATCTCATTGAAGCATACAAAATTATTACAGGGCTTGATAGGTTGGACGCTGGGAGAATGTTTCCCTTGGCTGGGGAGTCTAGAACCAGGGGCCACAGCCTCAGGATAAAGGGTAGGCCATTCAGGACTGAGATGAGAAGAAATTTCTTCACACAGAGGTTGGTGAATCTTTGGAATTCTCTACCCCAAAGGGCTGTGGAGGCTCAGTCATTGGGTGTATTCAAAACAGAAGTCGATAGATTTCTGACCAGTAAGGGCATTAAGGGGTATGACAATAGGGCCGGTGAATGGAGTTGAGGCAGAAGATCAGCCATGATCTCATTGAATGGCGGAGCAGGCTCGAAGGGTCGAATGGCCTACTCCTGCTCCTAGTTCTTATGTTCTTACTTAGATACTTGGGAAAGCTGGGATTAATACACAAGCGGGAATGGGTGAAATCTTTGTTTAACATTGGTTGCAGGAGTCTGTCGACCTGCTGCAGGAGATCCAAACTGCCAATCCTCCGGACCAGCCCCATTAAAATTTGCAGTTTGGATAAATCCCCTGCTTGGCAAGCACTTGCACATTATTTTGCGGACAGCCTGGAAAGTTTCTACAGACCTCCAGGGGTCCGCGGACTCCAGTTTGAGAACCACTGCAGTATCTAAATAAAAGTTGTCCTCAACACTATGAAGTGTGTAACTTTCCAACTTCAGCAAGCTAAGCTGCTTGGCAGCTTCCAATTACTATCAACATATTTATCTCTAGCATCTCTAATGTTTCATCAGTTATCTACTTTGTTGTTGCTTGATCCTTCTCATTCCTACTGTAGCTCTTCCATACACTGCTGACTAGTTCCTCATCAATGGAAATTAAATCGGGCAGTTTCTAAATACAGGCAAATGATCCACAAAGACAGTTTTATGCCCGGGTGGCTAGTTGAAAATCTACCAATTGTCTCCAAACACAACTCTCGTCTTGCTCTCTCTCAATCAAGGTGTAAACTTATAACTTGGATAAATAATAATCTAGCCAGATGTCTTTTGAAAAGGATCCACAAATCCAGCAATGAAATATTTCACAGATGCCTCCTCTGTTTTTACAGGTCTGTAATAAATTGTTCTGAAAACTATTTAGAACTTTTTAATGAATCGATATATCGTTGAAGAAACTGTTTGCTCCTCCTGGAGCGTTCTGTGCCCTTGGTTCATTTCCTGAAGCAGATGACAGGAACAGCTTGTTTCTTAAACTGTGGGGAAGAGATCAGGCCGTAGGAGATAGTTTGGGCACGACTTCAAGCTGACAATGTGTGGCATTGCTAGCACGGTGCACTTTGCATTTCATCTGCATTTTACACGTTGCACTGTGTGGTGCACTTTGCACCTGTCAAACATGTTCCACATGCAAATCACATGATAACAAAGAATAGTAATGCAAACGGCATTATGAAGGCACAGAGCAAATATCGGCCTGATTAAAATATAGCTCAAGCTTGGCTCCTAGGAAACGTGAAAAGTAACTGAAAATTTGTTTTAAAGATTTTTTAAAAATCAGTACTGAATTCTTCGGAGGTGAATTACTCATCGATCCTTCCCCAAACAAAGCCTTTGAAGCCATTTAAGTTAAAGGAATTGGCTACGGTCTGGGCAAAACTTTCAGCCCTAATAAATTTTACGTCCTCTATCAAGAGGACAGACAATGGTCAGACTATAAAATATTAAAATTATATGGGAAGGAAAACAAAGAACAAATTACAATGTAGTCTGCATGAAGGTGGTACATAACATTCGGAAAGGGGTTCTGGCCCTGACCATTCCAGCTTTCATGGAGAAGACCCTGAATATTGCTAGCCAAAAAAAGATCGAAGCCCTTTGTGGCATATACACTTCACAAAGCACACCAGGAAGATTATCCCTCAAAACAAGAATTAGGGCAAGATGGAAAGGGGAAGAGGTGGCCCATAATGCAGCCAGAGAAGTTCTAAGAGATAAAGAGCAGAGTCCACCCCATCCAGGGGTAAACATTTACACCTAACAAGACCAGAAGTGCTTTCCATTGCCATGACAACCTGTTCAAAGCTGGTCTATACCTAAACAAAAATGAGAAGTCGCACAACACCAGGTTATAGTCCAACAGATTTATTTAATTTTACAAGCTTTCGGAGCTTTCGCTCCTTCCTCAGATAAGTTAGCAGTGAGAGAATCTCCCAGAATTCACAATTTAAACACAGACAAAATCTATTCAAATCTTTCCCTACATCAAAGACACACTAAGAGCACAGCCAAGACAATGAGATGTGTCCCAGGGGGTCCAACGTGTCAAACCACCTGCTGGCTGCATATCCTGTCAATTTGTGTTGGTTCTTGTGTTAGTCTTTTTTTTTAAAAAAAACACCTGGGAAGACCGGCCATGATGTCAAGTCACGTTCTGTATCGTGACATGAACCCGATATCGCGATTGAGGCCATCCTCATGAGTGCGGAACTTGGCTATCAGTTTCTGCTCTATGATTTTGCGCTGTCGTGTATCTCGAAGGCCGCCTTGGAGAACGCTTACCCGCAGATCCGAGGCTGAATGCCCCTGGCTGCTGAAGTGTTCCCCGACTGGGAGGCAACCCTCCTGCCTGGCGATTGTTGCGCGGTGTCCGTTCATACGTTGTCTCAGTGTCTGCATGGTCTCGCCGATGTACCATGCTCTGGAGCATCCTTTACTGCAACGTATCAGGTAGACAACGTTGGCCGAGTCACATGAGTATGTACCGTGTACCTGGTGGGTAGTGTCCTCACGTGTGATGATGGTATCTGTGTCCATGATTTGGCATGTCTTGCAGCGGTTGCCGTGGCAGGGTTGTGTGGTGTCTTGGTTGCTGTTCTCCTGAAAGATGGGTAATCTGCTGCGAACGATGGTACTTTTGAGGTTAGGCGGCTGCTTGAAGGCGAGTAGTGGAGGCGTGGGGATGGCCTTAGCAAGGTGTTCGTCGTCATCGATGACATGTTGAAGGCTGCGAAGAACATGGCGTAGTTTTTCCGCTCCGGGGAAGTACTGGACGACGTAGGGTACTCTGTTGGTTGTGTCCCGTGTTCGTCTTCTGAGGAGGTCTATGCGGTTTTTCGCTGTGGCCCGTCGGAACTGTCGATCGACGAGTCGAGCGTCATATCCCGTTCTTACAAGGGCGTCTTTCAGTGTCCGTAGGTGTCCATCGCGTTCCTCCTCGTCTGAGCAGATCCTGTGTATTCGCAGGGCTTGTCCATAGGGGATGGCATCTCCACATCATATACCTAAACAGTCCACTCAAATTGCCTGCTAGTTTCCCCACAGAAGATCAGGACCGGAGGTGACCAAAAATACCCTGCCCACTTACAGGGTGTCATTTTACATGACCTCTGATCCAGTCTCCACTGATGTAAATACTGAATATTCTCAAGCACTACAGCCATCTATCCTGCACCATGCAAGAATACCTGCTCTCAGAACACTGGAGACCAAGAAATTTCAGTGACCTTAAACAAAATCCAAAATTTGTTCTTCATAACCAGATAGGTAGGTTCCTCTGTGGAAAGTTAGGCCATGAACACCACGTAAAGATTTTAAGGGACCCCCTATCTCAGGCCCAGTTTTACTTGAGATTTAATGCAAGAATGCACCTGCTTATTATTTGAGGAGAAATAGTTATATTCCAGTCATTACAGTAAATTTATTTATATTTGCTGGTTCATAGATTTGTTCTGTAGTTTGCAGCTTAAATTACAGCCAGATGATATGTTAATTCTATTACTTTCTGAAGTCTAGAGGGCTTGTAATACATCCAGTAAGCTAAAGATAATAACTACATTAATCAGTTATGCAAGTTTAAATTCACACTCCAGTTTCTAGGGAGCTATGGTTCACTTATCAGAGTGGTCATTTTGCACCAAAGAGAAGGAAAATAAGAGTTAGAACGCAGAAACATTATAATTATATTATGATAAATGGGCATTTTTAGCTTATAATATTTATGGAGGAGCCCCTAGGAAGTGTATTGTCTACATTAACCAGCTCATTGTGATTACAGCCTACAGCTCCCTATCTGAAAGATATGTGATGATTATACACATGTCCAGTTGCTTCAATTACTTGTAGTCTTGCCTGAATCAAGTTCAAATCCACTGCCAGATTTGAACACATAATCTGATTGATACTTCATTCCTCAAACTGAGATTGTGTCTGGTGGTTCAGGTGGTTGTTAAAGATCCTATGACACTGGTTGAAAAAAAGATGGAAGTTCTCCCAATCTTCTGGGCAGTATTCATCCCTCAATCAAAAAATTATTAACTGGTTCTTCATCTCATTGCCATTTGTGTCCAAAATATCTGGAATATTTGGCTATATTTGTCATGCTTGGTGCCAAAGGTCAGACCCAGAAGCTATCCCTCATTTCCTACAAACTGCTGTGTGATTTAAGGGCTGAATTTTTCCTGCATTCAGAGGGCGGGTTCGGAGGCGGGTCCACTGTCAAAATCAAAAAGATTGACAGCGAGGCGGTATCCCGCTCTAAACCCGCCTTCTTATGAGTGTTGTTGGAGCTGCACTCATCCAGGCAAGTGGAGAGTATTCCATCACACTCCTTACTTGTGCCTTGTAGATGGTGGAAAGGCTTTGGGAAGTCAGGAGGTGACACACTCGCCACAGAATACCTAGCCTCTGACCTGCTCTTGTTGCCACAGTATTTATGTGGCTGGTCCAGTTAAGATTCTGGTCAATGGTGACCCCCAGGATGTTGATGGTGGGGAATTCGGCGATTGTAATGCAGTTGAATGTCATGGAGAGGTGGTTAGACTCTCGCTTGTTGAGAATGTAACCGGGCAAGTGGTAGAAGTGACAATAGGAGAGCATTTTGGTGACAGTGACTATAATTCGGTGAGATTTAAGGTTGTCATGGAAAAGGACAAAGATGGACCAGAAATAAAGATTCTAAATTGGGGGATGGACAATTTTAATATGATAAGGCAGGATCTGGCCAAAGTGGACTGGGATCAGCTACTTGTAGGAAAATCCACATCAGAGCAGTGGGAGACTTTCAGAAAGGAAATAGAGAGAGTACAACGCCAACATGTTCCCGTAAAGGTCAAGGGTGGGACCAACAAGCCCAGGGAACCCTGGATGTCAAGGGCTATACAAAAATAGATTAGGAAAAAAAGGGAGGCTTTTGGCAGATACAAAGGACTAAAAACAGTGGAAGCCCCAGAGGAGTATAGAAAGTGCAGGGGGTACTTAAAAAAGAAATTAGGAGAGCGAAGAGGGGACATGAAAAGACACTGGCGGGCAAAATAAAGGAAAATCCCAAGGTGTTTTATAAGTATATTAAGGGCAAGAGGATAACCAGGGAAAGAGTAGGGCCCATTAGGGACCAAAGTGGCAATCTGCTTGTAGAGCCGGAAGATGTAGGTGAGGTTTTAAATGAATATTTTGCATTTGTGTTCACTATGGAGAAGGACGATGTAGGCATAGAAATCAGGCAGGGGGATTAAGATATACTTGAACAAATTAGTATTGAGAGGGAGGAGGTACTAGTGGTTTTAGCGGGCTTAAAAGTGCATAAATCCCCAGGCCCAGACGAGATGTATCCCAGGCTGCTGTGTGAGGCAAGGAAGGAGATTGCAGGGGCTCTGACACAAATTTTCAGAATCTCTCTGGTCACAGGGAGGTCAAAATTGAGAGGTCGCACAACACCAGGTTATAGTCCAACAGTTTTATTTGAAATCACAAGCTTTCGGAACTATCGCTCCTTCCTCAGAAGGAGCGATAGTTCTGAAAGCTTGTGATTTCAAATAAAACTGTTGGACTATAACCTGGTGTTGTGCGACCTCTCAATTTTGTCCACCCCAGTCCAACACCGGCATCTCCGCATCATGACCACAGGGGAGGTGCCAGAGGACTGGAGAACAGCTAACGTAGTACCATTATTCAAGAAGGGTAGTAGGGATAAACCAGGGAATTACAGGCCAGTGAGCCTAACATCAGTGGTAGGGAAATTATTGGAAAAAATTCTGAGGGACAGAATTAATCTCCACTTGGAGAGGCAAGGATTAATCAAGGATAGTCAGCATGGCTTTGTCAGGGGGAGATCATGTCTAACCAATTTGATTGCATTTTTTGAGGGGGTGACTATGTGTGTGGATGAGGGTAGTGCAGTTGATGTAGTCTACCTGAACTTCAGTAAGGCTTTTGACAAAGTCCCACATGGGAGACTGGTCAAGAAGGTAAGAGCCCATGGGATCCAGGGCAATTTGGCACATTGGATCCAAAATTGGCTTCGTGGCAGGAGGCAGAGGGTGATGGTTGAAGGTTGTTTTTGTGATTGGAAGCCTGCGTCCAGTGGTGTACCGCAGGGATCGGTGCTGGGTCCTTTGCTGTCTACAGTGTACATTAATGATTCAGATATGAATGTAGGAGGTATGATCAGTAAGTTCGCAGATGACACAAAAATTGGTGGAGTGGTAAATAGCGAGGAGGGAAGCCTCAGGCTACAGGACGATATAGACGGGTTGGTTAGATGGGCAGAACAGTGGCAAATGGAATTTAACCGTGAAAAGTGTGAGGTGATGCATTTTGGGAGGACTAACAAGGCAAGGGAATACACAATGAATGGTAGGACCCTAGGAAGGACAGAGGAATGAGAGGGACCTTGGTGTGCATGTACATAGATCCCTGAAGGCAGCAGGACAGGTAGATAAGGTGGTTAAAAAGGCATATGGGATACTTGCCTTCATTAGCCGAGGCATAGAATATAAGAGCAGGGAGGTTATGATGGAGCTGTACAAAACGCTAGTTAGGCCACAGCTGGAATACTGTGTGGAGTTCTGGTCGCCCCACTATAGGAAGGATGTGATTGTATTGGAGAGGATGCAGAGGAAATTCACCAGGATGTTACCTGGGCTGGAGCGCTTCAGCTATGAGGAGAGACTGGACAGGCTGGGGTTGTTTTCCTTCGAGCAGAGAAGGCTGAGGGGGGACCTGATTGAGGTATACAAAATTATGAGGGGCATAGATAGGGTAGATAGAAAGGAACTTTTCCCCTTATTAGAGGGGTCAATAACCAGGTGGCATAGTTTCAAGGTTAGGGGCAGGAGGTTTAGAGGGGATTTTAGGAAAAGCTTTCTCACCCAGAGGGTGGTTGGAATCTGGAACTCACTGCCTGGTAGAGGCAGGAACCCTCACAACATTCAAGAAGCATTTAGATGAGCACTTGAAATGCCATAGCATACAAGGCTACGGACCAAGTGCTGGAAAATGGGATTAGAATAGACTGGGCTTGATGGCTGGTGCGGACACGATGGGCCAAAGGGCCTCTTTCTGTGCTGGAAACTCTATGGGCTGGATTTTAATTGACCCGTGGAGGCGGGTTTGGAGGCGTGTGGGGGGTTAAAATTGCAAAAACTGGCGGGCGGTCACAAGTCCGCCTCCATCCCGCCTCCACGCAATTTTCATTAAATCGTGTCTGCTGGTCCCGACTCCATCCTGCATCTAAGAGGCGGGATAGGCTGTTAAGGCCCTTAACAAGCACTAAATGCTTTTATAATGCCATTTTGAAAGGCGTTTGTGATTTTAACCCTTGTTCTACGTGAAGCACGCCTTTTCTGAACCACAATTGTGAAACCTGGCGGGGAGCACAGCTGGCTGGCTGGCTATGGGGATGCATGCATATATGGATAGCTATGTGGATGGATGTATATATGGATGGAGAGGAGACATATTTTGGAGTGGTGGTGTAAAAATATCTGGGAGCAGACTTAGGGCTGCTGCTTATTTTGCAGGTCCTCTCACAGCAAAGGCCAGGCAGTCTTTGCAGACCTTCAATGCAGCAGCAATGATGACATCATCAGAGGTGACTTTCAGACTGAAAACACTAATTGGTTCATGGGTTCCCACATGCTGGAACTCAATTGCCCAATTAGGTGAAAATTGCATCAATCTCCCACATCCAATTGCAGTCGGGTGGATAACACGAAAAGTGGATGACACGACCCCAACCCGCCCCAGTATCAAAATCCAGCCCATGACTCTATGAGATAGTCATTCCCTGGCACTTCTGTGCCGTGAATGTTATCTGCCACTCATCAGCCCAAGCCTGAACGTCATCCAGGTCTTGTTGCATGCGGTCATGGACTGCTTTATTATCTGAGCAGTTGTGAATGGCACTGATCACTGTGCAGTCATCAGCAAACATCCCCATTTCTGACCTTATGTTGGAGGGAAGGTCATTGATGAAGCAGCTGAAGATGGTTGGGCCTAGGGCACTGCCCTGAGGAATTCCTGCAGCGATGTCCTGGGGCTGTCATAATTGACCTTCAACCACCAAACCCATCTTCCTTTGTGCGAGGTATGACTCCAGCCGGTTTTGAACAACTCTCCATTTCTTTGAATAGGTGACAGCTGCAAAAGTGGTATAAAAGCTACCATTTCACAGTTGTTCACTTTCCAATCTCAGAAGCTTGAGCCTTCAGTATTTGGAAGAGACTTTTCAGCTTTATGCTGTTGGGAAGTGTTTGCAGTAAACTTTCTATTCACTGTCACCTCCTTGGAACATCATATCTCATCCTTGATAGATTGCTTCTGTCATCTCAACTTCACCTGCCACATTAAACATCAAAATGGGCATGATTTATGCTCTTTCACCTTGGTCCTCAGGATCTGATGACAACCACCCACACCAGCAGCAGCAACAAAAAGAGCACCAACCTTCTCCTGAACCACCTGATGCTGCATAGGGCATTGGGCATCTGCACAGGGGTGCACCGTGCCGGAGGCGATACCCCCAACATAGGGTATACAGGCAGAGGATGAGCTTCCTCAACATGACGGAGCAGCAGTGCCAAAGGAGGCTCAGCCTATCATGCCAGGTCGTCGTTTTGCTGGAGCAAGACCTGCAGCCCAGAGGAAGGGGTGGACACCCCCTACCAGTGGCTGTCAATGTCACCCTTGCCCTCAACTTCTTTGTCTCAGGCTCCTTCCAGGCATCTGCAGCAGACCTTTGCGGCATCTCGCAGTCGGCCGCACACAGATACATCACACAGGTAACCGATGCCCTCTTTAACAAGTCCGCAAATTATATCAATTTTGCCACTGATGAAGCCAATGTCAATGAGCGTGCGCTTGGCTTTGCCGCTCTAGCTGGCTTCCCACGGGTGCAGGGCATCATCGACTGCACACATGTGGCCATCAGGGCACCTCATCACAACCCAATAGCATTAGTTAGCCGTAAGGGCTTCCATTCCCTCAACGTTCAGCTGGTCTGCAACCATAGGAAGATTATCATCCATGTGTGCGACAAGTTCCCTGGCAGCTGCCATGACTCGTACATCCTGCGCCATTCCACCATCCCTCAGCTCTTCGCTCCACCAAACAGTCTTGCCGGCTGGCTGCTTGGAGACAAGGGCTATCCCCTGAAGATGTGGCTCATTACACCTTAGAGGATACCAACAAACAAGCCTGAGGGACGTTATAAACAAAGCCACATCTCCATGAGAAGTGTCATCAAGCAGACAATAGGCTTGCTCAAAATACGCTTCAGATGCCTTGACAGATCTGGAGGAGCCCTTCAGTATGCTCCAGCCAGGGTCTCCCAAATAGTCGTGGTGTGCTGCGCCCTGCACAACATAGCGCAGCAGCGAGGATTAGTACTGAATGAGGAAGACGGCACTGAGAGCACAGCCTCATTGGAGGACGAGCAGGAGCGCCATGAGATTGGTTATGAGGATGATGAAGAGCTGGACGAGCCGATGGTCCCATTGCGACCAATACGCGAGCACGTTGCTGCCCATCACGCCAAGGATACCCTTATCAATGGTAGATTTCAATAACTTCATGCAACTCATACATGTGGCTCTCACAGGCGTGCGCAGGTTTGCATCACCCCACACCAACACCATAGAGCAGTCAAACAATGATTACTCCCTTGTTTTGACTCTCACCGCCATTGCTGGATGTGAAATGAGCCCTGACCCTTCACTCTGCCACTTCCATTTCATCACACACATTTGGCAATGACCTCAAAGTTTCACAATTACATGATTTATTAAAAAGACTTCATATAATATAAACATTACATTGATAATGAGAAAGACACCCGAGTGACTACCCTTGTGACTATTTGTGTGGGATCTTTCTTTTCCGGGTGCTTCTACATCGTGCTACCCCTGCGGCTTCAACAGCGGTAGAGGCAGCCTCCTCACCTCCGAACTGCGCCTGCTTAGACACCTTTGATGGTCGTCCTCTGGGTCTTGGAGCCAGTGATGGCCCCGCCAAAGTCTGCTCCTCCTGCGACTGTGCAGGCGCAGACTTGGCCATCACTGTCTGGGGAGGCATCTGGGGCTCTGACCAAGGGGTTGGCAAGGGGGTGGAAGTCAGAGTGCTTGGAGCGGAGCCCCCACTTCCATGTCCCCTCCCACCATCTTCCCTCTCATAGGCCACCCGCACTTCCCTGCTAGCAAGTAGCTGGAGAGCACCTTGCTGCACTTCAGTGGGGCCATGATGGCCCACCTCTGTACTGGCATCCCTCCTACAAAGGACGTCTATGAGCCTCTGGTTTCTCTCCTCCATAGATGAGCATCTATTTTGAAGAGAAACCATGTTCTCATGCGACTGGCACCATGTCTCCTCCATGCAGGTGGCCATCCTATCCATGGAGGAAGCTATAGTTGCCAGTGAGTGCGCCACAGTGTTGCTCATGCTGGAGATGGACTCCTCCATTCTCTGCACACTCGCAGTCACTGCAGTCGTGAAACTAGTCAGAGCCTCCTGCACTTGTTCCTGCAGCTCCAGGATCGCCCTCTTCCTGGATGGCCCCCGAGGCTTAGCGTCTGCATGCAGCTGAACAGAGCTAGGAGACTCCAGTGCCCTCCGATGAGGAGTCTCCACTGCTGACCCTGTCTCCACCATCTGCTGCTGCTCAGTTGTGATCTGTGAGACACCAGGTGACAACACTACTCTATCTCGCGACATACCCACCGAGTTGTACGACTCTGCGCTGGTGCTGGGTTGTGTTGTCTGAGGTGACACTGCGCCCTCAGAGGCAGGAGGCTCCTCTGAGGAGTCTTCTTGCTGTTCTTCCTGGACATTGGCGGGGGGGCTCTTGATGGACCTGTGGGAGAGTGAAGACATCAGTCTACTGGATGTCTACTGCAGACACATACCATTATCCACATAATGAGTATTCATCGTGTCTTGACATCACACCCCATATGAGGCAATGATGGAAGGCATGCAATTGTATGGAAATTCATTCTGTCACCAGCTTCTTCTAATGAGCCCCTCTCTCCGTCCCCCACTTCCAGCAGGTCCACCACTCCAGCAATCTCCAGTGCTGCCTCCTCTGCACTCGTCAGATATGACATGGTTTGTTGAGGGCCTCCTCCCGTTCTCTCCCTCTCCTTCTTATTGTGAGCTATCTTTTCCTGCAAAGAGGGAAAGAAGAGAAGGTTGAGTGAGAGTGATGAAATTAATGTAAAGAATGGAATGGCATACAGCTTTACAGGGAGACTTTGATGGAGCGGGTTGCCAATACCAAGTTGCCTCCTTTTGTGTTGTTAGTTGCTGTCATTGCATTACGATGAGGCTGAGTGTGAGAGGTGCATGGTAAGATGGAGACCTGGTAATGTAAATAGAGAGGGAGGGATGGATGAAGGTACAAGGGATGTTGGGGTGAGTAACATTGTGCAGGAGTAGGGGTGGCAATGCCGAGTGGTGGGAATGTGATGACAGGCACAGAAGCATCAAGGTAAGTGTGGCTTTATACTCAATTTTCCTGATCTTAGAAGATCATTGAACCTCTTCCAGCACTGCACCCAGGTGCGAACCACCACTGACAGCCCCATTACCTCCTGTGATATCTGCAGCCACGCTGCCTTCATCTGCTGGGGAGGCCTCTTCCTACTCTCCCTAAGGAAGAGAACCTCCCTACGTACTCTCACTACCTCCACAAGATCATGGAGGGACTCACCTGAGAAGCGAGGTGCTTCTCTTTGGCGCTGCAAGCTCATAGTTCAGAGATCCAAAAACTGACAGCACTGAATGGCATGAAATTGCAACTGAGACTAAATGGGGTGATGGCCCCTTTAAAAAAATCATCAATAATTGCATCATCCGGTGACGTCACCAGGCCCGCACCTTTTAATTGGGCCGGGAAACGTGCAGGGGAAGGCCCATTAGGGCAAGATCATCTTTATCGATGGGTTCCACGCAGTAGCGGGCTTGACCCCTGCTGCCGACCTCTCCCGCCTTGAAGCCATCCAGGTAGGCGAAATCACGGCCTAAAGGTGCAATACAGAAGAGTAACCAGAGGCGAGAGAGACAGGGGAGGAGATTTGCAATTTGGTGCCTGAGTGTAAAGCTGATGTGATGGACCAGCTGCTCACTATGGAAACCACCCGATTCTTGTTTCCATAGAAACAGACATTTCTTGTTTCCATAGAAATCAATAGAAATGAAAATCGGGTGGTTTGTATCTTGGGCGCCGATCCATAATGCCAGTTTTATGCCTGGATAGCAAGTTGAAAATCTAGCCCATGATCTCAGTTTAACATCTCATTTGAAGGACAACACCTCTGACAAAGCAGCACTCCCTCACTACTGCACTGGAGTTACACAATAGTCACTGCAATTCAAAGTAACTCATTGTTTGTGAAGTGGCTTCTAGAGGTTGGAGAGACATGGTAATTGTTTTCCTTTGCTAGCCTTCTTATTCTATATTAGTTTGCCTCTCGTGTCTTAAATTACTCTCATGGACGAGGCCCAACTCCCCATTCTTTGAGTGGATCTATCCTTGCCTTAAGATCTAGGCAACCTTCCAGTAATATTCCCTGGAAATGAACAGCACACCTTGTCTGGTACCGACTTTTAGGATTGAGTCTACACCTCTATAAGTTTACACTGCAATCAACAAAGCAGTAGAACATTACAATAGATAGGTTTAAATTGTCAAGGGAATTTATTTGACAAAAAGCTGAATAAGCAAATGAGTAAATTATATAATAGTTATATATTTACAGTCAACATCCTTCTTAACTCTTTTATTGAATAAAACAATAAAAAAGATTGCAACTCTAAAACTAAATAACTCCTAACAATTAATGCTATGCTTATTTCCCTCGAGTTTTTTTTCACTGTGGGAGCCTAATTAATCAGAACTGTTTCTTGGAAATTGAAGCTGAATTTATCTCTCACTGGAATTTCAAACTGATCGGTTCATTTTCTAAAACTTGCAAGCAGACACTTTGCCCTCGATATTAAGCCCCCCTCCCCCCACCCCAATTACAGGCAGGGCCGGGGGTGGGGGGGATAAAAATGTAAAAACGGGGAGCATGTCCCCAATCCAATGCAATTGGGAGCCTGATTTAAATTTAGCAGCTGTCGGCCAGGTTTCCCAGGGCTCAAGAAACCCATTAGTAAAAGGGAGTCGGGAGCTGGTGGCTCAGAATGGCAAGTGCCTTTTACCGCACTCCTTTATTTATCCCTCAACCAACTTAACAAAAACAGATTGTCTGATCATTATCACATTGCTGTTTGTGGGACCTTGCTGTGTGCAAATTGGCTGTCGCATATCCCACATTACAACAGTGACTCCACTTCAAAAGTACTTCATTGGCTGTAAAGCGCTTTGAGACGTCTGGTGGACATGAAAGGCGCTATATAAATACAAGTCTTTCTTTCTTTCTCCTTGTGGTTCAGAAGGAGCAGAAGTGCTTCCCTGGCTCCTCAAGGAAGCTTTCGGCCTCTCTTCTGCCAATCGCATCCTCTCTCTCTCCCCTGCCGCGACCTCCTCCCCACCAAGCCCCGATTTCACTCCCTCCCTCCCAAATGCTGCGCTCTTTCTCTCAGGACCAAGCCTCGATGTCTGGCTCCCTCCCTCCCGATTGCTGCGGACAATCCCCAAGGGTCCACAGCTGCGGCCTCCTTCCACTGGTTTTCCCACCCGGCAGCTGGGCAGCCTGTCAATTAGGCCAGCTGCCAGGCGGGAAAGGGAAGAAAAAACTATAATGAGGTCTTGACGTTAAATTTGACCAAATTAATGCTCTATAACCTGTGTGAGGAGTTATGAAAAGATTAGCAGTATATAAAGCTAACCGGAATGTTTTTTATTGCGGGGTCCAGTGAAGTTGACAACAGCCCTTACCTTCTATGTTACCAGCACATTTCAGATGTTAATTGAGCCATCACAGGAAATAGTTAGCCCTCAATATGAAACTTATATCCACAGATCATTGTTACTTTATTTCAATGTATTAATTCCTCGAATAACTAAAGAGGTGGAAAAAATTGAGATTTGCTGTTACATAATTTCTCAGCATCCTACAAGCCAATGTACTCAGTGGAGTAATAGCATTGAAAGAAGTTATGTTTCAGTGTGTGAATATGTTACATTGTACGATGTTGCAGTTGATATTTGATGCTTTATTTAAAAAAAAGTTGTACTCAGGATCTGGAAGATGCTGGCAAAGCCACATTTATTGCCCATCCCTTGTTTCCCAGAGGAGCCTGTATTACTATCAGAGATCTCTTTGTAATTAAACTGCTTCCAACTATCACTTCTCTCTGTTCAGATTGCTCAAGGCTGGAAAACCAATTGGTCAGCAAACATGCAGCATAAGAATGCACCAGAGACACAAAAAGCTATGTATGCACTTTAGCCAATGACTTTGTTTTTGGGTTGGTATTGATCTTGGGATAAATGTGGAGGCTTTCCCGAGAGTAGCCTGGAAGGCTGCTTTAAGTGCTAGCAACTCTCATGGTACTGCTCAGATTATAATGTTGTACAAGTCTGATGATGCAAACCAGTGGACTTGATGACAAAGGATCAATATATCCTTTTCTACATCCAGAAGATGTGTATTTTAAAAAAAGAGAGAAAATTGGCCTTTTGAACTCATTGCTTGCTCAATGTGTAGCCTATAGTTGATTTGTGAAACTGTTGGCTGTGATTCGTTACATTGCCTGCTCTGTTGTGCACACTCCCTATGTTGCCAGCACCATTGAGAACAATGAGTCGCTATTTAAATTCAAGTTCTTTCTTTTTTTCATGTTATGCCATACAGAACACGATTTCCAATTATCTTACAGATGGCCTTGCTCCTCTTTCCCATCAAAACTGGAGTACCCGTGAACAACTCTGGTCACCATATTATAAAAAGGTCATAGCGGCACCAGAGAAGGTGCAAAAAAGATTTACTAGAATGATGCCAGAACTGAGAGGTTATACCTATCAGGAAATATTGAACAGGCTGGGCTCTTTTCTTTAGAAAAGCAAAGACTGAGGGGTGAGCTGATAGAGATTTTAAGATTATGAAAGGGTTTGATAGGTTAGACGTAGAGAAGATGTATCCACTTCCAGGCAGACCAGAACTAGAGGCCATAAATATAAGATAGTCACTAATAAATCCAATAGGGAATTCAAGAGAAACTTCTTTACCCAGAGAATGGTTAGATTTTGGAACTCGCTGCCACAGGGAGTAGTTGAGGCGAATAGCAAAGACGCATTTAAGAGAAAGCTAGATAAACACATGAGGGAGAATGGAATAGAAGGAGATGTTGATGGGGTTAGATAGGCAAATGGAATATAATGTGGAGAAATGTGAAGTTATCCACTTTGGTAGGAAAGATAGAAAAGCAGAGTATTTATTGAAATGGTGAGAGATTGGGAAATATTGGTGTTCAGAGGGACCTGGGTGTCCTTGTACACAAATCACTGAAAGTTAACATGCAGGTACAGCAAGCAATTAGGAAAGCAAATGGTATGTTGACCTTTATTATAAGAGGATTTGAGTATAAGAGTAAAGACATCTTACTGCAATTATATAGGGTACTGGTGAGACCACACCTGGAGTATTGTGTCCAGTTTTGGTCTCCTTACCTAAGGAAGGATATACTTGCCATAGAGGGAGTGCAATGAAGGTTCACCAGACTGGTTCCTGGGATGGGGGGATTGTCCTATGGGGACAGATTGAGTAGACTAGGCCTATATTCTCTAGAGTTTAGAAGAATGAGAGGTGATCTCATTGAAACATACAAAATTTTTATAGGGCTTGACAGCGTAGATGCAGGGAGGATGTTTCCCCTGGCTGGGGAGTCTAGAACCAGGGTCACAGTCTCAGAATAAGGGGTCAGCCATTTATGACTGAGATGAGAAATTTCTTCACTCAGAGGGTGGTGAATCTTTGGAATTCTCTACCCCAGAGGGCTGTGGAGGCTCAGTTGTTGAGTATATTCAAGACAGAGATCGATAGATTTTTGAATATTAAGGGAATCAAGGGATATGGGGATAGTGCAGGAAAGTGGAGATGAGGTAGAAGATCAGCCATGATCTTATTGAATGGGCCCGAAGGGTCAAAAGGCCTACTCCTGCTCCTATTTCTTATGTTCTTTTGTTCTAGATGAAGAAGGATGGAAGGAGGCTCGTGTGGAGCATAAACACTGGCATGGACCTGTTGGGCCGAATGACCTGTTTCTGTGCTGTAAATACTATGCAATGCTATGTAACTGTGGACATCAATGTCGCCTTGCTTTGCTTAGGACAGCACATTGTTATGTTAGCTTCTCCTGCCTTTGTTATAGGAGGAGAGATCAAACAGACTATTCTCTGTTATTGCTAACTCCTCAGTACCTCTGGATCCATCAAAAATATTCACATATCAACACTTAGACCTTCGGTGAACTGTTGAGTCTCTTTAAATAGGAAAAGCTTCCTTTCTATGAAGGTGCAAGTGATGGATGGATGTGCTCGCTACAGTGTCCATGTCTCTTGTATCCATGCTAATTTGGGACTTGGCAGGAAGTTTCTGCTGAATAGTGATTAAGCAAAATGTTCCTCTGGATATTTCAGCCTGTGTATTTTTTTTATGTCATCGTTATGTCTTTTTCAGGTGAGGTAATGCTATTTGAAATTATGGCTCATGGTTTGAGTATTGGCCCCCAAAATCACACAGAGAAGAAGTGCACTTCTTTAAGTTTTAAAATGGAGATCTGAACATAGAATTACACACGGACATGTATTTTCTTATTTGTTGTACCCTGCACCACAAAAGCACACGTGAAAATGTGGCGCAAGATGGATACCAAGAGAGATGAGCAAGTAAGTGTACAGGAATAAGATCACTCAGCTGTTACAGATGTTTGTGATACTATCATCTATTATCAATTCTATTATGGGTTACCAGGCAGCACTGCTATATGCTTGCACATGCATTATTATAGATAAAATGCGGCAAGTATATGTGAACGCTCTAATTTTTGTGCGCTAAGCAGCCAAGTCCTTTAAATTTGACGTAAAGAGAGAATTGTTTTCAAGTTTACAACCACACCAAAAAAGGAATATCTTATACTGAAGGAAGAGAGGTCAATGTAAAAGGTGTACCAAATTCAAAGTGATGTTTTATTAATAAATTAGATTTTTATCATAATAGTTTAACTCACGTGCAACAAAAATATCAATACCTTTATATCGGGAACTACATTCAAATTTTAAACAACTTTTCACACTTTTGTTTTCATGTTTAACATGCTAATGATATACTAGAGCAGTGTTAGGTGCACCCATCTGTAATTGAGCACATGAATGAGAGTATTCCTGCCTGCAGGATCAGCCCCACAAGTGATTGTGATTTGGATGGAGTGTCCACACTTCTGAGAAGTGTTGGCTAGTTAACTAGCTGAGTAATATCCAATTTTTACTATGGAATATTAAGTGAACAGACATACAGACATACAGTCAAGGGAAGGTTTACAGAATTTTCCATGTGGACTTTGAGAAATTCAATTTTGTTGAACTAGAGAGTAATTTCATTTCGCAAAATCCTAGATAGAAATTTAACTTTGAGAGCAAATAGTGAAGCTACACCATGAGAGATTGTATTCCAAGGTGAGTTAGTTGCCCCTTTGATGTTCCATTCGTAGGTGGAGTGTTGAGATGGAGGTGATTATGATATAATTGCTAGCTTTTACAGTTTCGAGACCAGCTTAGATATCAGGAACATCTGTAATCACAACTGGCACTGAATGAACCAAGAGATTATTTGCTCATTCTCAACTATAGGTTGTACAGGGTATGTAGAATCATGATTTAACTTTTTTCCCCGAATTATTTTTCCTTACCTTTCTTTCCTTAAGGCAGCAGCTCGTGGTAGGGTACTATTCCATAGGTTGCAATAGCACTGCGCATTCAAATGGTTATTCTTTATATATGAACATGTATTTGAATGCAGACAATATGAACATGGGGGTGGGGAGGCATCATTGTGGAGCCTTCAGATATACACACATGTACACTTTCAACATTGGTCACTGATTAGTGATCAGGAAGGAGAACACTGCCAAACATTCACCTTCTTAGCCTGGCCTGGCCACACTAAATTAAATTTGTAGCCTATATGAATAATGCACACAATTGAAAAATATATAAATACTTCAATACAAATTTCATCAACCAGAAAATGAAAACAGCTTGCTTCAGCACAAGTGTTTATTGGGTACCACTTCTTAATTTCAGTGGAGAAATCCAACAGTTGGACCTGTCACTTTAATGATGGAATCAGGTTGAGCTTGAAATATCTGTTGGTAATTGGTTGGGGAAAAAAGCCATTGGTACTAGTTTCCACCCAATCAGGAACAACTTTTCAGTCATATGACTTCCAGTTCCTGGTTACTAAAAGGCTACAAATTGCAAAATTCATAGCATGACAAAAAGGAGACCTCGCGTTCAGATTCCAATGTGTGCAAATAGCAAGTAATGAAAAATAATTACATTATCACGAAAATCAATCAATCACCGATACATCCTCAGTTTACATATCAAAAAACTAAATTGCTCAGTTTATATGCAGCACCATACTGGCATTAATAACTTTATTAAAGTGGTTTAAAGCAATGTCATGTGATATGATACTTCAAAGAAGAACTGGAAGCTGTTATTTATGAATGTGTTTGAAATGTGCATTTGAAATGTTTAAATTGCAGCTTATTTTTAATTTGCATCTAAATTATTATACGTCAAAATTATTATGCGTCATTGGAAGTAAAAATTTGCAAGATATGAATCAGATAGCATTTAAGCGACATCAAACAAATATGGAGGGACTCATTTCACAGTTGTTCTGTTTTCAAATCAGTTTTGATATCTTACTGTCTATGAATGCTTTGAAGTGTCAATGAAATCAAAAGTTAAAAGGAATAGAGCCAGATTTAGACAGTTTGATTTTTAATGTATTATATGCATACCTTGTGATCATATTGGGTTGTTTTCACACCACAGTATCAATTTGAGGTGTTCCATTTTGAAAAATGTCCACTTAATATTTTGATTTAGTTTAACTGATGCAAAAATTACTCTTGTACATTCCAAGTCATTCCTTCTGGATCCATGAATGTATGTATAGACATGCATGTTGTGAATGTAGCAGCATAATGACTTGTGAACTTCAACATATTGCTAAAAAGTGATTTGTCACCAAGACCTGAGACACATTAATGATCTGGAAGTAGTGCAAAGATAAACCACAAGGAGGTTTTCTTTCACACACAAAGTGATCAGCACATGGAATGGATGCCCAGATGGAATAGTGGAGGTGAAAACACCATTAAAAAGGTACTCACACTATATAAATGAATCTTATTTCCTGCATTACAACAATGACTACACTTCAAAAAAAGGTGCTTAATTGGTTGTATAACGCTTTGGGACATCCTGATGTTGTGAAAGGCATTATATAAATGCAAGTCTTTCTTTCTTTCTATTGGTAATACACAATGAAATCGACTTAGGCTGAACTAAGCTGCAATGAAAATTTATAGCGGAAAAATTCCCTGGTCTGAGATCCCAGTGCTGACCCCACTGGAGTTTGCAGTGTCAGTGGGAAGACATCTAATTTGCATGGGACCAGCAGGCGCATGTGCCACTATGGGTGCATCTCAGGTGCCCACCTGGCCCATGCTTCCAGATACTCTGGCACTTGACCAGACCCTATGGAGTTTTCTCTCTCCTCCCAATGTAAGGGGGCCAATCCCAACTTTCTTTAGATATAAATTGGCAGGTGTTAAGAGTCCAGGCTGCTTCTCTGGCCTGCAAACCCTGCTGGTGCCTACTTCTGCCCACCTTGTGGAATGTACATTCCATCGCGCCCAGCATACCAGCCTCCAGTCCTATGCCGGGACTCAACTGAACCGGGGAAATAGGAAATCCCATTTACGGAGTCATGCCTCTAGGGCCGCCTGCTGACATCACTTGACTCTTGAAGGGTGGACAGAGTTTCTGCTTCTTATGTGTCAGCCATGTCTTCATTGGTAGCACTCTCGCCTCTGAGGGTGGGTTCAATTCCCACTCCAGAGACTTGAGCACAAAAGTCTTGGCCGACACTCCAGTTCAGTACTGAGGGAGTGCTGCACCGTCGGAGGTGCAGTCTTTCAGATGAAACATTAAACCGTGTGCCCATCTGCTCTCCCAGGTAGACGTAAAAGTTCCCATGGCACTACTTCAAAGAAGAGCAGCAGAGTTCTCCCCGGTGTCCTGGCCAATATTTATCCCTCAATCAACATCAGTAAAAACAGATTATCTGGTCATTATCACATTGCTGTTTGTGGGAGTTTGCTATGCGCAAATTGGCTGCAACGTTTCCTATATTACAGAAGTGACTACACTTCAAAAAATGCTTCATTAGCTGTAAAGCGCTTTGGGATGTCTGGTGGTCATGAAAGGCGTTCCAGACTCTAGCCGGATTGCAGCAGCAGTCTGGCAGAACCCTGAGGAATTGAAGCCCCCATATCCAGGGGGCACTTACAGTACAATTTAACTGAGTGGAAGTACACTTCTGTTATAACTGAATTAAAACCTGCTTTGTAGCGAAAGTGAGTGCTAACGCTCCTATTGTTTAGCCATTAAAGAGCAGTGTACTTGAAGATGGGCGACAGCCAGTACCAATCTCTCAATGTACACATCTCTTAGTTACATTTTTAAAACCATTAATTTCCATTCAGTTACAGCAACAGTCATTCTCGCGATCAGAATCTCTTCTGAAAAACAGCTGGTTTCAGGTCAAGCAAGGTCTCAACCTGCAGAAGCAGAGAATGAAGTTCTAGTCTTCACAGTTCAAGAAACAGTTTCAAGATCACAGGCATTTGGTGAATATGTACAGTACTGATGCACAGTATTTCATTACAATCCACTGAAGCAGAGAATGCAATCTGGATATTTAATTCAAATCTCTTTGACCCATTCATTGACACTATTTTGAGAATGCCTCAATTTCAAACTGAGTTACACCAGCCTTGTAAGTTTGCAAACTGACTACAGCTTAATATTATTTGACCACCAACAAGAGTTCAAGCTTGAATTTCATTAATGCAATCCTAAAAGCAGCCAAAGTTCTGCAATGTTATACCATAAGGAAGTCAATATGTAACACTAAATGTATTAGAAACATTTTCATCCCATAGTGAGTATGCTGCAGTTTCCAGTTGTGCAAATGTATTGTGCTGTACAGACAATGCAGCATGTTCATAGTTGGCAACAGTTAAATGTTCAATTTCAGCACTACTGTCCTTTAATGAAGTCAATTTTTCACCAGAATACTGACCTGAAACTGTCAGAATTTTTACCTGGAGACCCGCTGGGAGCGGGGGAGGGCGGAGTCCAGTAGTGCGCAGGCAACCCGACAGCGCGTCGGTCAATGGCTTTTTAACCCAGCCACTGCATTTGCATCTGACTTCCGTGTTTCCCGACCAATTAGCATGAGCGGGCGTGATGAGGACACGCATGAGTCTATTTCAGCTAAAGTATTTAAAGGAACACTGAAAAGACGACAGATGAAGGATTGTGGAGGTGGGGGAAACAGAGGAAGCAAGAATGGACTCGTAACATGCCAATGCTGCGCCTCAATTAATTGACGCCTCCATAGACCTGATGCTGCGGTGTATAAGGGCCCACAGGGAAATCCTGTTCTCAGCTGACGGGAGGAAGACACCTGCCTCAGAGACCAAGAAGACGTGGCTGGAGATCACTAAGGAGGTCAGCAGCAGGAGTGTGGTGCCACGCTCCTGGATACAGTGCTGAAAGCGGTTTAATAACCTGATGAGGGCAGGAAAGGTGAGTACTATGGCACATTCAACTATTTCCTGATGTGCGTGTCACCCCAACCCCCTCACTCTGCCTTCCCAAGCCTACGGCTGTAATTCACTCCTCACAGCAACTTACCTTGCAGGTGCACCCATCCATCTTTGTCTATGCACCTATGAAAAATTACGAAAGACTACGAAAAATTCAAAAATGGGTTTAGAATGCATGTACGTAAACGCACAAAGTGTGGTGAATAAGCTACAAGCACATTTAGCCATGTGGCAATATGATGTTGTGGCAATAACGGAAACGTGGCTTAAAAACGGTGAGGACTGGGCACTTAATATTCAAGGGTACAAGGGGGGCGATTTTCTCACTGGAGGTGAGATGGAGGCGGGTTTCAGTTTGGGTGGGTTTGAAACCTGCCTCCACTGATAGTTTTCAAAAATTTGCGATTTTCCCACGATTGGCCACTTGATTTCAGAGGTGTGGGATGGCCTTTGTCAATTAGTGTTTTGGGACTGAAACTTGCCTCTGCTGACATCACTTTTGCAGTCTGATTTTATGGCTTCTTGCTCCCTTGGCTCATTCCACAGGATTTCTGCCTATCCTGCACCACCTGCAACATATTTAGAGAAACCACTATGTCCAATTCCAAGGAAAGGGCCTCCTCGAGGCTCTCAGATGAAGCACTGCAAAAGCTGTTTGAGGGGGTGACAGCTAACATGGAGGTGCTCTTCCACTCATCTGGGAGGAAGAGGCCTGCCAAAGAAACCTCTGTGGGTACAGCTGGCAAGGGAAATAATCTCCAGATCTGTGTGCAGATTGGGAGAATGTTTATGTGTATTGATGAAATGCCATCCCTGTTGGAAAGCATTAAAATGATTTGAAGCCAAAATGTTGGCGTTATGGCATCTGTTATTTCATCTTAGGCAGCTCCACATTGTGGGCACCGCCACACTTGCGTTGTCAGGTTGGTGGCCTGAGTGAAAGGAGGCCAGAGAGTCATGACCATTGTCAATGATGTCCTAGGCTGGAGCCAAGGACATGTGCCAACTTGGGCAACCTATGCAAATCTGGCCACGATAAGTTCATCCCTTGCATCCCGGGCAGCCATATGCTCGTGTGCTGCCACTGCCGCTGGTCGATACACCGGCGCTTTGACCTCCTCCTGCTCCTCCTCCTCCTCCTACTCCTCCTCCTCCTGCTCCTCCTCCTCCTCCTCAGCCTCCTCCTCCTCCTCATCCTCATCTGAGGAGGGCTGGAACTGAGCCACTTGCTCATCAGGAAGCCACGACGCTGTGCGATGTTGTGCAGTGTACAGCAGACCATGACCATTCTGGAGACCCTGTATGGTGTATACTGCAGGGCTCCACCTGATCAGTCAAGGCATCGGAAGCGCATCTTCAACAACCCAATGGTTTGCTCTATGATGGACCTGGTTGAAGTGTAGCTGGCGTTTTAGCGCTCTTCAGCCTCGTTAGCTGGCCTCCTGATCGGCGTCATTGGCCACTTCTTCAGGGGGTAGCCTTTGTCACCAGGGAGCCATCCGTTAAGTTGGTTTGGTGGATTGAAAAGCAGAGGAACACTAGAGTGCCGCAGGATGAAAGAGTCATGGCAATTACCACAGAACTTGGCGCAAACATGCAGGAACTCCTTCTTGTGGTTACACACCAGTTGTACGTTGAGGGAGTGGAAGCCATTTCGGTTGACAAAGATAGCTGGGTTGTGATGCGGCGCCCTAAGGGCCACATGTGTGCAGTCTTTGACGCCCTGCACCATTAGCATACCTGCTTTATTTGCAAAGCCAACCGAACAGGCGATTATACATGCTTGATCCCTTGTGAACTGGATGTAATTGTGGGCCTTAGCAAAAAGGGCATCGGTAACCTGCGTGATGCAACTGTGGGTGGCCGACTGGGAGATGCCGCTGATGTCTGCTGATGATCCCTGGAAGGAGCCTGAGGCAAAGAAGTTGAGTGCGGTGGTGACTTTGACAGCCACTGGTAAGGGGTGTTCACCCATTCCTCTGGGCACCAGGTCATTCTGCAGCAGGCCGCAGATCTCTCGGACAACCTCTCGCGAAAGTCTCAGCCTCCTTTGGCACTGCTACTCACTCATGTTGAGGTAGCTCATCTTTTGTCTGTAAACCCTCTGTCGGGGGTATCTCCTGTGGCGAGGTGCCTCGATGCGCTGGTGCCTTCTGCTCTGTGCAGCATCAGGTGGCTGAGCAGAAGGTTGGGGCTCCTGCTGGTGTTGCTCCTGAGCTGCCTGGTTCTGCTGCTGCCCTGGATGGTCCTCATCCTCATCTGAGGTCCATGCAGAAAGAAAATGAATGGTTCCGATGCTGCTTGTAGATGCCTCCTTTGGGGAAGCGCTCATTGCAAGCGGGGAGAGGGTCTTCCAAGGAGGTCCCACAGTTGAATGATTCAAGCTGCAGCACCTCCGACTTCGGAAGGCCTTCTAAACGTGCTCAGATACCTTTTAAAGCCAAGGTCTGGCACCTGCAAGTAATCCTTGCTGCAGTAAACGATGTCTCGTTAGACCTGCAGCTGTGATGAGGCCACCCACGAGTCAACCCGCCAGGTTTATGTGGCGTGGTTCAGGAGGTGCGTGGAGCACGCCGAAATCGTCGAAATATCACGAGGGCCTCTCAAAATAGACTTAGAGAGGCCCTTAACGAGCATTTAATGATGACAAGTATCGTTTTGGCCAGCTGGAGGCGAGACCGTTTCCCGACCTCCAAAACTGGCACCGGCAAAATCCCGCGGAGGCGGGTTGGAGGCGGGTTCCGAACCCGACCTCGTTGAATCTGATTTTCCCGCCTTTCCTGCCTCCAAACCCGCCTCCTCCGACGGCAGAAAATCGCCCCCAAGGTGTTCAGAAAAGATAGGGAAGGAAGAAACGGAGGTGGGGTGGCAGTGCTGATTAAGGAAGACATTGTAGAGTTGGAAAGGGAGGATGTTCTTGAGGGGACAAGGACAGAATCCATTTGGTTAGTGTTGAGGAGCAAAAAGGGTATGATCACGCTATTGGGGGTATTCTACAGGCCTCCAAATAGTGAGAGGGAGGTAGAGGAGGAAATCTGCAGGGAAATCGCAGAGATATGCAAGAGCTATAGAGTGGTGATATTGGGGGACTTTAATTACCCAAATATCGATTGGGATAATGCAAGGTAAAGGGAAAGGAGGGGGAGGAATTTCTGAAATGTGTTCAGGAGAATTTCCTTAACCAGTATGTTCTTGGCCCAACTAGGAAGGAGGCATTGCTGGATCTGGTGCTGGGGAATGAGGTGGGCCAGGTCGACCAAGTGTCTGTGGGAGAACACTTGGGTACAAGTGATCATCGTATCATAAGATTTAGATTAGCAATGGAGAGGAGCAAGGATCAATCTAGGGTGGAACTTCTAAACTGGAATAGGGCTAACTTTAATGGGATGCAAAAGGATCCAGCCAGGGCAAAATGGAACCAAAGACTGACAGGAAAAACTGTAACGGAACAATGGGTGATCTTTAAGGAGGAGATGTTCCCAAGTACAGGCTAGGTACATTCCAGCAAAGGGAAGGGTAAGGGAACCAAAGCAAGGGCTCCTTGGATGACGAGGGAGATAGAGAAGATGATGAAACAAAAATAGAAGGGTGTATGATGAATGCCAGGTGAATTCTTCAAGGGAGAACCAGACCAAATACAATAAGTTGAGAGGGAAAGTGAAGATGAAAATAAGATTGGTAAAGACAGAATATGAGAGTGGTATGGCGGTTAACATAAAAGGGAACCCAAAAATGTAAACAGTAAGCGGGTAGTAAGAGACGGGGTGGGCCTATTAGGGACAAAGAAGGTGATATATGCTTAGAGGCGCAGGGCAAGGCTAGAATACTCAATGAATACTTTGTATCGGTGTTTACTAAGGAGGTGGATGCTGACAAAATATCGGTAGAAGTGGAAAAGGTAGAAGCAATGGAAGGGGTGAAAATTGAAAGACAGGATGTATTAGAAAGGCTGGGTATGCTTAGAGTGGATAAGTCACCTGGTCCAGATGGTTTGCATCTCAGGTTGCTAAGGGAATTGGGGGAGGAGATAGCAGAAGCGCTCGCCATAATTTTCCAATCTTCCCTAGATGCGGGGAGGTGCCTGAGGATTGGAAAGTGGCAAATGTGGCACCATTGTTCAAGAAAGGGTGTAAGGACAATCCTAGTAACTACAGGCCGGTCAGTTTAACATCAGTGGTGGGTAAAGTTTTAGAAACAATAATCAAGGAAAAAATTAACGGGCACTTGGAGAGGTTTAAGCTAATTAAGGAGAGCCAACACGGATTTGTAAAAGGCAGATCGTGTTTGACGAATCTAATTGAATTTTTTGATGAAGTAACAGGGAGGATTGATGAAGGGAATGCAATGTATGTTGTCTACATGGATTTTCGGAAGGCGTTTGACAAAGTACCACATAGAAGGCTAGTTAACAAAATTGAGGCTCATAGAATAGGTGGGTCAGTGGCAGTTTGGATAAGGAATTGGCTTAAGGACAGAAAACAGCGAGTTGTGTTAAATGGTTGTTTTTTAGACTGGAGGATGGTAGACAGTGGTGTTCCCCAAGGGTCAGTGCTGGGGCCACTGCTTTTTTTGATATATATATATATATAAATGACCTGGATATTGGAATACAGAGTAGAATTTCTAAATTTGCCGATGACACCAAACTTGGGGGAGTGGCAAACAGTGAGGATGATACCAATCAACTGCAACAGGACATAGAAAGGCTAGCAGAATGGGCAGACAAGTGGCAGATGGAATTTAATACAGAGAAGTGTGAGGTGATGCATTTTGGCAGAAGGAACAGGGAGAGACAATATACACTTAATGGCACAGTTTTAAAGAGTGTGCAGGGACAGAGGGACCTGGGAGTTAATGTGCATAGGTCCCTGAAGGTGGCGGGACAAATTGAGAGCATGGTTAGCAAAGCATATGGGATCTTGGGCTTCATAAATAGAGGTATTGAGAACAAAAGATGAGAATTTATGCTGAACCTTTATAAAGCGCTGGTTCGGCCACAACTGGAGTATTGCGTCCAGTTCTGGTCACCGCACTTTAGGAAGGATGTGAAGGCACTTGAGAGGGTGCAGAGGAGATTTACCAGAATGGTTCTGGGAATGGGGGATCTTAGCTACAAGGACAGGTTGGAGAAGCTGGATTTGTTTTCTTTAGAGCAAAGAAGGTTGACGGGTGATTTGATAGATTAGGACAGGTTTGGATAGGCTAGACGGGGAAAGGCTGTTCCCACTAGTTGATGGTACAAGGACTAGCGGACACAGATTTAAGGTTTTGGGCAAGAGATACAGGGGGGATGTGAGGAAAAACTTTCTTACGCAGCGAGTGGTGAGGACCTGGAACTCGCTGTCGATGGAAGTGGTGGATGCAGAGACACTCAATGTTTTCAAGGGGAGACTGGATAAGCAGTTGAGGGAAATAAACTTGCAGGGCTACGGGGAGAGAGCGGGGGAATGGGACTGACTGGATTGCTCTACAGAGAGCCGGTTGGACTCGATGGGCCGAATGGCCTCCTTCTGTGCCGTTATGACTCTATGGGGTAGAAATTAGGTCACGCCCCATTTGGGGCGCAAATATCGTCCGGACGCAAATATTAGCGCCTGGCGCTAATTATCGGCACTGACGGGAAACTTCACTTTTACCGCCCCGGGAGGTGAGTGGAGCGCTAAAGCAGGCGCTGCACACCTCTCTTAAGGCGCAAAGGCCGAGCAGTGAGGCGCTAACTCGGAGCGCTGGCGAAGCTCATGTAATGTCAGTCAGCAATGGAACACACACACAATGGCACGGGCCAGTTCTTAAAGGGGATGGTTAATCTTGCTTTCCATCCACATCCTGTTCATTGCTGCCTTGAATCTCGGCCTGGAGAGACTTGCACATCAAATGTGCTGGAAAGAACAATGGAGAGCACCAGGCAAAGAGCTCAGAGTGCAGCTCCCACGGTCTCTGCTAAATTGATACAAGGAATGGCAAATCAAAATGAACCTGCAAAGTGCTGCTCAGTACCCAAAACTCCTTCACACAACGTTGAATCTCTCCAGAAGTCTCTCCCTCTCTCTCTCAGAATGCGTAGTTCAAAAATGCCACCAACAATAAAAGACAGGAAGAGGCCCCCTTTAAATAGCGCCCCCCCCAGCCCCACAGCGATTGATAGCGTTCCAGTCTTCTGGTCGTTGGAAGCGCCAGGCGGTAAGGCAGGGGGCGCCACTCAATTTCCGCTACGGGGCGCCCCAAGGGCGTTGCACCATGGAATGACGTCACAATATGCGCGCGCAGGTGGTCGCAGCGGTAAGTTTTAGCGCCGCCGCACAATCTCAAGTTAAGTTCTCGAGCGGCGCAAACATCGCTGCGCCCGGGCGTTAGCGGCTTTGCGCCCCATTAGCGCCCTCTTAAGGCGCTAACGGGCGGCGCAACCAAGTGAATTTTTACCCCTATGACTCTATGACCTACTCACATCCCCATCTGACCATCCACCATTGACATTCACCCTCATCTTAATGCAATGTCGCACCTCTTCCTCATAGTCAGCCTCAAAAAATATTGTCCATCCACCCGTTAAACACATTCCATTATTCTCACTCTAAGTTCTCTTGTTTCACTCCTCGCAAGAGAAGAGAGCACAGAACACCAGGGAGAAACAGAGGATTGGAGGTGGCCCTCCAGCCATCGTCACACTGACAGCTGCAGAAGAGGATGTGCTGGAGATAAGCCGTGTGTCAGCATATCTGGTGGTCAGACATGGGAGAGATGGGGGCCACCCAGCTACCTGGTAACAGAATTAAATATCACACAGCCAGATAAAAAGATGATGTCTTCGTCCATGAAAAGAGTGGCCACCTGCATGGAGCATCAAACGCAGCAGTCAAACGAGTGCATGCTGGTCCTCACCAATGGCTTGCACACTCTGAACGCCACCTTATTTAGGATTGATCAAAACCTTGCCTTGGCCGTTCAGTGCCCCACTGATGTGCAGGAAAGTGCTCTCTGGCTCATTGCTAGCAGGGAAATGCGGGTGGGCCATGATAGGGAAGATGGAGAAATTAGACATGGAAGTAGGAACTCTGCTCAAGGCGCATGGCGTACAACACTCACTCATGTTGACTTTTTGTCAACAGCCAGTGAAATATGATCATGTGCATAATGATCATTTAAAACATTCTTACCGTGACAGTTCTAATTCATGTCTTTAATCTCCCACAGGCCCATCAAGTGTCCCGCAGGAGGTGGTGCCAGAGGACAATGACGACACCTCAGAGGAGGTCACTCACTCTGAGGGTGCACTGTCACAGGACTCATGCAGACCACGCACCAGCTCAGATACACACACGTCTGTTGGACCAGTAAGACAGATAGTTGTGTTGTCACCTGGTTTCTTACACATCACAAGTAAGCAAGAGCAGATGGTGAGGACAGGGACAGCAGTGGCGAGTCCTCGCCGGAGGGCACAGGATGCTCCAAGCTCTGCTCAGCTGGATGCAGATGCTGAACCTCAGGGGCCGTCGACAAAGAGGATAATTCTGGAGCAGCAGCAAAAAATATGTGAGGCTCCAGCAAGCTTTCCAGCCGCACTGTGTACACTTGCAGAGAGAATGGAGGAGTCCGTCTCAAGTACGAGCATCGCAGGCCTTTGCTATGCTGTCTTCGTCCATGGAAAGAGCAGCCATGGAGCGTGGAGCATCAAATGCGGCAGTCAAACAAGTGCATGCTGGCCCTGAACAATGGCTTGCACACTCTGAATGCCACCTTAAATAGGATTGATCAAAACCTTGCCTTGGCCATTCAGTGCCCCACTGATGTGCAGGAAAGTGCTCTCTGGCCCATAGCTAGCAGGGCAGTGTGGGTGGGCCATGAAAGGCAAGATGGAGAAAGTGGACATGGAAGTGGGGACTCTGCTCAAAGCCCTTCCACTTCTCACCCATTTCCCACGCACCCCCCTGCCCCACCCAGTCAGTGCCCCACATGCTGCCTCATGTCCCGATGGCCAAGTCTGCCCCTGCACAGGTGCAGGTGGAGCAGTCTTTGGAGGGGCCCTCACGGGTTCCAAAACCCGGGGGACGTCAGCCAAGAGCATCTCAGCAGTCAGAGCAGGGATGTAAGCAGCCTGCCTCTAACTCTGCTGAAGCAAGAGGGATTGCACGACTTAGGAGCAGTAGAAAATGTAAGATGAAAGATTTGTAGTTGCACAAGGGTATACATATGGGTGTGTTACACAATGTTACATTGTTAAGTGTCTGTTTAAATTTTGAGCGGCATAAAAATTATTTCTTTGCACCACTTTCCCGTCTTGCCCATTTTTGCCTGTTGCCTGGCAAGTGCCCTTCTCAATTGTGCTGAATGGTAAGTCAAGACTTCAATCCGAGCAATGGGTGCCTGTGAAAGGGACGCTTTGTTGATTGCAGAACTGCTTTGTGCTGGGGGAGGGGGCAGGGTGGGGGTGGCGAGTGGGTTCAGCATGTGGCTGCCAGATGGGTGCTGTGGTGCAACCTAACTAAATGTTGCCATTATGAGGCCATCCGGGCATCCCGGGCAACAATGTGCACCGCTGCTGGTGCCATGGCCACATAACATGCCTCCTCCTCCTCCTGTTCCTCCTCTGAAGAGGTATTGCACTCTGTACCTTGCTCCTCCTGCAGCTCCAGTCCTCGCTGCTGCGCTATGTTGTGCAGAGTACAGCATACCACAAACATTCTGGAGACCCTGGCTGGTGCATATTGAAGGGTGCTTCCAGATCTGTCGAGGCACCTGAAGTGCATCTTCAGCATCCCAATTGCTTGCTGAATGACACATCTCGTCATCATATGACTTTGATTTTGGCGCTGTTGGGCCTCATTGCTTGGGCTCCTCACAGGTGTCATCAGTCACATTTTAAGTGGATAGCCCTTGTCTCCAAGCAGCCAGCCGGTAAGTCTGTTCGGAGGTGCGAAGAGCTCAGGGAGGGTGGACTGGCGCAGGACGAAAGCATCATGGCAGCTCCCTAGGAATCTTGCACGTACCTGCATAATGATCTTTTTATGGTTGCAGACGAGCTGCACATTGATGGAGTCGAAGCCGTTACGGTTCCCGAACACTCCTGGGTGATCTGGGGGTGCCTTGAATGCCACATGTGTGCAGTTGATGATGCCCTGCACCTGTGGGAAGCCTGCCAGCGCCGCAAACATGGTGCCTGATAAGTCTGACTGGCTTAATCGGTGGCAAAGTGTACATAATTGCCTGCCCAGTCAAACATGGCATCGGCCACATGGGTGAGGCATTTGTGGGCGACCGACTGCAAAATCCTGCAAATGTCTCCTGCAGATCCCTGGAAGGTGCCTGAGGCAAAGTATATTGAGGGTGGTAGTCACTTTGACAGCCACTGGTAAAGCGTGGCACCAGGTCCCAAGTGCAGCTGGTCTTGAGGGTGAAAATGTCTGCCACGACTTGATGCGATATTCTGAGCCTCCTGAGTGTCCAGATATGTCCAGGAACATGATCTCCTACCTATATTCGTGCCACACAAGTGCCAGGCAAAGATCATTGACCAGAAACTTAACTGGAGCAGCCACATAAATACTGTGGCAACAAGAGCAGGTCAGAGGCTAGGTATTCTGCGGCAAGTGTCTCACCTCCTGACTCCCCAAAGCCTTTCCACCATCTACAAGGCGCAAGTAAGGAGTGTGTTGAAATACTCTCCACTTGCCTGGATGAGTGCAGCTCCAACAACACTCGAAGCTCGACACCATCCAGGACAAAGCAGCCCACTTGATTGGCACTCCATCCACCAACTTAAGCATTCACTCCCTCCACCACTGGCGTACCGTGGTTGCAGTGTGTACCATCTACAAGATGCACTGCAGCAACACGCCAAGGCTTCTTCGGCAGCACCTCCCAAACCCACCTAGAAGGACAAGAGCAGCAGGCGCATGGGAACACCACCACCTCCAAGTTCCCCTCCAAGTCACACACCATCCTGACTTGGAAGTATATCGCCAATCCTTCATCGTCGCTGGGTCAAAATCCTGGAACTCCCTCCCTAACAGCATTGTGGGAGTATCTTCACCACATGGACTGCAGTGGTTCAAGAAGGTGGCTCACTTCTCAAGGGCAATTAAGGATGGGCAATAAATGCTGGCCTTTGCAACGATGCCCACATCCCATGAACAAATAAAAAAATATATACCTTGTGTTGTGGGTATCGCTTCCTGTGAGTTGCACCTCTGTGCTCATCCCCTCTCTCCTGTGGAGTGGCAGGTCTGTGAGGAGAAGGCTGCAGCTGCTGCTGCCAGTATTGCTGCTGCTGCTCATCTTGGTCCTCAACTGAGGTTAAGGTTAAAAAGCATAAGCGGCATCCAGGCTGATCTGATATATGACAGAAGGAAAGTTTAGATCAGACCTCCAAAGTAGTAAAAGTGACCTCCAATGTAGTGAAAGTCAGCTCCAAGGTAGTAGAAATCACCTCCAAACTTGTAGAAATCTCCTGCAAAGTACTGAAAGCAAACTCCCAGAACAAATACTGTGAGCAAAAGCCTTTCACTTAGGCAAGGAAGCAGGTGTGAGGTCTCAGTACTTACAGGATTTTTGCCTGTCATTTGTTCATCCCCCTGAGAGCTTCTCATCTTGCTTTCACTGGCGAGGTCCAGGAAGCACAGGAAACCCATGCACTCTCAGTTTAAATTGAAAACCCCTGTTAAAAAAGCTGTTAATTACCTCTTAACATATTTAAATTGGCAACCCGCTTCTCCCGAGGAGGGTTCTCGTACGCAGCCGAAGGTGCTCTCGTTAAATGTGGAAGTTGGCGGGTTGGAGTAGGCTTCCTGATGCGCTGTCAATTTCAGCGCTTTTTACCACCCACCCGCTCCCAAACCCACTCTCTCTTTGCAGTTAAAACTCCCCCCTAACTGGCTACCTTTTCAAGCATTGAGTTTGAAACCAATGGTTTAACGTGGCTGAGCTTGATACTGCTGCTTTCAGGATTTTAGTTAGTGTTGGCCAGTAATGCTGACACAGTGAACCTTCTTATACAATGAGACAAACATGGTTAATTATGAACGGATTACATGTATTTTTTATGGAAGTAGCACTTCCATTAATTAGAGCAAGCACACAACCTGACCAGAACATATGAACATAGGCTGGCATTAAACATGAATAGCGATAGTGGATAAAACAAAAAGAATTTTTTCTAAATCATGCTTCTTTAATCTTCAGTTCTTTGATCACCGGAAGATATTTCTCCATCTTTTTAAAAGGAGTTAACCATCATAGCAGTGACCAACTCTGATGGGAGTCTTTTTCACATATCTACATAGCAAGTCTCACTGGAGGCTTCCCAGAGTTGCAATAGTTTTATGTCTGCCTGTCTATCACCACATTATCCAGGCTTTTAAAGCACTGACTTTTGCCTCCCTCCCCCTCTCGATCCTTTTTTTTTGGATTAGGACAAATTCAGTTCTGTTCATCCTAATGTCCTAATTTAGCACCGGACCTTGGAATCACCCTGGTCTCACGAACTTGTATTTTGTTCAACGTATTAATCTCCTTAGCACCTATACCAGGAAGCACTGGATGGAAATTAGGAGCTTAACATTGCAACATTTTCTCTCTCAAGCCCAAGGACATGGAGGTCAAATTCTGCCCCACCTCTGTCTTAACTTAAGATCAGCTAATTCAAGATATATGGATCAAAGTTACAACTCAATTGGGCAGTACAGCTCAGTGTCAAACCATGTGGTGCATTTTTACCCACTAAATTTTAGTACTGGGCTTGATTGTAGAGGCCTGCCATGGTAAATTAGTCTGTCAATTCTCAATCTTCAAGTTCCCGGGCGTCACTTGGGATGTTCGTGGTGTGACAATATCAGTTCTGGAGCTATCCTGCAGCTTCAGTTGCTGCCTTGGTGTGGATTGCCCATTCTAGTTTCCACAGACTGGACAAACTGGTGCTTTTCTCTCTCTCTCTCTCCCTTCAAGCAAACAAGGTACAAATGGTCTTAAATTTGCAAAATCTCTGGAGTGAATTTTCACATTGGTTCTGCCACTCACCTATCAAACTTTGTTTACTGGGTCTTTCTGAGATACAATGGATGAGGGAGAAAACTCCTCGAAAATTCATAGAATGATACAGCACAGAAGGAGGCCATTCAGCCCATCACGCCAGAGCCAGAAAGAGCAATCCATTCGGGCAACACGGTGGCATAGTGGTTAGCACTGGTGCCTCACAGCGCCAGGGACCTGGGTTCGAATCTGACCTCAGGTGACTGTCTGTGTGGAGTTTGCACATTCTCCCCGTGTCTGCGTGGGTTTCCTCCGGGTGCTCCGGTTTCCTCCCACAGTCCAAAAATGTGCGGGTTAGGTTGATTTGGCTATGATAAATTGACCCTTAGTGTTAGGGGGGGATTAAATATGTGGGGTTATGGGGATAGGATGGGATATGTTAAGGGGAATTAAATACGTGGGGTTACGGGGGTAGGGTGGGATATGTGTACTGTGGGGATTAAAGCAGGGACAGGGTACTGGATTTGGATGATCAGCCATGATCGTATTGAATGGTGGAGCAGGCTCGACGGGCCGAATGGCCTACTCCTGCTTCTAGATTCTATGTTTCTATGTTTCTATGTTTCTATTCTCCCAGGTTTCCCGTCCGCATTCCAGCCGCCCCGTTCCCACCTGACGCCAAGTAAAACTTTTGGCCACAGAGTCTAAACCAGGAAGTATAACTTAGAATGTAAAGTCATGTACAGAAAGCAAAATAAAGAGGGAAATCAAGATAGGATTAAGAGAGAGAGAGAGATAAAAGACAGAATGAAAAATAAAAAACATTTTTATTATAATTTTTAATTTTTTTTTACATCTCCAACAATAATTAAATCCTGAAGGAATGAGACTCCACACTTGTAAAAGTAAACTTTCAGAGCCAGAGATGTTGTTTGGCAGTAATTATGAGTGATCATGCAGTTAAAAATTCACTTACACCTGAATGCACCAGCCCGAACTTTTTGTGGCATGTTTATTGGGTAACTAGTGGGTAAGTACTGAAACTTCATGCCCTTACATGTGTTTTAATGGTGAGTCTATCGGCAAGGAACCGGTGTAGCGCAGCTTGTAGAGGAGCAGGGTAACTCGGACAGCAACTTCCTGATTTCTGCATTTTACTGCGCATGTGCGGAGTTGCTGTCCAATTTACTCTTTAATAACAACGAGTGCAGATAGTATCACCGTTATTCCTACCACAAAATTCGGGCCATTATTATTATGGGTTGTAATGGGCTCAAAATTTCTGAATGAAAGATGCAGCACTGTTGTGCTCCAAGCACAAACATGGTGGTCAGCCTTAAATCATATTGCGAGATAGACCAAGGTGTACTTATGGTTGGCAATGGTAAATAAGATTTATTGATTGGGTAGCATACTTTTTTTTGGCAGGGGGTGGGGGTTGCCCTTATTCTTCCCAATTCTTTGGCCAGCCTATAAGGGGAGAGAGATAGTGGTCAGGAATTACAGAGAAAAGGAACTTTTTTAGCATTGCAACATTATTCATCTCTACAGTATTATCACCATTAGTGATGGGTCAGACCCTTTAATACTTTCTATTTATTATCCTTTACATAGATAATTTAGATGGAGCTTTTGTGCACCAGAGCAGAGCATGTTTCTAGTTGTCAAAAATGAAGATTTATTCTAAAAAAAATTCCCGTCTGTATACATGAAGCTAAAAGAATCATTTTCTGTATCAAGACAGAATAGACAAACCCCTTTATCATTAAATCTCTAATTCACTTGTGACCTTTAGTAGGTCTTAAATCATCATAAAGCCTAGCCTACTCTAAATTGAGCCAGGACTCCAGAGTTCACTTTTACATTTCCAAAGGTCAGTTCTATATTGGTTAATTTTGATGCCCTTAATATACTTTGTCATCATTTTGAATTTTTCATGTTTAAGTGCTTATAAAGCTGTAATGGTCTATTCATCAAGTAGTTTAACAAATCTCAAAAGCTTTAGCAAATGCTCATTAAATCTGCAATGACAGAAAACTCTTTGATTTGAAGCCCTTTGCAACACTTGGGACAATTGTTATTACTCTGTCAAAGTAGGTATCACCATTAAGGCTATAGCAATCTGATCAGACCTAGATCTCCAAATCATTTCCCTTCACAAGATAAACAGACATTTTTTCTGCATTTAGTGATGAACAGCAAAGGATGTCAGGGGAAAGGAACTGCAGTTAATCTTGTGCAGCAAAACTTGCCATCCAAACCATTGTGTACCATGCTGTGGTAAGAGAGGAAGAGGAAACTGCACCCAGAATGAGGTAACTCCTTGGAGGAAATAAAGGGTTTATTGTCATGCTAGTCACAAGGATAACTACTATGCTAGCATGCTATTGGGTAAAAGGAACTGTAGGGTATCCAGGACTGAAATACCGCTTAATGAAAAAAAATGCGCCATTGCCTTTCCTCCATGATTAAAAGGAATGAAATCATATTCTCAGTAATTGTATACAGTCCCCACCACTTATAGCGGGCTTTAATTACTGATTTGATTAGTGAGTGATTAATGTGGAAGAAAACAACCGTTCTCTCATTAGTCCATTCAAAGAGGACATTCACCCTAGAATTAAGTGCTGTCTGCAATCAATGGTAGAGAACTCCACAATGAAACTACATTGGCGTGTTCATAACAATGGCCTAAAATTACACATCTGACTTACAAAAAAGGGAATAGCGATTTGCCAGCTATATACGGTGGGTGGTAAAACCAAAAAAAAGGTAAGTAACCAACATATTTTTAAAAAACAGGAAATCTCACTTAGCATCTGCCGCTCGTAAGAGGTGTGAACAGTTGATTGAAGCCCCTGCCCAAATGAGCAGAGGCTTTTAATGCCTCTTGTTGAACTACCCGAAATAGTTGGCGCGCTTCATGCGTTATAAGCGGTGCCTTTGCAATTGACTCCTATGTACTGGCAAATGGTTTGTGCCATTTGCTCGATATAGGCTGCTATCTGGAGAGTGTATAAGTGGTGGGGACTCTATTTAAAAGTACACATTCCTGTGATTTGTTATTTGGTTAGTGAGTGATAAATGTGGAGGAAAACAACCACTCTCTCATTTGTCCATTACAAGAGGACATTTACCCTAGAAATAAGGCTGTCTGCAATCAATGGTAGAGAACTCCACAATGAAACTACATTGGCGTGTTCATAAGAATGGCCTAAAATTACACATCTGACAAAAAAGGCAATTGATTTTTAAAGTGTAATATGTTTGCATTTTGTTCATTTTGCTGAAATATTGCTTCTACAAGTGAGAGTGACACCTCTATGCAACTAAACATTTGACTAAAAAGGAATGAGATAGTTGGCAAAGGTTTTAAACAATAAATCAGTGGAAAATGTCAAATGGACAAATCATGTTTGAGCCATTTATTCATTGCTAGTTTGGGATGAAGGGCCCATGTTTGCTTAGGTCTACTGCACACATCAATAGATTTTACCACTCGATTATAGTTAATAGATGGATAAATCTAGCTATCTAGGTCATGACAAAGTAACAAAATGCAGTATCAAGTAAATATATGAAGGTAGCAATGTGTTACATTTACCAACATCCGAGCAATGACAGACAGGTAAAGACCGTCTGGTCCATCGAGCCTGTCCCACACAATTGCGATACCTTGTGTATCACAATATATACACTCTCCACCCCACCCGAAACCATGTGATCTCCTGAGAGAGGCAAATAAAAGATTAAAAACCCAGGCCAATTTGGGAGTAAAAAATCTGGGAAATTCCTCTCCGACCCATCTAGGCGATCGAAACTAGTCCAGGAGATCACACTGGCCCTGAATTCCCTACAGTACCTACTGTCTGTAAGAGGTCATCTCCGCCCCAGCCAGAAACAGGTCCAGCTCTCGCTTGAAGGAATTCAGTGAATCAGCATCCACCGCACGAGACGGCAGCCTGTTCCAGAGGTCCACTATTCTCTGGGAAAAGAACCACCTCCTGACATCTAACCTAGATCTGGCCTTATACAACTTAAATTTGTGACCCCTGGTCCTCCCTAACCTATTTAGTTGGAACAAACTGTCAACTGGAACACAATCTATTCCCTTCATTATCTTATAAACTGCAATCAGAGACCGCCTAAGTCTACGCTTCTCTAAAATGTAGAGTCCCAACTCTTTTTAGCCTATCTTGATAACTAAGATGCTATAAGCTGGGAATTAGTCTAGTGGACCTCCTCTGCACTCTTTCCAAAGCCTCAATATCACCCACCATGTGAGAAGACCAAAACTGGACACTGAAGGGGATTGACAGGGTAGATGCTGAGAGGTTGTTTCCCCTGGCTGGAGTGTCTAGAACTAGGGGGCATAGTCTCAGGATAAGGGGTAGGCCATTTAAGACTGAGATGAGGAAGAATTTCTTCACTCAGAGGGTTGTGAATGTTTGGAATTCTCTGCCCCAGAGGGCTGTGAATGCTGAGTCTTTGAGTATATTCAAGGCTGAGATAGATAGATTTTTGGACTCATGGGGAATCAATGGATATGGAGATCGGGCGGGAAAGTGGAATTGAGGTCGATGATCAGCCATGATCTTATTGAATGGCGGAGCAGGCTCGAGGGGCCATATGGCCTACTCCTGCTCTTACTTCTGATGTTCTTATGTTCTTATTCCAAGTGCGGCCTGACCAAGGTCAAGTACAAGGACAAAATAGTATGCCTCGTCTTGTACTCAAATGTCCTATGGATACACCCCAACACCCTATTTGCTCTGGTTATCGTTCCATGGCATTGCTCAGGTACTTTTAGAGATGTATGCACTAAAATGACCAAATCTCTTTCTAGCTGCACCTTCTTTCATGCTTTGTCCTGAAGGGTGTATGAATGTAGAGCATTTACCCTGCCCACATGCATAACACTGCACTTATCCAAGTTATACACCATTTTTTTTATTAGTTCTGTAGGGGGTGGTGTGTGGGGGTCAGCTTCACCTCTGACTTCAGTGAGCGGTTCGAATCGCTCCCACGCCCCTGGTTCTAGACCTTGGACTTATTTGGGGGTCGTGAACAAAATTGCAGTAGACAACAGGTTTTGATGAAAGAACATTAACTTTTATTCAAGAAAAAGGTAAATACAACACAAACAATCTTAAAACATACTTAATATTTAAACACAGGTTGGGGAACACATGGTACAGGTGAGGGAGAATTAAAGTATACAAAACCCCATATCCCTCCCAATCCCACTACCTAGCTAGGTTTGATTCCAGAGGACCAGGGATAATGCTCACCACTCCTTGACAGTTCTTGACAGTTGAGGTATTTTGCGATTTCGGGGTTCACTGGGGTTTTTGGTTGTTGGGGCCTGCCATACCCCGGACGTGGTAGAAGACTTCAGCTGCACTCCAGGTCAGTTTGGGTCTGTCCGCTGATGCGGTAAGGTGCGTATTGGATTGTATCAGGTGAGTACCCAATTTTCTTCGTTAGAGGTAGGGTTTAGAGTTTTTTAAGGGAAAATCTTACCCAGGGGTAAGTCAGGAATAGTTTGTAGTGTGGAAACTTGCGTGTCTTTGGTTTTTCCTGGTGTTGGTCTTTCGGTGGTCGCGGTGGCCTGGTTCGCACCTGGTTGGTCGGTGGCATTGTGTTGGTTGGTTCGTGGGGCCTTGGTTGCTGCGAGGCGTTTGGGAACCTTTTTCCCAGTCGGGTCCGCTGATGACCCCCCCCTTACTGTGGCGTGTTGTCCTTGCGTGCCTCAGTACTGTTACTAACTTAAACTGCCTCTCTGGACAGCCTTGAACTAACTTTAAGTATAGTGTTGTAACAAACCGCACGGCTTGAACAGACACCACCACAGTGTCTCTCGGGTTCCTCGTGTCTTCTTGCCCGTGGCTTTAGGCCTGCCTGCCTTCCGAAATTCCTTGTTGCTTGACTCTGGTGTCGAACCTGTGTGGCTCTCTTTCTTCGCTCCTTCCTCCCTTTCTTCGCTTCCTTTCACTTGCTTCTTGGGGGAATAGGCCCCCAATTATACTGTTCAGGTCTATTGTGTTTTTCGTGCCAAAGCTGCTTTACTAATCGACTTCGCGTTAAAGTGATTTAGGTTTCAGTTGAGGCCTGTTTATCTTCGCGCCAAATCTCGATTCTTTTGTGTTAGGTTTTGGCGGGCTCGTTAAGTCTGATGACTTTAACTTAGTGTTAACTTGTGCTGATGGCTACCGATGTTTTCCATTGAGACAGGGTCTCTATCTACCCGTCAAATCTCGCTTCTTTTGTCTTAGGTTTTGGCGGGCTTGTTAAACTGTTCCTGTCGATACTTGGCTAATCGGTTTTTGATGGGATGATGGGCTATGAAACTGTGTACTGACAGTTTTATTTGTTAGGAATTGTTTTCAGACTTCCAGTATCCTGTCTGGACCTGGGGATTTCAAAAGGGGTCTTGGTTTTTAAATTTTTGAATGTGTTTGTGAGGTTTTGGATGAGGCTCTTCATCCTTGGTTGGATTGAAGTGCAAACATCTCCCAGACAGCTTGACTTGGTCCCAATACCAAAAGCTGTCCACTGCCTCACCATACCCCTTCCCGCAGCCTGTGTTTCTGTGACTGCAGGTTTACCCAATGGCCCATTTTAAAAAGGTATCTTCTCATCCAAATGTCATTTTCCTCAGGTTTTGTAGTTTCCTTCCTTGATTCTCTTCAAAATATACTTCGAAACTGAGGTTTTGACCTCAAATTCCTTCATTTTGGTCCCACCATTCCAAATTTGTGTTAAGATCCAAAAATCACCCCCTTTAGGGTTCTATTCCAGTTTCTGGGGGATTTTGCGAAGCCTACAGTTCCTGGAACGTGGGCATCACTGGCAAGCTGAGCATTTATTGCCCATCCCTAATTGCCCTTGTGAAGGTGGTGGTGAGCCGCCTTCATGAACCGCTGCAGTCCACGTGTTGAAGGTACTCCCATAGTGCTACTAGGGAGGGAGTTCCAGGCTTTTGACGCAACAACTATGAAGGAACGGCGATCTATTTCCAAATCAGGATGGTGTGTGACCTGGAGGGGAACTTGGAGGTGGTGGTGTTCCCAGGCACCTGCTGCCCTTGTCCTTCTAGGTGGTAGAGGTCGCAGGTTTGGGAGGTGCTGTCGAAGAAGCCTTGGTGAGTTGCTGCAGTGCATCTTGTAGATGGTACACACTGCAGCCACGGTATGCCGGTGGTGGAGGGAATGAATGTTTAAGGTGATGGATGGAGTGCCAATCAAGTGGGCTGCTTTGTCCTGGATGGTGTCGAGCTTTTGAGTGTTGTTGGAGCTGCACTCATCCAGGCAAGTGGAGAGTATTCCATCACACTCCTTACTTGTGCCTTGTAGATGGTGGAAAGGCTTTGGGGAGTCAGCATGTGAGACACTCGCCGCAGAATACCCAGCCTCTGACCTGCTCTTGTGGCCACAGTATTTATATGGCTGCTCCAGTTAAGTTTCTGGTCAATGGTGATCCCCAGAATGTTGATGTTGGGGGATTCAGCGATGGTAATGCCATTGAATGTCAAGGGGCGGTGGTTAGATGTTCTCTTGTTGGAGATAGTCATTGCCTGGCACTTGTGTGACATGAATGTTACTTGCCACTTATCACCCCAAGCCTGAATGTCATCCAGGTCTTGCTGCATGTGGGCATGGACTGCTTCATTATCTGAGGAGTTGTGAATGGAACTGAACACAATGCAATCATCAGCGAACATCCCCAATTCTGACCTTATAATGGAGGGAAGGTCATTGATGAAGCAGCTGAAGATGGTTAGGCCTAGGACACTGCCCTGAGGAACTCCTGCAGCGATGTCCTGGGGCTGAGATGATTGACCTCCAACAACCACAATCATCTTCCGTTATGCCAGGTATGACTCCAGCCCGTGGAGTCTTTTCCTTGATTCCCATTAACTTGAATTTTACTAGGGCTCCTAGTTGCCATACTCTGTCAATTGCTGCCTCATGTTAAGGGCAGTCACTCTCACCTCACCTCTGGAATTCAGCTCTTTTGTCCATGTTTGGACCAAGGCTGTAATGGAGTCTGGAGCCGAGTGGACCTGGTGGCACCCAAACTGAGCATCGTTGAGCAAATGCCGCTCGATAGCACTGTCAACAACACCTTCCATCACTTTGCTGATGATTGAGAGTAGACTGATGGGGCGCTAATTGTCGGGATTGGATTTGTCCTGCATTTTGTGGACAGGACATACCTGGGCAGTTTTCCACATTGTCGGATAGATCCCAGTGTTGTAGCTGTACTGGAACAGCTTGGCTAGAGGCACGGCTAGTTCTGGAGCACAAGCCCCCAGATGTTGGTGAGGAGGACTTTGCAGGGTCGACTGGGCTGGGTGTGCCGTTGCCATGTCCGAAGCCAGTGTTGAGGTCGATGCTGGGTGGTCCGACCAATTTTATGCTCGTTATTGTTTCTTTTAGTGGTGTGTTACAACAGAGTGACTTGCTAGGCCATTTCAGAGGGCAGTTAAGAGTCAACCACGTTGCTGTGGGTCTGGAGTCACATATAGGCCAGACCAGGTAAAGATGGCAGATTTCCTTCCCTAAAGGACATTAGTGAACCTTTTATGATAATCCGGTAGTTTCCTGGTCATCATTACTGAAATTAGCTTTTTATTCCATATTTACTTAATTAACTGAATTTAAATTCCACAGCTGCTGTGGTGGGATTTGATCTCACGTCTCTGGATTATTAGTCGAGGCCTCTGGATTACTAGTTCAGTAACATAACCACCATACTACCATCCCCATCATTTGCCAGAAATAAGCCCAATCTCCCAACACTTTAAGATCCGCCTGAAGCAGCCGAGCATTGTCTACAGTCCTAATACTCGCACATTCACTCCATCCACCACTCGCTCACCGTGGCTGCAGTGTGTACCATCTACAAGATGCACTGCAGCAACTCGGCAAGGCTTCTTCGACAGCACCCATGACCTCTACCGCCTAGAAGGACAAAGACAGCAGGTGCATGGGAACACTACCACCTCCAAGTTCCCCTCCAAGTTACACACCATCCTGACTTGGAAATATATTGCCGTTCCTTCATCATCGCTGGGTCAAAATCATGGAAATCCTTCCCTAACAGCACTGTGGGAGTACCTTCACCACACGGACTGCAGCGGTTCAAGTAGGCGGCTCACCACCACCTTCTCAATGGCAATTAGGGATGGGCAATGAATGCTGGCCTTGCCAGCGACTCCCACATCCCACGAATGAATAAAAAAATTATGATAGTATCATCTGCAAATTTGCAGATCGTGCCCACAACACCTACATCCAGAATTAATAAAAATAGTAAAGAGCAACGGTTCCAACACCAATCCCTGCGGGACACCACTGGTGACGTCTCTCCTAATAGGTCCAAATCCTCCTATAACTACTTTTTGCCAGGTCCTGCCCGCCAGTTCTCAATCCAATTTCCTTAGTGCTCCTCATGTTGATGAGGTCACCTCAAAGCATTTTATAAGAGCAAAAGAAAATAAGTAGATGCTGATCAGAAGAGCAATTAAGCAGCACAGTCATAGGGCTTGACTGTTTGCTTTCAAAGCCCTTCTCTTCAGAGAGGTGGTAAGGCAAATGGCAGAAGCATTACAGCTGAAAGAGCAGGCACTGCAGGTGGAGCAGAGCATCAAGGACAAGAATCTTAGTCAATTTTCTAGGCCATGGGGAGCTGGTGGATCTTGGCAAGGACAGTAGTGATGGGAGAATTAGACTTTGGCCGGGTGAGGAGATGGAGTGTAGCATTTTGAGTTATAATTTGTGGTAGGGGCAAGTGGGTTACTATAGCATTTAAGGTGATTAAAAGGTACAGATACAGATTTGAGGTGAAAAAATGTGATACAGATTTTGATAGCAGTGGGAGTGGAGCAAGAGGTGAATAAAAACAGTCTTCATAACTAAGACATTATGGGGTAAAAATTCAGTTGGTTGCACCTCCCGTTAGCGCCTTAAGAGGGCGCTAATGGGGCGCAAAGCCGCTAGCGCCCGGGCGCAGCGATGTTTGCGCCGCTCGGGAACTTAACTAGACATTGTGCGGCGGCGCTAAACCTTACCGCCGCGACCACCTGCGCGCGCAGATTGTGACGTCATTCCATGGTGCAATGCCCTTGTGGCGCCCCGGAGCGGAAATTGAGTGGCGCCCCCTGCCTTACCGCCTGGCGCATCCAACGACCGGAAGACTGGAACGCTATCAATCGCTGTGGGGCTGGGGGGGGGCGCTATTTAAAGGGGGCCTCTTCCTGTCTTTTTCTGTGGTTGACATTTTTGCACCACTCGTTCTGAGAGAGAGAGAGAGATTCGGAGAGAGAGAAAGAGAGACTTCTGCATTGAGTCAACGCTTTGTGAGGTAGTTTTGCCTACTGATCCTAACTTCGCTGCTACTTTGGTTGCTGTCCTTCATAACTTTGCTTGCAAAGAGACTATGGGGGCTGCACTGATTGGGGGCGTCGTCCTGCTCCAGCTGAATCGGAGGACACAGAGACGCAGAGAGAGAGTGGCAATGATGGCCAGACGGAGGAGGGCCAACAGGCGTATGTACAGGAGAGCTTACCCTCCCAGGGTATATCGTGAACAGCTCTCCTACATTCATATGTCTGAGGAGCTGTGTTTGCGAAGGCTGCGATTCAGCAAGGAGGTGGTCACTGAGCTCTGCCACCTGCTGCAGCCAGATCTGCAGCCTCAACTGAGGTCCAGGACGTCTCTGTCGGTGGCAGTGAAGGTCATAGTGGCTCTCAACTTCTATGCTACTGGCTCATTTCAAGCTGCTGCTGGGGACCTCGCCAATATCTCCCAGTTCGCGGTGCATTGCTGCATCCGGCAGGTCACAAATGCCCTCTTTAAAAGGAGACGAGAGTTCATCTCTTTCCCCATGACCCCAGACAAGCAGCGTGACCGCGCTCTGGGCTTTGCAAGGCTAGCGGGCTTCCCCATGGTGCAGGGCGCCATTGACTGCATGCATGTAGCTTTGCGTGCTCCACATGAGAATGCCGAGGAATTCTGGAACAGAAAGGGGTTCCATTCCTTGAATGTTCAGTTGGTCTGTGACCACAGACAGCTGATACTCGCTGTCAATGCCCACTATCCTGGCAGCTGCCACGATGCTTTTATCCTGCGCCAGACTACTGTGGCAGAACTTTTCGAGGCACTGCATCAGCCAGTTGGTTGGCTTCTCGGGGACAAGGGGTATCTATTGAGCACCTGGCTGATGACACCGCTCCGTACGCCCAACACCCCTGCTGAGCTGCGGTACAATGAGAGCCATCAAGCTACCAGGAACATCATTGAGCGTACAATCGGCGTGCTGAAGCAACGGTTCCACTGTCTCGACCATTCTGGAGGAGCCCTGCAGTACTCACCTGAGCGAGTATCCAACTTCGTAGTTGTGTGCTGCATGTTGCATAACATGGCAATCGTCAGGACCCAGCCAATGCCACCAGGCCTTGGAGCACCACCAGAGGAGGAGGAGGAAGAGGACGAGGAGGATGATCATCGGCAGCACCAAGGCGGGAGGGCGGCCCACAATGGTGAAACTGCAAGGGCCGTCCGTCAACGGCTGATAGCAAGCCGCTTCTAGGGCCCCTGCTGTGGAAATGGCTTCTGCCATTGCTAACAACATCAATGAACCCAGCACGCAACCCCTAAGCCGGCCAAGGCACCAATGATTCCAAACACCAAACATGTATATTTTGAATACAAAAACGTATTTATTTTACAAACTCTGTGTGTGTCATTTCCTCATGACAAACTCATAGAAATAAACACAAAAAAACAGTCATTAACATAACTGGTTCTCACAACCTGGAGATAATGTCCAAAACACTAGACAAAAGTTGGACCACGAACCTCGGCCTTTAATAAAAAAATGACCAGCATTTTGTCACACCTCCTACTTTTTGCCCTTCGAGGGTGATCTCCTTCCCTTGCGCACTTCCCCCCTTCTAACCCTACTGCTCCTCCGTAATGGGACCTCAGTGGCTGCAGCAAGGCTGGTGGAAGGCTGCTGATCGTCAGACCCTGACACTGCAGATGCCCCTGAAGGACGGCCTCGACCAGTTCTGGGCCTGGAGGGCCCGGCTGCAGACTGCACCAACTCTGCATGGGCGGCAGCAGTCTGTCCTACAGGCGGTGGCAAGTGCAGTGGAGAAGTGACAGTGTTGGCAGCAGGAATGCTGTCATCGTGAGAGAGGACAGCAACTCCCTGCTCGCCCGACACACTGGCACTCCCACTGGGCAGCACTTCAGCATCCGGAGCAATCTGCTGGAGCACAGATTGCTGGCCTGCTGCGGCGCGGTGAGAGCCCCGGGGACATGTGAACGAACCATCGAGGTTGGCAGCAGTCAGTGCTCGGGTGGCCTCAATCTGAGTCTGCATGAGAGCAGTCAGAGATGGGATCACGGCAGTCAGTGACTGAATTGCAGCACTAAGCATTAGTGTGGCATCCGCTTGTGCGACAGCGAAGTGCTCCACACTCCTTGCCAGTGACTCAATGCATTCGGGCACCCTTCCCACTGCACCCATGAGCTCAGTGTGCATGCCCACCGCCTGGGTGTTCATTTCTGCGATCAGCCGCTCCTCCTCTGCGTCCATTGCAGTAGGAGTCTCTGGCATACTCTCCCTCTGGGGAGAAGGCCCCCGTTCTTCCCTACCCCCATGGCGTTGCTGCAGCCTGCTGGGTCCTGGAGCTTCACCCTCATCAGACCCTTCCCCCCTGCTCCCCTCCAGGGAAGGCGTTTTCCCAGTGTGGGCATGGGCTTCCTCGGGAGAGGGTGGCACTGATGCTCTGGCTTCCTCTTCATCCTCGGCTGCAGCTTCACTCCCACTGGCAGCTTCAGGGCCCGTCTCCTCAGCTGGTGAATCACCATCTGAAAGCAGGGAGGTACAAGAGTGGCTTTAGCGTGAGGACAGGGTGGCAGTAAGGGAGGAATAAGTGCAGCGAGTTAGCAAGTTGGATTGAAAGTGTCAAAGGCTGGTGTTGTGAGGGACAAGTGGAAGGACAGAGGACAAAAAGGTGATGACCTTACCATTGCTGTCCAGAACGGGGTCGGCGTCTCCAGTGGCGACGGGACCGATCACCCGGCTTGCCACAATCCTGTGGACGCGCTCCTCCAGATCGCTGAGGGGTTGCAGCTGAGGCCGCCCTCCACCTGTCCGTTGCTGCTGTCTCCTATTATGCGCCAGCTTGGCCTGCAAGAAAAAGGACAGCATCTGAGTAAATATACAGCCATGGTCTTGCCTGATGTGCCTCCCATAGGTGAATAGCCCTTACTGTATGCAAAGTGTGGAATGTGTGTGTGTGTTTCATGAAAGGGCCATAGGTGTTGGATGAGTGTTGTGCATTGGGGTTTTAAGACCCTCTGGCCATAGAGTGAGGTTGAGATGGAGGGATGGAGAGGTATTGAGAAAAAGCCACTCACCCTGATGACCCGAGTGAGGTCGTTGAACTTTTTGCGGCATTGAACATGGGTCCTGGGCACCATGCTCCTGGAGGAGACGCTCTGAGGCACCTCCCTCCACACTCTTCTGTACTCGCGTGGCAAAGGCCTCCTGCCACTCTCAGGGAAGAGTATACATCTTCTGCGCTCCACCGCGCCAACCAGAGCATCCAAGGCCCGCTCGGTGAAGCGCTGAGCTCGTTCTCTCACCCTCTCCATCCTTGGCAGCAAAATGGATTCACAGGTCTCTCCAGGCCGAGATTCAAGGCTGCAATGAGCAGGGTGTGGCTGGGAGCAAGTTGGCCCCCCCCCCCGCTTTAAGAACTGGCCGGCGCCAGTGTGTCTGTGTTCCCTCGCTAACTGGCAGCACCTGCGCTGCGCTCGCGCGCTGAGTTAGCGCCTCACTGCTCGGCCTTTGCGCCTTAAGATAGGTGTGCAGCGCCTGATTTAGCGCTCCACTCACCTCCCGGGGCGGTAAAAGTGAAGTTTCCAGTCAGTGGCGATAATTAGCGCCAGGCGCTAATATTTGCGTCCAGACGATATTTGCACCCCAAACGAGGCGCGACCTAATTTTTCCCCCTAAAGCTTTATGGTAATAAATTAAACAGCAACAATGCACAATGTAATTTGGTATACTTTTGGAAAGTTGCTGTCTGAACACAAAATTGTTGACATTAATGAAACTGTAATACCTTCTATTAAAAATTGAACGTGCTCTTATGAGTTTTATTGAAATTAGCTTCCATTAAGACTTAAAGCCATTTATAGCACTTCATTCAGTGTACAATGTATGATGTGCTACAACATATTTGTCAAGACTAGTTACTGGAGTGAAAGCCCATGGGAATGTTTACTGTGCTGCAAAAGGTAGGCTGCGGGTTATGAGTGTGCGTCTAGAACTTAAACAAATGCTTTTTCTTCTGGTGTTGCACAATTGTCAATTTAATGGAGATCTATGGGCATTTGGTCCAGTAAGCATTGATTCAGATCTCTCTACATTACCGTTGGTGTATTGTTTGGATAGCATAATGGTGATTCCTTTAAGCAGTGCAGTATAATATGAGCTGGAACCTGCATCATTCACGTTGGTGCACTCAATTTGTACGGAAATTATTCACATAACACTGCAAAGGCCCAAATAACTCAGACTCTTGATTTTGGTGCGATGTTGCTGATTTACATTTCCAAAAGCCCTTTATGCAGATTTGTAGTGAGCACACATTTATTGCTCTGGTGGTAACAAAATGAAGATGGTTACAATGTAGAAGAATACAGGAGACGTTTTTCTGGTGAAGCACAACCTTATGTTTAATAGCACAGCAAATTATATTCAAAGAAACATTTTCAGCACAATCATATTCAAAGATATATTTGAGCATCAACTTTACTAAGTGGCTGAAAATCTTACCAAAATTAGAAGGCTGTGGATTCAAACCCCACTGAGGAGTTGAGCACATAACATAGGCTGACACTTCAGTACAGTACTGAGGATATACTGCATTGATAGAGGTGTCATCTTATGGATGAGTTATGAGACCAAGGCATTTGCCCCAGTAAAAGAGCCTATGGCATGATACACTGTGTTGAACGTTTCTCTAGTTTCCTGGCCAACATTCATCCCTCAGCCACCAGCACCTGAAGGGATAATTACTAGTCCTAGCCCCTTTAGGGCTACCCCGGATCAGGCGTATTTCTCAGACGTTCACTTTCAACTAAAGTTTGAGGTAGTTGAATCCTAAAGACACTTAATTGGGTCTAAAGGTCCGGGCTATCTCTCCCTAAAGGAAAGGAACAACCCGAGAATGTTACCGTCCTCCAGATAGCGCTTTTAATAAGTTCAGCTAGACTGTAACATTCCGGATATTATGAGGGTCCGGAAAACTCCCTCAGAATTCTGCAACTCCTCACCAAAGAGTGTACAGAGATTGAGTTTGCGAGTTTTTGATGCAGAAGTCCTTTGTGAGACAATTCTAAAAATATATAGGTTTATTAAAGAACTGATATGCAATTTACAGTTGGTGAATCAATTAATCGCAACATTAATCGTTCTAAAAAGAGAAAAAATGCTATCTTATTATCAACAGAGAATCTTAACTTCACTACAGTATTACAGTTCTTAAAGTCTTATACAGGATATCCACCAATATCAAATACCTTTGATCCCCGAGGTACAAAGAGTTGGAGACTACAGAGCCGCGTCTGAAGCAGAGAATCTGGGAGTGTACTACAGACCCCCAAACAGTGAGAGGGAGATAGAAGAACAAATATGTAGACACATTTCTGAGAAGAGCAAAAACTATAGGGCAGTAATAGTAGGGGATTTCAACTACCCCAATATTAACTGGGATAAAATTAGTGTGAAGGGTATAGAAGGTGCGGAATTCCTAAAATGCATCCAGGAGAATGTTTTTAGCCAGTATGTAGCAAGCCCAACAAGGGGGTGGTTCTGGACTTAGTTTTAGGGAATGAAGCTGGACAGGTAGAAGGCGTATCAGTGGGGGAGCATTTTGGTGCTAGTGACCATAATTCTGTTCCATTTAAGGTAGTTATGGAAAAGGACAAGGATAGACCAGGAATAAAAATTCTAATTGGGAAAAAGCAAATTTTGCTAAGCTCAGAGGGGATTTAGCCATAGTGGACTGGAAACAGCTACTTGAACGGTAAATCAGTGTCAGAGCAGTGGGAGGCATTCAAGGAGGAGCTCCGAAGGGTTCAGACCAAACATGTGCCCTAAAGAAAAAAGGTGGGACTAACAAATCTAGAGCCCCCTGGATGTCTAGAGACATACGGGGTAGGATAAAGAAAAAAAGGGAGGCGTATGACAGATACCGAGGGCTAAATACTCCAGAATCTTTAGAAGAGTACAGAAAGTGCAGGGGTGCAATTAAAAATGATATTAGGAAAGCAAAGAGAGAGCATGGAAAATTCTTGGCAAGTAAAATCAAGGAAAACCCAAAGATGTTTTACAAATATATTAAGAGTAAGAGGATAACTAAAGAAAGGGTAGGGCCTATTAGAGATCATGAGGGTAATCTGTGTGTGGAGGCAGGAGACGTCGGTAGAGTTCTTAATGAATATTTTGGGTCTGTTTTCACAAAGGAGAGGGGCGAAGCAGACATTGCTATCGGGGTGGGGGGAGGAGTGTGAAATATTAGATGAAATAAACATAGTGAGAGAGGAAGTATTAAGGGGATTAGCAGCTTTAAAAGTGGATAAATTCTCAGGCCCAGATGAAATGTATCCCAGGCTGTTAAGTGAAGCAAAAGAGGACCATCATTTTTCAATCCTCTCTGGCTTCAGGTGTGGTGCCGGAGACTGGAGGACTGCTAATGTGGTACCCTTGTTTAAAAAGGGAGAAAAGGATAGACCGAGTAATTACAGGCCAGTCAGCCTAACCTCGGTGGTGGGAAAATTATTGGAAAGAATTCTGAAGGACAGGATAAATCTTCATTTAGAAAGACATGGATTAATTAAGGACAGTCAGCACGGATTTGTTAAGGGAAAGTCTTGTCTGACAAACTTGACTGAATTTTTTGAGGAGGTAACAAGGAGGGTAGATGAGGGTAGTGCATTTGATGTAGTGTATATGGATTGTAGCAAGTCTTTTGATAAGGTTCCACATGGCAGACTGGTCACGAAGTTAAAAGCCCATGGGATCCAGGGCAAAGTGTCAAGTTGGATTCAAAACTGGCTCGGAGACAGGAAGCAAAGGGTAATGGTTGATGGGTGTTTTTGTGACTGGAAGGCTGTTTCCAGTGGGGTTCCACAGGGCTCAGTACTAAGTCCCTTGCTTTTTGTGGTATATATCAACGATCTTGACTTGAATATAAGGGGTATGATTAAGAAGTTTGCAGATGATACTAAAATTGGCTGTGTGGTTGATACTGAAGAAGGAAGCTGTAGACTGCAGGAAGATATCAATAAATTGGTCAGGTGGGCAGAACAGTGGCAAATGGAATTCAATCCGGAGAAGTGTGAGGTAATGCATTTGGGGAGGGTTAACAAGGAAAGGGAATACACATTAAATGGTAGGACACTGAATAGTGTAGAGGAACAAAGGAACCTTGGAGTGCATGTCCACAGATCCCTGAAGGTAGCAGGCCAAGTAGATAAGGTGGTTAAGAAGGCATACGGAATGCTTGCCTTTATTAGCCGTGGCATAGAATACAAGAGCAGGGGGATTACGCTTCAAACTGTATAAAACAATAGTTAGGCCTCAGCTAGAATACTACATGCAGTTCTGGTCACCACATTACAGGAAAGATGTGATTGCACTAGAGAGGGTACAGAGGAGATTTATAAGGATGTTGCCGGGAGTAGAGAACATTAGCTATGAGGAAAGGCTGGATAGGCTGGGTCTGTTTCCCTTGGAACAGAGGAGGCTGAGGGGAGACCTTATTGAGGTGCATAAAATTATGAGGGACATAGATAAAGTGGAGAGAAAGGACCTATTTCCCTTAGCAGAGGGGTCAAAAACCAGGGGGCACAGATTTAAAGTAATTGGTGGAAGGTTTAGAGGGGATTTGAGGGGAAATTTCTTCACCCAGAGGGTTGTGGGTGTCTGGAACTCACTGTGGTTTCTAACCACATTTAAAAAGTACTTGGATGTGCACTTGGGATGCTCTAACCTTCAGGGCTACGGACCAAGAGCTGGGAAGTGGGATCAGGCTGGATAGCTCTTTGTTGGCCGGCGCGGACATGATGGGCCGAAATGGCCTCCTTCCATGCTGTAACTTTCTATGATTCTATGATTCTAGAATTGCTTTGCCCGATTAAAGCGAGTCTGTTATCCCATTTGAGAGTTCAATATTGATACCCTTTTCCAGTGGTATTTCCTTTAAGGTTTTCTGCTAATGCAAGCTAATTATCTCTAGTCATTTTTCTGCCGACCTCTGCAATTCTTACTGCCACCTCAGCTGGTAGCATTACAGAGTCATGTCTCATCTCTAGGTGTTCTAAGTTTACCATATAAAAAACGGTGTGACAGCAGGTGTTCCTTACTTTATGTCACCTTTATGAGGGCAGATGTTCCTTATCTTATGTGCTTCTTTACGAAGTGTAAATTAGAACACCTTATCCATGGTGAACCATTGTTTTTTCCCAAAAAATTCAGCTTGTCGGAGTCCTTCACCTTCTGTTTCAATAAGGTTGTTTATTCAGGGTCAACAACTGGCTTATCTCAATAGCCAGAATTCTTTCATAGCTATTTCATAGTTAGGTTTCTAAATTTCCAAACCCAGTTTGTCATGTTTTAATAAGGCCAGAATTCTTCCATAAGATAGTGTATTTTTCTGAATAGGTTATATGGCTTATTCCTTCACACACCAAAACAGATCAATTAGTCATTCATTTATTTGTTGTTTGTGGGATGTTGCTGTGCGCAGTCTGGCTGACATGTTTTCCTACACAATAATGAGTGTACTTCAAAAGTAATTCATTGGCTGTGAAGTGCTTTGGAGATGCTGAGGGCGTGAAAGCCGCTATATAAATGCAAGTTCTTTCTTTCCTTAAATGATCATTACCCACACCAGAGACTCATTGCAAAAACCCATGGTTCATCCATAATCCATAGTCAATTAATAAAAATATTCTTTAGTGTCTCCATTTCACAAGACATAAACAGGCTGGTGAAATAGGCGGACACGTGGCAGCTGAAACTTAACGCAGAAAAGTGTGAAGTGATACATTTTGGTAGAAAGAATGAGGAGAGGACATATAAACTAAATGGTACAAACCTAAAGGGGGTGTACGAACAGAGAGACCTGGGGGAAAAAGTGCACAAATCATTAAAGGTGGCAGGGCAGGTTGAGAAAGCAGTTAAAAAGGCTTACGGGATCCTGGGCTTCATAAATAGATGTATAGAGTACAAAAGTGTGGAAATTATGATGAACCTGTATAAAACACTGGTTCTGCCCCAACTGGAGTACTGTGTCCAATTCTGGGCACCATACTTTAGGAAGAATGTGAAGGCCTCAGAGAGGGTGCAGAAAAGATTTACGAGAATGATTCCAGGAAGGAGGGACTTCAGTTACGTTGATAGACTGGAGAAGCTGGGGTTGTTCCTCTTGGAGCAGAGAAGATTGAGAGGAGATTTGATAGAGGTGTTCAAAATCATGAGGGGTCTGGACAGAGTAGATAGAAGGGTCGAGAACCAGAGGACACAGAGTTAAGGTGATCGGCAAAAGAACCAACGCCGATTTAAGAAAAAACTTTTTTACGCAACGAGTGGTTAAGATCTGGAATGCACTGCCTGAAAGGGTGGTGGAGGCAGACTCAATCTTGTCTTTCAAAAGGGAGTTGGATAAGTATCTGAAGGAAAAAAAATTGCAGGGCTACGGGGAAAGGGCAGGGGAGTGGGACTAGCTGAGAGTCGACATGGGCTCGACAGGCCGAATGGCCTTCTTCCATGCTGTAATCATTCTATGATTCTATGATTTCCAGCTCCAGGAGTCAATGGATGCATCCATCACCATCTTAGAACAGGAAAGAGAAGTTATAGATGATCATGAAACACAACACAAGAGATCCAGAGTCCAGACCTGGCTCTCTTGGGGAAGATTTACTCAATGTGCAAAATTTTATAAACACATTTGTAATTTAATTATACATAGCGCACAAAAATTTTTGCTCTCAATCAATTAGGCTGTCTCATTACTATACTATAATTCTATAATTAGTAGATGGAATTTTAAACCAAAAATAGCTTAGAGTGTTTTTTGCCTGAAAGATAAGTCCCTTAAATAATTAAGTCCAACGTCAGAATTCATTTTGAAAAATTCACCACAGCCCATTTCAAATAACAGCATGATTGATGCAGCTTTAAAAAATGCAGATAAAACATAAATGGCAAAGAAAATGAACTAAAACATGAAAGAATAGAAACAGTTAAGAAAGACAAAAAAAAGAGGTGCAGTTGAACATTACCCAAAGTTTCATTCTCCATACTGATTAACTTTTTGTGAGGCTCAAAAGGATAAGCATTCATTACTGCTAGTGTATGTGTCTGTGTCCAGCTCACAGATAGTAAATGGAAAAATAATGGCTATTTGATGATTGATACAATATTCTGCATGAGGTTGGACAAGCCCGCTTCTGTAGGTTCTCCTCCCAAGTACAATATATTCGGTATTCATCAGTTTTTCAGAGTATACTATATATAGTCCAGATTGAAAATAGAAAGCTGAATTTCATTATATCAAGTTGGTTATAGTTTGAGCTATTATAATAAAAGTATAAGGAAAATTATTACATCATGTTTTTATGCATTGTGCTTTGATTGGATTTTGTTCACCTTGAAATCGTATATACGGAATTGGAATAGGAGAAATGTCCATTTTGTGCAAAGCATTTAAATGAAGATTTTCATTTGTTTTTAAAATATTACAAGATCGAGAGATATCGGAATCATTTTTCATCCCAAAAAGACCTGCTATTTTGAGTTTGCATGCCCTTGTGGAACCACTCTGAAGTCTATTAGACACATGAAAAAACTCTCCCAGAAGCTGATCCAGAGGCACCCGAGGTGGGAAGACAGTTTTTGGTGATTATCGAGTTGGTATTTTTCCCAGCTCAGAAGAACAAGGGAACTTTTTTTAAATTTGATAGAATTCATGTAGAGAGTTAGCTTTAGCTGAGTGCGTTGTTTACGAAACAGTGAAAGTGATCTGTTTTATGCAAAGTATTTTGAAAAGCAAGAAATGATGTGCTAATAGAAACAGAAAGTCTCAACTTGATATTGGGCCGGATATTCCGATCCCTACGGGTGGGTACGCGCTGTGTACTCACCCGTAGGGACATCGGAAATGCCGGTTTCAGGCATGCACTGTGCATGCGCTGGAAACCGGCATTTCCGATCTGTCAAGAAAGGTTTTGACAGATCCTCCGGCTGCCCAGGAGAAGGGCCTCTGCGGGCGGATAGTTCCACTTTTTGGAGACCCTCCGCCCGCAGAAAACCCTTACAATTCTTGCGCCTGGTAAAAGCAGGCATAAGGCCTGCTTTTACCAGGATAAGAGTTGAAAAAAGTAAAAAAAAAAAAATCCACTGATTTATCATTTAAAAATACTTTTTAAAAAAGTTTATTTTTAGCCCCGTAAAAAACTTTAATTATTTTTTTCAAAAATTTAAAGTTTTGTTTAAAATAGTTAATTTATTGGACTTTCAAGTCATTTTAAAAATGTGATGTCTTTTTTAATTTATTTAAAGTTTTACTATGTTTTGGGGGTGATCTCCATTCATATATTTGACAGGTCTTCCTGTCAAATGTATGAAGAGAGATTCCCTTCTTTGATTGGCTCCCCATGGCCCACGTGATCCCAGGGACGCTGCAAACTACCTGCGCCTCTGGGATACGTGGGCCCTGCGCACCGGCAGTTTGGAGAGGCCCAGCATCGGAATTGTGCACCTCCCGGGAGCCCTCAGGGTAAGGGCGCAGATTTTTCCAGATCGCAGTCCTCCGCCCGCGGGAGGCCTGCGATCGGAATATCTGGGCCATTATAACTTGCCGTGGGACCTTACTAAGTTTAAAGAATATAAATTAATTATACAAGTGTTATTTTTATTGCTCAACCCCAGTGACAAGAGACAAACCCTTTTCCAAACTACCAATCTTTAAATATATTTACATTAATAGTGTCGCTTAGTTACAAAATTGATGTCTAGACTAGCAGCGTGACAAATTAAAGCATAATTTCAAGCAATACAATGATCCAAATAAGTCAGAAATTAGTCCCAAAGCATGCAAATATATTATGCAAAAGAGATCACTGAGTAACTGGAAACAGGACTGCACCCTTGCAAGAATGACAAAAAATAATTATTAGATGTATACAGGCAGTAAAAAGATATACTAGATTGTACTTTATATTTCATTAATATTGCTCCAAAATGTAGATATCTCAAAGAAACAGCCCATTAGAAAACAATTAGCTTAATTTTTTTGCATTATTTTAAGAAAGGAATAATATTTAGTGAATAAGACAGTAGAACACCCCCCACCAGTTCTGCCTCCCTCCACTCGAACTTATCAACTAGTGAGGTATATAATTGCAAGTCTATAATATCTGTCACTATAACACTCCTTGCCTAGGAAATGAGGTTAAACTATGACAGATTTCATGTGTGAAAAATACCCTAACTTCTCACTATTGTCAAGAAGTATTATCATTGATGGTCTTTCCCACAAGAGATCCAAGTGATTGTTGGAACCCTTTTCAGTGAAGCACAGGCTCACGATCGGTTTGCCATCTACTAATCCAAAACAAATTCATATGGACACTTGAGAGAGAGAGAAAGAGAGAGAGAGAGAGATGGAGCGAGACAGGAAGAGAAACAGAGACTGAAGGAGAAAGAGAGGGAGGGAATGGATTTTAGCATGGATTGAGTATTGGTTAACAGACAGAAAACAGAGAGTAGGAATAAGCGGGTCATTTTCGGGATAGTAGGGGGTATAAGATCGCAGAGGGACCCTGGTTCCAAATGATTCGAGGTTGACCCGTATTGGTGGACAGTGATTTATCTTTATTCAGCACAAGCAGACTTAATACATTACAATATTTGAGCAGCAGTTTACAGAGTATAGTTGAGACTCATATTACCACTTATACTCTGGGTAGAAGCTGCAACCGTGAGTAAGCTGCACCCTGTGTCTCTTGTCTCGTGTCTCTCTTCACCTCCCGGATGTCTCCATGATTCTTCCTGAAATCTTCTACTGTGTCTCTGAAATCTTCTACTCCTGAAATCTTCTACTCCTGAAATCTTCTACTCCTGAAATCTTCTACAATTTGTGGCTGTTAAGACCCCCTTCTTATACCCTTAGAACATAACATAAGAAATCGGAGCAGGAATAGGCCACTTGGCCCCTCGAGCCTGCTCCGCCATTCAATAAGATCATGGCTGATCTTGGGCTCAAAGCCACTTCTCTGCCCACTCCCCATAACCCTTCACCCCCTTATCTTTCAAAAATCTGTCTATCTCCATCTTAAATGTATTTAATGACCCAGCCTCCACGGCTCTCTGGGGCAGAGAATTCCACAGATTTACAACCCTCAGAGAAGAAATTCCTCCTCACCTTAGTTCTAAAAGGGCAACCCTTTATTCTGAAACTATGCCCCCAAGTTCTAGATTTTCCCACGAGGGGAAATATCCTCTCATTCAAAACCTATGGAGTCCTCCTGAACCAATCACTGGCTGACACCCAAACCCAAAATCCAATCATAAAGATGCCACGCAGGTTTATGCAGGTTCTAGTCCCATGACACTCTTACATCATCTGTTTTTGACCCTCAAGACTCATATCTGGGGTAGTTATGACAATACAAAAGGAATATGTCACCATAGGTTGATATATGGCCCTTGCTGTTGGCCTTTGTTTTTAATTCACTGAGGATGTTATAGCATTCCAGCACAATGGTAACTGCACCTAACCTTGGTTCCCAGGCTAGCTGTACTCTGTCTCATCCTCACTGTTGGTTAATATCCAAATTTCAGCCACAGCCTCACTATTCAACTTCCTCTTCCTCACCCCAGGTTGTCTGGTTACAGCTTACTCACAGGCTTTTAAGTATAAGAAAAAGGGTTACATGCCATTTATAATTCAGGTTCCCATTGCATACAGTTGATGATTATAGACTTTATTTAATTCTTACACACGATTATAAATCCATTACTGATGATTATACGATACTGATGATTATAAGATAGTAAAGCAAGTATTCTAAAAACCAACTAATCCATGATAATCTTACAGATGTAACTAGTGGGGTGCCGCAAGGGCCAGTACTTGGGCCTCAGCTATTTACAATCTATATCAGTGACTTAGATGAGGGGACCGAATGTAATGTTCCAAGTTTGCTGATGATGCAAAGCTAGGTGGAAAAGTATGCTGTGAGGAGGACGCAAATAGGCTGCAAAGGGCTATAGACCGGTTAAGTAATGGGCAAGGAGGTGGCAGATGGAGTATAATGTGGGGAAGTGTGAAATTATCCATTTGGTAGGAAGAATTGAAAACAGAATATTTTTTATAAGGTGAGAGACTAGTAAATGTTGGTATGCAGAGGGGTTTGGGGGCCCCTGTACAAGAATCACAGAATTTTAACATGCAGGTACAGCAAGCAATTAGGAAGGCAAATGGTATGTTAGCCTTTATTGCAAGGGGATTGGAGTATAAGAGTAAGGAAGTCTTGCTGCAATTATATAGGGCTTTGGTGAGACCACACCTGGAGTACTGTTTACAGTTTTGGCTAAGGAAGGACATACTTGCCTTAGAAGGGGTGCAACAAAGATTCGCTAGACTGATTCCTGGGATGAGAGGGTTGTCCTCTGAGGAGAGATTGAGGAGACTAGGCCTACATTCCCTAGAATTTAGAAGAATGAGAGGTGATCTCATTGAAAAATATACAATTCTTAGAGGGCTTGACAAGGTAGATTCTAAGAGGTTGTTTCCCCTGACTGGAGAGTCTACAACTAGGGGGCATAGTCTTAGGATAAGGGGTCGGCCATTTAGAACTGAGATGAAGAGAAATTTCTTCAGAGGGTTGTGAATCGTTGGAATTCTCTACCCCAGAGGGCTGTGGATGCTCAGTCGATGAGTATATTCAAGACTGAGATCGATAGATTTTTGGGGACTAAGTGAATCAATGGATATGGCGGGAAAGTGGAGTTGATGTAAAAGTTCATCTATGATCTTATTGACTGGCACAGTTGGCTCAAGGGGCCGCATGGCCTACTCCTATTTCTTATGTTCTAGAAAGAGAGAAATAGAGAGAGAGAGAAAGCAAGAGAGAGAGAAAAAAGAGAGTAAAAAGAGAGGAGAGAGAGAGAGAGAGAAGAACGAGAGAGAGATAGAGATAGAGATAGAGAAAATGAGAGAGAACGTGGGAGAAAGAGAGAGAAAGTGAGAGAAAAAGAGAAAGAGAGAGTTGGAAACAGTAATTAAGGGAGCTCTTAGGCCCCATCTCTGCTTTGGTGACAGTTTGTTGTTGTCAGCGCCAACTTTTTTCCCCTCAATAGCAAACATTTGTAAGAATCACTTCCCCTTGGCCTTCAATGCAATCACCAATTACAACTTCAAGCACAAATAGCAGATTGCATGTAAAGATGCACTTTGGTTTTGGTTTTTTTTTATGTTAAAAGGCACTCTATGAATGCAATTTGTTGAAGATGGCAAATCCATTGAGTCAGAAAGACTGAGAAGGTCATTGGTTCAGACTCTGACTGAAGTATATTGAGCCATCGCCATCTCCATCCCTAGGCGAGGGTTTCTGCTTCTGATTGCTATGCAGTGACCTCTGCTGGAAGTATATGCCGATGTAATACCCAGTAAAGGCTGTTTGGAATGGTCTACACTATTGGATAGCCTGCCTACAATTATTGTCACATGATGAACAGCAACCAGAGAGTTACCACTGCCAGCTATAGAACCATCCCCAACATCAGATGCTAGGTATGGTTCCATAGGTGGTAGTGGTAGCACAGGTGGCAAGGTAGTAGTTTTGTTCAGCTGCTGCCTCAAGAAAGAATGGAATAAATTGGAAAGAAAAATTTCAGGAAACAAGATTTTAAAAAAAAAAGCTTTATCAGCTCATTTGCCAAGATTCATTTTTTAGAGAAGCTTAAAAGCATAATGGGCCAGAAATTCGGCTCCCTGGCTTCCCGCGGGTGCAAGGATCGCGCGCGCACCTACCTACCGTGCCTGCCATTGACCTCTAGGCCCACGGGGGATTCCGGTCCTGGGCCTCCTCCAACTTCCGGCGCGCAGTGCTTGCATATCCCAGGGGCGTAGTTAGTGCGATGCGTCCCCTGGGATCACGTGGGCCATGGAGAGCCAATGGCAGCAGACCATTTTTCATTCATAGATTTGACAGGAAGACCTGTCAAATCTATGAATACAGATCGGGGGCCCCAAAACATCCCTAAAACTACAAATAAATTTTAAAAAAAACATCACATTTTAAAAATAACTATAAATTACATTAATTAACTATTTTAAACAAAAATTTAAATTTTTGAAAAAATTAATTACACTTTTTAACGGGGCTAAAACTAAACTTACCTTTCTTTAAAGTAATTAAAAAAGATAAATGTGAAAAAAAGTTCAAATTTTAATAAAATCAACACTTACCTTGTTAAAAGAAGGCCTTGCTCCTCCTTTTTCAATGTGCATCTTCTCCGTGTTTACCCTCACGGAGGAACCTGTAAAAAAAACCGAAGTGCGAGGCGAACGCGCTGGCCCTCCGGCATGCGCGTTCGACCTCTGAACCCCTTCCTTCAGGGGAACGGAAGTGCCGGTTTCCCACGCATGCGCAGTGCATGCAAGAAACCGGCACTTTCATTCCGTCCACGGGTGAGTACATAGTACGTACTCACCCGAAAACAGCCGAATTTCTGCCCCTTTAAATTCTAAGTAGGCCATTACATGTGCTGGGACACCATTTTAGCTGCTTAATCTTTTTAAATGACATTTTACACTTAAATTACTATGTTTTCTTTTAATTGCACAAATACAACATTTCACCCATTTTACTTTACTTGTCTCAACACTTTAATGATGAATTCAATATATTAGCCAAATAATCAGGTCTGTAACTGTTGAGCTGTGTACGTCAATTCTTTAACCTGTTTCGATACAATTGGAAGTTTATTTAATTAGCATTAAATTCTGAAGGGCTTGCATTCTGTTGCTATTATTGATTAAAACTGCACTCGTATTGAGGTTTTCATTTCCAGTGAGACACAAACCACATTCTCAAGCACCTGCACCCTTAACCTCCCATCTGCTGTAATATACCCAATATGTAAATGATAGGTATACTCTATGCAAATAGATTTCTTTTGTTCCAGTTAGATATTTACAGACATACTTCTGCCTGACACCAGGATTTCTAAATGAATTTCTACACGACATCAATGACCTCAAAAGACTGGACAAAGTCTGGTTGATACAAATGTTGTGCAGGGAAACCATAATGAGCTTGTGTCCCTGAATTAATTGTAGCAATGGCTTAGAAAACTTAATCACCTCTGTTAGCAAAGTTGATTCCATTTTGAGAACACAGATGGCACGCAGTTTTTTTTTTCCGATGCCCTTATAAACCGGTAAAACAAGGTCACAGGAATAAAATACATTACTCATACATCTAGCATGGGTCTGTCACACACCAAGTGTGTGTAACTGAAGCAAAGCAATCTTGAAACAAAGCTTAACAGATTATAGAAATGAGGCATTCTGGTGAAGCTTCAGACCAGAAATAAACTGAACACCATCACCTCCATGTTCCCCTCCAAGTCACACACCGTCCTGACTTGGCAATATATCGCTGTTCCTTCATCGTCACTGGGTCAAAATCCTGGAACTCCCTACCTAACAGCACTGTGGGAGTACCTTCATCACACGGACTGCAGCGGTTTGAGAAGGTAGCTCACCACCACCTTCTCAAGGGCAATTAGGGATGGGCAATAAATGCTGACCGTGCCAGCGACGCCCACATCCCAGGAATGAATAAAAAATACGAAATTGGTAGAGGTGATTTGGACTTGGCTGATGCAATTAACACTAGGATATGATTTCTTTAAATTTTTGAGGTCTGAAAGGCCTGTCCAGCAAGAGGAATGAATATCTGCGGCTGGCAAGAGGATATCATGCCAGTCAAAAAATCTGAGCAAAGTTGGAAAACAATAATGTGGGGAGAGGGGCAGTCGACGTAGAGGCAGGGTTTGGGGAAACCCCTGGCCACACAGTCAGATATGGAGGTGGGTGGGGGGGCTGGAAATTAAGAAAGCTCTCCAGAACGGCAGCCCCAAGCCCTGGAGCAGAACCAAAGCTCATCCGAGAACAGCAGGACAGGCGCAGCCCATTGTCTCCTTGCGCCCGATATTTAAAATGATATACAAATAAAAATAGTCTGCGATATACATAATTGTTTCCAACTGAACCACATTCCAAAATCGCAGCTCTCATACTGAGTGGGATGGCATTGCCACCAAAGAACTGAAATAGGATGCTACAAAGAGGACATTTAATTAAATGAACCAATACTCCAATGAGACCTCCACAGGCAGACACAGAGCAGAATACAATGGGTTAGGTGCAACAGAGATACTTATAATGGATTCGATCTCCTGCAGTGTCATGACCCCAGATCTGAACCAAGTGACAAGCCCAGAAATTATGCTTGTAGGCCCTGATTCCTCTACACTCTCATCAGTGATTCCAGGCTTCGAATGACACACAATGGAGAATTTTATGTTGTCCCTTGCTGGTTGATAGTGAAGGAACTGCAGCTCAAATTGCTTCCAATCCTCAGCTGACATTGTAAAATTCAGGTTCACTGTCCACATCTGTGCTGAATTCATTAGCAAACTGAGTTTGTCACATATTCGAGACTGATTTCTAAAGACAATTGTGAAATCAGTTCATCTTCAACCAAAGCAAAAGGACTTCATCCTCTATACCTTCATGGAAACCTAATGTATGGCTTCTGTCATGAAAAAGAAATGGCAGGATGTGAAGATATACAAGAGAGAAGTTATCACTTAACAGAATGTTTGCTTTGTTGGGAAGTGAAGGATCAGATTGATTCACCCTCAAGAAGATGGAAGAATGACAAAGACCAAAGTCTGCACTTATATTAATTACCGTGCACCGAGAAAAGTATAGAAGTGTATTTTTAATCATGTAAATCTACAGATGACGCCACATAAAAAGTGAAAATAACTAGATTCGTATTGGACAAATTAGGGGAATTGCTTAAGTGAAGGAACCGCAAGGCTTTGAGAGCCAAGCTCTTCGTGGGGAGTGATAGCGCTAGTACGCTGCTGCTGAGACACTGCTCGATGATATGTTCTACTATTGAATCACATGGACTGAAACTTGATTAGATTAGGTGCCCGCTGAGTGTCAGTGGTGCTGAGACAAGTTAAAATGACTTGAAGTAAAAATAGTCATAAGAACAGAAGAAATAGGAGCAGGAGTAGGCCTTTCGGCCCTTCGAGCCTGCTCCGCCATTCAATGAGATCATGGCTGATCTTCTGCCTCAACTCCATTCACCAGCCCTATTGCCATAACCCTTGATGCCCTTACTAGTCAGAAATCTATCGACTTCTGTTTTGAATATACCCAATGACTGAGCCTCCACAGCCCTCTGGGATAGAGAATTCCAAAGATTCACCACCTTCTGTGTGAAGAAATTTCTCTCATCTCAGTCCTGAATGGTCTACCCTTTATCTTGAGGCTGTGGCCCCTGGTTCTAGACTCCCCAGCCAAGGGGAACATTCTCCCAGCATCCATCCTATCAAGCCCTGTAATAATTTTGTATGCTTCAATGAGATCCCCTCTCATTCTTCTGAATTCAAGAGAATACAGGCCTAGTTTACTCAATCTCTTCTCATACGACAGTCCCGCCCTCTATGGCAAGTATATCCTTCCTTAGGTAAGGAGTCCAAAATTGTACACAGTACTCCAGGTGTGGTTTCACCAAGGCCCTATATAATTGGAGTAAGATTTCTTTACTCCTGTACTCAAATCCTCTTGTAATGAAGGCCAGCATACCATTTGCCTTCTTAATGGCTTGCTGCACCTGCACATTCACTTTCAGTGACTCATGTACAAGGATTCCCAGGGCCCTTTGAGCATCTGCATTCCCCAATCTTTCACCATTTAGGAAATACTCTGCCTTTCTGTTTTTTGTACCAAAGTGGATAACTTCACATTTAACCACATTATATTCCATCTGCCATGTTCTCGCCCACTCACTGAGCCTGTCGAGATCCCCTTGAAGCCTCTTCACATCCTCTTCGCAACTGACACTGCCAACTAGCTTTGCATCATCAGCAAATTTGGAAATGTTACATTTAGTCCCCTCATCCAAATCATTGATATAGATTGTGAATAGCTGGGGCCCAAGCACCGATCCTTGTGGTACCCCATTAGTCACAGCCTGCCATCCTGAAAAAGACCCGTTTATCCCTACACTTCGTTTTCTGTCTATTAACTAATTCTCAATCCATGCTAGTATATTACCCCCAATTCCATGTGCCCTCATTTTGTTCACCAACCTCTTGTGTGGGAGCTTATCGAAGGCCGTCTGAAAATCCAGATACACCACATCTACCGGTTCCCCTTTGTCTACTCCACTAGTTACATCCTCAAATAACTCCAATAGGTTTGTCAAATAGGATTTCTCATTCATAAATTCATGTTGACTCTGCCCAATCTTACTATTAGATTCTAAGTGCCCAGTTATTGCATCCTTTATAATAGATATCAGCATTTTCCCAACTACGGATGTGAGGCTAACAGGTCTTTAGTTCCCCGTTTTCTCTCTCCCACCTTTCTTAAATAGCAGGGTTACATTTGCTAATCTCCAATCTGCAGGAACCGTTCCAGAATCTATAGAATTTTGGAAGATGACAACCAATGCGTCCACTATCCCAATGGCCACCTCTTTCAAAACCATCGGATGTAGGTCATCCTTGCGATGTCGACTTTTAGTCCCATTAATTTTGCTAGTACTGTTTTTTTACTAATAATAATTTCTTTAAGTTCCTCATTCTCGTCACACCCTTGGTTTTCTTGTATTTCTGGGAGGCTTTTTGTGTCTTCCTCCGTGAAGACAGAAACAAAGTATTTATTTAAGTTCTCAGCCATTTCCTCATTCCCCATTATAAATTCTCCCATCTCTGACTATAAAGGTCCTACATTTACCTTTGCCAGTCTTTTCCTTTTCACATGCCTATAGAAGCTTTTACAATCCGTTTTTATATTTTTCGTTAGTTTGTGCTCATATTCCATTTTCCCTTTCTTTATCAATTTCTTGGTCCCTCTTTGCTGATTTCTAAAAAAAATCCCAATCCTCAGGCTGACCGCTTTTCCTGGCAACTTTATAAGCTTCCTCCTTTGAATTAATACTAGCTTTAATTTCTTTTGTTAGCCATGGTTGGATCACTTTTCCTTTTGGGTTTTTATGCCCTAGAGGAATATATGTTTGTTGCAAATTATGCATTATTTCCTTGAATGTTAGCCATTGTATGTCCACCTTCATACCTTTTAGTGTAGTCTCCCAATCTACCATGGCCAACTTGTCCCTCATACTACCCTTGTAGTTTCCTCTGTTTAGATTGAAGACCTTAGTTTCAGATTGGACTACATCACTCCCAAACTTAATGTAAAATTCAATCATATTATGATCACTTGTCTCTAAAGGCCCCTTTACCACAAGATTATTGATTAGCCCTTTCTCATTACACAGTACTAAATCCAGAATAGTCTGTTCCCTGGTTGGTTCCTCCATATACTGATCCAGGAAACCATCTCGCATGCATTCCAAGAATTTATCCTCCACACCATTAGTGGTAATTTGATTTGCCCAGTCAATATGTTGATTAAAGTCCCCTATGATTACCGTATTGCCCTTGTTACATGCACTTCTAATCTCTTGATTGATACTGTGCCCTACATTACCATTACTGTTTGGTGGCCTATACACAACTCCCACCAATGTTTTCCGGCCTTTGCTGTTTCTTAGCACCACCCAAACTGATTCCAGTTCTACATCACGATCTGCCAAGCCAAGATCTTTTATCTCTACCGTACCGATCTCATCCCTTATTAACAGCGCTACGCCACCTCCTTTTCCTTTTTGTCTGTCCGTCCTAAATGTTGAGTACCCTGGAACATTCAGTTCCCAGCTTTGGTTACCCTACAACCATGTCTCTGTAATGGCAATTACATCATACCCATTTACTACTATTAGCACTGTAAGGGATTCTGACCCTGCGTGTCTCGCAGCCTGTGAGATTCACGCGGCTCTGTGCAGCCTGTATGTCAGTGCGGGTCTAGGCCTTGTTGCCTGTTCTGGTCTCCAGCCAGTCTGGGAACACTAGACACACCTGTGAGTGGTTCGAATCACTCGCCCTTACGGTTCTAGACACTGGACTTAGATGCGAGAGCAGTAATGGAGATGAAACTCATGTAGACTCGGTTGAATGGTACGAAATGGAAAATCTTTATTGCATGATACTTAAGATTATGAAATACATGTCATAAGCACAGATTAATGACAGTACAATCTTACAAGCAGTTATATAGTCGATCTTGGGGAAACGAGGAACGAACGGCACACCGTAAATAGGGGCACACATTACAAATATCCTTAATCCTTAAACCTTCCCCTATCAATATCTATCCTAACTAGATTCGTAGGATTTCGAGACTCATGCTCACCACTCGTGATAACTCGGAGAAATTCCGAATAGCTGATCGGATGTTTTTCACCGCAGCACCCACGTGTCGGTCAGGAGATCTCCTGGTCCCACTTGTTTACTTGCTTCTGCTGCTCCGGCTAGCAGGCTGGACCGTCTGCTGTGATGAAGACCTGTGTTGGTTGGTTTAACAGGTACTTTTCCGAGCACAGTTCAGTCAATATCATCGATGTGATATGTTCTTTTCGAAGAAGTCTTCCTGGCAAGGAAAACTTGGCTGTTCGACCTACAGGCGCGGTCGGGATTTACTGACCGTGGCGATGGATATGGTCTTCCTCTCTTCTCATCTCATCTCATCTCATCTCATCTCGGGTCTTTGGTTCCGCTGCCAGTTACCAACATAGGTCTTCGTTACGCGACACGAGGTAGATCCGAACAGATCAGAAAGTTCAACAGTCCTTTTCAAAGAGACAACAGGCAAGCAGGAGCCCGACTATGAGTACACAGGAGCAGCCACGAGGTTACGAATAAGAGCACAGGATAAGAGCACAGGAGCAGCCACGATGATAAGAGAAAGATGGACGGTTTGGAGCCTGCAATTATAGTGCAAAATCTTCCGTTTCCCGCCCAACCTTAATGTCCATTCTTTTGTTTAGGGTCTGGCGCTCAAATGTCTTGTATGGGTGATCTCCGTTCTTAATGGGTTTCGGGGCTACTCGTAAATGTCTGAGTACCTGTTACTATTTCTCCCATTGTTAAATCGGTCGGTGTTCTCCCTGGAGGGGTTGTGGGGCTTCCAAGTGTTTTGTATAACTACCTGCTAACGGCTCTCTCATCGTAGAGTCGTTGGGATTTTACATATTAATGTCTTTGGATGGGCCCTTGATTACTCGGTACAATAGCTTTCATTTGTACCTGGGAGACCGATTTCAGTATTTATGTGTATACTGCAAACCCATAATGTCTCGTGTATTATCTTCACTGTGCTGAATCTTAATCGATCTTGCACAAATGTTTATTGGAACGCCATCTTGTCTGCCTGTTGAAAAGTCTAGAATGTTCTGTCACAAGGTGCGGCGGCCATTTTACAGGCTGCTTGTGTCCACTTTAAACCTGGCAGCATTCTGCTGAAATAAAAGCTGTTTGAACGAAACTCTGTGTTTTCTCCTTATTAATAAAATCGCGATATATTGCGAATTCTACAGCACCATTAATTCATCCACCTTGTTGCGAATGCCACGTGCATTTAGATAAAGTGCCTTCAACTTTGCCTGTTTAATATTTTTCTGCACTTTGACCCTCTTTACTGTTGGCCTTTGTTTCTGCTCCCTACTAGTTTTGCTGACTACTTTTCTGACTTGCACTTCCAGCTTTGTTTCTCTCCGTTCTGGGCCCACACTTAGGTTCCCAGCCCCCTGACAAACTAGTTTAAATCCTTCCCAACAGCACTAGCAAACCCCCCACGAGGATGTTGGTCCCGTTTCTGCCGAGGTGTAACCTGTCCAGCTTGTACAGGTCCCACCTTCCCCAGAATCGGTCCCAATGCCTCAGGAATTTAAATCCCTCCCTCCTACACCATCTCTCCAGCCATGCATTCATCTGGTCTATTCTCCTATTTCTGCTCTCGCTAGCACGTGGCACTGGGAGTAATCCTGAGATTACTACCTTTGAGGACCTGCTTTTTAATTTATTTCCTAGCTCCCTATATTTTGCTTGCAGGACCTCGTCCCTCTTTCTACCTATGTCATTGGTACCGATATGGACCACGACCTCTGGCTGTTCACCCTCCCCCTTCAGAATGTCCTGCAGCTGCTCAATGACTTCCTTGACCCTGGCTCCAGGGAGGCAACATACCATCCTGGAGTCACATCTGCGACCACAGAAACGTCTATCTGTTCCCCTTACGATAGAATCCCCTATCACTGTCGCTCTCCCACTCTTTTTCTCCCCTCCTGTGTAGCTGAGACACACATAGTGCCACGGACTTGGCTCTTGCTGCATTCCCCTGAGAAACCATCTCCCCCAGCAGTATCCAAAACGGAAATTCTGTTGGACCCAGGGGTCTCCTGCACTACCTTCCTAGTTCTTTTACTCTGTCTGGCGGTCACCCATTCCCTGTCTGCCTGTGCACTCTAACTGCGGTGTGACCACCTCGTTAACTGTGCTATCCACGAAGATCTCAACCTTGCGGATGCTCCACAGTGACTTCATCCGCAGCTCCCGCTCCGAAACGCGGATTTCGAGTAGCTGCAGCTGGAGACACTTCCTGCACACGTGTTCGCCCTGGACACCAAAAGTGTCCCTGACTTCTCACATAGCACAGGAGGAGCACTCCACGCTGCCGAGCTGCCCTGCCATGTCCTACCCTTAATTTACTCCCTTTACTTCCTTTAAATTAAAGAATATTAAATACACTAGGGACCTTACTTCACTTTAAACACTACTTACTCTAAACTAGAGACCTTAATTTTACTTTAACGACTGGACTGTAGAAATACTCACCAGGTCCTACTTACCAATCAGCTCCTTCCCTTTTGCCGACGTCACTTTTAATCTCTGACGTCACTTTCGAATGTTGCCTGTTTTGGTCTGCTCTCGCTGCTGCTCCCAATAGCTCGGCCTGGGCCTCGAGCCTCGGGCTTTATTTCCTCGCTCCTCCTTCGCCTGTTCCCTCACAGGTCGATCCGCTCTCGCTGCTGCTCCCAATAGCTCGGTCTGGGCCTCGAGTTTCGGGTTTTATTTCCTCGCTCCTCCTTCGCCTGTTCCCTCACAGGTCGGTCCACTCTCACTGCTGCTCCCAATAGCTCGGTCTGGGCCTCGAGTTTTGGGCTTTATTTCCTCGCTCCTCCTTCACCTGTTCCCTCACAGGTCGGTCCGCTCTCGCTGCTGCTCCAGCAAATGAGATTATGATTGGTCAAATTGGATACTAAGCACTTGTTGATCAGACTGGGGGGATAAACACTCATTTCTGTCACTGGGGAGTGATGGCACTGGCTAAGCCAATATCTAAATTAATCCCTTCAATCATTTTCAGCCGTAATAACATTCACACCTGTTGTGAATCATACTTTGCCACTGTAAAAAAGAGAACATTAAGGGGGAAAAATTGCGTCGCGGCCCCTTTGAGGCACTAACTTCGCTGGGGCGCTACTTCCAGCGCCCCGAAAAAAATTAGTAACCCTGTGTCCGAAATTCATCGGTAGCGCCCCAAGAGGGAAGCGAGGTGCTACTGGAAGCGCCCCGCCTCCCTCTTGGAGCGCTGCGAGGGAATATCGCGGCGTTACGTGCCCCATTACTGCAGGCCTTCCTCCCCTTTTTAAAGGGGAGGGGCCTTACACAGCGCGACCCGGGGTACAGCTGGGCCACCAGGGATCTGAGTGCTGGCAAAAGAGCCCGGCACTCAAGAGAAGTGCCGGGCTCACGGAGCGCAGCCGGCACTGCGCGGGGCGGCTGGTCAGGAGGCCGTGGACGGCAATGGGGGCAGGTGCTGGCAGGCGGCCAGCAACAAAAATGGCCGCCCGGCACCTCGCCTTTAATTAGCGCTGCCCCGGCCGCAGGTAGGCCCCCCTGACCCCGTCGAACATAGCGTCCGGCGGTAAGTCAGGGGGCGCTACCGAAGATCGCGGCTGTGGCGCGAGCGGGGTGCTGCGCACAGTGATGACATCATTGCCGGCAGCGCAGCACTACGGGGCGTTAACGGTTAGCGCCACTGCTAACCTCCTGCTGAATTTCACGGGAGGCCTTGGCGGTGCTGCGCCCGGGCGCTAGTTGCTTGGCGTTAACGGGAGGCGCAAAGCAACCGAATTTTTAGGCCTAAGCAACTAATTTCACGCATTAAAGTACAGGACATATATCGAGTTAACTCTCACATATTTTCAAACCTGAAGCCACATCATGAAAATTTGTAAATTAAATCAGTCAACATTATAATTGATATTTAAAGAAAGCAATAACTTGCATTAATATAGCCCCTTTCATGACCTCAGGACATTACAGCCAATGAAGTACTTTTGAATTACAGTCACTTTTGTTTCTGTGCTGTAAATTTTATGTAATGTAGGGAAACATGGCAGCCAATTTGCCACAATACATGGCCAGATAATCTGTTTTAGTGATGTTGGTTGAGGAATAATATTGGCTTCGAAGTAGTGCTGTAGGATCGTTTGCGTTCACCTGAGAAGGCAGTTGGGGCCTCGGTTTAACGTCTCATCTGAAAGAAGGCACCTCCAACAGTGTAGCACTCCCTCAGTACTGCATTGAAGTGACAGTCCAGATTATGTGCTCAAGTCTCTGGAGTGAGACTTGAACCAAAACATTCTGACTCAGAGGCAAGTGTGCTATTACTGAGTCAATGCTGGTCACATTGCCCTACTGAAGCTGGGTTGCTTCTGACTATTTTTTCTTCCCCCCCCCCCCCCCCCCCGCATTAGCAGCAGCGATGGGCATAGCTCGATGAAACAACAGCAGTTGAGAGACAGAAGAGAAGATCATGACATCGAATAACCTGGCCTCAAACTATACTGGAGACAAATTCATCACAAATGAGATCGATTTCAACAACCACCCTCCCCCCCACCTCCCCCACCTCAACCCACCCCACCTCATGTATGCTGCCAAGCCTGGAAATTCCTGGGGCAGCATTCTATATCAATGACTTAGATGAGGGGACCGAGTGCAATGTATCCAAGTTCGCCGACGATACGAAGCTAGGTGGGAAAGTAAGCTGTGAGGAGGACGCAAAGAGGCTGCACAAGGATATAGACCGGTTAGGTGATTGGGAAAGAAGGTGGCAGATGGAGTATAATGTGGGGAATATAATTTGGAGAAGTGTGAAGTTATCCACTTTGGTAGGAAAAATAGAAAAACAGAATATTTTTTAAATGTTGAGAGATTGGGAAATGTTGCTATTCAGAGGGATTTGGGGGTCATTATATACGAATCAGAGAAAGTTAACATGCAGGTACACTAAGCAATTAGGGAAATAAATGATATGTTAGCCTTTAGTACTAAGGGATTGGAGTATAAGAGTAAAAGGGGTAGAAATTAGGTCGCGCCCCATTTGGGGCGCAAATATCGTCCGGACGCAAATATTAGCGCCTGGCGCTAATTATCGGCACTGACAGGAAACTTCACTTTTACCGCCCCGGGAGGTGAGTGGAGCGCTAAAGCAGGCGCTGCACACCTCTCTTAAGGCGCAAAGGGCGAGCAGTGAGGCGCTAACTCGGAGCGCTGGCGAAGCTCATGTAATGTCAGTCAGCAATGGAACACACACACAATGGCACGGGCCAGTTCTTAAAGGGGATGGTTAATATTGCTTTCCATCCACATCCTGTTCATTGCAGCCTTGAATCTCGGCCTGGAGAGACTTGCACATCAAATGTGCTGGAAAGTACAATGGAGAGTACCAGGCAAAGAGCTCAGAGTGCAGCTCCCACAGTCTCTGCTAAATCGATACAAGGAATGGCAAATCAAAATGAACCTGCAAAGTGCTGCTCAGTACCCAAAACTCCTTCACACAACGTTGAATCTCTCCAGAAGTCTCTCCCTCTCTCTCTCAGAATGCGTAGTTCAAAAATGCCACCAACAATAAAAGACAGGAAGAGGCCCCCTTTAAATAGCGCCCCCCCCAGCCCCACAGCGATTTATAGCGTTCCAGTCTTCTGGTCGTTGGAAGCGCCAGGCGGTAAGGCAGGGGGCGCCACTCAATTTCTGCTACGGGGCGCCACAAGGGCGTTGCACCATGGAATGACGTCACAATCTGCGCGCGCAGGTGGTCGCAGCGGTAAGTTTTAGCGCCGCCGCACAATCTCAAGTTAAGTTCTCGAGCGGCGCAAACATCGCTGCGCCCGGGCGTTAGCGGCTTTGCGCCCCATTAGCGCCCTCTTAAGGCGCTAACGGGAGGCGCAACCAAGTGAATTTTTACCCCAAAAAGTCTTACTACAATTATATAGGGCCTTGGTGAGACCACACCTGGAGTACTGTGTACAATTTTGGTCTCCTTACCCAAGGCCTCTGAATAGCAACATTTCCCAATCTCTCACCATTTAAAAAATATTCTGCTTTTCTGTTTTTCCTACCAAAGTTTATAACTTCACACTTCTCCAAATTAGAGGGAGTGCAACAAAGGTTCACTAGACTGATTCCTGGGATGAGGGAATTGTCCTAGGAGGAGAGATTGAGTAGACTAGAGTTTAGAAGAATGAGAAGTGCTCTCATTGAAACATATACAATTTTAGAGGGCTTGACAGGGTAGCTGCTAAGAGGTGGTTTCCCCTGGCTGGGGAGTCTAGAACTAGGGGTCATAGTCTCAGGAGAAAGAGGTCAGCCATTTAGGACTGAGATGAGGAGAAATGTCTTCACTCAGAGGGCTGTGAATCTTTGGAATTCTCTACCCCAGAGGGCTGTGAATGCACAGTCTTTGAGTATATTCAAAACAGAGATCGATAGATTCTTGGGCACTAAGGGAATCATGGGAGATGGGGATAGACCAGGAAAGTGGAGTTGAGGTCAAAGATCAGCCATAATCTTATTGAATGGCGCAGCAGGCTCAAGGGGCCATATGGCCTACTCCTTTTCCTATTTCTTATGTTCTTATGTTCATAAAGGTGGAGCAGATCTGCTCACCCCATGTATAGGCCCCTGGCTGCATCCTAAATCCTGGGGTTAGAGTAGTTTGCATAATATGGGCAGACACCCACAGCATGTTTGGTGCTTCTGGGGCACCTACCACAGCATTGGGGTAGGGTGGGGTGGAAAGAGGCATTGGTGTTGCTTCTTGCCACAAAGGCCATTGTGCTGGCCAATGTGGTTTTAAAAAAAAAGTGTGAAAACCTTACACCTAAAGCCAATTTTTAGATCTGCCACTTTCCCAAAAGCAATTGGCAACCAATGTTTTACTTCACACACTGATGGGCCACACTTCTACCACGATCTGATCCTGGCAGGCTATCTACATTTGCATTATGCAGGCATACTTAGCTTTTCTAGCCTATGGAAGTGGAACTGATAAGATTCCAGCAGGAGGTCACCCTGCTAGCCCTGGCTCTGCACATGGAGGCGGGGACGGGGGACAGAGGGGTAAGAGGGCAAGCACTTCCTACTGAATTTTGGAGCCCAAACAAAAGGGAACACAAATCAGTCATAATTGGGCCCCACCCAAATTCCTCCCCTGCCCTAGGATAATTGGAACTTTCAAGACTGAGATAGATAGATTTCTGTTAGGTAAGGGTATCAAGGGATATGGAGTAAAGGCAGGTAAATGGAGTTGAGGTGCAGAGTTAGTTGAATGGCAGAATGGGCTTGAGCACCTGAATGGCCTACTACTGTTCCTAAATGGAGGGAGAAGGAGAGATTACATCAAGTTACATTGAGTATACAGCACAAAAACAGGCCATTCGGCCCAACTGCTCTATGCCGGCATTTATGCTCCACATGAGCCTCCTCCCATCCTTCTTCATCTAACCCTATCAACATAACCTTCTATTACAGAAAGCAGTTAAGCTTTGGGCCTTGAAAGGGAAACAGAAAGGTACTCGCTTCAGTTTAATTACGAGTTAAACTATCCTGCAATCTGTCAATCAAACTTATAGGTGTGCCTTGCGGATGTGGCTTCCTCCCCCAAAGCCCTAGTTACCAAAATGTCACCAGATCATTGGAGCCAGGCAGTAAGATAAACCACAATTTTCAGTGCAATGCCTTGTCTTCCCCTGTGGTGTTCCACTGTTCATAACTGTTTAATTAGTGCCAATAACATTGATCACTACCCTTGTGCTCTGTTATTTAGTCTATTATCTGATTTACTTTCACTGCTTTATCCCAAAGGATTTCTATTTCAACCACAAATCACTTATGCGGTACTTTATCAAAAGCCTTCTAAATTTCAAGATAAAATATCCGCATTAATATCACCCAGCAATTCTGCTAGACTCTCAGTTTTCCAAAAAATTGGAAAGCCACAGCTTAATTTTTATAAACCCATATAGGCTTGAAATTATAGCCCTTGTCTTTGTTAAATGGATTTGAATTATTTCCTTCAATTGCTTTTTTCTGCTACACATATCAACCATGCAAGCGGATAATTCCCAGGTTCATAATGTACTTTAAAAATTAGAATATTTCAGCTAATTTCCAATTTTCTGCTATTAGCCCAGTCTTTAAATAGCTACAACATTTTCAGCACAGCTGCTCCTATTTCACCCTTATTTTCTTAAGCATTCTACTATAGATTCCAAATTAATGTTGATTTATAATAAATCAAATACTCTTTCTCATAGCCACTTTATTATTATCGCTATATTCCCGAGGCCGGTTATGCTAGAGCTTTAGAGCACTGTTGTCCAATACATTAGCCAGTGACCACATATAGCTGATTGCATTTCTGAATGAGTAACAGACACAGTTGTTGGGCATGTGATCTCAATACTTATTCGAATGTTGTGTGCACGTGCACTTTAACCTTTGCGCATTGGCTGGCAAAATGGTAAAACGTAAAGCAGAGTGTGCAAGCGTTTTGATCATTGTGAGTGATTCACTTCCTTGGTTTCTGATTGGTAATAGACGTTTGTTGAGTAAATATACACATGAAATGCATTTCCCTATATTGTGTGCAAGGCAATTTCTACTAAAATTAGTTCAAGTGGCAAAAATGGTATCATCGTGGCCACACCCGTGGTTAGTCAGCAATTTCTATTGGACAATACGGCGTTACAGTGTATTGGTCAGACTTCATTTGTGTTCAGTTCAGGCCTTCATACCCTCTCCAATGCATGACTGATTTTTGTGGTAAGAACATAAGAAATAGGAGCAGGAGTAGGCCATTCGGCCTTTTGAGCCCGCTCCGCCATTCAATAAGATCATGACTGATTATCTACCTCAACTCCACTTTCCTGCACTGTCTCCATAGCCCTTGATTCCCTTAATATCCTAAAATCTATCGATCTCTCTTTTCAATATACTCTACGACTGAGCCTCCACAGCCCTTTGGAATAGAGAATTCCAAAGATTCACCACCCTCTGAGTGAAGAAATTTCTCCTCATCTCAGTCCAAAATGGCCAACTCATTATTCTGAGACTGTGACCCCAGGTTCTAGACTCCCCAGCCAGGGGAAACATCCTCCCTGCATCTACCCTGTCAAGCCCTGTAAGAATTTTGTATGTTTCAATGAGATCACCTCTCATTCTTCTAAACTCTAGAGAATATAGGCCTAGTCTACTCAATCTCTCCTTAAAGGACAATCCCTCATCCCAGGAACAAGTCTGGTGAACCTTTGTTGCACTCCCTCTATGGCAAGTATATCCTTCCTTAGGTAAGCAGACCAAAACTGGACACAATACTCCAGGTGTGGTCTCACCAGGGCCCTATATAATTGCAGTAAGACGTCTTTACTCTTATACTCAAATCCTCTTGTAATAAAGGCCAACATACCATTTGCTTTCCTAATTACTTGCTATATCTGCATGTTAACGTTAAGTGATTCGTATACAAGGACACCCAGGTCCCTCTGAACACCAAGGGGGTGATTTTGCCAGCCCTGGTGAGGTGGGTATGAAGGTGGGATTGTCGGGAAAATGGCAGAATTTGGGGGGGTGCCGGGAAAATGGCAGAATTTGGTGGCAGAATTTGGGGGCGGGTGCCCACCCCGCCCCCAACCCGCCTCCATGCCATCTTGCCAGAAGGTGGGTAGTCGTCCCGCGCCGGGTCCCGTCTCCTTGGAGGTGGGAAGGGATTAAAGCCTATTAACTGCTTGTTAACAGGTAGTTAACAGGCAGAAAATAGGATTATACTCTTTTTTCCCCTCACAAGTGCGGGCTTCCCGAAGGCTCCAAAACCCGCTAGCTCAGCAAGGCGAGTACTGGGTCTACGGGGTTCGGGGGGGATGCAAAAGTGTGCTGTGAAGGTAAGTGATGGGTGCAAGCATGGAGAGGTGAGTGTCTGAGGTAAGTGCAAAGTGTTTTTAAAAGTGTACTTACCTTTGTTTCTTCCTGCAGGCTTCAGTCGGTTTCTATGCGGAGAGTCTCGGACCTCCGTGTTGGAAATGACAGGTGGCCATTGCATTCTCAGATGCAACAACCATCTCATTTCTGTAAAAGAAAGAAGTTTGATGAGGTCTTGAATTCAAGACCTCATCAAACTCCAGAGAATGTCACTGTTTGACAGCTTCACAGAGCTGTCAAACGATGACAATTCATCTGTTAAAAATTTTTGACAGATGAAACGTCATACGTTGACGTTCTCTGCAACCAGCTTTCCCTTAATTGGCCTGTTAAGCCCGCGGGCTTAACAAGGTCAATCAAGGGAAAATAGCGTGGGTTGGCCAGAAGTTGTTGGAGGCGGGACTGAAACTCGACAAGTGGGAGTCCCGCCTCCAAAAGCTTTCCATTGGCAAAATCACCCTCCAACATTTCCCAATCTCTCACCATTTAAAAAAATACTCTGCTTTTCTATTTTTCCTACCAAAGTGGATAACTTCACATTCTCCACATTATATTCCATTTGCCATGTTCTTGCCCACTCACTTAGCCTGTCTATATCCCCTTGAAACCTCTTTGCATCCTCTTCACAACTTACATTCCCACCTAGCTTTGTTTCATCAGCAAATTTGGATATATTACATTTGGTCCCCTCATCCAAATCATTGATATAGATCGTGAATAGCTGAGGCCCAAGCACTGATCCTTGCAGTACCCCACTAGTCCCTGGTCGAGCCCCAGGAGCAAGGAAGAGGCCCAGGGGTGAGGACGGGGCCCAGGAGTGAGGACGGGGCCCAGGAGTGAGGACGGGGCCCAGGAGCGAGGACGGGGCCCAGGAGCGAGGACGGGGCCCAGGGGCGAGGACGGGGCCCAGGGGCGAGGACGGGGCCCAGGGGCGAGGACGGGGCCCAGGCGCGAGGACGGGGCCCAGGAGCGAGGACGGGGCCCAGGAGCGAGGACGGGGCCCAGGAGCGAGGACGGGGCCCAGGAGCGAGGACGGGGCCCAGGAGCGAGGACGGGGCCCAGGAGCGAGGACGGGGCCCAGGGGCGAGGACGGGGCCCAGGAGCGAGGACGGGGCCCAGGAGCGAGGTCGAGGCCCAGGAGTGGCGCAGCGTGGACCAGCAGCGAGGTCGGGAGGATCACACTGCAGCCTATGAAACTCAGGCAGGGAGGACCTGCAGGAAGGAGGGAGGAGGACAGTAGGAGTATGTTTGTGTGTGTGTGCTAGGCCGATGTAGCAGAGCCTGGTCTCCAATTGTCTTGGATCCCCTTAACATTGGACCAAGACCTTACTCTGTCAAGCCCGTGTGGTAGCTGGTGTGCAACGGCCATCCCACGTTAAAGAATTCACGCACAGGCATCTTCCACCCTTTCAAATGAAGTTCGGGACCTGGAACGTCAGGACACTCATGGACAACCCCAACAGCGACAGACCGGAACGCCGTACTGCTATTGTTGTCCGGGAGCTCAGACGTTTCGGCATAGACATCGCCGCCCTAAGCGAGACCCGGCGGGCAGGGGAAGGCCAGCTCAAGGAGCAAGGCGGTGGTTACACCTTTTCTAGAAAGGCAAACCTGAAGAAGAACGCTGTCTCCATGGGGTAGGCTTCGCCATAAAAAATGAGCTAGTCGAAAGTCTCCGAGACTCTCCTTGTGGAATAAACGAACGCCTCATGACTCTACGGCTCACCCTAGCCCGAACCAGTGCGCTACGGTCATCAGTGCGTACGCCCCAACACTGGAAACCACAGACGAGACCAAAGAGGAATTCTACTCCAGCCTCGAACAATCCCTGTCCCAAGTCCCAACGGGCGACAAGCTGATCCTCGTTGGCAATTTCAATGCCAGAGTTGGAAAGGACACAGACCTCTGGGGAGGTGTGATCGGCAGAGAGGGGGTAGGGAAAGTCAACTCCAATGGTACCCTCCTCCTGACGAAATGCTTAGAACATGGCCTTGTCATAACCAACACCTTGTTCCATCAGAGAGACAAGTACAAGGCTTCATGGCAACACCCTCGCTCCAAGCACTGGCATCTGCTGGACTACGTCATCGTCCGAGCGAGGGACCACAAGGACATCCGCATCACCCGTGCCATGACAGGAGCTGACGACTGCTGGACAGACCACTGCCTAATCCACTCTGTCATCTCCATCAGCGTAGCCCCAAAACAGCGGTGGCAACAGAAGCAATGCCGCAGGAAAATCAACGCTGGAGCACTCAAAGACCCTGCTAAGAAAGCCCTATTCAGCCTGCGCCTCACAACCAACCTGACGACTCCCAGTGATTCAGAGACACAGGGCTGGATTTTCAATGACCCTGTAGAGTCGGGTTTGGAGACGTGTGGGGGGTTAAAGTTGCAGATTGGGGGGTCCCGACCCCATGCAATTTTGACAAAATCGGTCATGGGGTTCCCGACTCCGTCCCGCCTCCAAGAGGCGGGAGAGGCCATTAAAGCCCTAAATTGGCTCTGTAATGCCATTTTGAAACGTTTTAGCTAGTTTAACCCTTTTCCGATGTGAAGTACGCCTGATGTGAAACACGCCAGTGAAACCTGGCGGGAGCACAAGTGGATAGCTGACTATCAGCTGCAGGTCCACTATTACAACGGAGATGTGATGAAGGTAGTATTAGGTCTGAAAGTCGCCTCTGATGCTGCTGCATTGAATGTCTTCAGAGACTGCCTGGGAGGACTTGGATGGAAAAAAATTCAATCTCTCACACTCTCACTCTCTCACACACACACAAGGCAGTCTCTGACCTGCAATGATGACATCATCAGAGGCAACTTTCAGACTGAAACCACTAATTGGTTCATGGGTTCCCACATGCTGGAACTCAATCGCCCAATTAAGTGAAAATTGCATCAATCTCCCACATCCAATTGCAGGCAGGTGGATAACACGAAAAGTGGATGACACGACCCCAATCCGCCCCAGTATCAAAATCCAGCCTAGAGTGTCCACTGCGCCTGATCTGCACTCAAGGCCTCCATAATCAGCACCTGTGAAGAGATACTCGGTCACTCGACCAGGAAACACCAAGGCTAGTTCGAAGAGAATGACCAGGAGATCCAAGAGCTAATAAGCTGCAAGGCATTCCTGATCTGGAAGCAGCAACAGAACTCGAGAGGAAAAAAGCAGATCTACAGACGCCTGAAGGCCGAGGTCCAACAAAAAACTCGCGACCTAAAGAACAGATGGTGGGTGGAGAAAGCGCAGGAGAGCCAGCAGCTAGCCGACACCCACGACGTGCGTGGATTCTTTAGCGCAGTCAAGACCGCCTACTGCCCAAGCACCCAAGGTCCTACCCCACTGCGGGCCAAGAACAGAGAGGTACTCATCAATGACAGAGAGGCAGTCAGTGCCCGCTGGAAGGAGCACTTCAAAGATCTCCTTAACTGAGACTCTGTCTTCGACGCGAGTGTCCTCAACTCCATCCCGCAGCATGCTACCCACCACCACCTCAGCACAACCCCAGCCCGGCATGAGGTTGAAAAGGCCATCCGACAACTGAAGAACAACAAGGCCTCAGGAGCAGATGGAATCCCTGCCGAGGTGCTAAAGCATGGCAGAGAAGCACTATTGGCGCGAATACATGAGCTCATTTCCCTTATTTGGAAGGAGGAGAGCATGCCAGGTGATCTCAGGGATGCCGTAATTGTGACCATCTTCAAGAAAGGTGACAAGTCCGATTGCGGTAATTAGAGGAGTCTCCCTGCTGTCTGCCACAGGGAAAGTCATTGCAAGAATCCTCCTGAATCACCTTCTCCCAGTGGCTGAAGAGCTCCTCCCAGAGTCGCAATGTGATTCCGCCCACTAAGGGGAACAAAGGACATGATCTTCACCGCGCGTCAACTACAAGAGAAATGCAGGGAACAGCACCAACCACTGTACATGGCCTTCTTTGACCTCACAAAGGCCTTTGACATCGTCAAACATGAGGGATTATGAAGTGTCCTCCTCACATTTGGCTGTCCTCAAAAGTTTGTCACCATCCTTCGCCTGCTTCACGACGACATGCAAGCTGTGATCCTGAACAACGGATCCAACACAGACCCAATTCACGTATGGAGCGGGGTCAAGCAAGGCTGTGTCATCGCACCAACGCTCTTCTCGATCTTCCTTGCTGCAATGTTCCATCTCACCCTCAGTAAGCTCCCCGCTGGAGTGGAGCAAATCTACAGAACAAACGGGAAACTGTTCAACCTCTGTCGCCTCCAGTCCAGATCCAAGGTCGTCCCATCCTCTCGTCGAATTACAGTATGCAGACGACGCTCGATTCTGCACACACTCTGAGGCCAAACTCCAAATCATCGTAAACACCTTCACCGAAGCATACGAGAGCATAGGCCTTACACTAAACATCCGTAAGACAAAGGTCCTCTACCAACTTGCCCCCGCCACACAGTACTGCTCCCCGATTATCAAAATCCATGACGAGGTCTTGGACAACGTGGACCACTTTCCATACCTCGGGAGCCTACTGTCAACAAGGTCAGACGTCGATGACGAAGTCCAACACCGCCTTCAGTGTGCCAGTGCAGCCTTCAGTTGCCTGAGGAAGAGTGTTTGAAGACCAGGACCTCAAACCCAGCACCAAGCTCATGGTTTACAGAGCAGTAGTGATACCCGCCCTCCTGTATGCTTCAGAGACATTGACCATGTACAGCAGGCACCTCAAAGGACCGGAGAGGTACCACCAATGTTGCCCCCGCAAGATCCTGCAAATCCATTGGCAGGATAGGCGCACCAACGTCAATGTTCTCGCTCAGGCTAACATCCCCAGCATCGAAGCTTTGACCACGCTCAATCAGCTCCGATGGACGGGCCACATCATCCGTATGCCCGATACAAGACTCCCAAAACAAGTACTCTACTCAGAGCTCCGGCACGGCAAGAGAGCCCCAGGTGGGCAGAGGAAACGCTTCAAGGATACCCTCAAAGCCTCCTTGAAAAAGTGAAACATCCCCATCGACACCTGGGAATCCCTGGCCCAAGACCGCACAAAGTGGAGGAGAAGCAACTGGGAAGGCGGTGAACACCTGGGAGCAAGTCGAAGCCAAGCGCAAACAGCGGAAGGAGCGCACGTCAACCCAAGCACCCCACCCACCCGCCCCTTCAACCACCGTCTGCCCCACCTGTGACAGAGACTGTAGGTCCCGCATTGGACTCATCAGTCACCTGAGAACTCATTTTTAGTGTGGAAGCAAGTCATCCTCGGTTCTGAGAGACTGCCTAAGAAGAAGACCCCACTAGTTACAGCCTGCCAACCCGAAATTGACCCTTTTATTCCTACTCTCTGTTTTCTGTCCGTTATCCAATCCTCAATCCATACTAGTATTTTACCCCAAAAGCCATGAGCCCTAATTTTGTTTAATAACCTCTTGTGTGGCACCTTATCGAATCCCTTCTGAAAATCCAAATACATCACATCCACTGGTTCCCCTTATCTATTCTGTTAGTTACAACCTCAAAAATCTCTAACAGATTTGTCAAACACGATTTCCCTTTCATAATTCCATGTTGACTCTGCCCAATCCTATTATTATTTTCTAAGTGCCCTGTTACCATGTCCTTAATAATAGATTCTAGCATTTTCCCTACTACTGATGTCAGGCTAACTGGTCTGTAGTTCCCCATTTTCTCGCTCCCTCCTTTCTTAAATAGTGAGGTTACATTTGCTACCTTCCAATCTGCGGGAACCGTTCTAGAATCTATGGTGGAAAAATTGAATTGATTTGTGCCTCTCGTTAGTGCCCCCGGGGGGGGGGCCGCTAACGGGACGCAAATCCCCTACCACCTGGGCGTGGCACCGCCAACGCCTCACTCGAAATTCAGCGGGAGGTTAGCGGCGGAAGTAGCCGGTAGCACTGCGCGGCACTGCCGTCATCGCCGCGTGCAGCCCCCCCGGCCGCAACCTTGGGTTGCTCCTCCTGACCGATCGCCGGACGATACGTCCAATAGGGTCAGGGTGGTGTTTTTGCAGCCGTGGCAGCGCTACTTAAAGGGCAGGTGTCGGGCACCCATTTTTATTTTGGCCGACTGCCAGCAACTGCCACCTTCTGTTTTTTTCTTTGGGGTGCCGGCCGCGATCGCTCAGCCCAGCACTCCTCAAGTGCCGGGCTGTTTTCACGGCACCCCACCCCCCAGTGGTCCAGCAGGGTGTGCGCAGCGCTCGGCCTCTCTGGTCTAATTAGGGGAGGTAGGCATGCAATGATGCAGTACTACATGCCGATGCACATGGCTCTGTTACACATAGCGCCCTCCTTCTTGCTTGGGGTGCTACTACTGAATTTATGGCGCAGGGGCGCTAACATTTTCAGGGTGCTACGTTAGTGCCCCAAAGGGGGCACCACTGAATTTTTCCTCCGATGGAATTTTGGAAGATGACAACCAATGCATCCATTATCTCTATAGCCTTCTCTTTTAAAACCCTAGGATGTAGGCCATCAGGTCCAGGGGATTTATCAGCTTTCAGTCCCATTAATTTCTCCAGTACTTTTTTTTACTAATACCAGTTTCTTTCTGTTCCTTATTCTCGCTAGACCCTTGGTTCTCCACTATTTCTAGGAGGTATTTTGCATCTTCTTCCGTGAAGACAGATACAAAGTAATTGTTTAATTTCTCTGCCATTTCCTTATTCCCCATTATAATTTCTCCTGTCTCAGCCTGTAAGCGACCCACATTTACTTCCGCTAATCTTTTCCTTTTAACATACCTATAGAAGCTTTTACAGTCTGTTTTTATGTCTCTCGCTAGTTTACTCTCACATTCTATTTTCCCTGTCTTTATCAATTTCTTGGTCCTCCTTTGCTGAATTCTAAAATCCTCCCAATCCTCAGGCTTACGATTCTTTTTGGCAATATTATAAGCCTCTTCCTTTAATCTAAAACTATCTTTAATTTCTCTTGTTAGCCATGGTTGGACTATTTTTCCCATCGTGTTTTTATTCCTTCAGGGAATGTATATTCATTGCGAATTATGAATTATTTCTTTAAATGTTTGTCATTGCTTTTCTACTGTCATATCAAGTTTCCCAACCTACCTTAGCCAACTCGCCTCTCATACCTACGTAGTTTGCTTTATTCAGGTTTAGGACCCTCGTGTCGGGCTTAACTAAATCACTCTCAAACTCAATATAAATTCTATCATATTATGATCACTGCTCCCCAAAGGCTCCTTTACTACAAGATTATTAATTAACCCTGTCTCATTGCACAGTACTAGATGTAAAATAACCATTTCCCTCGTAGGTTCCTTGACATACTGATCCAGAAAACTATCTTGAATGCATTCCATGAACTCTTCCTCTGCACTATTTCTGCAAATTTTGTTTGCCCAGTCTATATGAAAGTTAAAGCCCCCCATGATTACTGTATTACCCTTGTTACATGCATCTATAATTTCCTGATTTATAATCTTCCCGACACTACAATTACTGTTAGGGGGGCTATAGACTACTCCCACTAATGTTTTCTGCCCCTTATTGTTTCTTAGCTCCACCCAAACTGATTCTAAATTTATTTTTTCTCAGCCAAGCTCCTTTCTCTCTATTGTCTTTATTCCCTCCTTTATTATCAGGGCTACCCCTCCTCCTTTTCCATTCTGCCTGTCTCTTCTAAAAGTCAAATATCCTGGCATAGTTAGTTCCCAACCTTGGTCACTCTGCAGGAAAGGTAACAGTGAGAAGTCAAGTGTAAAGAAGATAAGCTATGAAGAAGAGATGTTTAAAAGAGGATGGGGGAACCTCTTGAGTAATATAAACCTGTAGTCGAGGACCAGAGTGAAGTTTTTCCTGCTTACTGCAACTGAAATGTGGCACCTGTTCACCCATTGCTGTAATACAGCAAAAATATACAACATCACGGACTCGACGCTAGAATATTATACAACTGATAGTGAAAGACACAAGGCTGTGCATATATTTGTAATATTGTTTACCCATTTTATAAATTTATTTAAGATGCAAGCAACTAATGCCATTTAGTTGTTACCTCAGACATACTAGGTCCTTTTTAGAAATGTATTCCTTCCCCGTAACAGCTCATAGCACCTCCCTACACCTGACTGTGATGAAGTGCTTGAGTTAAATCCTCCATCACCCTAAATAGGTAACAGTGCCAAAGCCGATAATAGCCACAGAAAAATCATCCTGCGTCACAGAGAAGGTTCTCAAGGCAAACGCCCAAGAATAAATGGATGGAGTCTTTCTCACTTAAATGAGCATGTCCTATCTATGTTCACTGAGATTTCACTGTAACACTATTTGCATTGTGCTCAGAAGTTTTACCTGCCCCACAGGGGATTAACAAAACATTTTTGGGGCCATTTTATGCTCCAGCTGAGGGGAGTGCGTGCTGGGAAATGGAACACTTTCCATTTTTAGGCATCGCTGTCAGAAAACACTAACAGGTTATGTAGAGCACATTTAGTTGCAAAGCTCCCTTATTCTAACAATATACTCTGTGCCAACCTCAAAGAAACAAAAATATTACACTTCTCTATGCTCCACACCTAAATGAGATTGCTAATTTAGTACCAATAGGTGCATTAGGTGCTGAGACTCCAAAGCCACTAAACCCTGAGCAGAGACTTCCCAAACTTAATGCCCTCAAGCCAGCAACCTGGAACAGAAGTCAAAGGCTAATTCCAAACCACCACACCACCTAATTGCTATTTAACAAAATCTTTTAACTTTTAAATGTTGCCTATCTCTGCACAACCCCAAATTAGACATGCATTTTAGAAACTTAACAGTATAAATAAACTCAAGCATTTTTACGCTAATTCATCAGTAAAATATATATAGATATACAGATGCAGACCTGATTCAATGGCTTTGTTGAAGGATTTGTGCTTGGACAGCCTTGACTTATCATGCAGAAATAAACTGTGCTGCTCATCACTGACAACACTGCCTTGGTGCTATACTTACCCTTGTGACTTACAATGGGATGCTGCTAAATTCAATGTGCACTGAATGCACAATCATGAAGGGGGGGAAAAAAACATTTGAGTGTCCTTCAGGCAATACCTTATGCAAATTGATTGACTTTGTTGACCAGAAGCTGTTTTCATCACTTCAGCATTTTGTAGCTTTCCAGAAATATGAAACAATCATTTTTTTTTTAAGCGTGAAGAATGCCACAGCATTAGTGTCTGAAGCCTCAGCTAAGTCAGGAATACCCTTGAGTTTATTTTATTCCTAATGCACCGTGATATTTTTGAACAATTCTTGCTACTTGGTGGGTCTCAGTGGAAGGGAACTCTTCTCCACCCTTGTGATATTACTCTATAAAGCTATTAGACTGTGCTCTCAACTGCTTTATAAAGATCAGCTGGGAGGTCAGTTAGCTGCAGTTTGATTTGCACTTTTCATTAGCTCAGTGAATAATATTAAAACTATCTACAGCAGTGCACATTGGTATTAGCTTAACTATTTTCTTAGTGGATTTCTATTTTCTCCGTTTTCTGCTCATCGAATCCAAGGGCATTAACACAAACAATGAAACCCTTTCCTACTTCAGTCACTTACAGATCAAATGTAGCAGAGTAAACCTCCCTCTACTCAGCCCCAAGCAACTTGCCTCAACATCACCCTTCAAAGAACACTGCTCTGTTGCAGCAGTATATCTGCACTCCCCATGCCAGCCATCTCTCCGAGTGTGATTGCCAATTAAATGCTGATTAGTGACAATTTTGCATTGTGGGTTCATGCCCGTGAGGAATTGGATTTTATGTCAAACCCTATCAGCCAGGAGAGGTGAGAAGCTTTCATCTAAGTTGAATTTGAACCTAGATGCCAGAGGTGTGAAACCTGCTGCATCAGTCTCCCTACGATCAGCTCTTTTCATTAGCTCAGTGAACAGAAATAAAACTATTGGAAACAGCTGGAAAATAATCTGGAAAGGGAGGGGGAGGATCCAGTTGTTGTGCTCCATGTCGGAACCAACAACATAGGAAAGATTAGGGAAGAAGTCCTGCTAAGGGAGCATCAGGAGTTAGAAGCTAAATTGGAAAGTAGGATCTCATGGGTAATAAGCTTGGAATTATTACCTGATAGGCACATGCAAATTGGCATAGGGACAAATAGATTAGAAAAGTAAACACGTGGCTAAAGGGGGAAAAGAGGGGTTCCATCTCATGGGACACTGACACCAATACTGGGACAGGAATGAGCTGTACCATTGGGATGGGCTGCATCTGAACCAGGCTGGGACAGAGATCCTAGCAGAAAGGATAACTAGGGCTGTAAATAAGACTTTAAACTAATAACACGGGGCAGGGAAATTCTAGAAATTACAGAAACCTAACAATAAAAGAATCAGGAAAAGAGAGTAAAGGACAACCTAAAGAAAGGAATAAAGATAACACGAAAGGCCAGAGAACGGATGTCATAGAGCATACAGATCAAATAACTACTCAAAACAAAGAGAGACCATGGCCCCTGCCAGAAGCAGATAGAGAGTCTGAACCGTGCTCTAAGGAAGGCAAAAGGCATGGTGTGCCTCATAAGCCCGAGTGCAGACCAGGTCGACTTTACAGGGAACCTGGGGAGAACGGTTCAGACACCACAGATAGTGCCAAGGGATGACCCGTTTGAGGAGCAGGAGGGCCCACGACCACCACCCATAGCGCCAAGCTTTAGCGAAGTCTGGCAAGAAGGGGGGGTGGAGTTAGGGGCAGAAGCTGAGGTGGAAAAACCCCCGCAAGAGAGGCTGGGACCGGGACCGATGTGCCCGGCCCGGCAGCAAAGGTTTGGCCCACTCGCTGACAATGGGGATGGGGGACCCCTCCAAAACCAGTTTGCGGCTCCCCACGGTACACAACAGCTTAGGGCTTTGGTAAGCCACCTTAGTAAACTCACCCAACAAGGGGACCCCTCAGTCCACTTCATGGAAGTGGAACAGACAGCAGGCATCAATGACTGTGATGATGCCGAGATGGCAAAAATGCTCCTGTTCTCACTGGATGGCAGGCTATACCAGTCCCTCTCTGCTGAGAGCAAGAAAGGACAGAATGGGTATGCTGCCATCAGAGAGGAAGTTTTAGAGGCCATGGGGATGAACAACGGTAGTCCCTTCTCCCAGGTGGAGAGGACAGTGCAGCTCGCAGGGGAGACCCCACAGGCTTTCGCAGACAGGCTGTGACCTGTGTACAGGTGTGCTTGTAATGGGGATCTCGACCGAGCTAACCTAAACCGGGACGAGCTGGCCCACTGGCTCCGAAGCCTAGTGGCAAACAGCTTGCCACGAATCAAAACCAGGGCTGAGCTTTGGTTTGGCCTGAAAGACCCCCGGGTCACCGAGGAGGCGGTGGTCAGACAGCTGAACCTGGCCTACCGGAACGGTAGAGGGGCTGAAGAGCCCCCACCAACAGGGAAAGTGCATGAAATGAAACCTAGCCAGGGTAGGAAGGAGTGGCATCAGGAAGGGAATAACCCTTCCAGTACAAAGCTTAACTGTTACGGGTGTGGGAAGGATGGACGCTGGAGGAAGGAGTGTAAGAATCCTTGGAAAGATAACAAGGGAAAGAATTCCTCAACCCCAGCCCAAAAGGCAGAGACAGGGATCCCTCCCGCCATGGTCGAGTCATTTTTGGACGCCATGAAGACCCTATTAACTGGCCCAGGGAAGGTAGCAGCAACCACCGGATCTCTGACCCCATCTGCCCAATACAACCCAGACCTATGACTAGAACAAGCACAGCCTGTCTACCTGTGTCCCCTTGAAAGACACGCACAGGAAGAGACCTCCCGTAAGGAGGCCAGGTTAAATGAGCAGGCCTTACGGGAGGAGATCGCCCGCTTAACGGGTAAAGTAGACGGGCTAGAGGGGCAGCTTAGAGACATAAATGCAGCCTACAGGGTAGCCAGGCGCAGGGGGTATGAGGATTTAAACCATGGGCCCTGTGAGGAAAGGATAAAAGATCTGACCCAAGCCCTATCCAAAGCCAGAGGGATGGTTTGCTTAACAACCCCGGGGAATTCACCACCCCGCAGTTGCAAGCCATGGTAGCAGAGTTGCCCAAAATAAAACAGGATAAAAATCCTCAGCCTGCAGCAGGAGCAAAGCCTCAGACTGCAGCAGGTGCAGTGGCCTGTCTTAAGGGAGGGGCCATCCCACCCACCGTTTGGGACACTCCCCTACTCCTCTGGGATTTAGAGGAGGTGGGACCTGAGGGTGAAGACCCTGCCCCGGACCCAGAGGTGGGACCTGAGGGCAGAGACCCCCAGCCCGCAGCATTAGGCTGCAGAGAGTTACCTACCCCCGACACAGGTTTAGAAGAGGTACAGCCTGAGGATAGAAATCCCCAGCCAGCAGCTGTGGCAGACTCACAGACTGCAGCAGTGAGGACAGGGGCTTGTATCACAGAAGGGTATACTCCATTGATTATGTGGGACTCAGGCACTCCCCCAGTGGCCAGAGTCCTAAGAAGGTCTCCCCGCACACCACAGCCTAAACCACCCTGGTCTCCAGTGGATCAGTTTAAAGGGTCCCACCCAAAGAGGGTTGTAACCCGTAAACAAACGCCCAAGGTCAGGGATCATTCTAAGGACAGGGATCCTCAGCCTACAGCCTCCTGCAGAGGGGGTCTCACAGAGGCAGCTGTGAGCCAAGAACACAAGAAGGGTCCCCAGCCTGCGGTCTCAGGCTGCGCGGGACCCACAGTACAAGACAGGGACTCAGAAGCAGCCATACCAAAGCGGGCAGTGTGCTGTAGAAGAAGGACTCTCAGGGTCCTGCGGTACAGGCCACCTTACCGGCTGCCCAGAAGCAGAAAAAGGCAGAGCCCGTACAGGATTTAGCCCTGCCGTCTGGAGACGGGCGGCGAATGTACAGAGTTTTGTATTTTAGGTGTGTTTTACAGTTTGGTAGTTTTAGGATTCTAGTTTTAAGGATTTTAGTAAGTAAGTTTAAAGTCCTCAAGAATCGATCACCTGTCAAGCCAGAGAACCTTCTCGGGACATGGCTATCTGTTTTGTGTGTCCCTACAGAGAGGAAATCAGCGTGAGAAAGGTTCTGCTCCTGCTCGCCCTGGTAGGGGTGAGCATCGGTGACTTGCTGTGCACAAAATGCAAGGGAAAGGACAGAGGGCTCCGATCCCGACAGGAGAAAGCATGGGACCAGCATTACAATAAAGCCTATGGCCAGGTTTAGGGCGAGCCTTAATTTGTTTTTATTAAAATAAATAAAGTTTGTGATCCTGTATTATTTTGACTATGTATGTACTATAGTTTTCCAAGTGGTGTAGGGGTGTAGGACCCCCTCCGTGCTTGGATGTGTATGTATTATTGATTCTTACCTGTATGTATTGGAACACTACACCAAAAAGGGGAATGTATATTTTTGGGTTTTAGTTTAGGTAACACAGGGGAAGGTTGGGTCTTTGGGGATCAGGAATTTTGTCCATCCACAACGATACTGTAGTGAGTTAAAGAATCGAAGGGGGGAATGTAAGGTTTCCAAAATTTGCAGATCCCCAAAACCTAAGGAAAAAGGACTATGGAACTACCTCAGAGTGATAAAATGCATTTGGGCCTAACCTAAAAGACTGTAAGACCAAAAACCAAGTTTTGGCATTTTAAAAGCATGTCTGGGCCTGTAAAGGGAGAAAAGGCTTTGAAGGAAGTTGGGGTCGACCTCTGCAAAAGCAGTTTTGGGTATTGCAGTTAATTGCATTGTCTGGGAATCGGGATGACCTCACTCAAGCCCCAGCAAGCATTAACATTTTGACAAAAGACCCTAGGAGGAGACAGCCCCACACAAAACAACAGGTCCCATCAAACCGATTACAGAACCCATTAAAGACATGCATGAAGCAAATATTCGATCGAAGTCCTAGGCCCAGTCAAGAAACCCAAAACATGAGGACAATTCAAACTCCGATTAAACAACAGATCGACAGCAAGGAGCTATTTTGAAACCACTTCACACATTTACAAAACCAGTTAACACGCTAGTAAAGTCATTACTGTTAACGAGGTCTTACAATGACCCGGATTTGATTTGGGTTTGATAAGGCCACTTCAATTTAATATAATTGAAGGACCATCAAGCAGTTCAGGAGTACAACAGTTCAAGTTCAACAGGAGGCAGTTCTGCAGATTTAGAGTTCAATTTGAAAGCCTGTTTTTCAGCAGAAGTCAGTGCTGGAATTACAGAGTTCAGGAGAAGCAAGTTGGGCAGTTAAAGAAGACAGTTCAGTAAGAAGGGAGTTCTCCAGTTCTCCAGTAAAACAGTTCAAGCTCAACAAGCAGGCAGAAGGCAGTTTCCTCAGTTCTGTAAGAAGGCAGTTCCACAGCTCGGAAGAAGACAGTTTAAACAGAAAGCAGTTCAACAAAGAAAGCCAACAGCTCCAGAAGTAGGCCGACACGCAAGAAGAGACCAGAGCGACCGCCTCAGTGACCATCGGACACCTCCCGGCAACAAGGGCCTTACGAAACCTTTTACTCAAAAGACTCTAAGCCCTAACTCTCAACTGTCAAAGCTTCGTTTGGTGAGCATTATCCCTGATCTTCTGGAATTAAACCTAACTAGCAGTAGGATTGGGAGGGATAAGGGTTTTTGTATATTGTAATTCTCCCTCGCCTGTACCGAAGTGTTCCCCACCTTTAGAGTGTTTGTGTTGTGTTTTACTTTCTTGAATAAAGATCGAAGTTCTTTCATCAAAACCTGTTGTCTACTGCACCTTTGTTCACCACCCCCAAATAAGTCCAAGGTCTAGAACCAAGGGCGTGAGAGCAATTCGAACCGCTCACTGAGTCAGAGGTGAAGCTGACCCCCACACCACCACCTACAGAGCGGGGCCCAGGAGAGCGCGAGACCTCGGCAGATTCAAAAGGTGAGCGGGACCCAGGAGAGCGCGAGCCCTCGGCAGATTCAAAAGGTGAGCGCGAGACCTCAGCAGATTCAAAAGGTGAGCGGGAGCCCAGGAGAGGCGATTCTGTGAGTAAACAGAGCGGGAGATTCTGTGAGTAAACAGAGCGGGCGATTCTGTGAGTAAACAGGGTGGGAGATTCTGTGAGTAAAGAGGGCAGGAGATTCTGAGAGTAAACAGGGCGGGCGATTCTGTGAGTAAACAGGGCGGGAGATTCTGTGTAAACAGGGCGGGCGATTCTGTGAGTAAACAGGGCAGGAGATTCTGAGAGTAAACAGGGCGGGCGATTCTGTGAGTAAACAGGGCAGGAGATTCTGTGAGTAAACAGGGCGGGAGATTCTGAGAGTAAACAGGGTGGGAGATTCTGAGAGTAAACAAGGCGGGAGATTCTGAGAGTAAACAAGGCGGGAGATTCTGAGAGTAAACAGGGTGGGAGATTCTGAGAGTAAACAGGCGGGAGATTCTGAGAGTAAACAAGGCGGGAGATTCTGAGAGTAAACAAGGCAGGATGTTCTGAGAGTAAACAGGGTGGGAGATTCTGAGAGTAAACAAGGCGGGAGATTCTGAGAGTAAACAGGGTGGGAGATTCTGAGAGTAAACAAGGCGGGAGATTCTGTGTAAACAGGCGGGAGATTCTGAGAGTAAACAGGGCGGGAGATTCTGTGTAAACAGGGCGGGAGATTCTGAGAGTAAACAGAGCGAGAGATTCTGTGGGTAAACAGGGCAGGAGATTCTGTGGGTAAACAGGGCAGGAGATTCTGTGAGTAAACAGGGCGGGAGATTCTGTGAGTAAACAGGGCAGGAGATTTTGTGAGTAAACAGGGCGGGAGATTCTGAGAGTAAACAGAGCGAGAGATTCTGTGGGTAAACAGGGCAGGAGATTCTGTGAGTAAACTTGGCCGGGAGATTCTGTGAGTAAACAGGGCAGGAGATTCTGAGAGTAAACAGGGCGGGAGATTCTGTGAGTAAACAGAGCGAGAGATTCTGTGAGTAAACAGGGCAGGAGATTCTGTGAGTAAACAGGGCGGGAGATTCTGTGAGTAAACAGGGCAGGAGATTTTGTGAGTAAACAGGGCGGGAGATTCTGTGAGTAAACAGAGCGAGAGATTCTGTGGGTAAACAGGGCAGGAGATTCTGTGAGTAAACAGGGCGGGAGATTCTGTGAGTAAACAGGGCAGGAGATTTTGTGAGTAAACAGGGCGGGAGATTCTGTGAGTAAACAGAGCGAGAGATTCTGTGGGTAAACAGGGCAGGAGATTCTGTGAGTAAACAGGGCGGGAGATTCTGTGAGTAAACAGGGCAGGAGATTCTGAGAGTAAACAGGGCGGAAGATTCTGAGAGTAAACAGGGCGGGAGATTCTGTGTAAACAGGGCGGGAGATTCTGTGTAAACAGGGCGGGAGATTCTGAGAGTAAACAGGGCGGGAGATTCTGTGTAAACAGGGTGGGAGATTCTGTGTAAACAGGGCAGGAGATTCTGTGTAAACAGGGCGGGAGATTCTGAGAGTAAACAGGGCGGGAGATTCTGAGAGTAAACAGGGCGGGAGATTCTGAGAGTAAACAGGGTGGGAGATTCTGTGTAAACAGGGCGGGAGATTCTGAGAGTAAACAGGGCGGGAGATTCTGAGAGTAAACAGGGTGGGAGATTCTGTGTAAACAGGGCGGGAGATTCTGAGAGTAAACAGGGCGGGAGATTCTGAGAGTAAACAGGGTGGGAGATTCTGTGTAAACAGGGCGGGAGATTCTGAGAGTAAACAGGGTGGGAGATTCTGAGAGTAAACAGGGCGGGAGATTCTGAGAGTAAACAGGGTGGGAGATTCTGAGAGTAAACAGGGCGGGAGATTCTGAGAGTAAACAGGGTGGGAGATTCTGAGAGTAAACAGGGTGGGAGATTCTGAGAGTAAACAGGGTGGGAGATTCTGTGTAAACAGGGCGGGAGATTCTGAGAGTAAACAGGGTGGGAGATTCTGAGAGTAAACAGGGCGGGAGATTCTGTGTAAACAGGGCGGGAGATTCTGTGTAAACAGGGTGGCGGCAGCAGCAGGAGCATCGGCAGAATTCGAGAGTGACGTCACAGTACAGAAAGTGACGCTGGCGCAGGGGAAGAAGCTGATTGGTGAGTAGTGGGTGAGTGCTATTTTTTTCTTCAATTTTAAGGTTATTTCTTTTAAGGTAGTTCATAGTTAAGGTAGTTCGGGAGAGCGAGAATCCGAGAGTTTAAATTTGAGGTAAGAGTTTTTTAATTAAAAGTATGGCAGGGGACCTCAGTCCCGTGCGTTGCACGGCCTGCAGCATGTGGGAATTCCTAAACGCTTCTTGCAGTCAGGATGACCACATGTGCAGTAAGTGCCAACAGTTTGGCCAACTTGAGATCCGGTTTTCGGAGCTCGAGCGTCAGCTGGAGGCACTGCGGTGTATCCGCGAGGCTGAGAGTTACGTGGATAGCACGTTTTTAGACGTGGTCACCCCGCAGCTTAAGAAAGTGCAGTCAGAGAGGGAGTGGGTGACCACCAGTCAGAAGAAGGGGGGCAGGCAGTTAGTCAGGAAAGCCCCAGAGTGCATCTCACTCAACAACCATTTTTCTGTGTTGGAAAACGGTGAAAGTGACAGTTCCTCTGGGGAGTGCAGCCAGAGCCAAGTTCACGGCACTGTGGGTGGCTCAGCTGCACAATGGGGGAGGAGTAAGAGTGGAAGGGCAATAGTGGTAGGAGACTCAATAGTGAGGGGTGCAGACAGGCATTTCTGCGGCCACAGACGTGACTCCAAGATGGTATGTTGCCTCCCTGGTGCCAGGGTCAAGGATGTCACTGAACGGCTGCAGGGCATACTGAAGGGGGAAGGTGAACAGTCAGAGGTCGTGGTTCACATTGATACCAACAACATAAGTAGAAAGAGGGATGAAGTCCTGCAACAAGAATTTAGGGAGCTAGGTAGCAGATTAAAAAGCAGGACCTCAAAGGTTGTAATCTCTGGATTACTCCCGGTGCCACATGCCAGTGAATATAGGAATAGGAGGATAGAGCAGATGAATGCGTGGCTTAAGAGTTGGTGCAGGAGGGAGGGCTTTAATTTCCTGGATCACTGGGTCTGTTTCTGGGGAAGGTGGGACCTGTACAAGTCGGACGGCTTGCACCTGAACCGGAATGGGACCAACATCGTTGCGGGGAGGTTTGCTAGTGCTGTTGGGGGGCGGTTTAAACTAACTTGGCAAGGGGATGGGATACGGAGTGGAGCCATAGTAGGGGGTGATGCACAGCCAACTATAGAGGAAAAAATAAGTCAGTCTGGAAGGCAGAGCAAATATGTAATGGCACAAGGGAGTGTGGCGAGGCTGGATGGCATTTATTTTAATGCAAGGAGTCTTGCGAGTAAGGCAGATGAATTGAAGGTGTTGATGAACACATGGGAGTATGATATTGTTGCTATCACAGAGACATGGTTGAGGGAGGGGCAGGACTGGCAGCTCAGTATTCCGGGGTATAGAATCTTCAGGCGAGACAGAGGGGGATGTAAAAGAGGAAGGGGTGTCGCAATATTAATCAAGGAGTCAATTACTGCAGTAAGGAGGGATGATATCTCAGCAGGTTCCTCTAATGAGGCCATATGGGTAAAACTTAAAAACAAAGAGGGGGCAAGCACTTTGCTGGGAGTGTACTATAGGCCCCCAAACAGTCAGGGGGAGATAGAGGAACAGATATGTAGGCAAATCTCAGAGAAGTGTAGAAATAATAGGGTAATAATAGTAGGGGATTTCAACTTTCCCAATATTAACTGGGATAGTCAGAGTGTGAAAGGCTTAGAGGGTGCGGAATTCTTAAAGTGCATCCAGGAGAGCTTTTTGAGCCAGCATGTAGCAAGTCCTACAAGAGAGGGGGCGGTACTGGACCTAATTCTAGGGAATGTAGCCGGGCAAGTGGTAGAAGTGTCAGTAGGAGAGCATTTTGGTGACAGTGACCATAATTCGGTGAGATTTAAGGTAGTCATGGAAAAGGACAAAGATGGACCGGAAATAATGGTTCTAAATTGGGGGAAGGCCGATTTTAATATGATAAGGCAGGATCTGGCCAAAGTGGACTGGGATCAGCTACTTGTAGGAAAATCCACATCAGAGCAATGGGAGTCATTCAGAAAGGAAATAGAGAGAGTACAGCGCCAACATGTTCCCGTAAAGGTCAAGGGTGGGACCAACAAGTCCAGGGAACCCTGGATGTCAAGGGATATACAAGAATGGATTAGGAAAAAAAGGGAGGCTTTTGGCAGATACAAAGGACTAAAAACAGTGGAAGCCCTAGAGGAGTATAGAAAGTGCAGGGGGCTACTTAAAAAAGAAATTAGGAGAGCGAAGAGGGGGCATGAAAAAACACTGGCGGGCAAAATAAAGGAAATCCCAAGGTGTTTTATAAGTATATTAAGGGCAAGAGGTTAACCAGGGAAAGAGTAGGGCCCATTAGGGACCAAAGTGGTAATCTGTGTGTAGAGCCGGAAGATGTAGGTGAGGTTTTAAATGAATATTTTGCATCTGTATTCACTATGGCGAAGGACGATGTAGGCATAGAAATCAGGCAGGGGGATTGTGATATACTTAACAAATTAGAAAATAAGAGGGAGGAGGTACAAGTGGTTTTAGCGGGCTTAAAAGTGCATAAATCCCCAGGCCCAGACGAGATGTATCCCAGCCTACTGTGTGAGGCAAGGGAGGAGATTGCAGGGGCTCTGACACAAATTTTCAGAACCTCTCTGGCCACAGGGGAGGTGCCAGAGGACTGGAGAACAGCTAACGTAGTATCATTATTCAAGAAGGGTAGTAGGGATAAACCAGGGAATTGCAGGCCAGTGAGCCTAACATCAGTGGTAGGGAAATTATTGGAAAAAATTCTGAGGGACAGAATTAGTCTCCACTTGGAGAGGCACGGATTAATCAAGGATAGTCAGCATGGCTTTGTCATGGGGAGATCATGTCTAACCAATTTGATTGAATTTTTCGAGGGGGTGACTAGATGTGTGGATGAGGGTAGTGCAGTTGATGTAGTCTACATGGACTTCAGTAAGGCTTTTGACAAAGTCTCGCCTGGGAGACTGGTCAAGAAGGTAAGAGCCCATGGGATCCAGGGCAATTTGGCACATTGGATCCAAAAATTGGCTTAGTGGCAGGAGGCAGATGGTGATGGTCGAAGGTTGTTTTTGTGACTTGAAGTCTGTGTCCAGTGGTGTACCGCAGGAATCAGTGCTGGGTCCCTTGCTGTTTGTAGTGTACATTAATAATTTAGATATGAATGTAGGAGGTATGATCAGTAAGTTCGCAGATGACATGAAAATTGATGGAGCGGTAAATAGCGAGGAGGGAAGCCTCAGGCTGCAGGACGATATAGACAGGTTGGTCAGATGGGCAGAACAGTGGCAAATGGAATTTAACCCTGAAAAGTGTGAGGTGATGCATTTTGGGAGGACTAACAAGGCAAGGGAATACACAATGAATGGTAGGACCCTAGGAAGGACAGAGGATCAGAGGGACCTTCCTGTGCATGTACATTGATCCCTGAAGGCAGCAGGACAGGTAGATAAGGTGGTTAAGAAGGCATATGGGATACTTGCCTTCATTAGCTGAGGCATAGAATATAAGAGCAGAGAGGTTATGATGGAGCTGTACAAAACACTAGTTGGGCCACAGCTGGAACACTGTGTGCAGTTCTGGTCGCCACACTATAGGAAGGATGTGGTTACATTGGAGAGGGTGCAGAGGAGATTCACCAGGATGTTACCTGGGCTGGAGCGTTTCAGCTATGAAGAGAGACTGGACAGGCTGGGATTGTTTTCCTGAGAGCAGAGAAGGCTGAGGGGGGACCTGATTGAGGTGTACAAAATTATGAGGGGCATAGATAGGCTAGTTAGAAAGGAACTTTTCCCCTTAGTAGAGGGGTCAATAACCAGGGGACATAGTTTCAAGGTAAGGGGCAGGAGTTTTAGAGGGGATTTGAGGAAAAACTTTTTCACACAGAGGGTGGTTGGAATCTAGAACTCACTGCCTGAAAGGGTGGTAGAGGCAGGAACCCTCACAACATTCAAGAAGCATTTAGATGAGCACTTGAAATGCCATAGCATACAAGGCTATGGGCCAAGTGCTGGAAAATGGGATTAGAATAGACAGGGCTTGATGGCGGTGCGGACACGATGGGCCCATAATGGAATAAGCCATATTCCAAGAAATACATCATCCTATGAACAGATTTTGATAATATTAATACATGACATACTGGGGGGAAAATTCAGTTGGTTTGCGCCTCCCGTTAGCGCCTTAAGAGGGCACTAATGGGACGCAAAGCAACTAGCGCCCGGGTGCCGCGCCGCCCACGCCTCCCGCGAAGTTCAGTGGGAGGTTAGCAGCGGTGCTAACCGGTAGCACCCTGTGGCGCTGCGCCTCCAGCGATGATGTCATCGCCGTGCGCAGCGCCCCGTTTGCGCTCCGGCAGCGATCTTCGGTAGCACCCCTTGACTTACCACCGGACGCTATGTCCGACGGGGTCAGGGGGGCCTACCTGTGGCCGGGGCGGAGCTAGTTAAAGGGGAGGTGGCAGGCGGCCATTTTTGTTGGTGGCCACCTGCCAGCACCTGCCCCCATTGCTGTCCCCGACCACCGTGAAGGCCACCCCCCGCGAAGTGCTGGCTGTGCTCCAAGAGCCCGGCACTTCTCTTGAGTGCCGGGCTCTATTGCTGGCACTCCCGATCCCCGGGGGCCAGCTGGGCCCCGGTTCGCGCTGCGCAAGACCCCTCCCCTTTAAGAAGGGGAGGAAGGCCTGCAATACTGGAAAGCCTCGGCAACACAGGTTGCAAACACAATACAGGCTTCTGAGATAAGATGAAGTGTTAACACAAAAGTTGTAAACACCACATGCTTTGAAATGGGAATTGGTTATTGACACTGACACAAAGGCCTCATTGAAACAGAGGGTTGTAGGTTCCCAGGAGTCTACAGTTTGGACCAAAACAATAGCAATCCCCAAGTAAAGTGTTAAAATCTAACACGTCGAACAGCTGCACAGAGCATTAAAAAAAACAAGTGCCTTTGAAAAAATGACATCAATAAAATAAATACCTGCTGTAAAATAGTTTTATGTTAAACTTAGAACAAGGAGACATAATTCTTAATACAACCAATTGAAGTAGCTAGAAAACAAGCAAACACCCGAAGAGAAGTGGTTTTGATTTACATATTGTAAAAAATACCTGCAGAAGACTTTGAAAATATAATATCAATAGATGACACCAAGCAATCACATTGTTTATGTGTTAAACTTGGAACACCACAGAGACAGAAGTCTGTGGTTGTAACCAGTTAAGGTGGTTTTAGAGTTCAACAGAAAGATTTCCTAAGAATAGCATCAATAGATAAATCTGTTATAACCATAAAAATGATAAGTTTTTGAAACACCTAAAGGTAGAGACAGAATTCTAAAAGTTGGCAGCTGACATGACAGTAAGAACAGAAAAGAATTCAATAGAGTATCACTAGAGATAATTAGCTTACATCAGCAGAAAACTTCAAAGAATATACCACTAAAAAAGAGTATAAAAATAAGGGCTTTTCAGATAGAATCAGAAGTCGCTGGAAGGGCAAGCATTTCTCAACTTCACAGGCACGCTCTGTAAGTTTTTAACTCTGAGTCTCGGGTAATCAAGGTATTTGATTTTGGTGGATATTCTGGATTAAGAATAAGTAAAAGTGTGGAAATGTAACGAAGTTAAGATCTGAGAATAAGGATCTCTGATAAGAAATGTAATCTATTTGTATTTTGAACGGTTAAAGTTGCGATTGCCATACCAGCTGTTAACTAAATGTCGGTTCTTTAATAAATCTATATATTTTAAAATTGTCTCACAGAGTATTTCTGTATCAACTCGCAAACTCAATTTCTGTACACTCTTCTGAGAGGAGTTGCAAAATTCTGGGGGAGGTATTTCCAGACCCTCATAATATCCGGAAGGTTACAGTCTAGTTAAACTTATTAAAAGTGCTATCGGGAGGACGGTAACATCTTCAGGCTGTTTCTTTCCTTTAGGGAGAGGTAGTCTGACCTTTAGACCCAATTAAGCGTCTTATAGGATTCGGCTACCGCTAACTTTAGTTGAAGGTGAACGTCTGGGGAATACGCCTGATCTGGGGTAGCCCAAAAGGTCTAGCACATGTAATTATCCCTTCAGGCCGAAGGGCCTCTTTCTGTGCTGTATAACTCTATGGGGGAAAAATTCAGTATCGCCCCATTTGGGGTGCAATTATCGGCCGGGCGCAAAGATTAGCGCCTGGCGCTAATTATTGCCTCCGACTGCAAACTTGACTTTTATCGCACCTGGAGGTGATTGGAGCGCTAAATCAGGCACTACACATCTGTCTTAAGGCGCAAAGGCCGAGGAGCAAGGCGCTAACTCAGAGCGCTGGCGAAGCTCATGTGATGTCAGTCAGCAATGGAACACAGACACAATGGCGCCGGCCAGTTCTTAAAGGGGAGGGTTGATCTTGCTTTCCATCCACATCCTGCTCATTGCAGCCTTGAATATCGGCCTGGAGAGACCTGTACATCAAATCTACTGGAAAGAACAATGGAAAGAACCAGGGAAAGAGCTCAGAGTGCAACCCCCACAGTCTCTTCTAAATCTATACAAGGAAGGGCAAATCAAAATGAACCTGCAAAGTGCTGCTTAGTACCCAAAACTCCTTCACACAGCGTTGAATCTCTCCAGAAGTCTCTCTTTCTCTCTCTCAGAATGTGTGGTTCAAAAATGTCACCAACAAAAAAAGGCAGGAAGCGGTCGCCTTTAAATAGCGCTCCCCCAGTCCCTTCCTGACTACAAAACGCTCCCCTCAACCTGTCGTTGCTAGCGGCAGGCGGTAAGGCAGGGGGCGCCACTCAATATCCGCTCCGGGGCGCTACCGGGGCGTTGCGCACTCAACTGACATCACGATCTGCCGGCGCAGGAGATCATGGCGGTAGTGTTTAGCGCCGCCGCAAAATGTCTAGTTAATTTTGCGAGCGGTGCCAACATCGCCGCGCCCGGGCGCTAGTTGCTTTGCGCCCCATTAGCGCCCTCTTAAGGTGCTAACGGGAGGCGCAACCAACTGAATTTTTCCCCCTGTGACTCTAGTGATCACAACATCGTAAGGTTCAAGATTAGGATCGAGAATGACATAAGTAGGAGAAAGACTAAGGTAATAGATTGGAAAAGAGCAAATTATGAGGAAATGAGGGTATAACTAAAGAAGGTAAACTGCGAGAAAATCTTGAAAAACTATGAGATAGATTAACCAGTGGGAAATTTTAAAAGGGTAATCAATAGAGTTCAAGAGAAATGTAATCCACTAAAAGTCAAAAACAAGTAAGCTAATTATGGGGCACCATGGATGAATAAAGAACTAAAGGGATAATTAAATCTAAAGAACAAGACATATAAGGAGTACTTAGATGTTAAAAGAGAAGAAGACAAAAGGGAATACAAAGAACTTAGGAGAGAAGTTAAAAAAAATCAGGAAAGCAAAGAGAAATTATGAAATCAAATTATCAAGGAATATAAAAAGAAATAAAGTCTTCTATGGACATATAAATAACAAAAGGAAAATTAAAGTAAGGGTATGATGACTAAAGGATGAGCAAGATAAACTCACAGGTAATGACAGAGAAATGGCAGAAGTATTGAATGCCTACTTCGCTTCCATTTTTATTGAAGAAGATAACAAAATAGACACTGCACTACAGGATGAGCTTAAAAAGAATATTAATACAGTTGGGATAGAAAGGGAGAAAATAATTGGAAAACTAGAAAAACTAAAAGAGGATAAAACCCCAGGTCTGGATGGTACGCACCCACACATACTCAAGGAAACTAGGGATAAGATAGCAGAGGCACTAGTTTATATATTAAAAAAAGTTCTATAGAGAGGGGACAGTGCCAGAGGACTAGCAGACAGCTAATGTTGTTCCTATAAACAAAAAAGGGAGATAGAACCAAACCTGGGAACTATAGACCAGTCAGCTTAATGTCAGTGATAGGAAAGATACTGGAATCTATATTAAAAGAAGTGATAGAAGAGCATCTAGAAACAGAAAATATAATTTTAAAATTGTCAGCATGGATTCCGAAAGGTTAAGTCACGCTTAACTAACCTGACAGATTTCTTTGAAGAGTCAACATAAAGAGTAGACAAGAGTAATGTAGTAGATGTCATATACTTGGATTTTGAAAAGGCCTTTGAAAAGATACCACACAGTAGGCTCATGACAAAGGTTAGGGCTTGTGGAGTCAGGGGACAAATAGCTGAATGGATAGCAAATTAGCTGAAAAAAAAAAGCAGAGAGTGGGGGTAAAGGGTAGTTATTCAGATTAGAGGATGGTAGAAAGCAGTGTTCCACAAGGATCAGTGTTGGGACCAATGTTCCCTCGAAGCTGTGTGGCCACGTGGATGCGCAATGTCTGTGAGGTCCCGCGCAGGCTGGTTACCGGCTTTTGTATTGTAAATACCGCGCATGTGCAAAATTTAAATGGGCCACACAGCCAGTTAAAGGGCCCACGCACCAAAATAAAAATTACAGGGAACATTGGTTGGGACCACTGTTATTCATAATTTACATTAATGATTTTGACTTGAGAATAAGTAACTCAATATCAAAATTTGCAGATGATACCAAACTGGGGAGTATAACTACCAAGGAGGAAGAATGCAACATAATACAAGAAGACATTAGAATACCAGCAGACTGGGCAGTTAAGTGGCAAATGGCCTTTAGCATAGATAAATGGGAGGTGATGCACTTTGGTAGGAAAAACAGAAACATCACCTAAACCTTAGAAAATAAGAAACTGAATGGGGTGGAAGAGCAAAGGCTTCTAGGGATATAGGTGAACAAATCAGTAAAAGCAGCTTCACAGGTCAGCAAAGCAATTAAAAATGCTAACAAAGCACTAGAATTTATTTCTAGGGGTATACAATTCAAAACTAGTGAAGTTATGTTAAACTTGTATAGGACCCTGGTCAGGGCACACTGTACATAGTTCTGGTCTCCATATTATAAAAATGCATAGAAGCACAGGAGAAAGTGCAAAACAGATTTACAAAGGTGATACCAGAACTGAGAGATTACAGCTATCGAGTAAGATTGAACAGGTTTTTTCTTTTTTCTTTAGCAAAGAGACAACTTAGAGGTAACCTGATAGAGGTCTTTAAAATTATGAATAGGTTGGACAGGGTAGATGTGGAGCAAATGTTTGCACTTGTGGGAGAATCCAAAACTAGGGGCCATAACTCAAGATAGTTACTAATAAATCCAATCGGGAAATAAGGAGAACATTCTTTACCCAGAGAGTGGTTAGAATGTGGAGCTCACTATCACAGGAAGTGGTTGAGGCAAACAGTTTCAAAAGAAAACTAGACAAGTACACGAGAGAAAAGGGAATAGAAAGATATGCTGAAAGGCTGACCTGAGGTAGATGGAATGGGAGGAGACTCGTGGGGAGTATAAACACCAGCACAGACTAGTTGGGCTGAATGGCCTGTTTCTGTGCTGTATATTTTATGTAATTCTATGTAATATTGTAGATTTTAGCAGCCCACAGTTTTAAATGAATTACCCTCAAAGGTTTTTCTTTTAAATGCTGATAAAGTCCAGCTCTATATTAACTCCGCAGAATAGAACACCTTCCTATTCAGCATCAAGAATATCAAGCCAGAACCAGCTGTATACAATCTACTTCTCTTAACTCAAAGCCACTTCATTCAAATCATCTGAGAATTCAAATTTTCTTTTAGCCCTAACTTGCCACTTTGCTGTCACTTTTGTTACTTTCGTAGAATTATTAGACAATTTAATTCTTTTATCCCCTAAAATCACTTTAAATTATCAGGTGTAGACTGTAGTAAAGGTCTCTGCTGCACTCCAATGTTTTGTCTGGGCTGATTCCTTATTCCCAGTGCAGACTGACGTTCAAAGTCAACGCCCACAGTGTCTGATTTTCTGTCCGTTTTTAATCGGTGGACAATCAGGCACCATGGGCCAGCATTTTCCCAACCAGCATTCCGTGCAGGTGCCCGATTGAAGAATCAGCCCCATCATCCCAATAACAGAGGAGAAGATGCGACTGCACCAGTATGATATTTCTATATTCCTCCTACACAAGTTATGCTTGTGACCTTCCAGAGTGAAATTGACAATTTAGTGCCAAATGGGACTACAGTTTAGTGCTGCAGGCGATGTCCATTAAGGCTTGGGTTGATATAGCCCCAACATACTTCATGTAGGTACACTGCATCTAGTAGGAATAGAAAGCTTCCATCCCATTAGTCTGGGCTGGATTCAAACCCAAGCCCCCAAAAATGAAAGGGCAGTGTGCTAACCATCCAATGCACCCTCTTTGGGGGTATTGTAGGATCCGTTCCTCTCCCCCAATGGTAAAAATTGGACTATGAAATATAAAAAGCCAGAACTGCAGAGCCAGCAAAAAGGGCTCGACAATAAAGGGTTAATTCAAACATTGCAGCCGAAACTACGACTGGATTACAGACAATCTAAAATACGAATGCTTCTGAACAAGAACATTCGCATATTCATTTACCTTAAGGGGTTACATTGTCCACCTCAGACCATGGCCCCCGAATAACAAGTTTCAGTGCAGGCCTAGACAATGGGCCGGGCCTCGAACCTTTTGAATACGAATGCTAACAGAAATCAACAACCTCGTATATGCAGTCACTTTGGGAGGGTTGCATTGTCAGAAAGATATCTCAAATCAATGGACAATTCACACATTTTGAAATGAATCTTATGCTCAGAAGGGGGCCAGGAAATACTGCAAGTTGGTTTTGGTTTAAAGTAAGATCACTTCAAAGACAGTGGTGTGGGAAGCCAACGGCAGAACAGCGAACAGAAAGATTCGGGCCTACAATCAACTCCAAGAGACAGCCGATCGGGAGTGGTGATTGTATGTTTCAGCCAAATCATAGAGGGGGCTTTTATGATTGAGTCTGAGTAAGTTTGTGAGTTTCAGTCAGATCACAATAAGGGTTTTGTGATTGAGTCTGGGTAACTTTATATGTAACAGTCAAATCGCGGACGGGTTTAACTGTGTCATATTGTGTCGATGCAAATGACCCTTGTGTAGGGGTTTTGTCGAAGTTTCGACTTCCGAGTAAGACTCTTGAAACATAAAGTATCGTCAAAGTTGGGCTTTATTATTTACTTGCTCGCAAGGAGAATGCATGTAGTCAAAGGCTACTTGACACTCTGCAGTATAGAACGAAAAGCAGCATTTTTATACACAGAAAGCAACAGGCTTTTCTATATCACATAACATGTTGTTTAAAGTAAGCTAAGTTAAAAGTTAAAAGAACAGAAATGCCTTAAGATAAGACTAGCTAATCTCTACAGTCATGGAGTCTGTCTGTTCTTCTTCTCCCACCAAGGCACCTGGAGTCAAAGGCTAAACGTTTACTTCACCAGTCCTTGGTTATCTCAAGTTGATTAGAAGAAGACTCTTTGTTCTGTACCAGTTGCTGCGAAAACAGCATAGTCTGCAAAGTTTAAATTCATCACCATGAGAAGTCATAAACAACTACTATCTTTTCCTAGGCAAGTCATAGAGTCGGCCATTTTGTATCTCTTATTCTGTGTCTAGGAAGCCATTTTGTGTCCAAGTAAGAAAATACACTTCCACAGTTTGTATTTTGGGGTTGTTAGCCTGATATAAATCGTAGGGATTTATACTGGGGAAGTAATTGTGTGTGTGTGTGTTCAATAAACAAACGAATCAAAGGTTGAGTCAAAACCCTGTGCCATGTGTATCTTGTTCTTATAAATCCTGACGTCCAAGAACTGTGTGTAACGGGGGACCGGTATCAGAGGAAACCCCTTACAGAATCTGGCGACTGGCAGCAGGACGTCAAGGTTTAGAACAAAATTATGGACAGGGTTAAGTACAAGAAACCCGCAATGGAGAATAGGATATCCTCGTATGTGTTTGGGAAAGTAAACATTTCCGAGCACTGGGTGCGGGAAATGTTACACTCTGACAGTCCGTATGAGAAAGCGGTAGAGTGGACGTGCAGTAGTATACATAAGAAATCGAAGGAAAAGGCGATTTGGCTAATATGTATGCAGAAACAAATTCAGATGCTCACGGAGAAAGTTGAGCATTTAGGAATAGAGAAACAGGAATCAGAAAGTAGGGCAGGAGAGAGAGAGGCCACAGTGAACCGGCTGACAGAAGATTTGAGCTTTGAAAGACAGAAGTGAAAAGCACAGGAAGAAACAGCTAGAAACACGTTAGAGTACCTGCAATGTCAGGTCACTGAAAGTAGAAGGCAGTGTCAGGCTCAGCGTGAGGAAGGTAATAGGAACTCAGAGAGAGCTGACAAGGCTGAGGAGCAGTTAAAAGATATAAAGGTGGCATACAGGGTCGCCAAAAACCAGGTATATGAAGAGGCCGATCACGGGCCCTGTAATGAAAAAATCCGTAAGTTGACCCGACCATTATCCAGGGCCAGGGGTATGGTTTGTCTCATGGCACCAGGGGAAGTTGGGGTAGACTGAAATGAGGAGGAAAAGGAGCCCGATGATGGGATCCAGTATAGAAAGGTTCGACCGGCTCCCAAAGCACAGAGACCACCGGGACCGATGTGTCCCCTGCGACAGCAACTGTTCGTTCCACCCCCACAAGGCGGCGGTCAGGGGCCATTGCAGAGTGATTATGTGCTCCCCTATACGTCCCTTCAGTTGCAGGAAATGCTGGCCAGTGTGCCGAAACTGAAGCACGGAGGGGATGCCTCTGTTCATTTTGCCAATGTGGAGCAGATAGGAGGGATCAATAATTGTGACGATGACGAACAGAAAAAGCTGATACTGTTCTCTCTAGATGGGAAGCTGTACCAGGGTTTGTCGGCAGCCATTAAGTTAGGAGGGGGTACCCTGGACGGGGTAGAGGATGAAATTTTAATGGCGCTGGGACATAGCCAGGGCAGCCCATTCTTGCAGGTCAAGCAGACCAGACAGCTGGCTGGCGAGGCATCGGATGCATTCACAGACAGGTTGTGGCCCGTGTATCTGAAAGCGATGGGGGAAATCTAGCCTGAGCACAGTTGTTAGGGGCTCCCAGGAATCATTGGTTGAGGACCCTAGTGGCTAACAGCCTGCCACGGATCAGGGCTAGGTCAGAATCATGGTTCGACTCCGAGGATGTTAATAATACAGAGCCAGGTGTGTTAAGGAAACTGACTCTGGCTTTTAAATCCGACCGAGGGGAGGAGAATAAACAAAAGGGAAAAGTACACGAGATGAAGGGAAGCGTGGATGGTAGAAAAGAATGGAAGCAGGAGGGGGGTAAGGTGGACAGATCCCAGGCGTGCTTTAACTGTGGTAGAATGGGACACTGGAACAGGGAGTGCTGGATGCTGCCATATGCAGTGAAAAGCCCCCACTTCCCCCAGGACTAGGACGCACCCAGCCCGAGTACCTGTGCCCGCTCACCTACGATGATTGGGGCAGACCTTGTGTAGAGATCAGGGTAGAGGACATTCGGGGAAAGTATCTAGTGGACACCAGAGCTTCCAGTACGGTGGTTCACTCACCAAACCCGACCACTTCTCCATGGTCGAGCAGGGTCCCGTTTAAGTTAGTGGGTTTCACAGGGATGGAGCAGGCTGGGGCGGTATCGAAACCTTTGTCTATAGGGTTAGGACCCCTTGTCATTAAGTGGGAATGCGTACTGATGCAATGGGATCAGCCCGGCGTGGGGGTCCTCACAGCTGATTTTATGCTGGTCCACTATGTGATCGTGGATATGAGGAACCACTGTCCATGGGGGGCGGTTGCTTCAGATAAACCTGAGGAAGTTCTAGTTATCTCCAAGGCGGAGAAAGTGAAAGGTAGCGCCTGTACTATGAAACCGAAGGGTAGCTATGACTTGGAACAATTGGTCCGTAGCACCCCGGAAAGGTACCGGGGGTATGTGAAAAATAATCTCGCAGTGTTCGCCACTCACCGACATGACTGTGGTAGGGTAATGGGGGTAGAGGTGGAGGTACACGGGGACCCAATGTCGCGACCTCAGAAACAGCATAGTTTTCCCCGGGCAGCAGAGAAGGACATGAAAACTCCACTGAGTTCCCTCGTGGAACAAGGGGTACTGAGGCTGATAGCGACCCATGTAAATTCACCCCTATGGTCAGTTAAGAAGCCCGATCAGTCATGGAGAGCCACGGTAGACTACTGGGTTCTCAATAAAGGTATTCCAGCATTCGCACCCACGGTAGCAGCAGTAGCCGATCTAATAGGGAATATCCCTGCGGAGGCAACGACGTTCACTGTATTGGACATAGCTAACGGGTTCTGGTCTATCCCAGTAAGACGGGAGGATCAGTATAAATTTGCCTTTACATTCAAAGGGCAACAGTATATGTGGATGTGCCTCCAGCAAGGGTTTCATAACAGTCCCTCGATTTTCCATCAGTGTATGGCTAATGCTTTAAAGAATTTCAGTCAGCCTAGCCAGTTGATCCAGTACGTGGATGACCTATTATTATTCTCAGAAAGTGCAGAGGACCACGGGCCACTACTGGACGAGCTACTAAAGCTGTTGGTGGAGGCAGGGTTTAAGGCAAACCCCAAGAAAGCCCAAATAGGTCAGGAGGAGGTGAAATTCTTAGGATTGACGATTAGGGCAGGGGAAAGGGCTATAGACGAGGCAAAGAGGAGGGCAGTACAGGAACTACCCGCTCCAAAGAGTGTAACTGGGGTGAGATCTTTTCTTGGTATGACAGGGTATTGCAGGGATTTTATTGAAGGCTATGCAGCCACGGCAGCCCCTTTGTTTAGACTCCTTAGGAAAGGAGTAGGATGGGAATGGGATGAGAGTTATAAGGAGGCATTTACTCGCCTAAAGGAAAATTTACAAACTGCACCTGCACTAGGAGCAATAAACGGGAACGAAGATTTTTATCTGGAGCTAGCAGCTACTGGGATAGTTTGAGTGCAGTGTTGCTCCTCGAACGGCATGACAAGTTGAGGCCAGTGGCTTATGCCTCCCGAGTCCTGACAGATGTAGAGAGGGGTTACTCGAACTGTGAAAGACACCTTTTGGCGAGCTATTGGGCCATCAAACGTTTCCAATTATTTACGGGGTCATCTTTAATAACCTTACTGACATGTCACACCCCGACACAGATGCTATTGGACGGGAGGATAAAAGATGGGACAGTGAGTAGCAGTCGTATTGCCCGCTGGACATTGCTACTCTCCCAGATGAACCTGAGGGTGGAAAGATTGGCGGAACCTAAGCTGGCCTTGAACATGATTTATCCAGGGACGAAACACGTGTGCATGGTAGAAAGGGTATGGGATGGAGACGTGGGATTCCGGGCCGGGCAACATCCGACAGGGAAAGATATATATGTGGATGGGTCCAGCTCGGTGACAAATGGAGAGTGTAGGACAAGGTGTGGAATTTATGACCCAGGGGCTGGAATAGAGAAAGGCATCAAACTCCCCAGTACATTGAGCGCACAGCAGGCCGAGCTGGCGGCTGTAGCTTATGTGGTCACGTATCCCGAGGAATTCTCAACCCCCTACACAATATGCTCAGACTCGATGTTCATGTGCAATTCTTGCACTGAATATCTGGCAATATGGGCTAGACGAAGATTCAAGTCCGCCGACGGGAAACCATTAGTAATCGCCCCACTGCTGAACACAATCCTGGGCGTTACGGGCAATAAAGAGGAGTATTACATTCAAAAAATACAGGCGCACTCAAAAACTGAGCCTAAATGGAAAGGTAACCAGAAGGCCGACGAGTTGGCAAAAAAGGGGGCCAGGGAGGGAATACTTTGGGACCCGTACCGATCTGGACAGATCGTGGCCATAAGGGATATGGAGGGCCCACAGGAGGTGAAGTTGCCCCCAGACCTGACCCAGGTTCAAGCACAAGATATGGTTTTAAAAACCGTGATTAAGAAAACAGTAGAAAGGGAACCAATTGAGGGTCCTTTTGGAGCAGCCGATATAGTGGTCAAAGAGGGGATGCTGTTTAAAGGGGAAAGGTGGATCGTGCCCACACAGTACCAGGAGGAATTTATGTAGCGAGCTCACGGGGGTCCGGGAGCTGGACATCCAGGGCCGGAAACTACCGGGAAGAAAGTGGAGGAGGTGGGTTGGTGGCCTCATCTCAGGGAAGAGGTGAAGGAATATTGCAGTGAGTGCCTAGTGTGCGCTGAGAATAATCCAGAACCCCACCGTAGAAAGGCACCATTGGGACACGTTAGGAGGGTAGAGGGACCATGGCGTTCTATACAAATAGACTTCATTGGGCCCCTGCCCACCACAAAAGCAGGCAACAAGTATTGTCTGGTGTTGGTGGACGTTTTCTCTAAGTGGGTTGAGGCCTTCCCTTGTCAAACAGCCACAGCGTTAAACCTCGGGAGATTTCAAAGGTGAGTGTGAGCGGCTGGAGAGCGCCAAACCTCGGGAGATTTCAAAGGTGAGCGAGAGCAGCTGGAGAGCGCCAAACCTCGGGAGATATCAAAGGAGAGCGAGAGCGGCTGGAGAGCGCCAAACCTCGGGAGATTTCAAAGGTGAGCGAGAGCGGCTGGAGAGCGCCAAACCTCAGGAGATTTCAAAGGTGAGCGAGAGCGGCTGGAAAGAGCCAAACCTCGGGAGATTTCAAAGGTGAGCGAGAGCGGCTGGAGAACGCCAAACCTCGGGAGATTTCAAAGGTCAGCCGGGGCTACAACAGACTGGTGAGTGTAAAGAAGTAAAAAGTAATCGAAGTGTGACGTCTCCAGAAAGCAGGTAAGTGATTCGTTGGTGAGTATTTCTTTCTTGCTTTTATCCAAACTTAATTTTTGTGGTTTATAGTTTCTAAGGTCTCTGTTGTGTAGCGGGGAGTGTTAGTAAACTAGGGCCCTTGAGTATATCATTTAATTGTAGTGTAATTGGTGGTATTGATTTGATTTAATTCAATTTGAATTAATTAAAGGGTAAGTCATGGCAGCACAGCTAAGCCCTGTGGCATGCTCCTCCTGCACTATGTGGGAAATCAGGGACACTTCCTGTGTCCCTGATGACCATGTGTGCGGGAGGTGTATCCAGCTGCAGCTACTGGCAGACCGCATTGCGGTGCTGGACCTGCAAATGGATACACACTGGAGCATTCACAATGCTGAGGACATCGTGGATAGCATGTTTAATGAGTTGGTCACACCGCAGGTAAAGGCTGCACAGGCAGGAAGGGAATGGGTGACCGCCAGGCAGAGTAGTAGGTGCAGGTAGGTAGTGCAGGGGTCCCCTGTGGCCATCCCCCTCTCAAACAGATATACCACTTTGGATATTGTTGGGGGAGATGGCTTATCGGGGGAAGGCAGCAGCAGCCAACTTCCTGGCACCATGGGTGGTTCTGCTGCACAGGACGGGAGGAAAAAGAGCGGGAGAGCTATAGTGATAGGGGCTCCTATTGTAAGGGGAATAGATAGGCGTTTCTGCGGCCGCAAACGAGACTCCAGTATGGTATGTTGCCTCCCTGGTGCAAGTGTCAAGGATGTCTCAGAGCGGCTGCAGGGCATTCTGGAGGGGGAGGGTGAACAGCCAGTTGTCGTGGTGCATATAGGTACCAACGATATAGGGAAAAAATGGGATGAGGTCCTAAAAGCTGAATATAGGGAGTTAGGAGCTAATTAAAAAATAGGATCTCAAAGGTAGCAATCTCAGGATTTCTACCAGTGCCACATGCTAGTCAGAGTAGAAATAGAGGAATATTTCAGATGAATACGTGGCTAGAGGAATGGTGCAAGGGAGAGGGATTCAAATTCCTGGGACATTGGAACCGGTTCTGGGGGAGGTGGGACCAGTTCAAACTGGATGGTTTGCACCTGGGCAGGACCGGGACTGATGTCCTAGGGGGAGTGTTTGCTAGTGCTGTTGGGGAGGGTTTAAACTAAAATGGCAGGGGGTTGGGAACCTGTGCAGGGAGACAGAGGAAAGGGAAGCAAGGATAGAAGCAAAAGACAGGAAGGAGAAAAGCAAAAGTGGAAGGCAGAGAAATCAAGGGTGTAAATCAAACAGGGCCACATAAAATAATAATTCTAAAAGGACTAAGAGTGCTAAAAAAAAAGCCTGAAGGCTTTGTGTCTTAATGCGAGGAGCATTCGTAATAAGGTGGATGAATTAGCTGTGCAAATAGATGTAAACGGATATGATATAATTGGGATTAGGGCGACTTGGCTCCAGGATGACCAAGGCTGGGAATTCAACATCCAGGGGTATTCAATATTCAGGAAGGACAGGCAAAAAGGAAAAGGAGGTGGGGTAGCATTGCTGGTAAAAGAGGAGATTAACACAATAGTAAGGAAGGATATTAGCTCTGATGATGTTGAATCTGTATGGGTAGAGCTGAGAAATACCAAGGGGCAGAAAACGTTAGCGGGAGTTGTATACAGACCCCCAAACAGTACTGCTGAGGTTGGGGATGGCATTAAACGGGAAATTAGAGACGCGTGCAATAAGGGCACAGCAGTTATCATGGGTGACTTTAATCTACATATAGATTGGGCTAACCAAATTAGTAACAATATTGTGGAGGAGGAATTCCTAGAGTGTATACGGGATGGTTTCCTGGACCAATATGTCGAGGAACCAACTGGAGATCAGGCCATCTTAGACTGGGTATTATGTAATGAGAAAGGATTAATTAGCAATCTTATTGTGCGAGGCCCTTTGGGGAGGAGCAATCATAATATGATAGAATTCTTGATTAAGATGGAGGGTGAAGTAGTTGACTCAGAGACTAGGGTCCTGAATTTAAATAAAGGAAACTACGATGGTATGAGGCACGAGTTGGCTAGGATGGATTGGGGAACATTACTTAAATGGATGACGGTGGATAGGCAATGGCAAACATTTAATGATCGCACTGCCTGGCATAAAAATAAAACAAAAAAGATGGTGCAAACGTGGTTAACAAGGGAAATTAGGGATAACATAAGATCCAAGGAGAGGACATATAAATTGGCCAGAAAAAGCAGCAAACCTGAGGATTGGGAGCAGTTTAGGATTCAGCAAAGGAGGACAAAAGGATTAATTAAGAGGGGGAAAATAGAGTATGAGAGTAAGCTTGCAGGGAACATAAAAACTGACTGTAAAAGCTTCTATAGATATGTGAAGAGAAAAGGATTGGTGAAGTCAAGCATAGGTCCCTTGCAGTCAGAATCAGGGGAATTTAGAATGGGGAACAAAGAAATGGCTGAGCAATTAAATACATACTTTGGTTCTGTCTTCACAAAGGAGGACACAAATAACCTCCCAGAGATGTCGGAGAACATAGGGTCTAATGAGAGGGAGGAACTGAATGAAATCAGTATTTGTAGGGAAATGGTGTTAGGGAAATTGACGGGATTGAAGCCGATAAATCCCCAGGGCCTGATAATCTACTTCCTAGGGTACTTAAGGAAGTGGCCCTAGAAATAGTAGATGCATTGCTGGTCATCTTCCAAAATTCTATAGACTCTGGCACAGTTCCCATGGATTGGATTGTAGCTAATGTAACCCCTCTATTTAAAAAATGTGGCAGAGAGAAAACAGGGAATTATAGACCGGTAAGCCTGACATCGGTAGTGGGGAAAATGCTAGAGTCCATTATAAAAGATGTAATAACAGAGCACTTGGGAAACAGTGACAGGATCGGACAAAGTCAACATGGATTTACAAAAGGTAAATCATGCTTGACTAATCTACTGGAATTTTTTGAGGATGTAGCTGGCAGAATAGATAAGGGAGAACCAGTGGATGTGGTGTATTTGGACTTTCAGAAGGCATTCGATAAGGTCCCGCATAAGAGAATAGCGTGCAAAGTTAAAGCACATGGGATTGGGGGTAAGGTACTGACTTGGATAGAGAGCTGGTTGGCAGACAGGAAACAAAGAGTTGGAATAAACGGGTCTTTTTCCGAGTGGCAGGCAGTGACTAGTGGGGTACCGCAGGGATCGGTGCTAGGACCCCAGCTATTCACAATATATATTAATGATCTAGACGCGGGAACTAGATGTAATATCTCCAAGTTTGCAGAAGACACAAAGCTGGTTGGGCGTGTGTGCTGTGAAGAGGATGCAGAGAAACTCCAGTATGATTTGGACTGGCTGGGTGATTGGGCAGATGCATGGCAGATACAGTATAATGTGGATAAATGCGAGGTTATCCACTTCGGTGGCAAAAACAGGAAGGCAGATTATTATCTGAACAGCAATAGATTGGGAGAAGTGGAAGTGCAACGAGACCTGGGTGTCCTTGTGCACCAGTCGCTGAAGGTAAGCATGCAGGTGCAGCAGGCGGTTAAGAAGGTAAATGGTATGTTGGCCTTCATAGCGAGAGGATTCGAGTACAGGAGCAAGAATGTCTTGCTGCAGTTGTACAGGGCCTTGGTGAGACCACACCTTGAGTATTGTGTGCAGTTTTGGTCACCTTATCTGACGAAGGATGTTCTTGCCATTGAGGGAGTGCAGCGAAGATTTACCAGACTGATACCTGGGATGGCAGGAATGACGTATGAAGAGAGATTGGGTCGATTAGGCTTATATTCGCTTGAGTTTAGAAGAATGAGAGGGGATCCCATTGAAACTTATAAAATTCTAACCGGACTAGACAGACTAGATGCAGGAAGGATGTTCCCGATGGCGGGGGAGTCCAGAACCAGGGGTCACAGTCTAAGGATAAGGGGTAAGCCATTTAGGACTGAGATGAGGAGGAATTTCTTCACCCAGAGAGTGGTGAACCTGTGGAATTCTCTACCACAGAAGGCAGTTGAGGCCAATTCATTAAATATATTCAAGAAGGAGTTTGATATATTTCTTATGGCTAAAGTGATCAAGGAATATGGGGAGAAAGCAGGGACAGGGTACTGAATTTGGATGATCAGCCATGATCTCATTAAATGGCGGAGCATGCTCAAGGGGCTGAATGGCCTACTCCTGCTCCTATCTTCTATGTTTCTATGTAAACACGGCTAAGATCCTAGTAAGGGATGTGTTCTCCCAATGGGGATTGCCCCAGGTAGTGAAATCAGATCAGGGGAGCCATTTTGCAGGACAAGTCATGCCGACCACCCTGAAACTTTTAGGGATTCAGGGAAAATGGCATGTGGCCCACAACCCCCAATCATCGGGAATAGTGGAAAGGATGAACCGGACCTAAAAGGAAAGGCTTAGGAAGGAGATAGGGAGGTACCCAAAGAAATGGGATGAGCTCCTGCCTCTAGTTCTCATGGATATCACAGCTAGCCTCTCCAAAAGCACAGGACACTCTCCGTATGAGCTGACGATCGGTAGGGCGATGAGGACCCCGACTCATGTGTTGGTACCGGTCCTGACCGAAGCTCAAACGAGGGAGGTCAACCGGGACAGGTTCGTAAAAGACTGTGTGAGACCTTGAGGAAAGTACAATGGGAAGCTGCAAATAACATGGGAAGCCAGCACCAGAAGAATAGAATGCTGTTAGAACCACAGAAAGTACAGGAGTGGAAGGTAGGGGACCAGGTCATGTTGAGAAATTATGCCCGGGTAGGGGCTTTCGAGCCACTGTACATGGGGCCATACAGTATAGTGGACAAGGCAAGTCCTATGGTTTACGCAGTGCAGCTGCAAAAACGGACAAAGTGGTTCCACATTAATCAATGTAGATGCTATGACCCCGGGAAGAGGGGAATAAAACGAACCAGAGCCCAGGGAATGATCATGAGTTTGACCAATGTAAGTTTTTCTCCCATGTTGTGGGATGATGACGAAAACCCAGAGAGCGGAGTGGTGAGAATTGTAGTCGAACACCCCGACCTAGGGTGCCTTGGACGCCTCCTTGCACACCGACCCCGAGCCGCAAGAGGTCCCAACCAAACAGTAAGGAAAAAGGGACGCAGTGATTGCAGCAATCACAGCATGTATAATATGTATATAACCTAATTTTGACCTGTGGAGGAAAGACCTCTCACAGAGTGTTGCTATTTTTCTTTTATTTTATTTGCAGAGGCGAGTCGAACGGAGGAAGCAGGATGGAATGCACTCTGTGGCTGAGCCTGTTGGTAATCCTGATCAGATCAGGACAGATGGAACGAGGCGACATCGAGATGTCATTTACTTACGGGTGTATGGGAGGAGCTGGGCCCACCGTAACACAGGGAGGTAGAGCACAGGGCACTGATGGAATAGCTACATACTTCCATGAGGGAGAATGGCCGGGTTGGTTGGGGTCAAATTCCACTAAATATTCCAATTACACTGGTTACAAATTCAGTGAAGCATCAGTGCCCTGCCCCAAATTAAATATCACCACCAAAAAGGTACTGGTGAACGAGGGAAGGCAAGTGTGCCTAGAATGCTGGGGAAGTATCTCCGTGGGATTGTGGTGGTGGCTACGGAAAACAGACAAGGCAAAGGGTAATGAAGCCATGGATCGGGAAAGATTGGGGAACAACTCATACAGATCGATTGTGGGGACAAAGGCAGGTGTAAAATTATGTTGGGACAAGTGGTGGAAGGAGGAACAGGGGTTTTATATGTGTGTTGGAGGATCGGAACGTAAATGCCAGAAGGGGGTGTCATCGCTTTTAAACGGCAATGGCAAGATTTCGGGTCTGGAATAGGCTGGACTCAGAGTTTTGATTCGTGTGTGGTCCCAGATCCTCCAAACGCAGTCAATGCTATCGAACTAGTAATGCACGATAAGAAGCCCCTACCATCAGCCCCAAAGACACGGGATAAAGAGGTTAAGTGCCCCATAATGACACCCGGACCTAAAATGGGTTAGTACTGATTCCAACAGGGAAGGTGTTGTACCATGACGTGCATTACGAGGTAGCATCTGTTATCCTTAATTTGACAAAGGTACGGCTACCCCAGTGGTGCCCAGCTGAAACGGAAAAATTGTACGAGAAACTATTAAAAGAAATGTTCCGGCAATTCTACGAGTTGAACTATGGGGAAGAAAGTCGGAAGGATTTGTATAAACGAGCTGACAACAGTCACACCGGTTTGGTGAGAAGGAAGAGGGGATTGATCAATGATGCGGCCATGGTGTTTAATACGGGGATGTCACTGGTCAATAGTATAGATGGTGCCCAGCTCCAAACGCAGGTCAATACCTTATGGGATCAGCTAAAGAGGATACTGGGGGAGGGTAATGAGATTGAGCGACAGGAATTACAAGAAGACCAAGTAATGACCATTCACCTAAAAGAATTGATTGCTGAGCTGGAAGCTCACGCCCAGACCATAAACAACTTAATAAAGGAGGACCGGAACGTGTCGGACCGGGCCGCGCAAAATGATGCGTGTGTTATGTACGGTGCCTGGTTATTAAATGAGGGGATTAGTAATTTAGAGGATCTGGTGCAAGGTCGCATGCCATCATGGATTGACAACAGACACCTAAGAGCCTTGAGCACTTATGACAATCTCATGAACCCGTGCCAGCTACGGTTGGCCTCCGAAGCGTACCTAGTCCCAATCGTTTGTGATCAGTACAACCAAACCATAATGGGAATAGTTCTCAGGATGCCAGTGATGGGACAGTCACAACGGCCAGTGCCGGTATATAGGGTGGAAAATGTTGGTGTTATCTGAAATGGGGTATATGTGCGGCAACATGGAGCGCCTCCGTATGTGGTTAAGTGGGGGAACTCCATGACCGGCACGGATCTGAAGGGGTGTCAGGAAAGGGGTGCACATGTAGTGTTGTGCCCACATCACCTGAATGTGTTCGACTGACCGCTATGTGGTTTTGAAGCTGAAAGCACACAACCGATCAACTGTACCATGGAGGTGATGGCTCAGAGGCACGTCCCGCCCCAGGTTGCTTATGAGGGGAATGGAACCTACTGTGTCACCACCAATGTGAATCAGTATAGGGTACACAATGATAAACCCCTGATAGAGGTTCAAGTGGCACAGGAAAGGATAATCCCTATTTTAGATCACACCTCAGTAGATCTCACAGTGGGTGGTATTTTACCAAACCTCCAAGATTATATATCACATTTTGGTTATGATATCCTGCCATTACCTGAGCATTTGACAAAACTGGTAAAGGAAGTGGAGCTTTCCCAGGAACATTACTACACTCTCCAGCAGGAAAACAGAGAAACGCGAGAGGAGATCAGGGAAATGACCACCCCACCTTGGTGGGACATTGGGTTTAATATTGAAATTCCTCCCTGGATCAGAATTGCCTCACATGTATTGATAATTGTGCAATTAATCATGGTGTTGTATCTATTCAGGTTATCGTGTAAAACGAAACAAAGGGTAAAAAGGGAAAAACAGGAAAGATTTTATAAAGGGGATTTGGGATTATAGAATCAAATGTACAGACTGTGTAAAAAATGTGAGATTTGGCTGGGACCGACAATGTACCCTCCACGGCAGAAGAATGGATGAAAGTAATATCTCTATTGTAAGAGATATTAAAGGGGGGAGATGTAGGAACCATTCCTCCCCCCCAACGGTAAAAATTGGACTATGAAATATAAAAAGCCAGAACTGCAGAGGCAGCAAAAAGGGCTCGGCAATAAAGGGTTAATTCAAACATTGCAGCCGAAACTACGACTGGATTACAGACAATCTAAAATACTAATGCTTCTGAACAAGAACATTCACAAATTAATTTACCTTAAGGGGTTACATTGTCCACCTTAGACCATGGCCCCCGAATAACAAGTTTCAGTGCAGGCCTAGACAATGGGCCGGGCCTCGAACCTTTTGAATACGAATGCTAACAGAAACCAACAACCTCGCATATGCAGTCACTTTGGGAGGGTTGCATTGTCAGAAAGATATCTCAAATCAATGGACAATTCACACATTTTGAAATGAATCGTACGCTCAGAAGGGGGCCAGGAAATACTGCAAGTTGGTTTTGGTTTAAAGTAAGATCACTTCGAAGACAGCGTGGGGGAAGCCGACGGCAGAACAGCGAACAGAAAGATTCGGGCCTTCAATCAACTCCAAGAGCCAGCCAATCGGGAGTGGTGATTGTATGTTTCAGCCAAATCATAGAGGGGGCTTTTATGATTGAGTCTGAGTAAGTTTGTGAGTTTCAGTCAGATCACAATAAGGGTTTTGTGATTGAGTCTGGGTAACTTTATATGTAACAGTCAAATCGCGGACGGGTTTAACTGTGTCATATTGTGTCGATGCAAATGACCCTTGAGTAGGGGTTTGTATTTTGGGGTTGTTAGCCTGATATAAATCGTAGGGATTTATACTGGGGAAGTAATTGTGTGTGTGTGTTCAATAAATGAACGAATCAAAGGTTGAGTCAAAACCCTGTGCCGTGTGTATTTTGTTCTTATAAATCCTGACGTCCAAGAACTGTGTGTAATGGGGGACCAGTATCGGAGTAAACCCCTTACAGTATTCAATATAGTAGAGAAACATCAATGAGTATTGGTGAACACTGCTGCTTCTGAATGTGGGGAATATTAGAACACTTTAAGCATTTATAATTGTTCACAATTAAATGGAACTCAAAGTACTTTTATCAATATTTCAAAACTTGCAATATATACTTAAATGATCATTAAGTTTGTTGTATGTTCCAATAATGTTGAAGATTTCAGAACCCTTAATCAGGACTTCATCTTTATGAATTTTTATTCATGGGATAGAACAGAATTTCACATTTAACCATTGATGATTCTATTTTATGACACTTTAATTTTCCACCATTGCCAGATTTTTATGGAAACTATTCCAGTGAAGCAAAATGGATAATTTCTGACCTCGGCTAATTAAGTTAAACTAGGAATCTGCTAATTATTTTATTGCTTGAGAATTATGCGGAACACTACAGGCATATGTTTGTCACAGTGGTGATCTTGGAATTTGAATTAAGCCTCTTTTAATCTCCTAGCCCTACTTAGAGAGAGCAAAAGAGACAATTTTTCATGAGTAATCCCTGATTTTATATGAGTGGTGTGGCCTGGTCAAATAATTAACTGAGAACTTTCTGGCGGGGAGGATGGTGGAGGAGCAAAGCTTGATTTCCCCGAATCCTATTCACAAACTTGAGACTGTGATAGAGGTTTTAAGCATGGATATACTTTCCACTGATAAATTTTGTACCCTGTTTTAAACTTCATTAGAATGAGTAAAGTAGGGGTTTCATTTGGTACAGGGATTAAAGAATAGTAGTGGAGCCACCAACAGTGTTTGAGGGATGATGTTCATACATCAAATATTGACAGTTGGCAAAACAGAAAAGGTTAGAAAGGCACAACAGATCCCTTGGCATCTGTAGAGACAAATGACAGGTTACTGTTTCAGGTAAAATCATTCAACAAGATTGAAAACTGAAAGAGAAGGCAGAGGTTTAGCAGGGTTTAAAAAAATGGCAGTTATGGGGAACAGAAACACCAACAACTTGTATTTATATAGTGCCTATAACGCAATAAAATGTCCCAAAGCGCTTCACAGGAGCGTGATCAAACAAAATTTGACACCAAGCCACATAAGGGGGGAGAAATTGGGTTGATTTGCGCCTCTCGTTAGCGCCCCCAGGGGACGCTAACGGGGCGCAAATCCCCTAGCGCCCGGGCGCGGTGCCGCTAATGCCTCCCGCGAAATTCAGTGGAAGGTTAGCGGCGGCGGTAGCCGGTAGCACCCCGTGGTGCTGCGCGCCGGCGATGACGTCATCGCCCCACTTATGCTCCGCTTGTGACCCGGATGCAAACATCCCTTGCGCCCCCTGACTTACTGCCGGAAAATGTGTCCGACAGCTTCAGGGGGCATTTTTGCAGCGGCGGCGGCGCTAGTAAAAGGGGCAGGTGTTGGGCGTTCATTTATTTTTGGCTGACTGCCAGCACTTGCCATCCTTCCCTTTTTTTCCTCTTGAGTGCCGGGCTGTTTTCACGGCACTCCGCTCCCCAGTGGTCTAGCAGGGCCCTAGTGCGCACAGCACTAGGCTCCTCTCCTTTAATCAGGGGAGGAGGCCTGCAATGACACGGCGCGACGTGCCGACGTGCGTGACGCTGTTGCACATAGCAACGCAATCTTCAGTTGTAGCATCCCAAGCAGGATGTGGAGCACTTCCAGTAGTACTCCACCTCTTGCTTGGGGCGCTAATACTGAATCTCCGGTGGAGGGGCGCTAACTTTTTCAGGGCACTAATTTTAGTATATGGCGATGTTTGCACCCCAAAAGGGGCACCACCCAATTTTCCCCCCAAGGATTTTTAAGGAGCGTCCTAAAGGAGAAAGAGAGCTAGAAAGGTGGAGAGATTTAGGGAGGGAATTCCGGAGCTGAGGGCCTCGGCAGCAATGGTGGAGCGATTAAAATCGGGGATGCACAAGAGGCCAGAATTGGAGGAGAGCAGATATCTCAGAGGGTTGTAGAGCTGAAGGAGGTTACAGAGATAGGGAGGGTCGAGGCCCTGGAGAGATTTGAAAACAAGGATGAGAATTTTAATATTGAGGCATTGCTCAATTGGGAGCCAATGTAGGTTTGCAATTGGTAATCCAATCACAGAAAGGAAGTTAATGAGTAGAATGATTGTCAAACTGCTTAATAGAAAAGCAGGATATCGCTAAATAATATTAATAAATCATTTGAACGTGACAATGAGAGTTCAGCAAAGATCAAATGAATTTGCAAATAACTAAGGCACTGAAAAGCCAGTGGGAAAGGCCCACACAAGGGGAAAGTAATACAATGGAGGAAGTTGAAAAAAAGCCTGCATGTGCAGGAGGCCTGAAATGAGAACAGTAAATGTTGTGTCGCAGAAAGGAAAAAAACAGGTAATATTCGCGCCATGCAAGTGCCAGGCAATGACTATCTCCAACAAGCAAGATTCTAACCACCGCGCCTTGACATTCAACGGCATTACCATCGCTGACTCCCCCACCATCAACATCCTGGGGGGGGTCACCATTGACCAGAAACTTACCTGGACCAGCCACATAAATACTGTGGCAACAAGAGCAAGAAAGAGGCTGGGTATTCTGCGGCGAGTGTCTCACCTCCTGATTCCCCAAAGCCTTTCCACCATCTACAAGGCACAAGTAAGGAGTGTGATGGAATACTCTCCACTTGCCTGGATGAGTGCAGCTCTAACAACACTCAAGAAGCTCGACACTATCCAGGACAAAGCAGTCGGCTTGATTGGCACCCCATCCACCACCTTAAACATTCACTCCCTCCACCACTGGCGTACCATGGCTGCAGTGTGTACCATCTAGTTATCATGGGTGACTTTAATCTACATATAGATTGGGCTAACCAAATTAGTAACAATACTGTGAAAGAGGAATTCCTAGAGTGTATACGGGATGGTTTCCTGGACCAATATGTCGAGGAACCAATGAGAGATCAGGCCATCTTAGACTGGGTATTATGTAATGAGAAAGGATTAATTAGCAATCTTGTTGTGCGAGGCCCCTTGGGGAGGAGCGATCATAATATGATAGAATTCTTCATTAAGATGGAGAGTGAAGTAGTAGTTGACTCAGAGACTAGGGTACTGAATTTAAATAAAGGAAACTACGATGGTATGAGGCGTGAGTTGGCTAGGATGGATTGGGGAATGTTACTTAAAGGGTTGACGATGGATAGGCAATGGCAAACATTTAAAGATCGCATGGATGAACGACAGAATTTGTTCATCCCTGTTTGGCATAAAAATAAAACAAAAAAGGTGACTCAACCGTGGCTAACAAGGGAAATTAGGGATAGCATAAGATCCAAGGAGAGGACATATAAATTGGCCAGAAAAAGCAGCAAACCTGAGGATTGGTAGCAGTTTAGGATTCAGCAAAGGAGAACAAAGGAATTAATTAAGAGGGGGAAAATAGAGTATGAGAGTAAGCTTGCAGGGAACATAAAAACTGACTGTAAAAGCTTCTATAGATATGTGAAGAGAAAAAGATTGATGAAGTCAAGCGTAGGTCCCTTGTAGTCAGAATCAGGGGAATTTATATTGGAGAACAAAGAAATGGTGACCAATTAAATACATACTTTGTTTCTGTCTTCACAAAGGAAGACACAAATAAACTCCCAGAGATGTCAGGGAACATAGGGTCTAATGAGAGGGAGGAACTGAATGAAATCAGTATTTGTAGGGAAATGGTGTTAGGGAAATTGACGGGATTGAAGGCCGGTAAATCCCCAAGGCCTGATAATCTACATCCTAGGGTACTTAAGGAAGTGGCCCCAGAAATAGTAGATGCATTGCTGGTCATCTTCCAACATTCGATGGAATCTGGAACAGTTCCCATGGATTGGAGGGTAGCTAATGTTACCCCACTGTTCAAAAAAGGTGGTAGAGAGAAAACGGGGAATAAGCCTGACATTGGTAGTGGGGAAAATGCTAGAGTCCATTATAAAAGATGTAATAGCAGAGCACTTGGAAAACAGTGACAGGATCGGACAAAGTCAACATGGATTTACAAATTGTAAATCATGCCTGACTAATCTACTGGAATTTTTTGAGGATGTAACTGGTAGATAGATAAGGGAGAACCAGTGGATGCGGTGTATTTAGACTTTCAGAAGGATTTCGATAAGGTCCCGCATAAGAGATTAGCGTGCAAAGTTAAAGCACATGGGATTGGGGGTGAGGTACTGACTTAGATAGAAAACTGGTTGGCAGACAGGAAGCAAAGAGTTGGAATAAATGGGTCTTTTTCCGAGTGGCAGGCAGTGACTAGAGGGGTAGAGCACAGATCGGTGCTAGGACCCCAGTTATTCACAATATATATTAATGATCTAGATGAGGGAACTAGATGTAATATCTCCAAGTTTGCAGACGACACAAAGCTGGGTGGGCATGTGTGCTGTGAGGAGGATGCAGAGAAACTCCAGTATGATTTAGACAGGTTGGGTGATTGGGCAGATGCATGGCAGATGCAGTATAATGTGGATAAATGCGAGGTTATCCACTTTGTTGGCAAAAACAGGAAGGCAGATTATTATCTGAACAGCAATAGATTGGGAAAAGGGGAAGTACAACGAGACCTGGGTGTCCTTGTGCACCAGTCGCTGAAGGTAAGCATGCAGGTGCAGCAGGCGGTTAAGAAGGCAAATGGTATGTTGGCCTTCATAGCGAGAGGATTCAAGTACAGGAGCAAGGATATCTTGCTGCAGTTGTACAGGACCTTCGTGAGACCACACCTTGTGTATTGTATGCAGTTTTGGTAGCCTTATCTGAGGAAGGATGTTCTTGCCATGGAGAGAGTGCAGCGAAGATTTACCAGGCTGATACCTGGGATGGCAGGAATGACGTATGAAGAGAGATTGGGTCGATTAGGCTTATATTCGCTAGAGTTTCGAAGAATGATAGGGGATCTCATTGAAACTTATAAAATTCTAACAGGACTAGACAGACTAGATGCAGGAAGGCTGTTCCCGATGGCGGGGGAGTCCAGATCCAGGGGTCACAGTCTAAGGATAAGGGGTAAGCCATTTAGGACTGAGATGAGGAGGAATTTCTTCACCCAGAGAGTGGTGAACCTGTGGAATTCTCTACCACAGAAGGCAGTTGAGGCCAATTCATTTAATATATTCAAGAAGGAGTTAGATATTTTTCTTAAGGCTAAGGGGATCAAGGAATATGGGGAGAAAGCAGGGACAGGGTACTGAATTTGGATGATCAGCCATGATCGCATTGAATGGCAGAGTAGGCTCGAGGGGCTGAACGGCCTACTCCTGCTCCTATCTTCTATGCTTCGATGTTTCTATCTACAAGATGCACTGCAGCAACTTGCCAAGGCTTCTTCGGCAACACCTCCAAAACCCGCGACCTCTTCCACCTAGAAGGACAAGGGCAGCAGGTGCATGTAAACACTACCACCTCCAAGTTCCCCTCCAAGTCACACACCATCCTGACTTATGAGCATATCGCCAATCCTTCATCGTCGCTGGGTCAAAATCCTGGAACTCCCTACCTAACAGCACTGTGGGAGTACCTTCACCACAGGGACTGCAGCGGTTCAAGAAGGCGGCTCACCACCACCTTCTCTAGGGCAATTAGGGATGGGCAATAAATGCTGGCCTTGCCAGCGACGCCCACTTCCCATAAACGAATTTTAAAAATCACAAGCACAGTTTCCGCCCCCCCACTCCTGACAAAGTCCCTCCAGACAAAGGACCTATACCCGAACCATCATCCCATGTCCTCTCCCCCACAGAGGCCAGCAGATCCATCCCCGATCCTCAGCATTTCGGCGCTACTAAAGCAGCAGGAGCCCAGGAGAGAGCGAGAGTTCGGAGCTACTAAAGCAGCGGGAGCTCAGGAGAGCGCGAGAGTTCGGAGCTACTAAAGCAGCAGGAGCCCAGGAGAGAGCGAGAGTTCGGAGCTATTAAAGCAGCGGAAGCCCAGGAGAGCGCGAGAGTTCGGAGCTACTAAAGCAGCGGGAGCTCAGGAGAGCGCGAGAGTTCGGCGCTACTAAAGGTGAGTGAGAGCCCAGGAGAGCGCGAGAGTTCAGCTGTACTAAAGGTGAGCAGGAGCCCAGGAGAGCGCGAGAGTTCGGAGCTACTAAACACAGCGGGGACCCACGGAAGCAGCTGCAACAGACCGGTGAGTGTAAAGAAGTAAAAAGTAATCGAAGTGTGACTTCACCAGAAAGCAGGTAAGTGATTGGTTGGTGAGTATTTCTATATTTCTCGCTTTTTTTCCAAACTTGGGCGTCTAAATTTAAGTGCCTTGGTGAAGATTAAAAGATATACGTGTTCCAAATTTTAAAACAAATTAATTAATTAATTGAGATGGGAGACCAGGCAAAGTGTTGTTGTTGTTGCACGTGGGAGCTGGTGGACACCATTGAGGTCCAAGGCAACCACATCTGCAGCAAATGTTGGCTGCTCGAAGAACTTCGGCTCAGAGTTGATGAGCTGGAGTCCGAGCTTCAGACACTGACTCAATAGGGAGGGGGAGCATTACCTGGACACTAAGTTCCAGGAGGCAGTCACACCCACTAGAGTAATTACTTCCAATTTGGCCCATGGTCAGGGACAGGAGGGTGTGATTACAAGCGAGGCAGGTATTGGGATCCAGGAGGTAGTGATGGAGGAGCCTCAGCCCTTGGCCTTGTCCAACAGGTACGAGATTCTTGCTCCCTGTGTGGACGAGGGCAGGGACTGCAGGGAGGATGAGCAATCTGACCACAGCAACATAGTACAGAGAGCCATTCAAGTGGGGGGAGTAAAAAGAAATGTTGTAGAGATAGGAGATAGTATAGTTAGGGGGATAGACACTGTTCTCTGCAGCCGAGAGCGTAAGTCCCGAAGGCTGTGTTGCCTGCCTGGTGCCAGGGTTAAGGACATCTCCTCTGGGCTGGAGAGAAACTTGGAGTGGGAGGGGGAAGATCCAGTTGTCATGGTCCACGTAGGCACCAATGACATAGGTAGAACAAAGAAAGAGGTTCTGCTGAGAGAGTATGAGCAGCTAGGGGCTAAATTAAAAAGCAGAACCACAAAGGTAATAATCTCTGGATTACTACCTGAGCCACGAATGAATTTGCATAGGGTAAATAAGATCAGAGAAATGAACGAGTGGCTCAAAGACTGGTGGGGGAGAAATGGGTTTCAATTTGTGGGGCACTGGCACCAGTACTGGGATAAGAGGGAGCTGTTCCGTTTGGACGGGCTTCACGTGAACCATGCTGGGACTAGAATTGAATAACTAGGGCTGTAGAGGGGGGAGGAGCCAGGTGAGCGGGAATTTAAAAGGTCAATGAGAAATGAGAAACCAATAGAGCAGGATAGAGATGGGGGAAATAATAACCAGAGTGTGACAGGAAGGGACAGAATGAATAAAAATAAGAGTGCAACAGAAAATGGGGTAAAACAAGGAGAAATGGTAAAAAGACAAAGTTAAAAGCTCTATATCTGAATGCACGCAGCATTTGTAACAAGATAGATGAGTTGACGGCACAAATAGATACAAATGGGTATGATCTGATCGCCATTACAGAGACGTGGTTGCAAGGTGATCAGGGCTGGGAACTGAATATTCCAGGGTATTTGACAATTCGGAAGGATAGACGGAAAGGAAAGGGAGGTGGGGTGTCTTTGTTGGTAAAGGATGGGATCAGTGCAGTGGTGAAAAGTGATATTGGCTCGAAGATCAAGATGTAGAATTGGTTTGGGTGGAGATAAAAAATAATAAAGGGAAATGTATCTGGTGGGCATAGTCTACAGGCCCCCGAACAGTAGCAATGCTGTTGGACAGAGTATAAATCAACAAATAATGGAGGCCTGTAAAAAAGGTATGGTAATAATCATGGGTGATTTTAATCTCCATTTTGATTGGACAAATCAAATTGGCCATGGTAGCCTTGAGGAGGAGTTCATAGAGTGCATCCGGAATGCTTTCCTAGAGCAGTATGTAATGGAACCAACCAGGGAGCAGGTTATCTTGGATCTGGTACTGTGTAATGAGACAGAATTAATAAATGATCTCATAGTAAAGGATCCTATTGGAAAGAGTGATCATAGCATGGTTGAATTTCAAATTCAGTTGGAGGGTGAGAAAGTTGTATCTCAAACCAGTGTACTGATCTTAAACAAAGGCAATTACAATGGCATGAGGGCAGAACTGGCTAAAGTGGACTGGAAAAATAAATTAAAGGGTAAGACAGTTGAAATGCAGTGGCGGACATTTAAGGAGATATTTCATAACTCTCAACAAAAATATATTCCAGTGAGAAAGAAAGATTTTAAGAGAAGGGAGAACAATCCGTGGCTAACTAAGGAAGTAAAGGATGGTATCAAATTGAAAACAAAGGCATACAATGTTGCCAAGATTGGTGGGAGACCAGAGGAATTGGAAATTTTTAAAAACCAGCAAAGGACAACTAAAAAAATAATAGAGAGAGAAGATGAATTATGAGAGTAAACTGGCAAGAAACATTAAAACAGATAGTAAGAGCTTCTACAGGTATATAAAAAGGAAGAGGGTAGCTAAAGTAAATGTTGGTCCCTTAGAGGATGAGACTGGGGAATTAATAATGGGGAACGGGGAAATGGCAGAGACTCTGAACAAATATTTTGTATTTCTCTTCACGGTAGAAGACACTAACAACATCCCAATAATGGATAATCAAGGGGCCACAGGGAGGGGGGATCTAAAGACAATCACTATCACTAAGGAAATAGTACTTGGTAAAATAATGGGACTAAAAGATGACAAGTCCCCTGGACCAGATGGCCTGCATCCCAGGGTCTTAAAAGAAGTGGCTGCAGAGATAGTGGATGCATTGGTTGCAATATACCAAAATTCCCTGGACTCTGGGGAGGTCCCAGCAGATTGGAAAACCGCAAATGTAACACCACTATTTAAGAAAGGAGGGAGACAGAAAGCAGGAAACTATAGACCAGTTAGCCTAACATCTGTCATTGGGAAAATGCTGGAGTCCTTCATTAAGGAAGCACTAGCAGGGCATTTGGAAAATCATAATGCAGTCAAGCAGAGTCAGCATGGCTTTTTGAAAGGGAAATCATGTTTAACAAATTTGCTGGAGTTCTTTGAGGAGGTAATGAGCAGGGTGGACAAAGGTGAACCAGTGGATATGGTGTATTTGGATTTCCAGAAGGCATTCGATAAGGTGCCACATAAAAGGTTACTGCATAAGAGAAGAGCTCACTGAATTGGATGTAATATATTAGCATGGATAGAGAATTGGCTAACTAACAGAAGGCAGCGAGTCGGGATAAATGGGTTATTTTCCGGTTGGCAAATGGTAACTAGTGGGGTGCCACAGGGATCGGTGCTGGGGCCTCAACTATTTACAATCTACATTAATGACTTGGATGAAGGGACCGAGTGTAATGTAGCCAAGTTTGGGGATGATACAAAGATGGGTGGGAAAGCAAGTTGTGCAGAGGACTCAAAGAACCTGCAAAGAGATATAGACAGGCTAAGTGAGTGGGCAAACATTTGGCAGATGGAGTATAATGTAGGAAAGTGAGAGGTTATACACTTTCGCAGGAAAAATAAAAAAGCAAATTATTATTTAAATGGAGAGAGATTACAAAATGCTATAGTTCAGAGGGACCTGGGGGTCCTTGTGAATGAAACACAAAAAGTTAGCATGCAGGTACAGCAAGTAATCAAAAAGGCTAATGGAATGTTGGCCTTTATTTCAAAGGGGTTGGAGTATAAAAGCAAGGAAGTCCTGCTACAACTGTACAGGCTATTGGTGAGACCACACCTTGAGTACTGCGTACAGTTTTGGTCTCCTTATTTAAGGAAGGATATACTTGCATTGGAGGCAGTTCAGAGACGATTCACTCGGTTAATTCCAGAGATGAGGCGGTTGACTTATGAAGAAAGGTTGATAAGGCTGGGCCTATACTCATTGGAATTTAGAAGAATGAGAGGTGATCTTATTGAAATATATAGGATACTGAGGGGGCTCGACAAGATAGATGCAGAAAGGGTGTTTCCACTCGTGGGGAAATCTAGAACGCGGGGGCACAGTTTTAGAATAAAGGGTCGCCCATTTAGAACTGAAATGAGGAGGAATTTCTTCTCTCAGAGAGTCGTAAATCTGTGGAATTCTCTTCCCCAAAGAGCTGTGGAGGCTGGGTCATTAAATACATTTAAGGTGGAGATAGACAGATTTTTACAAGATAAGGGAGTGAAGGGTTATGGAGAGTGGGCGGGGAAGGGGCTTTGAGCCCAAGATCAGCCATGATCTTATTGAATGGCGGAGCAGGCTCGAGCGGCCAAGTGGTCTATTCCTGCTCCTAATTCTTATGTTCTTATGTTCATGCTGTAAAGAAAAAAGGGTGAAATATATTTATGGTCTGAAGTTACTAAAGTCAATGTTCAGACCAAAGGTCTGCAAAGTGTCCAGAAGAAGGATGAGTTACTGTTCCTAAAGCTTACCTTGACCTCAGCTGGATGTCAAATAGGGCATGGTTGGGCTGGGTATGGAAGGGCGAGAGTTAAAGTGGTGAGCTACATTTATTTATTTAGCACAGGTAGACCTGGCATATATTTCCAGTCATTTTAGAGCATTGGCCTCACCAGCATGCAAATGTTCAGTGTGAGCTATAGAAGATTATGAACAAAATGGACATATTCAGTTAAGCTAACACTCAATTGGCACTTGGTTTCCTGATGTAGAGGAAAATGCACTATAATTAGTGAATAATTCATACTAGATGAAAGAAAGTACGTTATGCTGTCTTAAATAATAGGCGTGTTTGGGTCCCTGGACAATAGTTGTAATGAGGTGAATGAACAAGTGTTGCATTTGTAATAATTGCACAGGGAAGTGCCAGGGGCAGATGCAAGCTGAGGTGGTGGAGGTATGAACAAGCGCATACAAGAGGGAAAGGTCCTGCTGGAAAATCGAGAGGGGAGGGGAGCAGAGCATGGGGAAGGGGAGGACAAGTGCTACTTGGTAGTGGGATGACATTACAAATGGCAGAAATCACAGAAGATATCCTGGTGAACTCAGAAATTGGAAGACAAGGACAAGGGGACTCTATTATTGTGAGAGGGGTGGAGGCAGAGTATAGGAAATAGAGCAGTTGTGATCAAGGGTCCTGCTAACCAGCACTGAAGGGAATCTTCAGTTGAAGCAGAAGGAGGACATTTGAGAAGCTCTGGTGTGGAAAGAAGACTCAGCAGACCCACAACTATGACTATTGCATTTATATAGTGCCTTTAAAGTAATAAGACGTCACAATCAGACAAAAATGGGCACCTAACCATGAGAGTAGGTATTAGATGGGTGACCAAAAGCTTGGGCAAAGAGATGGATTTTTAGGAGAGTCTTAAAAGGAGAGAAAGGTGGAGAGGCATTGGGAACTTTTCAGATGCAGCTGAATTCCTTTATTTTCCTGGTGCTATTTTTTGCTGTTAAAACTATCTGAAGTACCTCCATGGTGACGGCGGATCTATTGCCTTTTATTTACTTGCTTTTGGTCCAGATCAAGCTGTAGTCAGCAGTGATGTTTTGTGTAGACTCAGCCATTGCAGGGGTGGGGGGGGGGGAGGGGGGGGCGGGGGGCTGGGGGGAGGATGGTGAATCTTGTTTCTCCCGCACCCCTGTCAGTAATGGTTACTGTGAAACAGTGCGTTCCTTCTCCTGACAAATTGTGTCACCTAATTCAGAGAACATGGTCCATTTCTGGATTTAGTATGCACTGTCTCCTCCAAATGGAAAGCCAAAAATTGCAGCATATGCCTTGAAAACCTAGATACCCCACCCTTCCCAATTGGAAATAAGAATAATGTAATCCTCTGACAAAAACATGAAAAAGAAAATATTCTAAAAGCACAATTTATTCAGAGCACCACTATTATGATATCTGTGTTTCTTATTTTAGTTAAAACATATTTCTAAGCTTGCTTCACAATGCTGAAGTGAATGAAAAATGTATCAATGCAAATATATTTTCCTTGTTTTATTATTTCTTGTTAGTTTTTTAAACCAAATAATATACCTTCAGCCTCTCCCAAGTTACTTTACAAATGAGCTACTTTTTAAAAAAGAGAACTAAAAGGTTTCATATATTGGGCGACTATATATATCTTAACATTACATATTTGTTTAATCAACAACATCAAACTGTTGGAATTGGGACAGAGATTTATTTCTGAAATTGGTTTCATCCATCATAAAATTGCAGTACCATTTTCACCCAACTGAAGATGCCCCTGACATCTGTGTAGTGTAAAGATTCTAGCGTAATATTTTAATATGTCAGTGTTGTGTACTTGAAATATATTTGAAAATCGTATAGATTCAGCTTATTGTTAGTCTGCATTTGAATTTATGTGTAACTTGACATATTGATAATCACAATTTAAAAGCCATCTTTGAATTGTAAAAGATAATGCAGGTGAATATAATGATTGTATCGAAATAAGGACAATTTTTCTGACATGTATACTCATTGTACTCGATGTACTGTAACTTGATAGAAAGGTTTCTGCTGCCCAAGAGACACACAGTACAATTTTAACTTCTTTAATCTGCCAATGCAATCACAACATCCACTATCCCGTGCTTATGCTAGAAGTGAAATTTATATTTTAATGCCTTTTCAAACTGGTATAGAATGCAATACGCAATTGTGCTTGTCGGTTAGAAACTGTGCAAATGTTGATATAATGTAAGTTTCAGAACTAGCAGATATCAAAGCCATTGTGCTGAGGCTGTAATAGGGTGGAAAGACAGAGAAATAAATTCAATCATAAAGGACTATTTTACTCATTTTATGCCTCTTTCACCTGTGGTCCTTCTGTGATAGAAATTCCCTCTACTGCAGTGATAGGAGGAGGATCCCAGCCAGTTTACATGGATTTTGAGAAGGCATTCAATAAGGTGAGGCTTGTTAGAAAAGTCCAGTCTTATGGTATAAGAGGAAATGTAGCAGCATAGACAGTTGGTTGATGGACAGGAAACAAAGGGTCCAAAGTTTGTTAGGAGTTCCACTGGCCTCCTGCTGTAACTCTGGCGGGAAACCATTGGAAACTCCAGAAACCTGCGGATATCCAGTGGTGCCAGGTTTCCAGGACTTTCTGACTTGCCTTGTAAGGGGTAATATCTGTCTGTGAGGGTAGGGAAAGAGGCCTGAACCCCCAAAGAATAATAATTCTTTAAAAAAACAATTGCGGTCATTGTTTCATTAGCACATTTAGAGGCAATCCCCTCTCCCCTGGCAGGTGAACATCAGATTTTATGGCTGTATGGTGCAGGTAGGTGCCAGAGATGTGACTGCAGTGGTGCCTGCACCCACCTGCCACCTGTAACTGAGATGTCCTCTCACTGGCCCTGCAAACTCTGGTGGGAGTCAGTGCTGGAGGGCACGGCGGACATGATCCTGGCATAACTGCCTTGCTCTGTGAAGACAGAAGATAGAACATTATGAGCACATAACCACACTCAGGTACTGTACTGGCATTATAGTCATTATTATGCTGCTGTGTAAATCAGTGTGCATTAACACATTGATGCAAAATCTTGTGTGATCCATCGATTATGCCAATAGTTGTGTGCACACCTTGAATCTTTGCAGTTGCAACACCTTACAGACTCCCTCCTTGAATAAATCAACTATTGCCTGCTGATATATTACATAGAAATTTATAGCACAAAAACAGGCCATTCAGCCCAACAGGTATATGCTGGTGTTTCTGCTTCACAAGCCTCCTCCCATCTTACTTCATCTCACCCGATCAACATATCCTTCTATTCCTTTCTCCCTCATGCACTTATCTAGCTTCCCCTGAAATGCATATACATAAAAGAAAAATCATGATATATATATATATATATATAGTGGGCTGTTTCTGGTTATACAATACATCATTTGGAAATTATTTCCAGCATTGCATTCTCTTTCCCACTGTGGCATGTATAATATGATTTGCATAATATTCATGCCTGATATTTTTCCTCTTCTTTAAATGATATAACTTCTTCTAGACCTGCTGCTAGGATTTTCAAGATGCTGACATGGGTTTCACCATTTCAGTGATAAATTAACATACTCATTGGGAGGAATTTTTCGGGTGTCAGCGGGCACGTTCAGTGGCGGGTCAGGTGGGAAATTGTTTTTTTTTTGATAGCGGGTCGGGACCCCGCTGTCAACCCGCCGCCATGCGCCTTTCCCAGATGTCGGGTCTGTCAGCGCTGAACAGACCTGACATGCAGTGGCGGGGGAGGCAATTCAGGTCATTATGACCCTGTTAACAGTATTTTGAGCTCACCTTTACATTTTACGAGGTCGCCCACGGGGTCCACGCTGCTCAGGGATCACATCAGGTAAGCAGGTCGGAAGTTGTATGACCATGGAATCATCTCATTACCTCACCACTGCAAATGTGCTATAAAAGCTCCCATCTCACAGCTGTTCACTTTCCAAGCTCAGAAGCTGTATCTTACTGCATTTGGAAGACAGATTGAGCTTTATGCAAGTTGCAAGGGTTTGGAGTAAACTTTCTATCCAGTGTTACCTCATTGGAACAACCTCTCTCACCATTGACAGATTGTTTCTGTCATCTCAAGGTCACCTGCCATCTATTACATCAGCATCAGTGCACTTGAAATTATCTCACCTTGGTCCTCATAATCCCACCACAATCAGCCCCAAAACCAGCAGCACCTGGCACACCAGCAGCACCAACAACAACACCAACCTTCTCCGCAATCACCCAATGCTGCACAGGACAGAGGGCATCAGCACCCGACCACATTGCTGCCCGGGAGGCCAGGGATGGCCTCACCATGGCCAGATTTACTTCACTTGACACTGTACACCCTAGCTGTCACATGATATGCCAGGTTGGCACCACCCCACACCAACACCATGCCCAAGCCATTCCTTTCACACTCACCACCATTGCGGGGGGTACCGTTATGTCTCACCATTCACTACAACTCACTAAGCCACTTCCAAAGGTGCACACAGATCTGTCCAAGAAAGGTTTCAATGTTTGACACCACATTTACATGAACACTGCATAAAACTCTCAAGTGCCTACCCTTTTGTGTTGTTAGTTGGTATGATTGCACTAGGATGAGGGTGAGTGTGAGGGGTGGCTAATGAGATGGGGAAGTGATAATGTAGATAGAGAGGGATGGGTGAATGTGCAAGGTAAGTTGGTGTGAGTAAGGATGTGCAGGAGTAGAGTAGCGAAGGCAGAGTGATGGGGGTGTGATGAATGGCACAGCAGGATGAGGTTGATTGTGGCTTTATACTAACATTTTGTGATCTACTGAGATCATTGAAAGGTTTGCGCCACTGCAGCCTGGTCCTCCTGACCACATCCCTACTTGTGTCCTCCTGTGCAATGTGCAACCAGGCTGCGTTGGTCTCCTTGGGAGGTCTCTTTCACCCATTAGAAGGGAAGAGGACCTCCCTGCGTGCTGTGACTCCCTCCATAAGCTTATGAAGGGAGTCATGGGAGAGCCTGGATGCAGCCGTGAACCTCTGTGCAGTGCTTGTCAGTGTTTGCAACACCTCAATGCTGTAGAACACTGACAGCAAAACTATCAAAATCAATTTGCGCATGGTCCCTTTAAGGAAACTGGCTGCTGACACGTCATCAAATGACGTCATCAGACCCGTTTCCTCTAATTGGTCGGCAAACGCGCTGGGCGGGCTTAAAACGCCCAATCAGGGAAAAATCATTTTGGACAGCGGGCTGGAGACAGCAGCGAGGCTGGGACCCGCCACTGCCGTTGCCCACCACGGACCCGCCGAGGTTCGGGAAATCGCGGTCATTTTTTCATTAGCACATTTAGAGGCCATCCCCACTCACTAAAAGTCTCACCACAACATCCCATTACAGATGTTACAAGTGTGTGCAGTCCCTGGTCAGAAAATTGAGCTTTTCTCTTGTGAAGCTATTCTACAGGAGTATTATATGCCATTAATAGACCTGGACATCTATACCAGTTAACTGACTTATCAGTTGCTTGAGAAGCATTAAAGGACCATTATTGCAAGTGCACTGTGATTTGTTGCTAATTTTTGTTATTGCTAATGAAATCACATTCTGAGGAGTCACACACAGGGAAACGGTGTGGTTTCATTAGCGGGTAGTAAATTACAATGACAAATTAGCATTTTAACTCTTAATGAGAACAAAGGAAAATCTTGCCACTGTGACATATTGATCAATACTTCAGCATGAAAAGCAGATGTGGAGCTGACAAAATTTGAGGGCTGTTTTCACGGCACCCCGCTCCCCGGTGGTCCAGCAGGGGAGGAGGCCTGCAGTGATGTGACGTTACATGCCGCCGCGCATGGCGCTGTTGCACGTAGCGCCGCAAACTTCAGTTGTGGTGCCCCAAGAAGGAGGTGGAGCGCTTCCAGTAGCACCCCACCTCTTGCTTGGGGCGCTACCAATGAATTTACAGCGGAGGGGCGCTAACTTTTTCGGGGCGCTAAAATTAGCGCCCCGGTGACGTTAGCGCCCCGAAAAGGGCACCACCCAATTTTTCCCCCTAGGAGTATAGAGTTCCTATCTTGTATCTTTTGGAGGAGGGCTTGTAGATCTTCATCTGAGAAGCAAACTGTGCTTCTTCTGCCAGCTGCCCTGGGATGGTGCCCAGTGAGCACAGCTGGCACCTAAATGGGCACTAGGTTGCCAATCGGGATTGATGCTGTGGGTGAGAGATGCCGGCAAGTGATTTGGTGGCAATTGCCAGCATAACCACTTGTCGGTTGCTTACCTTGATGTCGGTCAGTGTTCTGCTGGGAATCTGGAGATTGCTTTTAAAGAGTAACACCATTGTTGCACGTAAAGTTCCCGGGAAACAAAGATTTAGAGAAGAGGTTTGGCAGGTGGTCACCAACCATGTCAATATCAACAACATATACCCAGAATCTGGTTGCAGTGCAGAAATAAATTGAATGACCTTAGCAGGGATGCTAAGGTAGTAAATTAAACTCACATTGTTTTAACAATACAGAGTTTGACCTGTCTCTCACCTCCCTCTAGTCTGTCATTACCTTGCAAGTTCCTTATGTTGTCCATTAAGGGAGACTTTGCTGCACATCCCTGCTGCTTTCCTCTAAATTTGAAAAGCTACTCCCTCTGACAGTTCATTCCATTGATTGTAACAGCATGATGCTTGTTCATTTTCATTGTACACACTACAGGCAGCAGGCTGAAACACAGGGAAGGCTAAAAGCTCTTTTGCCTGTATCAATTATTTATTCCTTTCTACTTTTCTTGTAAGAGAGGACTGGCCCGAACAGGAGGGAAATAAACTGCATAGGAGGAGGCCCGTCCCAAACACAGCTCTCTCGCCCTTTGTGAACATAGGAACAGGAGTAGGTCATTCAGCCTCTTGAGCCTGTTCTGCCATTCAATTGGATCACGGCTGATCTGTATCTTAACTCCATCTACCCGCCTTGGTTCTGCAACCCTTAATACCCTTGGGTGGAAAACTAAAGGGTGCAGTTGAAGACAACAAGGAGAGATAGTTCATGAAATTGTTTGGGGAAAAATATACTGGGATACAATGGACAATGGGTAATGATAAACACATATTGATAAATTCAGTGATCCTGTGCTCCCAGTAGGAAACAGTAATTGAGTCAGAGAACTGGTGCTACAGTGTTGTAGTCCTGTTGCCCGCCCACACTCTGTTTCAGCATGGCTCCCTGCTGGGAACATGGGATTGCTGAATTTGCCCTACATCCTAATGCTCGCAACAGCAAACTTAGCTCAGAGAGTGATGGGGAACTTTGTATTTAAGTTACTGCACAGGACAGTTCCAGCCAACAATGCTCTCTGCTTGAGTTGGGATGTTGTGTCTGAAGTTTCACCACTGGCATTCTGTGTGGATTTCACAGATGCAAGTTTAAATGAAATCAGAACAATTATACAAAGGGAATAAGTCAGGTCGGGTTCTCCAGGTAGAAGTAAACTGTAAACTGGTGGATGCATTTTCACATTTACAAATATTATCAAAAAGCTGGGATGATTGAAATGACATTTCAAAGTGTAGTTGGCAACAATCTAAATTTTTAATGAATGGCTTGATCATTTCTCTCCAGTCCTCTAAGCAGCTCTGTTAGATTCATTATGGTTGAAAGTATGTTTTTCCCATTTTCCAAGATGAGTGCAGTGATCCATGACGTTTCCCTGACGTTTCTCTGAAATGTGCAACGTGGCTCAGGGCGAGAGAGCTTTTTTCCCCCTTTCTTTGTTGCACAGTATTGTTTTGAGATCTGCTTTGGTTTTTAATAAGCAACTGAGAATGCACACTATACTGTCAGCTGTAAACTGCAAATGGATCATTTCATGAGCGCAGAAGGTTTGTAATAAACTAGACATTAACATAAACCTTTTGGTGATAAGATAACATTTTTGTAAATTTCCAACTGTGCATTTAAATATGACAGGGCTGCAGTCTGTAGAATCAAGGTTTCATTCTGAGGAATAGATGCTTCTGCTTTTAAATCTGCACAAAGAATATTCAGGAATATTCAGGCAAATCGTTTTTTAGAAATCTAGATTTTTTTAACCATTCTGCATAGCATTTTTATAAACTTAGCTTCAATGCATTTGATTAAATCTACCTAAAGTCGTCAGTTTTGATACTAATCTATTTATTTGATTACACTGAGTTAAATTCCAAGCACAAAGGTGTAGGTTTCAATTTTAAGTCCAGTTTATCCAGATCTATGGCAGTGTACTGGTGCTGTCTTTCAATGGCATACTCTGTGTATTTGACAATAAGAAATCCAAGTAATTTAACAGTAAATAAAGTGAAATAATTTTTTGCCTGGATAGCAAACACTTCCAGGGTCACTTGGTAATTTGATTTTTCTTTAAATAGAACGCAAAATCAATATTGAACTCCTAGCCAATGGGAAGGATTTGAGAAGAATGCCACACCAAAAATTTTGATCACTGGCACGTCCTTGCGCTTTGATTGACCTTTTTGTTGTTGAGTTGAACTTGCCTTGTGAATTTGTAGTTATATCCACTGGCGTTTCGGAGAGCAACCATGTCACTTCCAATCAAGTTACGGAATCAAATAAAGTTTGTGACCTCTAGCATTTCTTTGGATTCCTTTGGGCCACCAAAACACTGAAGGGATGAGGTGATACAGTGGCCTTGTTACAGCCTCTCCAAAGATCTTAGGAAAGAGACAGGAGACAAAATAATCAGTGGCTTTTACTATTTCAGCCATTTGGCAAACTCTACTTCAATTTCCAGCCACCGGCATGGTAATGATAAGGAATAACTGTCCAGTCTAACGGAAATCATCATGGTCAATGAACTCTTAAAAAGTTATCAGCAATTTTGGAATATATCTAAATCATGGATTACAACAAAATATAGTGGTGGGGGGGGTAATTTTAACTTTGGGCGATGGTGGAAAACAGGCGATATCGAATTAGCCGTCCATTAGACACCACGTCTGACTTTTGAAGTCAATAGAAGGAAAATTCAGACGGGCCATATAATGGGCGGCCAACTTGATATTGCCCGTTTTACACCATTGCCACAAAGTTATAATTACCCCCATGGTGCATTATTCTTTCAGCTAATTGTACTTATTTCTTTGAGAACTATTGGTAGTTCATGGCTGCTACTTACATACAAGTACTCCCATACAACCCTCCACCACCTGTAGTGTATTGGTTAAGCTTGAAGATTATGCTACAGCTGAGATGTTTGTTAGCCCATTTTTAACTCTATGGATATGCACCATTGTATTGTCAATATTAACGCTTTGTTCACTGTTGTATCTGACACACAAAAAGCAATTATAATGTAGTAAACCTGGTGCCATCATCAGAAAGGTTGGATATTTTAAATTGCCACTTCACATCCGTGTCATTTCTCCAATTTCAGGACATAAAAAATTCTAAACCTTTGCAATGTGATATAATGGCTGATAAAAAATGGAAAATTTTAAGAAAAGCAATATTTCAAAATAGAGAACAGTTTAAATTTTTACTCTCCAGGATTACAAAAGTAATGGCTGCCCTGCAGAGAATGCTAATGGACTTGAATGAGAATTCCCAGGTAGCAGAAAAAGAGTCAAACATCTCTTATTGTTTCTTGTACCAAAACATCTAAAAGAACTAACCACCACTGCCGCTGTCAATAGCCAGCAGGATGAAGTGTAAACAGATGAAGTCAAGCAAAAATAGAAAAAAAGGGATTAGAGCAAAAAGATCAGACAAAAGGGATTGGAAAGTTGAGTGGCCAAGCAAAGAAATCAAGTAGACAACAGTTGACTAGAATGATACAGCACAGAAGGAGGCCATTCAACCCATCGTGCCTGTGCTGGCTCTTAAAAGAGCTATCCAATTATTCCCACTCCTTTGCTCTTTCCCCATAGCCATGGAATTTTTTTCTTCAAGTATTCATCCAATTCTCTTTTGAATGTTACTATTGAATCTGCTTCCACCACCTTTTCAGACAGTGCATTCTAGATCACAACAACTCGCTGTGAAAAGAAATGGTTCCTCATGTCACCTCTGGTTCTTTTGCCAATCAACTTAAATCAGTTACCTTTGGTTACCGACCCTTCTGTCACTGGAAACAATTTCTCCTTATTTGCTCTATCAAAACCATTCCTGATTTTGAATAGCTCTATCAAATCTCCTCTTAACCTTCTCTGCTTGAAGAAGAACAATCCCAGCTTCTCCAGTCTCTCCACATAACTGAAGTCCCTCAGCTATGGTACCATTCTAGTAAATCTCTTCTGTACCCTCTCTGTGGCCGGAATTTTACGGGGGGGTCAGTAGGTTTTTTTTGACAGCGGGTCGGGAACCTGCTGTCAGCCCGCCACCACACGCCTTTCCCAATGTCGGGTCTGTCAGTGCGGAGCAGACCCGACATGCAGCGGCGGGCGACCTAATTAAAATGATTAGCATCTAGTTGCCAGATGCTAAAAAGCCTTTTTTCACTTACTTTTTGTCTTTAACTTCATGACCACGGGATCCCCGCTGTGCGCAGACCACAGCTGTCATGCTGAGGCGTGAGTTCAGTAGCCATTGCCCCAGCTGATTACTTGACAGCATCAAATGTAGAGTAAAAGCTCCCACCTGACTGATATTCACTTTCCTCAGGCAGAAGCCTTTTCTCACTCCATTTCCAGTGCACATTCTGCAGGCTTTCCATTTTCCACTCTCCAACCACTCTCACCTCATTGTAAGAACTCTCTCACCATTGACAGAATGATTGTCATCTCTACTTCACCTATTTTTATTATTCGTTCATGGGATGTGGACGTCACTGGCAAGGCCAGCATTTATTGCCCATCCCTAGGTTCTCTTGAGAAGGTGGTGGTGAGCCACCTTCTTGAACCGCTGCAGTCCATAAGGTGAAGGTCCTCCCACAGTGCTGTTAGGGAGGGAGTTCCAGGATTTTGACTCAACGACGATGAAGGAACGGTGATATACTTCCAAATCAGGATGGTGTGTGACCTGGAGGGGAACTTGGGGGTGGTGGTGTTCCCATGCGCCTGCTACCCTTGTCCTTCTAGGTGGTAGCGGTCGCGGATTTGGGAGGTGCTGCTGAAGAAGCCTTGGCCAGTTGCTGCAGTACATCTTGTAGATGGTACACACTGCAGCCACGGTAAGCCGGTGGTGGAGGGAGTGAATGTTTAAGGTGGTGGATGGGCTGCTTTGTCTTGGATGGTGTCGAGCTTCTTGAGTGTTGTTGCAGCTGAACTCATGCAGGCAAGTGGAGAGTATTCCATCACACTCCTGACTTGTACCTTGTAGATGGTGGAAAGGCTTTGGGGAGTCAGGAGGTGAGACACTCGCCACAGAATACCCAGCCTCTGACTTGCTCTTGTTGCCACAGTATTTATGTGGCTGGTCCAGTTAAGTTTCAGGTCAATGGTGACCCCCAGGATATTGATGGTGGGATTCAGCGATGGTAATGCCATTGAATGTCAAGGGGTGGTGGTTAGAAGCTCACTTGTTGGAGATAGTCATTGCCTGGCACTTGTGTTGCGTGAATGTTACCTGCCACTTATCAGCCCGAGCCTGAATGTCGTCCAGGTCTTGCTGCATGCGGGCATGGACTGCTTCATTATCTGAGGAGTTGCGAATGGAACTGATCGCTGTGCAGTCATCAGCGAACATCCCCATTTCTGACCTTATGATGGAGGGAAGGCCATTGATGAAGCAGCTGAAGATGGTTGGTCCTAGGACACTGCCCTGAGGAACTTCTGCAGCAATGTCCTGGGGCTGTGATGATTGACCTTCAACCACTACAACCATCTTCCTTTGTGCTCGGTATGATTCCAGCCAGTGGAGAGTTCTCCCCCCGATTCCCAGTTTTACTAGGGCTCCTTGATGCTACACTCGGTCAAATGCTGCCCTGATGTCAAGGGCAATCACTCTCACCTCACCTCTGGAATTCAGCTCTTTTGTCCATGTTTGGACCAAGGCTGTAATGAGGTCTAGAGCCGAGTGGTCCTGGCGGAACCCAAACTGGACATCATTGAGCAGGTTATTGGTGAATAGGTGCCGCTTGATAGCACTGTCGACGACACCTTCCATCACTTTGCTGATGATTGAGAGTAAACAGATGGGGCGGTAATTGGCCTGATTGGATTTGTCCTGCTTTTTGTGGAAAGGACATACCTGGGCAGTTTTCCACATTGTAGGATAGATGCCAATGTTATAACTATACTGGAACAGCTTGGCTAGAGCCGCAGCTAGTTCTGGAGCACAAGTCTTCAGCACGACAGCCGGGATGTTGTCGGGGCCCACATCCTTTGCTGTATCCAGTGCGCTCAGCCGTTTCTTGATATCACATGGAGGGAATCGAATTGGCTGAAGACTGGCTTCTGTGGTGGTGGGGACCTCAGGAGGAGGCCAATATGGATTATCCACTTGGCACTTCTGGCTGAAGATTGCAAACGCTTCAGTTTTGTCTTTTGCACTCACGTGCTGGGCTCCACCATCATTGAGGATGGGGATATTCATGGAGATTCCTCCTCCCGTTAGTTGTTTAATGGTCCACCACCATTCACGATTGGAAGTGGCAGTACTGCAGAGCTTTGATCTGATCCGTTGATTGTGGGATTGTTTAGTTCTGTCTATAGCATGCTGCTTCCACTTTTTAGCATGCATGTAGTCCTGTGTTGCAGCTACCCCAGGTTATCACCGCATTTTTAGGTACGCCTGGTGCTGCTCCTGGCATGCTCTTCTACACTCCTTATTGAACCAGAGTTGGTCCCCTGGTAGAGTGAGGGATTGGTTCTCTCACCACCTGTCACAGGCCCAGACTGGCAGCTATGTCCTTCAGGACTTGGCCAGCTCAGTCAGTAGTGGTGCTACCAAGCCACTCTTGGTGATGGACATTGAAGTCCCCCACCCAGAGTACATTCTGTGCCCTTGCTACTGTCAGTGCTTCTTCCATCATGCCATCTATTCCATCAATATGGGTGCCCTTTATACTTTCTCACCTTGGTCCTCAGAATCCCACCATGATCAGCCCCAACACCAGCAGCACCAGGCACACCAGCAGCACCAAGAACAACACCAACCTTCTCCGCAATCAACTGATGGTGCACAGGACAGAGGGCATCAACACCCGACCACATTGCTGCCCGGGATGCCAGGGATGGCCTCACCATGGCCAGATTTACTTCACTTTACGCTGTACACCCTAGCTGCCACGTGATGCACCAGGATGGCACCACCCCACAACAACACCATAAAGCATCCCTACAATGCCCAAGCCATTCCTTTCACACTCATGACCATTGCGGGGGGTACCGTTATGTCTCACCATTCCCTGCAACTCACTAAGTCACTTCCAAAGGTTCACACAAATCTGTTGAAGAACGCAAAGTGTTGAAAATAAAGGTTACAATGTTTGAAACCACATTAACGGAAACTTTATATGAACAGTGCAAAAAACACCTAAGTGCCTACCCTTCTGTGTTGTTAGTTGGTATGATTGCACTAGGATGAGGGTGAGTGTGAGGGGTGGCTAGTGAGATGGGGATGTGATAATATAGATAGAGAAGGATGGGTGGAGTTCCAAGGTAAGTTGGTGTGAGTAAGAATGTGCAGAAGTAGGGTAGGGAAGGCAGAGTGATGAGAGGCACAGCAGGATGAGGTTGAGGGTGGCTTTGTACTAATGTTTTGTGATCTACTGAGATCATTGAAACATTTACGGCACTGCACTTTGTGCCTTTGTGCAGTCATTGTCAGTGTTTGCAGCACCTCAATGCTGTAGATCATTGACAGCACAAATGTCAAAATAAATTTGGATATGGTCCCTTTAAGGAAACCAGCTGATGACGCATCATCAAATGATGTCACCAGACCCGCTTCGTCTAATTGGCTGGGAAACGCGCTTGGCGGGCTTAACAAACCCCTTCAATGGAAATTCATTTCACAGAGCGGGATGGAGCCAGCAGTGGGTTCGAGACCAGCCACCGACAACGCCCGCCACAGTTCCGCCGAGGTGAACAAAATCCCGGCCTAATACCTTGACATCCTTATTACATGTGAAATAGGTTACATCCATATGGATTCTGTTGGACAGTTTAGACTATAATCATCTACAGAAAGTGTAAAAATAAAGCTTACAGGCACCTCATAGGTCTGAGGATTTGTGTCTTAAATTTGCGAAACAAATAAAGTCCTATAATTTAGTTTTGTTGTCAGATGTTGCTAATAAAAGCATGTTGGTGCTCTTGAGATAAAGGCTTTAAATCCCATGACTGGATCATTAAAATTTCATGAGATATGTATGAAATTCATAGTAGTGAATTTACAGTGGAGAATTTCATATATATCCCATGGAAGTTTAATAATCCAGGTTCCAATGTTGAGTTTTCGAAGGTGCACTGACATTATAGCTAATTCTACTGAGATATAACCCAAAGGATGCAGTTTGCAATGAGATGCCTGGGATGTACTTTCACCAAAAGCTGTAGCGTGGCACAGAGAAAAACCCTCTTTAAAAGCATCTGATGTCACACCACCTCGACTTCAGCTGTCATTGAAAAGGAGGCCAAGGGGTAGAAATTAGGTCGCGCCCCATTTGGGGCGCAAATATCGCCCGGACGCAAATATTAGCGCCTGGCGCTAATTATCGGCACTGACAGGAAACTTCACTTTTACCGCCCCGGGAGGTGAGTGGAGCGCTAAAGCAGGCGCTGCACACCTCTCTTAAGGCGCAAAGGCCGAGCAGTGAGGCGCTAACTCGGAGCGCTGGCGAAGCTCATGTAATGTCAGTCAGCAATGGAACACACACACAATGGCACGGGCCAGTTCTTAAAGGGGATGGTTAATCTTGCTTTCCATCCACATCCTGTTCATTGCTGCCTTGAATCTCGGCCTGGAGAGACTTGCACATCAAATGTGCAGGAAAGAACAATGGAAAGTACCAGGCAAAGAGCTCAGAGTGCAGCTCCCACAGTCTCTGCTAAATCGATACAAGGAATGGCAAATCAAAATGAACCTGCAAAGTGCTGCTCAGTACCCAAAACTCCTTCACACAACATTGAATCTCTCCAGAAGTCTCTCCCTCTCGCTCTCAGAATGCGTAGTTCAAAATTGCCACCAACAATAAAAGACAGGAAGAGGCCCCCTTTAAATAGCGCCCCCCCCAGCCCCACAGCGATTGATAGCGTTCCAGTCTTCTGGTCGTTGGAAGCGCCAGGCGGTAAGGCAGGGGGCGCCACTCAATTTCCGCTACGGGGCGCCACAAGGGCGTTGCACCATGGAATGACGTCACAATCTGCGCGCGCAGGTGGTCGCAGCGGTAAGTTTTAGCGCCGCCGCACAATCTCAAGTTAAGTTCTCGAGCGGCGCAAACATCGCTGCGCCCGGGCGTTAGCGGCTTTGCGCCCCATTGGCGCCCTCTTAAGGCGCTAACGGGAGGCGCAACCAAGTGAATTTTTACCCCCAAGTGTTTTGCTATTTGATCACTTGTTTGTAGAGTCATGCCTGCACCTACGGGTCCATTTCCCTTCATCTTGACCTATTACGTCTTAATCATGTCTTAATTCCATACCCCTTCAGCCTTTGCAAAGTTTGCTGAAATCTGAGATGCCTTTTAATGTTCTCCAGAAGCTGTCTAAACTTTTGTGCCCATCACTGTAACACTCCCCTTTCATTGTCTCCACCCCTTTAAATTTGACTTGCATGCAATTTTCATTTCCTACTAGTGGTGTCATCCCTAGATCCAGTGGAATTTCCAGCTGGAATCATGAATCCTGACCCACCACATGCACAATGAAGCTCACTGGAGGCCTGAACCATTCTTATGGACAGACCTACTTTGAATAGAATTAGCGAACTGCCTGTACTAAGCAAGTGCTGATAGGCAGCTCGCCAATAGGGAGGAGGTGGCAGGAAATCCAGTGGCCCACCTACAGAGCTGAGCCAGCAGTTCCCTCTTAAATGGAGGCCCAGGATGATTGGCGGCAGAAGGCCAGCAATGGCTAGTAGAATTTTTATGGAGGTGCAGAAAATCCAACCACAAACCTTTTTCTATTACCCTTGTTTGTGCTATCTCCAGTGATCTCTTTAACGGATGCTGGTTTGACTGTGTTCCGTTCAGTGCGAGTGGGTGAGGGCTCGTGCAGTGCGGGCTCCATGTGTTTGGACATTAAAATTGCATTAAGGTCCTATGTACGTCAAACATCCTTTTAAATTCTTTCACTGGAAATGTATACCCGTCTCTGAGTTCCAAGCTCCAGTAACCCCCTGCCACCTTGTAGAATTAGAACTTCAGAATGCACCATGAATAATACCATGACATTTGGGATGTCACACTTTGTAACAGGTGCAAAACAGTCATTTCCTATGGTTTTTATCATCTTGGGGAGGAGCCATGGATTTACAACCAGCTGCCAAACTCCAGAGAAACAATCGCCTCCTAATTGACCTTTGAATGTTCGAAGCGGAATTGCCCTTTAGTTGATTAAAAATGTAGCTATTTACAGCAATTAGCACTCATGGCCTTTTAAGGGCCCAATTCCACTTTTGACAGCATAATAATACAATGTACATTATGTGATATAATGGCCGTGTCGTTATAAAACAGAGATTCTTTCAACTTACCATAGCAGTGGCCTTAAAGTGATAGGGCAGTTTAAACACAGCTCCATCTTAGCTGTGTAAACATCAGAACCAATAAAACAACTTACATTTATATAGCACATTTAACGTAGCAAAACATCCCAAGGCGCTTAACAAGAGCGATATCAATAAAAACATTTTTGACACTGAGCCACAGAGGGAGATATCAGGACAGATGACCAAAAGCTTGGTCAAATAGGTAGGTTTTAAGGAGCGTCATAAAGGAGGAGAGAGAGAAAACCTTACTTTAGGACTCAGACTGCCCACAGGCAAAGTCACAAAAAATCAGGTTGTATTTTTGAAGATAGTGCTGCACAGATTTTGTAAATTTTTTTTAAAATAAAACCTACCATCTTTCCACTTCAAATGAATTTTAAAGTGACTATGTTCTTTACAATGGAACAATGAAAACTGGGTAGTTATGCCCAAGAAACCAGGTGCTGATGCGGCCTGACTTTAATGATCACACGTAAGGGTTGTAGATCTGATTGCCCGGAGTTTGACACAGTACCTACTTGAATCTCAACACTCAACATGTTTGTTAACTGTAGATGCCTCACAGGCAACACTGTCATTGTATCAAAAAACATTGAAGGTGTTAATTAAACACTCAAGGAGAATTGCCTCGTGGTTAGAAGTGATTGATGTTGTATCAAATAAGTCAAGTTAAAATAGAGCACCCATTTTATCTCTTTCTATAGCTTTAGGCTAGAAATGCTGCTTCAAATACGAAAGAACTCCATCGCACCATGTAACAAAGTAAGCATGAATGGAGTCTGTTGACCAAGGTAGCGAAGAAAGTTGAAGGCACACACTGTGCTAACAGATGGGGCCACACTACTTCTTTCCACCTGATCCTCCACTGCTACCTCCTGCCATCAAGCGGTTTTCCTCAACCACAAGGTACAAAAAGTCCATGAAGTGCCGATCAGCACTGTGCTATGATCAGTACACAGGCTATATACTTCTGCAGGGTGACTCGATCCTAATATTTCTTTTTCCATTGACTTTTCGTGTTCCATCAGTCAATACTTCATCAGAATAGGTGAAACTCATCCAATGAAAGCAAATGAGTTGAAATGAATAGGAAGACTAAATTCTCTTTGTGAGGTAAAACTATTTTCTCAACTTACCAAACTTCACCTATCATCCTCTATGTTTCAGGAAGCTATATTACTGGAAACAGAAATAAAATATGCATTTGCTACAGCCAAGGAAAATGCCAATGGGGTAAAGAGGAGTTTCAACAGGCCGCAGAGGATGAATGCAACAGTCAAAGAAGCAACTAAAGGTTGGAGCTGGAGGGATAAATGCAATGATTTTTTTTTGCAAGTTGGTGAATTTATTTGTTTTTCACTCAGCTCTAACTGGACAGTGACATTCCTCTGGCTAGCTGGCGAATGCATTTTTTAAGCTTCAGTTGTGAATTTGTCATTTCCCCGCTAACACTATCAATGCCTCAAGGTTAGTGCCTGCTTATGAAATGATCTCTTCAATCATTTTCTTCATGAGCACAGACTTACTTACAAATCTTTTCGTGCAACTTGCATAGGACTGAAACTGAAGTCCCCGGAGCCGGTCAAAAATCAAGAAAATTATAAAAAATTGATAGCTTTTCTTAAAAACAACTTATTTTACTGGGTACAAAATAATTGCATTTTCTGCACATATTCCTATATTTGACAGTTACAGTTGCTTGATTTATTATATTTAAAACTGGAGTTTTGACCATTTTCACTTCCATTATATCCCACCTCTTGTCACCTGCTTTTTTTTCACTGATAGGGCTGGAATCTCCCTGCTGCTGTGGCACTATCACTGCTGAGTTAGGCTCAACAAACATCAACTGTGCGACTTTCACGATTGTATATGCCATTTTTAAATAATTCTCCAATCACCCAACAGTCCTCCAGCAAGAACATCCAAGCGAAGAGCTAGTATGGTTTACTTCATATCCAGAAACAGACTGTAACTTTCTTGTATATTTTTTCATACAGCTGTTTAACAAACAAACTCTCTTTCTATTTCATCTACGCTCCCTTGCCTCAACATATTCACTAATAATGAATTGGATCATGGACTTCTCTGATTGCAGTAACCTGGCATAGAAATAGAAGTATTTATTCCTTTCCTCTGGAGGGATGAATCATCAGTATCTCAGACTAGAAATTACATAATTTGTGGTTTGCAAGACCAAGCTATGCTTCAATTTATTGGCATAATAGGAACATGGGAACAGGAGTAGGCCATTCAGCCCCTCGAGCCTGTTCCGCCATTCAATTAGATCATGGCTGATCTGTGAATTAATGGTATCCAGTGAATATCGCACCAGCCAAACTGATCAGCCCTGTTGACAATTCAGATTCTACAAGGTCTAGACAATCTTTTCTTGTCAAGATTTATAACAAAGCTTTATACCATTGAAGCCTACAGGAGGTAACCATAGAGGGCTGTTAATGGTAGATCAAAACTTTACTAACCTGAATTCTGTCTTGTCCTTCAACTATTTTCCTCTAAAACCATTTCAGCTCTCTTCTACTACAATTTCATTTTGTATCTTTCTGGTTGCACTTCCTCTGGCCTCCAGTCTTGAGTTCTGGGCCTGGATTCTCCTCCCATTGACAGCTTTCTGGTGGGGCTGTCCTAACTGCCACCAATGTTAAGCCGCTGCTAACGCACCACAATTTCCTCCCAGAACCCTCATTAGCCACACAGTTTAGGGACCAGAAAACCACCATCATTGGTTTACTGCCACTGGGACGGAAGGAAATACAGCCTGTAAATGGCTGCAGCCAGTTAAAGGGCAACATCACTTTTCGGCAAAATTCCAGAAGGAACTGTAGCCTCGGGAGTGTCAGCAGCTGGAAGGTCCTCTAGATTTTCCGGTGGATCAGCGGAGGTGCTGCTGGCAGAAGTGAAGGTGAGGAGGAGCTGTCTGATGAGCACTGAGAGCAGGAGGCCCCATAAGAGACTGGTGCAATCTTGCTGGAGGGAGTTGGTAGAGGCAGTCAGCACAACTTCTATTCACCTCCTTGCTCATCATACTCTTTCTCCCTTAGCACCTGGGTGTCAGAAAAACACACTTCTGCAAAAGGCAGCCTTTCCGAACACTAAGGGCAGAATTTTCATTGACACGTGGAGGCGGGTTTGGAGGCGTGTGGGGGGTTAAAATTGCGAAAACTGGCGGGCGGGCACAAGCCTGCCTCCATCCCGCCTGCACACAATTTTCATTAAATCGTGTCTGCTGATCCCGACTCCGTCCCGCCTCCAAGAGGCGGGATAGGCCGTTAAGGCCCTTAACAAGCACTAAATTGCCTCTATAATGCCATTTTGAAAGGCTTTTGTGATTTTAACCCTTTTTCCACGTGAAGCACGCCTGTTCTGAACCACGAATGTGAAGCCTGATGGTAGCACATTTTGGATTGCTGACTATCAGCTGCAGCTCAACCATGCGATAGGAGATGTGATCAACCATCATTTGCAGTTGGCAGGACTTGTTGTCTGAGGTCTGGGGGAACTTTTATATGGCATAACCACAGCTGTGGAAGTTTGAAGCCTGACACCCATCTCCAGTGTGACCTCCTGGGAAACCCCTCTCGCCACCTTGACTGAGCGCTTCCTCAACTGAGGCATATACTAGAAACATGGGAACCATTTATTTCCTTTCCTCCTGGACATCAGATTTGGACGAAGACCAGCCATGGCAGCAGCAGAACCATGAACAACAGCACCACCAACAGCAGCAGTATCAACAGGAGTGCCAAGCTGCTCCTCACCCACTTGAAGCTGCACAGGCCAGAAGGCGCCAGCGCGCGACCACATTGCTGCCCAAGATGCAAGGGACGCACTTGACCAGATTTGCTTAGCCTGCACAATCAAACACTTTTGCCTCGCACCTTCTTATCAGACCATCGACAGTGGCCAGGAACCAGCGGATTCCTATCACTCTGACCACCATACTGACAATTGCAAGTCATCCTAAGTCCTCAATGTGGAAGTCCCATTTGCGAAATGACAGACGCCACAACTTTAGCAGTTTGCCAGCAGAATTTTTAATCACACCAAGCAAGTGCTGGCATTTCAAGATTAAACACAACATTACACCCAAGTGACTACCCTTGTGACTACTTGTGCATTATTTTTCTTTTATTCGTGCTCCTACATGGTGCTTCCCCTGTGGCTTCAGCAGATGTGGAGGCCCCTTGCTCACTTTCTTGCTGCTCCTGCCTCAACACCTTTGGCGGGCATCCTCTGGGGTTGCGAGCCTGTGAGGGCTCGGCAACAGTCTGCTGCTCCTGCGGCTGTGCAGTGGTTGAGATGCCCATCTCAGTTGTGTGAGGACTCTGGTGGGGCTCTGACCGAGGGCTTTGCAGTGGCTTGGTCGTGTGAGCGCTTGGAGAGGAGCCCCCACTTCCTTGTTGTCTGCCACCAACATCCCTCTCATGGGTCAGCCCCACCTCAGCGCTTGCAAGTGGATTGAGAGCACCTTGCTGCACATCAGGGGGCCATGGGGACCCGTATCTGCACTGGAAGTCCTACTCAGAAGGACTTCCATGAAGGTCTGGTTTCTGTGTTCAATAGATGACCATCGCTCCTCAAGAGATGCCAGTCTATTCGGAACAATGACCATGTTTTCTACACTCTGGCGCCTTATCTCCTCCATAGCCGTAGCCATCCTCTCCTCTACTGTAGCCATCCTTTCCACGGAGGTTGCCAACCTTTCCGTGGTGATGTGTTCATGCGCCAATGACTCCACAAAGGCTCTGCTCATGTTCGCAATGACTCCTCCATTCGCTCCACACTCGCAGCGACCCTGGAGACAAAACCTGCCAGAGACTCCTGCATCTGTTCCTGGAGTTCCAGCACCGCTTATCTTATGGATGGACCCAAAGGCAGAGGGTCAACATGCAGCTGAGCCAAGCTAGGACAGTCCTGCGCCCTCCGACTAGGACTCTCCACTGCTGTCCCTGTCTCCACTATCTGCTGATGCTCACTTGTGAGCTGTGATACACCAGGTGACAACACTACACTATCTCGCGATGTTCCCTCCGAGGTGTGAGTGTCTGCGCTGGTGCTGGGTGCGCTGAATTCTGCTGACGCGGTGACCTCAGAGGTTGCAGATTCCTCTGAGGAGTGGTGAGGCTCATGCTCTTCCTCCTGGACGGTGGGGACGGGTGCTCGCGATGGTCCTGGGGGGAGTAAAGGAAAGAGTCAGAGATGTGAGTCCAAGGTTACATGCACATTGCATATTGCAGATGATCATAAGTCAGTCTGCTGGAGCATCAGAATCATTATCAGTGACTCATGCAATGTCAATGAGAGAGATGATAAACTATTCTGTCACCAGCTTGCTCTGATGCACCCGTCTGTCCGTCCCCCACTTGCGCATCCTCCTCCACTCCCATGATCTCCAGGACTGCCTCCTCCCAGGTGGTGAGCTGGGTGACTGAGGGTGGCCCTCCTCCTGTCCTCGCTCTTTCCCTCTTATTGTGAGCTCTCTTTTCCTGCAATGAGGGAGACAAGTGGAGTTTGAGTGAGAATGAAGGAGTGAGTGTAGAGAATCTATATCATTGATGGTTAGAAGGAGACAAATTCGGAGTGAGGTGGCAAGACCATGGGCCCTCCCTGTGTGTTGTAAGTTGTTTTCATAGCATCACAGCGATCGGGAGTGTGAGGGCTGCATAGTCGAATAGTTAGGTGAATGTGACCATAGAGAAAGAGGGAATGGGTAAGGGTGCAGGGATGTCAGTGTCAAGTGGAATGTGGAGGAAGAGGTTGTCAAAGCTGAGTGCTGGTGAGGAGAGGCAATGGAGATCAGAATGAGGGTGATGGGAAATTCATACTCACTTTTCCAGTGCGCAGCAGGTCATGAAACCTCTTCCTGCACTGAAGCCAGGTTCTGTGGGTTATGGACAACGAGTTGACCTCCTCTGCCACCTGGATCCACACAGCCTTGGTTTGATGGGAAGGCTTCTTCCTCCCTGAAGAAGGGAAGAGCACCTCCTTATTAGCTCTGGCTCCTTCAATTAAAGCTTGCAGGGCGACGTCATCAAATCGAGGTGCAGACCTAGGTCTCTGGCTGGCCATTCTTCCTGCAGGTGCCTCTAACATGCAAAGGCAGAAGCTTGGCAGTCTGCAGAGGAAGCAAGGCTTGTTGCAGACCTTAAATGCTGCAGCAATGATGACATCATCGGAAGCGACTTTCAGACTGGAAAAACTCACTGGCCATGGGTTCCCACACGTTGGAACTCAATTGGCCAATTATGTTAAAATCGCATCAATCTCCCACATCGATTTAGATTCGGGTGGCTAACACGAAATGCGGATTACACGACCCCAGCCTGCCCCTGATTCAAAATCCAGCCCTAAGTCACCTTTTTTTACTGAAAACCACTTGCTCAACTCATTATTCCTTGTCAGAAGGATTTCTGCTAGTCTTCAAGGATACTTGATTGAAAAGGACAAGGCATCTTCCCCTCCTATCATCGTGGCATACATGACCTCATATGTGGGAAATCTCCATGATACTCACAGGCCTGTAACATTGTACTCTACCCCTTCAAACAAAAAAAAAGGTCTGAAACCAACACTACAGAAGGACAACTGGAGGAAGATCACCATCACTGAGGAGATGTTAGACTTAATTGACAGATGTATATAAGAGCCTGCAGAACAGGGCAAAGTTGGGATATGTGCTGGCAAGAGATGGTTTGTAAAGGCTGGACAAGGATCATCATGTGCTTTCTTAAAATATTGCAGTGCCCTTACACTCGTCCATTATTTCTTCAAGGGAAAATATCACTGTGTGCACAGATAAACAAGCTCTTCTGTCTTTCACATCATAAAGGGTACCTTGGAAGAAGAGGCCATTACGATGACCATCTGGGCAATTCCAAATCCAGAGTTGCTTCCCTGTCCACAGTAACTCAGAGTGGTGAGAATGTGGAACTTGCTACCATATGGAGTCGTTGAGGTGAATACCATAGATGCCTTTAAGGGGATGCTAGATAAGTACATGAGGGAGAAAGAAGAATAGAAAGATATGCAGATAGGTTTAGATGAAATAGGGTTGGAAGAGGCTTGTGTGGAGCATAAACACTGGCACCGACCAGTTGGGCCAAATGACCTGTTTCTATGCTGTAAATTCGATGTAATTCTATGTAATTCTGTCCTGGTATCTTACCTGTGCAAGGACCAGCAGAGAGACGCCCATCACAAGGAATTAGTTCGACAGTTTGAAGGGCTGTCACTGGGTGAGTCACTGAGCACGAGTGAGAATGAGAATCTCGGACTGGAAGAGAGGGAAAGTGCTGTTCCGCCACAGAGGGGGAAAAATATTTCCTTCAGCAGAGAACTCAGATCTCAGGGACCTGGTCTTCAAAAGAACAACTGGCCCTGAATTTCCTGGATCACACTTACGCAGAAATTATGTCAAAATTTACACCATTTATTGTGCCAATCTTCCACTGGGAAATTGTGTGGAAATTTCCTAGGGATCTCATTTGCCTACAACAGAACATAAAATCTGACCTAAAACAAGTGGTGATAACGAGTGGGCTGCTGTATTCCGCAATTGCGCCGCACTCTCAGAGCCTCTTTTACTTCTACTGCTCTTCTTCCTCTTCCATTATTACGCAGAACAGGGGTATGCCTGTTGGGAAGACTACTTCAGCTGATTAGTCCTTCTGAATGGGTGGGGGAGGGGGTGGCAGTCCGAAACTGACGGCACCTTGGTTAAGTATAGTGCAGGTCTCAGTAAGAAAAATGCAAAAATAAACTGTGCATAAAATCGCAGTCAAATTCTAGAAATCTCAGTTGCACAGGTGATTTTGAGGTGTGCTGTACCTACATGTTTGGACGTGGATCTACAACAGCGTATTATAGCAAACAAATGTGAGCTGGTCTTTTGCATGGGGCGTGGTGCCATGTAAATTAGCGGCAGAGGGTTTTCGCAGACGTAGCTCAGAAGCGGCGCAAATGATTGAGGAAATTTGTGTGGGGTGATACTTCAACGTAAAACCGGCGTAAATCAGTTCTTCAAAAAAAACATACAATAAAGGAATCTTTCTACCCCCTGGTTACTGTCCACTTCAGTAACAATAAGGGGGAATAATTGAGTCGTGCCCCCTTTGGGGCGCTAACTTCGCCAAAATTGAGTGGTAGCGCCCCAAGAGGGAAGCAGGGTGCTACTGGAAGCGCCCCGCCTCCCACTTGGAGCGCTGCGAGGGAATATCGCGGCGCTATGTGCCGCAGTTTTGCAGGCCTTCCTCCCCTTCTTAAAGGGGAGGGGCCTTGCGCAGCGCGACCCGGGGCCCAGCTGGGCCACCGGGATTGGAGTGCCGGCAAAAGAGCCCAGCACTCAAGAGAATTGCCGGGCTCACGGAGCGCAGCCGGCACAGCGCGGGGAGGCGGGGGGGGGTTGCTCAGGAGGCCAGGGACGGCAACGGGGACAGGTGCTGGCAGGCGGCCAGCAACAAAAATGGCAGCCCGGCACCTTGCCTTTAAATAGCACCACCCTGGCCGCAGGTAGGCCCCCCTGACCCCGTCGGTCAAAGCGTCTGGCGGTAAGTCAGGGGGCGCTACCGAAGATCGCGGCCGGGGCGCGAGCGGGGCGCTGCGCATGCCGATGCCGTCATCGCCGGTGGCGCAGTGCCGCGGGGCACTAATGGTTACCGCCGCCGCTAACCTCCCGCCCTGGCACTAGTTGCTTTGCGCCCCGTTAGCACCCTCTTAGGGCGCTAACGGGAGGCGCAAAACAACCGAATTTTTCCCCTTAAGTGTTTGCACAAATATAGCTAGAAATTGCACCACGCAGTATTAGTGTACAATTGCTTAATGTATTTATATATTACTTTGTTCACTATTTGAAGGGATGTTAACCTACTTATTTTAAATGGGTTAAGAATTCCATTAAAACTTCAGAACAAATAATTTCAGACAACTGCACTAAACGATCATACAATAGTGTTCTAAAAGCATTATTTCTATGCTTACATTCCATACTGTTTTAAATAACTTTTTTAAATAAATGCTAAGCTATACAGAACAGATTGTATCTTGAGCGCCTCAACATCTAGCCTGATCACGTTCATTACAAAACCTTTTTCGAATCCAAATGCACTCTTCAGCCTCGATATTGGTTCCTCAAACTGGCTCTACAGCCATTCCTCTCACATCCCAACTAACTATGGGATCAACACCCTCACCAGTGCTACTTTAACTTTAAATTACAAGTCATTGTGGTTCATTTGTGTTTTATACAATTTTAGCATTTGTCATTTTTTTTTAAAATCTTATAACAATGACGATCCCACCTTCATACAGTAACACATTTGAAGACAGCTACGAGGGAATGCAGGCATTGTTTGCAAAATACACATTTTAAACAGTGTTTAAAAGTGTTACATGAAGAGCTGAATTGGCAGTTTGCAAAAAATCTGATTTAATAAAAAGAGATTTGGAAAATTTGAGAATTTCTGATAGTTCCACAGTTTTCAGCAATGTTAGTTATAGCCTTCAAAACTGGCGATGTGTTTTGGTACTGTTTCATTTCTCACTGTCCCATTTGTTTTGTTCCACACATGACTGATTTTGCGGCAGTTGTGAAATTCTTATTTAGAGTTTGTGCTGAGAGTCTGCCAGATGTGGCAGTTTATTCTGACATGAACTTTGTGTCACATCAAGCTCTTCTATAAAGTGCAGCAAAACATCAATTACACGGTCTTCGGTTTCTGTTTTCTGCAGCGAAATATTCTTAAGATAATTGATTTGCAAGTATATAATTAGTCTATGTTACTGAATAGCATTTATTTAACTATTTCCATTCTGATCCAATTCAGATCATTTATTTTCTCAGTATATCTGAAATTTACGTTTTTAATGTGTTCAATCTATTCCATAAGCTAAACTATTGAGAGTGAGTGATACATGATAGCTGACACAAGCTGATGCAATGATTCAGCAAATGAACCTACTCTAAATTGCACTACACAAAATATACCATTTATTTTTGGACAAATGGGCAATGAAAATCAGAACAGTTATCTTATTCTTGCACTAGAATAAAATTCAATCATTTTAGTAAACATTATAGGGTAGAAATTAGGTCGCGCCCCATTTGGGGCGCAAATATCGTCCGCGCGCAAATATTAGCGCCTGGCGCTAATTATCGGCACTGACAGGAAACTTCACTTTTACCGCCCCGGGAGGTGAGTGGAGCGCTAAATTAGGTGCTGCACACCTCTCTTAAGGCGCAAAGGCCTAGGAGTGAGGCGCTAACTCAGCGCACGAGCGCAGCGCAGCTGCTGCCAGTTAGCGCGGGAACACAGACACACTGGCGCCGGACACTTCTTAAAGCGGGGGGGGGCCACTTGCTCCCCAGCCACACCCTGCTCATTGCAGCCTTGAATCTCAGCCTGGAGAGACCTGTAATCCATTTTGCTGCCAAGAATGGAGAGGGTGAGAGAACGCGCTCATCGCTTCACCGAGCGGGCCTTGGATGCTCTGGTTGACGCAGTGGAGCGCAGACGATGCATGCTGTTCCCAGAGAGTGGCAGGAGGCCTTTGCCACGCGAGTTCAGAAGAGTGTGGAGGGAGGTGGCTCAGAGCGTCTCCTCCAGGAGCATGGTGCCCAGGACCCATGTCCAGTGCCGCAAGAAGTTCAACGACCTCACTCGGGTCGTCAGGGTGAGTGGCTTTTTCTCAATACCTCTCCATCCCTCCATCTCAACCTCACTCTATGGCCAGAGGGTCTTAAAACCCCAATGCACAACACTCATCCAACACCTATGGCCCTTTCATCAAACACACACACACATTCCACACTTTGCATACAGTAAGGGCTATTCACCTATGGGAGGCACATCAGGCAAGACCATGGCTGCATATTGTAAGGGCTATTCACCTATGGGAGGCACATCAGGCAAGACCATGGCTGTATATTGACTCAGATGCTGTCCTTTTTCTTGCAGGCTAAGCTGGCTCATAATCGGAGACAGCAGCAACGGACGGGTGGAGGGCGGCTTCAGCTGCAACCCCTCAGCGATCTGGAGGAGCGCGTCCACAGGATTGTGGCAAGCCGGGTGATCGGTCCCGTCGCCACTGGAGACGCCGACCCCGTTGTGGACAGCAATGGTAAGGTCATCACCTTTTTGTCCTCTGTCCTTCCACTTGTCCCTCACAATACCAGCCTTTGACACTTTCAATCCAACTTGCTAACTCGCTGCACTTATTCCTCCCTTACTGCCACCCTGTCCTCACGCTAAAGCCACTCTTGTACCTCCCTGCTTTCAGATGGTGATTCACCAGCTGAGGAGATGGTCCCTGAAGCTGCCACTGGGAGTGATGCTGCAGCTGAGGAGGAAGAGGAAGCCGGAGCATCAGTGCCACCCTCTCCCGAGGAAGCCCATGGCCACACTGGGAACACGCCTTCCCCGGAGGGGAGCAGGGGGGAAGGGGCTGATGATGGTGAAGTTCCAGGACCCAGCGGGCTGCAGCAACGCCATGGGGGGGGGAGGGAAGAACGGGGGAGCAGAGGGGAAGGGGCTGATGATGGTGAAGTTCCAGGACCCAGCGGGCTGCAGCAACGCCATGGGGGGGGGAGGGAAGAACGGGGGAGCAGGGGGGAAGGGGCTGATGATGGTGAAGTTCCAGGACCCAGCGGGCTGCAGCAACGCCATGGGGGGGGGAGGGAAGAACGGGAGCCTTCTCCCCAGAGGGAGAGTATGCCAGACACTCCTAATGCAATGGACGCAGAGGAGGAGCGGATGATTGCAGAAATGAACAGCCAGGCGGTGGGCATGCACACTGAGCTCATGGGTGCAGTGGGAAGGGTGCCCGAATGCATTGAGGCACTGGCAAGGAGTGTGGAGCACTTCGCTGTAGCACAGGCGGATGCCACACTAAAGCTTACTGCTGCAATTCAGTCACTGGCTGCCAGGAACCCATCTGAGCCTGCTCTCATGCAGACTCAGATTGAGGCCACGCGAGCACTGACTGCTGCCATCCTCGATGGTTCGTGCACATGTCCCCGGGGCTGTCACCGCGCCGCAGCAGGCCAGCAATCTGTTCTCAGGCAAATTGCTCCGGATGCTGAAGTGCTGCCCCGTGGGAGTGCCAGTGTGTCGGGCGAGCAGGGAGTTGCTGTCCTCTCTCACGATGACAGCATTCCTGCTGCCAACACTGTCACTTCTCCACTGCACTTGCCACCGCCTGTAGGACAGACTGCTGCCGCCCATGCAGAGTTGGTGCAGTCTGCAGCCGGGCCCTCCAGGCCCAGAAGTGGTCGAGGCCGGCCTTCAGGGGCATCTGCAGTGTCAGGGTCTGACAAGCAGCAGCCTTCCACCAGCCTTGCTGCAGCCACTGAGGTCCCATTACGGAGGAGCAGTAGGGTTAGAAGGGGGGAAGTGCGCAAGGGAAGGAGATCACCCTCGAAGGGCAAAAAGTAGGATGTGTGCCAAAATGCTGGTCATTTTTTTATTAAAGGCCGAGGTTCATGGCCCAACTTTTGTTTAGTGTTTTGGACATTATCTCCAGGTTGTGAGAACCAGTTATGTTATTGACTGTTTTTTTGTGTTTATTTCTATGAGTTTGTCATGAGGAATTGAGACACACAGAGTTTGTACAATAAATAAGTTTCTGTATTCAAAATATACATGGCTGGTGGTTGGAATTATTGGTGCCTTGGCCGGCTTAGGGGTTGCGTGCTGGGTTGATTCGTGTTTGTAGCACTGGCAGGGGTCCTAGAAGCGGCTTGCTATTAGTCGTTGACGGACGGCCCTTGCAGTTTGACCATTGTGGGCCGCCCTCCTGCCTTGGTGCTGCTGCTGATCATCGTCCTCGGCCTGTTCCTCCTCTTCCTCCTCCTCCTCTTGTGGTGCTGCAAGGCCTGGTGGCATTGGCTGCGTCCTGAGGATTGCCATGTTGTGCAACATGCAGCACACCACTACGAATTTGGAAACTTGCTCAGGCGAGTACTGCAGGGCTCCTCCGGAATGGTCCAGACAGCGGAATCGTTGTTTGAGCACGCCGATTGTGCGCTCAATAATGTTCCTCGTTGCTTGTTGGCTTTCCTGGTACCGCAGCTCAGCAGGGGTGTTTGGCGCACGGAGCGGTGTCATCAGCCAGGTGCTCAATGCGTACCCCTTGTCCCCCAGAAGCCAACCGACTGGCTGATGCGGTGCCTCGAAAATTTCTGCCGCAGTACTCTGGCGCAGGATGAAAGCATCGTGGCAGCTGCCCGGATAGTGGGCATTGACAGCGAGAATCACCTGTCTGTGGTCACAGACCAACTGCACATTCAAGGAATGGAACCCCTTTCTGTTCCGGAACTCCTCTGCATTCTCTCGCGGAGCACGCAAAGCCACATGCGTGCAGTCAATGGCGCCCTGCACCATGGGGAAGCCCGCTACCCTCGCAAAGCCCATAGCACGGTCATGCTGCTTGTCTGGGGTCATAGGGAAGGAGATGAAGTCTCGTCTCCTTGTGAAGAGGGCATTGGTGACCTGCCGGATGCAGCGATGCACCGCAAACTGGGAGATATTGGCGAGGTCCCCAACAGCAGCTTGGAATGAGCCAGTGGCGTAGAAGTTCAAGGCCACTGTGACCTTCACTGCCACCGACAGAGACGTCCTGGACCTCAGCTGAGGCTGTAGATCTGGCTGCAGCAGGTGGCAGAGCTCAGTGACCACCTCCTTGCTGAATCGCAGCCTTCGCAAACACAGCTCCTCGGACATGTGGATGTAGGAGAGCTGTTCACGATATACCCTGGGAGGGTAAGCTCTCCTGTACATGCGCCTGATGGGCCTCCTCCGTCTGGCCATCATTGCCACTCTCTGTCTGCGTCTCACTCTGCTCCGATTGAGCTGGAGCAGGACGACGCCCCCAATCATTGCAGCCCCCATCTTCTCTTTGCCAGAAAAGTAATGAGGTACAGCAACGAAAGTAGCAGCAAAGTTAGGATGAACTAGGCAAAACTACCTCACAAAGCGTTGAGTCAATGTAGAAGTCTCTCTCTCTCTCTCTCCGAATCTCTCTCTCTCTCTCAGAACGAGTGGTGCATAAATGTCGACCACAGAAAAAGACAGGAAGAGGCCCCCTTTAAATAGCGCCCCCCCCAGCCCCAGACCGATTGATAACGTTCCAGTCTTCCGGTCGTTGGAAGCGCCAGGCGGTAAGGCAGGGGGCGCCACTCAATTTCCGCTCCGGGGCGCCCCAAGGGCGTTGCACCACGGAATGACGTCACAATCTGCGCGCGCAGGTGGTCGCAGCGGTAAGTTTTAGCGCCGCCGCACAATCTCAAGTTAAGTTCTCGAGCGGCGCAAACAGCGCTGCGCCCGGGCGTTAGCGCCTTAACGCCCCATTAGCGCCCATTTAAGGCGCTAACGGGAGGCGCAACCAACTGAATTTTTACCCCTATGAATTTTAACATGCCCATAGTAGTAGAAGCGCATGATTTCCCTGACATGCTGTTATGAAAAGGATGAGGTTGTCCAAAACCTCCTCAGTGCGATGTCTCTCATTACCAATGGCACATCAATACTTTTGTGGTACTGTATGACAACAATATTAAAGTCATATTTGAAACACTATGATAGAGACACTACACTGAAGTTCCCTTCTTCTGACCAAATCAAATGCCACATGGTTGACTCAATTGGAACAAGTTGAGCCCAAAGGTTGTTGTCTTTGTTGAGGGAGTGGAAGAAGTACATGTGATATAAGGAAATGCCTTTTAATGTCAATCATTATAAGTGCATATTCACTCCCATTGCTTCCAACATAGAAATGGCAACACAAAACATTTTGCTTCGAACTGAAATATTCATTTAGCTACATTAAAATCTACTCAAGGCAACTGAATACAGAAAAAAACATTTTGTGATATAGCACACAGAAATAGTGTTGACACTAGCAATAATCTGCATCGGTCCAGCTGTAGTGCTCTGACCTAGAAAAGGCCCTAACTTAATGAGATTAACACACATGAGATTCTTAAGCCACTTACCAGGGAACCATTGAGGAGGTGGTTTCCCGTTGCCTTTCTCATGGTTTTTATCTTCATAATAGCTTCTCCTAGGAAGGCTGCAACCAAGGCTATGTCTCCCACCGACCCTTTATGATGGAGCAGCCACCCACACCCATCGGACGCAAGTATCCGTGCTGGACGTCAACCCAGTGTTCAGAGCCGGCGCTCTGTTCACCACTCACTGGGGATGTCTGGAATGGGGCTTGAACCCAACCCTTCTGACTCCGAGGCAGGAATACAACCACTGAACCAATGGTCACTCCGTCCAAATGCAAGTACCCCACTGGATGTCAACCTAGTATTTAGAGACAACAACAGAAAACGCTGGAAACACTCAGCAGGCCAGGCAGCATCCGTGGAGAGAAAAACAGAGTTAACGTTTCAGATCTGGGACCCTTCATCAGAACTGGAAAAAGCTGGAGATGTAACAGATATTAAGCAGGTGCAGAGACAGGGGGTGCGGGGGGTGCGGGGGTGGGAGGGGATGAAGGAATTGAAGGAATATACTGTGCTTAAGTCAAAGGCAGGAAAGATAAAATGTTGCAAATAGGAATGGCAAAATCATACAGCATGAAAAATGGGGGCAGGGGTTATAGTTTGAAATTGTTGATCTCAATGTTGAGTCCAGAAGGCTGTAAAGTGCCTAATCGAAAGATTTTATTTATATATATAATAGTATTTAGAGACTATGGCCGGAATTTTCCCAATGCCGAGTGTGCGGGTTTGGGGCAGGTTGGCGGTTAAAAGCATGGAAATTGACAGTGCATCGGGAACAGCCGTCATCCCGCTGACTTCCACATTTAACTTGGGCATGTTTTGAGGTGCGCCACGGACCCGCTCGGGAGAGGTGGGTGGCCTCATTGAGGTACTTAACTACTCAATTACACACCCTTAACTGCCTTTTAACCTCAGGCTTTGGCTTTAACTTGTTGCGCATGGGATTCACACACCTCGGCAACCTTGCCTGTGGCCATTGTGTGAGTCCATTAAGTGACAGCTGGAAAAAACACATAAATACTCCCACATTACACCTGCTTCCTCGCCTAATGGAAAGGCTCTTGCTGATACCATTTTATGTAGGAATTTAGCTGTCAAGAGTTTGCAGGTCATTTCTGCAACCTCGGAAGCCACGCTCACCACATTGCAAGTCACTATCAGAAAATTGAGGGATTGGGCCTCTGATCTCCACTTTACCTGACATCTATTACATCAGCATGGGTACCGCTTATGCTGTCTCACCTTGGACCTCAGAATCGGACCAAGATGAGCCCCAGCACCAACAACACCAGCCACACCAGCAGCAGCAGCAGCCACAACATCAGCAGCAGCAACCACAACAGCAGTCTTCTCCTCAATGACCTGATGTTCCACAGGAGAGAGGGAGTCAGCACAGAGCTGCACCGCACTGGAGACGATGCCCCCAAGACAGGGTATACAGGCAGAGGATAAGCTTCCTGGACATGACTGAACAGCAGTGCTTCAGGAGGCTCAGGCAATCGCGCCAGGCCATCAGAGACATTTGTAGCTTGCTGGAACAAGACCTGCTGCCCAGAGGAACTGGTGGACATGCCTTACCAGTGGCTATCAAAGTCACCACAACCCTCAACTTCTTTGCCTCAGGCTCCTTCCAGGGATCTGCAACAGACATTTGCAGGATCTCGCAGTCGGCCACCCACAGATGCATCACCCTGGTGACCGATGCCATGTTTGACAAGTCAGCCAATTAGGTAAACTTTGCCACTGATGAAGCCAGTGTAACTGAATGGGCGCTCAGCTTTGCGGCTCTGGCTGGCTTCCAACAGGTGCAGGACATCATTGACTGCACACATGTGGCCATCAAGGCACCCCATCATCACCCAAGAGTGTTTGTGAACCACAAGGGCTTCCACTCCCTCAAGAGCTGTCATGACTCTCTCGTGCTGCACCAGTACACCCTTGCTCAGCTCTTCATACCTCCAAATAGACTTACTGGCCGGCGGCTTGGAGACAAAGACTATCCACTGAAGATATGGCTGATGACACTCTTGAGGAGGCCAAGTAATGATGCAGAGAAGCGTTATCATGAGATCCACATGTCCACCAGATGTGTCATAGAGCAAGCAGTTGGCATGATGAAGATGTGCTTCAGATGCCTTGACAGATCTGGTGGAGCCCTTCAGTATGCACCAGCCAAGGTCTCCATAATGATCGTCGTATGCTGCGTGCTGCACAACATAGTGCAGCAGCAAGGATTGGAGCTGCAGGAGGAGCAAGGCACAGAGCGCACAGCCTCTTCAGAGGAGGAGGAACAGGTGGCACACGATGAGGAGGAGGAGAAACCTGAGGTGCAGATGGCACCAGCAGTGGTGCAGATTGCTGCCTGGGAGGCCCGGGATGGCCTCATAATGGCCAGATTTACTTAACTTGCATCTGTAGACCCATATGGCACCCAGAAGCTGTACTAACTTCACCCCCCACTTCCTGCAACAACACCACAAAGCAGTCCTACAATGACCAAGCCATTCCTGTCACCCAAACCCCCATTGCTCAAGGTTGAGTAAGGTCTTACCATTCACTCCAAGTGACAAGGCCACTTCCCAGGTATTAGGCAATAATGGGCAAGATGGTAAAGTTGTGCAAAGAAATAAATTTATGTGCGTCACAAATATAACTGAAACTTAACATTAACATTTTTCCTATACCCATGTGCATACCTTTGTGCATCTATGATTGTGTCTTTTCTCGTTTACGCGTGCTCCTACGAGGTGCAATCACTGTGCCTTCAGCATAGGTAGAGGCAGGCTGTTCACTTCCCTGCTGCGACTGCTTTGACACTTTTGGCAGACGTCGTCTGGGTTTTGGAGCCTGTGAGGGCCCCTCAAAGACTGCTCCTCCTGCAACTGTGCAGGGGCAAACTCGGCCATCGGGATCTGAGGCTGCATGTGAGGCTCTGACTGAGGGGGAAACAACAGGGGAGAAGTGGGAGCATTTTGAGAAGAGCCCCCACTTCCATGTCCCCTCTCACCATCATCCCTCTCAAGCTGGAGAGCACCTTGCTGCACATCAGTGGGACGATGAACACTCAAGTCTACGTTTATATCCCTCCTAGAGATAAAGCCAATGATGTCTGCCATTTGTTGTTCACAGCAAGCATGTTCTCGTGTGACTGGCGCATTTGCTGCTCCATGCAGGTGGCCATTCTTTCCATGGAACAGCAGATCATCGCCATCGCCTGCGAGATGGTGGTGCTCATGTTGGAGATGGACTCCTCCATTCTCTGTACAGTTGCACACATCGCGGCTGCAAAAGCTGCCAGAGCCTCGTGCAATTGTTGCTGCCCCTCCAAGATCACCCTCTTTCTGGATGACCCCGAGGTTCAGTGTCTGCATGCAGCTCGGCAGAGCTTGGAGCGCCCTCCACCCTCTGGCGAGGAGTCTTCACTGCTGTCCCTGTCTCCACCATCTGCTCTTGCTCACTTGTGATGTGTGAGGCACCAGGTGACAACACTACTCTATGTCGCGTGGGACCCACCGCAGTGCATATCTGCGCTGGTGCTGGGTGCGCATGGGTCTCCTGATGATGCACCCTCAGAGACTGGAGGCTACTCTGAGGAGTCGTCTTCCTCTTCTGGCTGTACAGTTGGGGAGGGGAGCACTTTTTGGACCTGTGGGAGAGTAAAGAGATGAATTAGAAGTCTTATGATAAGAATGTGTAACGTTACCATTATGCACATGATGACATTTCACTGGCTGCTGACATCAGTCACCAGTTTTAACTCCTCAGCATGCGTGCAACGTCAGGGGCGGGTTAACTGCCCGGAAGTGAGCCTGATTGACAGGCTGGCTTCCAGTCGTGCGGGAGGCCGCAGCAACAGGTAAGTGCTGGGCCCAGGATAGTGGGGGCAGGGGGGTCCAATCTGCCGTGGGGGGGGGTTCAATCCCCCGGGGTGGGAGTTGCGATTCTGAGAGGGTGTCCGATCCCCGACCCCGGGGGTTGTAGGCTGATGGTGGGGGAGTTTGCGGGGCCGGGAGGAAGCACTCCTGCTCCTCCCGGCCCACCAGCATTGCTCCCCGAGGTGAACCCTGCCTCACTGCAGCCATCGGGAATCCCGAGCCTCGGGATCCCCGGCCACCTGTAGTAAAACCTGCAAAACAGGTTAAAGTACAGGCTTCAGGCCTCATTATAATATTTAAATTGTCAACCAGCCTCCTGGCAGCAGGTTGGCAGCCCGTCCCCGTCCTGCCTGAGTGAAAGGTGAAAGTGGGCGGGTTGGAGGTGGGTTGGGGTCGGGGTTCACATTTTTACAACTTTCACTCCCCCCCCACGCCTCCAAATCACCCGTTCTTACCTCAGAAAATTCTGGCCACTGTCTTTCTCTTCTAGAAAATCTAAAACATTGTCTTCAAAGCTGATTATATGCTGAGGGGGAAAAATTCAGTTGATTAGTGCCTCCCGTTAGTGCCCTAAGAGGGCGCTAACGGGGCGCAAAGCAACTAGTGCCTGGGAGCGGCAATGTTTGCGCCACTCGCGAAATTGACCAGACATTTTGCGGTGGCGCTAAACACTACCACCACGATCTCCTGCGCCGGCAGATCGTGACATCAGTCAAACGTGCAACGCCCCGGTCGTGCCCCGGACCAGATATTGAGTGGCGCCCCCTGCCTTTCCGCCTGCCGCTAGCAACGACAGGTAGAGGGAAAGTTTTGCAGTTGGGAAGGGACTGGGGGAGCGCCATTTCAAGGCGGCCTCTTCCTGCCTTTTTTTGTCGGTGACATTTTTGCACCACGCATTCAGGGAGAGTGAGAGAGACTTCTGGTGAGATTCAACGCTGTTTGAAGGAGTTTTGGGTACTGAGCAGCAATTTGCAGGTTCATTTTGATTTGACCTTCCTTGCATCTATTTAGAAGAGACTTTGGGGGCTGCACTCTGAGCTCTTTCCCTGGGTCTCTCCATTGTTCTTTCCAGCAGAATTGATGTACAGGTCTCTCCAGGCCGAGATTCAAGGCTGGAATGAGCAGGGTGTGGCTGGAAAGCAAGATCGACCCTCCCCTTTAAGAACTGGCCGGCACCAGTGTGTCTGTGTTCCATTGCTGACTGACATCACATGAGCTTCGCCAGCGCTCTGAGGTAGCGCCTCGCTCCTCGGCGTTAGCGCCTTATGAGAGGTGTGTAGTGCCTGAGTTAGTGCTCAAAACACCTCTAGAGGTGATAGAGGCCAAGTTTGCAGTCAGAGGCGATAATTAGCATCAAGCGCTAAACTTTGCGCCCGGCCGATAATTGCACCCCAAACGGGGCGATACTGAATTTCTCCCCCTTAGATTCTAGTAGTTGTGAAGATAGGAGCATCTCAGTCATATAATATCACTTCACATTTTTGTAATTACAACTTGTGGGTTTGAAACCTAGCTGAGATCAGTAAATAGCTTTGACTGCAATATCTATGATATCCTTTCAACAAAAAATCACTGAGCAAAGTACCTTGCAAAATACCTTATTCAATAAAAAACCTTTTTAGTGGATGACCTGGTAACATTGTGGATTGTTGTGTGAATATACTGTCACACAGCATAGTGAGATGCAGGTTTACCCCCACGGTTTCTCCACACTCTGGAGTTCCTTGTGCCCTAAGAACACAAAGTTGCATTCTTATTGGAGCTGGAGAAACCTGCTGTTCTTCTCACCTCACATTCTTCAAATGAGAAATAGTGGTGCAGAATGCACAAAGGGAGATGTTTTTCTTTTAAAAGACAAGGGGGTAGAAATTAGGTCGCGCCCCATTTGGGGCGCAAATATCGTCCGGACGCAAATATTAGCGCCTGGCACTAATTATCGGCACTGACAGGAAACTTCACTTTTACCGCCCCGGGAGGTGAGTGGAGCGCTAAATTAGGCGCTGCACACCTCTCTTAAGGCGCAAAGGCCGAGCAGTGAGGCGCTAACTCAGCGCACGAGCGCAGCGCAGCTGCTGCCAGTTAGCGAGGGAACACAGACACAATGGCGCCGGACACTTCTTAAAGCGGGGGGGGCCACTTGCTCCCCAGCCACACCCTGCTCATTGCAGCCTTGAATCTCAGCCTGGAGAGACCTGTAATCCATTTTGCTGCCAAGCATGGAGAGGGTGAGAGAACGCGCTCATCGCTTCACCGAGCGGGCCTTGGATGCTCTGGTTGACACAGTGGAGCGCAGACGATGCATGCTGTTCCCGGAGAGTGGCAGGAGGCCTTTGCCACGCGAGTTCAGAAGAGTGTGGAGGGAGGTGGCTCAGAGCGTCTCCTCCAGGAGCATGGTGCCCAGGACCCATGTTCAATGCCGCAAAAAGTTCAACGACCTCACTCGGGTCATCAGGGTGAGTGGCTTTTTCTCAATACCTCTCCATCCCTCCATCTCAACCTCACTCTATGGCCAGAGGGTCTTAAAACCCCAATGCATAACACTCATCCAACACCTATGGCCCTTTCATCAAACACACACACACATTCCACACTTTGCATACAGTAAGGGCTATTCACCTATGGGAGGCACATCAGGCAAGACCATGGCTGCATACAGTAAGGGCTATTCACCTATGGGAGGCACATCAGGCAAGACCATGGCTGCATACAGTAAGGGCTATTCACCTATGGGAGGCACATCAGGCAAGACCATGGCTGTATATTTACTCAGATGCTGTCCTTTTTCTTACAGGCCAAGCTGGCGCATAATCGGAGACAGCAGCAACGGACAGGTGGAGGGCGGCCTCAGCTGCAATCCCTCAGCGATCTTGAGGAGCGCGTCCACAGGATTGTGGCAAGCCGGGTGATCGGTCCCGTCACCACTGGAGACGCCGACCCCGTTGTGGACAGCAATGGTAAGGTCATCACCTTTTTGTCCTCTGTCCTTCCACTTGTCCCTCACAATACCAGCCTTTGACACTTTCAATCCAACTTGCTAACTCGCTGTACTTATTCCTCCCTTACTGCCACCCTGTCCTCACGCTAAAGCCACTCTTGTACCTCCCTGCTTTCAGATGGTGATTCACCAGCTGAGGAGATGGTCCCTGAAGCTGCCACTGGGAGTGATGCTGCAGCTGAGGAGGAAGAGGAAGCCGGAGCATCAGTGCCACCCTCTCCCGAGGAAGCCCATGCCCACACTGGGAACACGCCTTCCCCGGAGGGGAGCAGGGGGGAAGGGGCTGATGATGGTGAAGCTCCAGGACCCAGCGGGCTGCAGCAACGCCATGGGGGGGGTAGGGAAGAACGGGGGCCTTCTCCCCAGAGGGAGAGTATGCCAGACACTCCTACTGCAATGGACGCAGAGGAGGAGCGGCTGATTGCAGAAATGAACAGCCAGGCGGTGGGCATGCACACTGAGCTCATGGGTGCAGTGGGAAGGGTGCCCGAATGCATTGAATCACTGGCAAGGAGTGTGGAGCACTTCGCTGTAGCACAGGCGGATGCCACACTAAAGCTTAGTGCTGCAATTCAGTCACTGGCTGCCAGGAACCCATCTGAGACTGCTCTCATGCAGACTCAGATTGAGGCTACGCGAGCACTGACTGCTGCCATCCTCGATGGTTCGTGCACATGTCCCCGGGGCTGTCACCGCGCCGCAGCAGGCCAGCAATCTGTTCTCCGGCAAATTGCTCCGGATGCTGAAGTGCTGCCCCGTGGGAGTGCCAGTGTGTCGGGCGAGCAGGGAGTTGCTGTCCTCTCTCACGATGACAGCATTCCTGCTGCCAACACTGTCACTTCTCCACTGCACTTGCCACCGCCTGTAGGACAGACTGCTGCCGCCCATGCAGAGTTGGTGCAGTCTGCAGCCGGGCCCTCCAGGCCCAGAAGTGGTCGAGGCCGTCCTTCAGGGGCATCTGCAGTGTCAGGGTCTGACGAGCAGCAGCCTTCCACCAGCCTTGCTGCAGCCACTGAGGTCCCATTACGGAGGAGCAGTAGGGTTAGAAGGGGGGAAGTGCGCAAGGGAAGGAGATCACCCTCGAAGGGCAAAAAGTAGGAGGTGTGCCAAAATGCTGGTCATTTTTTTATTAAAGGCCGAGGTTCATGGTCCAACTTTTGTTTAGTGTTTTGGACATTATCTCCAGGTTGTGAGAACCAGTTATGTTATTGACTGTTTTTTTGTGTTTATTTCTATGAGTTTGTCATGAGGAATTGACACACACAGAGTTTGTAAAATAAATAAGTTTCTGTATTCAAAATATGCATGGCTGGTGGTTGGAATTATTGGTGCCTTGGCCGGCTTAGGGGTTGCGTGCTGGGTTGATTAGTGTTTGTAGCAATGGCAGGGGCCCTAGAAGCGGCTTGCTATTAGTCGTTGACGGACGGCCCTTGCAGTTTGACCATTGTGGGCCGCCCTCCTGCCTTGGTGCTGCTGATGATCATCGTCCTCGTCCTCTTCCTCCTCTTCCTCCTCCTCCTCTGGTGGTGCTACAAGGCCTGGTGGCATTGGCTGGGTCCTGAGGATTGCCATGTTGTGCAACATGCAGCACACGACTACGAAGTTCGAAACTTGCTCAGGCGAGTACTGCAGGGCTCCTCCGGAATGGTCCAGACAGCGGAACCTTTGTTTCAGCACGCCGATTGTGCGCTCAATAATGCTCCTGGTTGCTTGATGGCTTTCATTGTACCGCAGCTCAGCAGGGGTGTTTGGCGTACGGAGCGGTGTCATCAGCCAGGTGCTCAATGCGTACCCCTTGTCCCCGAGAAGCCAACCAACTGGCTGATGCGGTGCCTCGAAAACTTCTGCCACAGTAGTCTGGCGCAGGATGAAAGCATCGTGGCAGCTGCCCGGATAGTGGGCATTGACAGCGAGTATCACCTGTCTGTGGTCACAGACCAACTGCACATTCAAGGAATGGAACCCCTTTCTGTTCCTGAATTCCTCTGCATTCACTCGCGGAGCACGCAAAGCCACATGCATGCAGTCAATGGCGCCCTGCACCATGGGGAAGCCCGCTACCCTCGCAAAGCCCAGAGCACGGTCACGCTGCTTGTCTGGGGTCATAGGGAAAGAGATGAAGTCTCGTCTCCTTCTGAAGAGGGCATTGGTGACCTGCCGGATGCAGCGATGCACCGCAAACTGGGAGATATTGGCGAGGTCCCCAACAGCAGCTTGGAATGAGCCAGTGGCGTAGAAGTTCAAAGCCACTGTGACCTTCACTGCCACCGACAGAGACGTCCTGGACCTCAGCTGAGGCTGCAGATCTGGCTGCAGCAGGTGGCAGAGCTCAGTGACCACCTCCTTGCTGAATCGCAGCCTTCGCAAACACAGCTCCTCGGATATATGGATGTAGGAGAGCTGTTCACGATATACCCTGGGAGGGTAAGCTCTCCTGTACATGCGCCTGATGGCCCTCCTCCGTCTGGCCATCATTGCCACTCTCTGTCTGCGTCTCACTATCCTCCGATTCAGCTGGAGCAGGACGACGCCCCCAATCATTGCAGCCCCCATATTCTCTTTGCCAGAAAAGTAATGAGGTACAGCAACTAAAGTAGCAACAAAGTTAGGATGAACTAGGCAAAACTACCTCACAAAGCGTTGAGTCAATGTAGAAGTCTCTCTCTCTCTCTCTCCGAATCTCTCTCTCTCTCTCAGAACGAGTGGTGCATAAATGTCGACCACAGAAAAAGACAGGAAGAGGCCCCCTTTAAATAGCGCCCCCCCCAGCCCCACACCGATTGATAACGTTCCAGTCTTCCGGTCGTTGGAAGCGCCAGGCGGTAAGGCAGGGGGCGCCACTCAATTTCCGCTCCGGGGCGCCCCAAGGGCGTTGCACCATGGAATGACGTCACAATCTGCGCGCGCAGGTGGTCGCAGCGGTAAGTTTTAGCGCCGCTGCACAATCTCAAGTTAAGTTCCCGAGCGGCGCAAACAGCGCTGCGCCCGGGCGTTAGCGGCTTAAATCCCCATTAGCGCCCTCTTAAGGCGCTAACGGGAGGCGCAACCAAGTGAATTTTTACCCCAAGGAGATGGTTCTGTGATAGATAGTAGATTGGCGGTTAGGATCAGATCAGCCATGATCTTATTGAATGGCGGAGCAGGCTCGAGGGGCCGATTGGCCTACTCCTGCTCCTATTTCTTATGTTCTCTTATGTTCTTAAACAGAAATCAGAGCTTGAAACTTCTCCAAAGGGAAGAAGAAAGGCTAGGAAATATCAACTCATGTGCAGGCTATTGACTACCTACAGAATGAGAATAGATTAGAACTCGGCAGCATTTTGACTCCATTTTATGGACACACTCACCAAGGCCACTCATTAGGAGTAACAAACACTAATTAATTATTTTAATGCATGTCACACTTAGAAATAAACACAACTCTGTGCATTTAACTAGGGGTTCTGATAAAACATGTCATTCCTAACAAGTTCCCTATCGCTGACAGCTCCGTATGGGATGTAATAGGAACAAATCTGAGTTCCTCTATTGAGGGCCTGGTCATTGACTAGGTTTGAGATGATCTACTTATATTTTTGCCCAGAAAAGAATGTCCTAAGAAGTCTGCTGGCATAAGCTGGATCCTTATTCGCGTTGGGAGGAATCTGTAGTTGTCCTCAGCTCACTCTCTGCAAATGACATCCCACATAATAGCAGTACTGAAAGGCTGCAGAACGCAGGTCCTTACAAAGGAGATGTATTTTTTTATATAAAAAAGGAAGAGACAGTATTGTACCCTTTAGCTATAAAAATGTACTGCAGATGAATCTAAAACAAAACACGTTTACAAAAGGTTATTAACACAAAGAACAGACAAACATGAAATAGTGTAGCATTATGGTTACAGAAACAAAATAAAATATATTGGGCTGTATATTATTTATTTCTCCGCATCCTAAGAGTGTGAGTAATGAGCACTGAGTACAACTTGTGATTATTTTCAATTCTTTTTATGGTTATGTGTCAGTTGTGATGGCTGACTACAGCAGTAGTGTGTGCATTCACCACATTTCATGTCTCTGAATAAAAATAACTGCCAGGTTATGCATTTTTTGTTTTAAAAAGGGGGCCTCAGGATAATTTGTATCTTTTGATATTGAATTCTGCTTTCAAACATTGTTCTGGGCAATGTAATGTGTTCTGTGCATCTCAACTCATCATGCTCTCTCTCCTCTGAGTACACTGCCCTCCTATCCTCCCTTAATCTCTCCCTCCATATAAATTCCCCCATCCATATTCTCGGCCAACCCCTCAACCTTACCATCTCACATGGCCTCTCTACTCCTGTCATGTCAATCACAGATAAGGTTATCTCTGATCACTTCACTGTATCGCTCTCCACCCACGTCCCCGTTTCCCCCTCCCAACCCTACTTCCTTCTGTGTCACTCCTGGAAAAACTCTCCCCCAAGTCACTTACAACTGCATTTTCAAATTTCCAACTGTCAAGCCTTTGGCCCTCCATTCACTATGACATTTCTGCAGCTAACGATCTGCTCAATCATCTCACCTCCACATTTGATGCCCTTTCCCCATTAAAACCATCACTCTATCTCAACCTAGTTGTTCCCCCTGGTATGGCACTCATCCCTGCTCCTTAAGTCCAAGGGACGTAGACTTGAATATCTATGGTGGACAATTGGTCTAATCATTCATCCCCTGATCTGGCTGGACCACATAAAGCACTATCAGGTCGTGCTCTCCTCTGCAAAAATGCTCTTAATTCCATGATCATCCTGGAACACAAAGATAAACTGCAGCTTCTCTTCTCCACTACAAACTGTCTTCTTAAGCCCCTCTTCCCTACCTCCTCCACCATCACTTCCAACAAGTCCAAGGAGCTCATGAACTTCTTTGCCAAAAAAATTGAGACCATCCGTTCAGCTGCCTCTGCCACTTCCCTCCCTTCCCCTAGCCCACCGGGCCAAACTTCTCCTAAGGTTTTCCCCTGCCCTAGCCCTGAACTCATATCTTTCTCTAGTTTCTCGCCTGTCTCCCATCATGCCCTCTGTGAGCTCACCTTGTCCATGAGACCCACATCCTGCTCCCTCAACCCTATTCCTACCAAACTGCTGGCCACCCAACTTCCCTTCCTGGCCCCCATGTTAGCTGATATTGCTAATAGTTCTCTCTCCTCAGGTACTGTCCCCCTCCCCTTCAAATCTGCCATCATCACCCCTTTCCTTCTAAAACCCACCCTTGACCCCTCGGTCCTTGCAAACTACCGCCCCATCGCCAACCGCCTTTTCTCTCCAAAGTCCTTGCATGTGTTGTCGCCTCCCAAATTCGTTCCCACCATTCCTGCAATTCTATGTTTGAATCCCTCCAATCAGGTTTCCGAATCGGCCCCTGCCACAGTACCAAAACAGCCCTTATTAAAGTCATAAATGACATCCTATGTGACTGTGACCATGGTAAACTATCCCTCGTCATCATTCTTGACCTGTCTGCAGGCTTTGACACTGTTAACCACACCATCCTCCTCCAATACCTCTCCTCCATTGTCCAGCTGGGTGAGACTGCCATCGCCTGGTTCCATTCTTATCTATCCAGTCATAGCCAGAGAATCAGCAGTAACGGCTTCTCTTCCCGCTCCCACTTCTCTACCTCTGGAGTCCCTCAAGGATCTATCCTTGGTCCCCTATTTCTCATCTAAATGCAGCCCCTCGGCGACATCATCCAAAAACACGTCAGGTTCCGCATGTACGCTGATGAAACCCAGCTCTACCTCACCACCACTTCTCTCAACCCCTCCACTGTCTCTGATTTGTCAAACTGCTTGTCCGACATCCAGTACTGAATGAGCAGAAATTTCCTCCAACTAAATATTGGGAAGACTGAAGCCATTGTCTTCGGTCCCTGCCACAAACTCTGTTCCCTAGCCACCGACTCCATCCCTCTCCCTGGCAACTGTCAGAGGTTGAACCAGACCAGTTGCAACCTTGGTGTCGTATTTCCACCTCCGTAACATTTCCCTTCTCCGCCCCTGCCTCAGCTCATCTGCTACTGAAACCCTCATCCATTCCTTTGTTACCTCTAGATTTGACTATTCCAATGCTTCCCTAGCCGGCCTCCCATCTTCCACCCTACGTATATTTGAGCTCATCCAAAACTCTGCTGCCCGTATCCTAACTCGCACCAAGTCCTGTTCACCCATCGCCCCTGGGCTCGCTAACCTGCTTTGGCTCCCGGTCCCCCAATGCCTCAATTTAAAAATTCTCATCCTTGTTTTCAAATCCCTCCATGGCCTCACCCTCCCCTATCTCTGTAACCTTCTCCAGCCCTACATGGCTTTGAGATCTCTGCGCTCTTTCAATTCTGGCCTCTTGTACATCCTTTATTGTAATCACTCCATCCTTGGCGACTGTGCTTTCAGCTGCTCGGCCCTAAGCCCTGGAATTCCCTCCCTAAGCTGCTCTGCCTCTCTACCTCTCTCTTCTCCTTTAAAATACTCCTTGAAACCTACCTTTTTGGCCAAGCTTTTGGTCATCTGTCCTAATATCTCCTTATGTGGCTTGGTGTCCAATTCCTGTGAAGCATCATGGGATGTTTTGTTACATAAGAACATAAGACATAGGAGCAGGAGTAGGTCATTTGGCCCCTCGAGCCTGCTCCACCATTCAATAAGATCATGGCTGATCTGATCTTGGCCTCAATTCCACTACATTAAAGGCAAATTGTTGTAGTTGAGAATCTAGAGATGGTTGGATGCTAGTGCAGTTGAGGTTAAGTTTGCAGTTATTTTTTTTGTCTTCAACCAACAACAAAAACTCATTGCCTGCAGGAAGACATCTCAGAAGCTTTACAATAGGGAGAAAAAGGAAATGGGGAAGGAGGAGAATGGTGAGGCTAGGATGCTAGAGATCAAAGGCACAGCCAAAGAGAAAAGTTTTGAGGAAGTTTCTGAAAGCAGCAAGGAAGGTGGCAATGCAGAAACTCGGTAAAGAATTCCAGAAGGCAGGATTGCAGATGCTGAATGAGCATCCACCATTGGCAGGGCAGAGAGAGCAAGCGGTGAGGAGCAGGCCATTTTTAAAAGGAGCCAAAAGCATGTGTGGGGACATAAGGCAGGAGAAAACAATTATAGAGATCATAGAGAGGATTTTGAAATCAAAACATATAGGCATTGGCCACCAGTGCACCTTGGAGGGATGAAGGTGATGGGAGCATTGGACTTCTTGAGGGTAAAGACACACGCTGTGACATTTTTCATGAGGTGAGGCTTGTGGAGGATTGAGGAAGGAATGCTTTCTCGGAGAGCATTAGAAAAGTCAAACCTTGAGTGCAGAAGGCATGGACTATGGTTTCAGATGGAAGAAAGTGGTTTTAGTAACAAAGTAAATGTGGGGGAGGGAGCTGAGTTCAGATTGGAAGGATGCCAAGGTGCTGCACCTCTTGACTCTGTTTTAGATGACAGCAGGGACGTTGGTGGAATTGAGGCCAGTGACATGGAAATGCTGACAGGAACCAAAGAAGACAACCTTAGTTATATTGTCATTCAACTATAGCAACTTTTAGCTTATTCAGGAATTAATATCAAATAGGCAATTTGAAAGTGTAGCAACAACCTTTGGATCAATGGAGGATACAGCAAAGTAGAATTGAATGTGATATAAGTTGGCCCCATACCTCCAGATAATGGTGGCAAGGAATACTATGCAGGTAGTGAAGATGAGGGGGCCAAAATTAGACATCTGATGAATAGAGGAGAGGAGGCTGTTTGTAGTAATGTAGTGCCTGAGCTGAGTCAGATGGCAGTAAAAGTAGGAGAGACCAGTGGCCAGGAGGTAGATTTCAGAGGAAAGGAGCTGGAGGAAAATGGGCAGTCAATAATGTAGAAGGCATCATAATAAGTAGGTTTATATTCTGATAAACCTCTCCATTAACTTGGTTCAAGAGCTTCTAGCATTTTAATTATCTTTTGAACTCTTGAAATTCTGTGCCACTGTTGAAATTACAACTGCTAAGTCCAATGTTGAGGAATATAGGGGGAGAAATTGGGCACCTTAGCACCTCACGTTAGCACCTCCGGGGGTGGTAACGGGGCGCTACCGGCTTTGCGAGCGGGCATGGCGATAGTAACAACGCCCGCAAAATTGAAGTGGAGGTTTGCGACGGCAGTAACTACGAGAGCCACGCTCTCCTGCGGCCAGAGATTGTGACATCATCCAGGTGCGCAGTGTCCCAGTTCTGAAATTTACTCTCACCCCCTGCCTTGAGCGCCTGCCGTTAGCAACGACAGGTAGAGGAGGCGGATGCAGTCGGATGAGCGCTGGAGGGGTGCTGGAGGAGCGCTATATAAAGACGTCAACTTCATTTGTTTGTCGGCAAAGAATGCTGCCTTGTCAGTTTGACAAAAGCAAACAAGCGTATTGAGAGATTTGAGTGTTCTCAACTTGAAGGAGAATTCTGGCTGAGAAAAAATTATCACTTTCATTTGGGTTACATTTGATAGTACAACATTTCCATCATTTAATGGGGACTGTACTGGCACTGGACCTCGCCCTCCAGCGTCACCATCAGGGGCAGTGGAGGCAGAGAGAAAGATTGCAAAATGTGGCCAGAGGGAGCATAGAAACATAGAAGATAGGAGCAGGAGTAGGCCATTCGGCCCCTCGAGCCTGCTCCGCCATTTAATGAGATCATGGCTGATCATCCAAATTCAGTACCCTGTCCCTGCTTTCTCCCAATATCCCTTGATCCCTTTAGCCTTAAGAAATATATCTGTCTCCTTCTTGAATATATTTAATGAATTGGCCTCAACTGCCTTCGGTGGTGGAGAATTCCACAGGTTCACCACTCTCTGGGTGAAGAAATTCCTCCTCGTCTCAGTTCTAAATGGCTTACCCCTTATCCTTAGACTGTGACCCCTGGTTCTGGACTCCCCCGCCATCGGGAACATCCTTCCTGCATCTAGTCTGTCCAGCCCTGTTAGAATTTTATAAGTTTCAATGAGATCCCCTCTCATTCTTCTAAACTCTAGCGAATATAAGCCTAATCGACCCAATCTCTCTTCATACGACATTCCTGCCATCCCAGGTATCAGTCTGGTAAATCTTCGCTGCACTCTCTCCATGGCAAGAACATCCTTCCTCAGATAAGGCGCCCAAAACTGCATACAATACTCAAGGCCTTGTACAACTGCAGCAAGACATCCTTGCTCCTGTCCTCGAATCCTCTCGCTATGAAGGCCAACATACCATTTGCCTTCTTAACCGCCTGCTGCACCTGCATGCTTACCTTCAGCGACTGGTGCACAAGGACACCCAGATCTCGTTGCATTTCCCCTTCTCCCAATCTATTGCCATTCAGATAATAATCTGTCTTCCTGTTTTTGCCACTAAAGTGGATAACCTCACATTTATCCACATTATACTGCATCTGCCATGCATCTACCCAATCACCCAACCTGTCCAAATCATACTGGAGTTTCTCTGCATCCTCCTCACAGCACACACGCCCACCCAGCTTTGTGTCATCTGCAAACTTAGAGATATTACATCTAGTTCCCTCGTCTAGATCATTAATATATATTATGAATAGCTGGGGTCCTAGCACCGATCCTTGCGGTACCCCACTAGTCACTGCCTGCCACTCGGAAAAAGACCCGTTTATTCCAACTCTTTGCTTCCTGTCTGCCAACCAGTTCTCTATCCAAATCAGTACCTTACCCCCAATCCCATGTGCTTTAACTTTGCACGCTAATCTCTTATGCGCGACCTTATCGAAAGCCTTCTGAAAGTCCAAATACACCACCTCCACTGGTTCTCCCTTATCTATTCTACCAGTTACATCCTCAAAAAATTCTAGTAGATTAGTCAGGCATGATTTACCTTTTGTAAATCAATGTTGACTTTGTCCGATCCTGTCACTGTTTTCCAAGTGCTCTGCTATTACATCTTTTATAATGGACTCCAGCATTTTGCCCACTACCGATGTCAGGTTTACCGGTCTATAATTCCCCATTTTTTCTCTACCACCTTTTTTAAATACTGGGGTTACATTAGCTACCCTCCAATCCATGGGAACTGTTCCAGAGTCTATAGAATTTTGGAAGATGACCAGCAATGCATCTACTATTTCTAGGGAGGAGGGCCAACAGGGCTCTCAACATCAATCTGACTGAGGAGCAGTGTCTTAGAAGGCTCCACTTCACCAAGAATGTGGCCACAGAGCTCTGCCACCTCCTGCAGTCAGACCTCGAGCCTCACATCAGGAGCACCACGTCTCTCTCAGTGGCAGCCAAGGTCACCGTCACCGTCAATTTCTATGCCAGCGGTTCCTTCCAGTGTGCAATAGGAGACATATCTAACATATCGCTGTTCACCAACCATTGCTGCATCCGCGAGGTCACAGTTGCTCTCCACAGAAGGAGAAGGGACTACATTTCCTTCCCATGACCAGAGAGAAGCAGCGTGAGCATGCATGTGGCTTTGCCAGGAGCGAGAGCTTCCCCATGGTGCAGGGTGACATTGACTGCACCCACATCACTTTGCGGGCACCTCATAACAATCCTGAGGTATTCCTTAACCGCAAAGGCCACCACTCACTTAATGTGCAGTTGGTGACAGCGCATCCTCACCGTCAATGCCCGATATCCTGGCAGCAGCCACAATGCCATCATCCTGTGCCAGACCGGTGTGCCAGCACTCTTCCTGAAGGGATAATTACTAGTCCTATCCCCTTTAGGGCTTCCCCGGATCAGATGTTCACTTTCAACTAAAGTTTGAGTTAGCCGAATCCTAAAGATGCTTAATTGGGTCTAAAGGTCCGGACTATCTCTCCCTAAAGGAAAGGAACAACCTGAAAATGTTACCGTCCTCCAGATAGCACTTATAATAAGTTTAGCTGGACTGTAACGTTCTGGATATTATGAGGGTCCGGAAAACTCCCCCAGAATTCTGCAACTCCTCACCAAATTGCGTACAGAGATTGAGTTTGCGAGTTTGATACAGAAGTATTATGTGAGACAATTCTAAAAATATATTGATTTATTAAAGAACCAACATGAAATTTACAGTTGGTGAGTCAATCGCAACATTAACAGTTCCAAAAAGAGAAAGCTTTACAATCTTATTATCAGAGATCCTTATTCTCAAATCTTAACTTCGCTACATTTTTACAGTTCTTAGTCTTATTCAGGATATCCACCAAAATCAAATACAGTACCGTTGATCCCCGAGGTACAAAGAGTTGTAGACTTACAGAGCCACCTCTGAAGCCTGAGAATCGCTTTGCCCCTTTACAGCGAATCTACTATCCTATTTGAGAGTTCAATATTTATACCCTTTTCCAGTTGTATTCCCTTTAAGGTTTTCTACTGATGTAAGCTAATTATCTCTAATCATTTTTCTGCTGACTTCTGCAATTCTTACAGTCACCTCAGCTGGTAGCAATGCAGAATCGTGTCTCTCCTCTAGGTGTTCCAAGCTTACCATAAAAACGGTGTAACAGCAGGTACATTTTATTTGATGTCATTTTTACTAAGGCCTTCTGTTTGTGCCTCTTTATGAAGTGTAGATTAGAACATCTTGTACAGGGTGAACTTTTGTTTTGTTCCGAAAGGTTCAGACTGTCGGGAGCCTTTAACCTTCTGTTTCAATAAGGTTATTGATTCAGTGTCAACAACTATCATATCTCTATAGCCAGAATTCTATCACAGCTTTAGATTGTTGAGGCTTCCAGATTTCCAAACCCAGTTTGTCATGTTTTAATAAAGCCAGAATTCTTTCATAGAATGGTGTATTTTTCTGAATAGGTTATATGGCTTATTTCTTCACATTCCAGCCACCACATCAAGCTAGCAGATGGCTGCTGGGAGACAAGGGGTATCCGCTCTCCACCTGGCTCATGACTCCCTTCCGCAACCCCAGCACTCATGCCCAACACTCATTCAATGAGAGACATGCTGACACCAGGAACATCATTGAGCAGACCATCAGAGTGCTCAAGCAACGGTTCCGCTACCTTGACTGTTCGGGAGGAGCCCTCCAGTACTGGGCTGAGTGGGTGTCCCTTTTCATCATTGTCTGCTGCATGCTACACAACTTGGCCATCATGAGGGTGCAGCCATTGCCACCAGGCATAGCCGCTCCACCTCAGGAGGAGGAAGAGCAGGAGAAGGTGGAGGAGGACGAACATCAGCGACGGAGGAGGCCGCCACTCAATCTGCCTTGTGGAAGGGCGGTCCGTGACCGCCTCATCAGACTTCGGTTCCAGTGAATTGGAGGCCACTTCCTGGTTGCTCAGCACATCCTCATCATTCCATCAATTTCTCATTCCATACCACACCCCAAAGCTGAAATGAGACACAGCCCCAAATCTGCAACATTCCAATAATAAATTTATCTAAATTCAGCAACCACATATATACAGCAACAATCTTAACTAATCACCCTTGTGCAAACCCTTACTTGCCCTCTTTACAGTGCCTTTCCTTAATTTACTGCTCCTACGTAGTGTCACCCCAGTGGCTGCAGCAGGGCTGGTGGAAGGCTGCTGAGTGTCGGTGCAGATGGCCTTGCAGGACGCCCTCAACCAACTCTGGGCCTGGAAGGCCCGGCTGTACACTGCACCACCTCAGGCTGGGCAGCGGCAGTCTGGGCTGGCTGGATGACAGGCAGCGACAAGTGCAATGGCGGAGTGGCAGTGGTGGAATCAGGAATGCTGTCATCCTGAGAGAGGACAGCAAGTTCCTGCTCCACTCTCCCAGGGCAGCACTTCAGCATCCCTAGCAATCTGCTGGAGCACAGATTGGTGGGCTGCTGCGACACCTTGAGATCCCCGGTGGACTGTGGTGGACACAGCCACCAACCATTGCCTGCATTACAGCACTAAGACGTTGCGTCGCTTCTGCCTGTGCTGCAATGGAAGCAGCCACATCGCCCATGACACGCGTCATGAAATCTGGATCCGCACGTTCTCTCTGGGTGTACACCATCCTCTGCAGAGTGGAAATGATGGGCTCCATGGTGTGCGCAGAGCTCTGTGCAATGTTGGAGGCGGATTCCTCCACGCTCCTTACCGTTGCCGAGAGGCTCTCGGGCACCCTTGCCATTGCACCTATCATCTCGGAGTGCATGGCCATCACCCTTCTTGTGAACGCCTCCCCATCGAGGTCCTCATCTGAGTCCTGTGCAGCAGAACTCGCGCACGAACTCACCCTTTCCCCCTGGCCTTGCTGCAGCCCGCTCATCCCCGGTGCATCACCCAGTGCAGACCCCTCTACTAAACTTGCCTCGAAAGATCACGTCGTCCCAGTATCTGAGGTGGTGTCTGCGGGTGAGATATGCAGTGATGTGGTGCTATGCTCCTCCTCCTCTTCTTCTTCCTCACTCTCAGTGGGGGGCTCAGGGACAGGCTGGTCATCTGGTTGCTGATTCTCTGACAGCATAAAGGCACAACACTCGTATTAAATGGGGGATGGGGGGCAGGAAGGGAGCAAAGAATGCAGACAGTATCAAGAGCTGGAAATTGGGAAAGGCTTGTGATGTGAGGGGGAAGTAGGATGAGAGAAGGAGAAGGGATGAACATACCGCTGTTGCACCCGAGGGGGTCGACGTTGCCAACGGCCACACCGCCCACCACCTGCTGTCCAATGACTCTCAGCACTCACTCCTCCAGGTCTGAAAGCTGCTGGAGCTGGAACAGTTCCTGCAGATTGGAGGGTGGCAAATGTAACCCCACTATTTATAAAAGGAGGGTGAGAGAAAACAGGGAACTACTGTAGGGGGTGGTGTGGTAGGGTCAGCTTCACCTCTGACTTCAGTGAGCGGTTCGAATCGCTCCCACTCCCCTGATTCTAGACCATGGACTTATTTAGGAGTTGTGAGCAAAGGTGCAGTACACAACAGGTTTTGATGAAAGAACTTTAACTTTTATTCAAGAAAAGGTACAATCTTAAAACACACTTAATACTTAAACACAGGTTGGGGAACACACGGTACAGGCGAGGGAGAATTACAGTATACAAAACCCCTTATCCCTCCCAATCCCACTACCTAGCTAGGTTTGATTCCAGAGGGCCAGGGATAATGCTCACCACTCCTTGACAATTCTTGACAGTTGAGGTATTTTGCGATTTTGGGGTTCATTGGGGTTTTTGGTTGTTGGGGCCTGCCGTACCCCGGACGTGGTAGAAGACTTCAGCTGCACTCCAGGTCAGTTTGGGTCTGTCCGCTGATGCGGTAAGGTGCGTATTGGATTGTATCAGGTGAGTACCCAATTTTCTTCGTTAGAGGTAAGGTTTAGAGTTTTTTAAGGGAAAAATCTTACCCAGGGGTAAGTCAGGAATAGTTTGTAGTGTGGAAACTTGCGTGTCTTCGGTTTTTCCTGGTGTTGGTCTTTCGGTGGTCGCGACGGCCTGGTTCGCACCTGGTTGGTCGGTGGCGTTGTGTTGGTTGGATCGTGGGGCCTTGGTTACCGTGAGGTGTTGGGAACCCTTTTCCCAGCCTGGCCCGTCGATGGCCTTCTGTTGTGGCATGTTGTCCTTGCGTGCTTTAACTGTTACTAACCAAAACTGCCTCTCTAGACAGCCTTGAAATAACTTTTAGTACTGTAACGAATTGCACTGTCTGAACGAACACCACCACGAGGTTTCTCGGGTTCCTTGTTGCCGCCACCGGTTCCTTGTGTCTGGCCTGTAGGAGTTTCTTTTGCTTCGCTTCCGTGTGGCTCTCTTTCATCGCTCTCTTTCTTCGCTTGCTTCTTGGGGGAATAGGCCCCCAATTATACTGTTCAGGTCTATTGTGTTTTTCGCGCCAAAACTGCTTTACTAATTGATTTCGCGTTAAAGTGATTTAGATTTCAGTTGAGGCCTGTTTATCTTCGCGCCAAATCTCGCTTCTTTTGTCTTAGGTTTTGGCGGGCTTGTTAAACTGTTCCTGTCGATACTTGGCTAATCGGTTTTTGATGGGATGGTGGGCTATGAAACTGTGTACTGGCAGTTTTATTTTATAGAAATTGTTTTCAGACTTCCAGTATCCTGTCTGGACCTGGGGATTTCAAAAGGGGTCTTGGTTTATTCATTTTTGAATGTGTTTGTGATGTTTTGGATGAGGCTCTTCCTCCTTGGTTGGATTGCAGTGCAAACATCTCCCAGACAGCTTGACTTGGTCCCAATTTCCAAAAGCTGTCCACTGCCTCACCACACCCCTTCCGCAGCCTGTGTTTCTGTGACTGCAGGTTTACCCAATGGCCCTTTTAAAAAGGTATCTTATCATCCAAAGTAATTTTCCTCAGGTTTTTTCTCTTCCTTGATCCTGTCAAAATGTTCTTCAAAACTGAGGTTTTGACCTCAAATTCCTTCATTTCAGTCCCACCATTCCAAATATGTGTTAAGATCCAAAAATCACCCCCTTTAGGGTTCTATTCGAGTTTCTGGGGGATTTTGCGAAGTATACACTACAGACCGGTTAGTCTAACATCAGTAGTAGGGAAAATGCTAGAGTCTATTATAAAGGATGTGATAACAGGACACTTAGAATATATCAACGGGATTAGACAAAGTCAACACGGATTTATGAAAGGGAAATCGTGTTTGACAAACCTACTAGAGTTTTTTGAGGATGTATCTGGTAGAATAGATAAGGGAGAAGCAGTGGATGTGGTGTATTTGTTTTTTCAGAAGGCCTTTGATAATGTCCCACATAAGAGGTTAGTGTGCAAAATTAAAGCACATGGAATTGGGGGTAATATACTGGCATGGATTGAAAAGTTGGTTAACAGACAGGAAACAGAGAGTAGGAATAAATGGGTCTTTTTCGGGGTGGCAGGCAGTGACTAGTGGGGTACCGCAGGGTACAGTGCTTGGGCCCCAGCTATTCACAATATATATCAATGATTTGGATGAGAGAACCAAATGTAATATTTCCAAGTTTGCTGATGACACGAAACTAGGTGGGATTGTGAGTTGTAAGGAGGATGCAAAGAGGCTTCAAGGCAATTTAGACAAGTTGAGTGAGTGGGCAAATACATGGCAGATGCAGTATAACATGGATAAATGTGAAGTTATCCACTTTGGTAGGAAAAACAGAAAGACAGAGTATTATTTAAATGGTGATAGATTGGGAAATGCTGATGTACAGAGGGACCTGGGTGTCCTTGTACACCAGTCACTGAAAGCAAACATGCAGGTGCAGCAAGCAGTTAGGAAGGCAAATGGTATGTTGGCCTTTATTGCAAGAGGATTTGAGTACAGGAGCAAGGATGTCTTACTACAGTTATACAGGGCCTTGGTGAGACCACACCTGGAGTACTGTGTGCAGTTTTGGTCTCCTTACCTAAGAAAGGATATAGTTGCCATAGAGGGAGTGCAGTGAAGGTTCACCAGACTGATTCCTGGGAAGGCAGGACTGTCGTTGAGGAGAGATTGGGTCGACTAGGCCTATATTCACTAGAGTTTAGAAGAATGAGAGGGAATCTCATTGAAACGTATAAAATTCTGACAGGGCTAGACAGACTGGATGCAGGAAGGATGTTTCCCCTGGCTGGGGGGTCTAGAACAAGGGGTCACAGTCTCAGGATACGGGGTAGGATATTTAGGACTGAGATGAGGAGAAATTTCTTCACTCAGAGGGTGGTGAACCTGTGGAATTCTCTACCACAGAAGGCTGTGGAGGCCAAGTCACTGAATATATTTAAGAAGGAGATAGATAGATTTCTGGACACAAAAATGGCATCAAGGGGTTCTGGGGAGAGAGCGGGAATATGGTATTGAGATTGAGGATCAGCCATGATCATATTGAATGGCGGAGCAGGCTTGAAGTGCCGAATGGCCTACTCCTGCTCCTATTTTTCTATGTTTCTATGTTTCTATTATTAGGTCAATAGCCTGCACCCACCCAAAGAAAAGGGGCAAAGAACAGAATATAATTTACTGTGTATGATTTAAAAAAACTTATTGAGCTATGCTTCTTGCAGCGTAGCAGCAAGCCAAGATGAATAAAAGATTTTACCTGCTGTAGTCTTCCACACTCCAAGTACTATTTTTACTTACCTTCCTTTTTCTCCCAAGTCTGTTATATTAATTTTCTAACTGCTGATCTCTGAAGCCCAAGGATTGCAATATGTGGCAGCATGATTCCGTTACTAGACTACTGGCGATTCCAACCATATCAATAGGAGATATTATTTAGGTGGATAAGCAGGTCTTTCAGATTAAATGAAAAGGCCATGACTCAGGAGGATTCCCTGCTAAACCTGTAAAAAAGTGCAGATAATTTTTCTAGCTTATTATACCTCAACTTAGATGAAACTTGGAAGTGATCAATCATCTTAATTGGATTCCATTCCGTAATCTCTAGTTTACTCCAGGGAAATTTGAAGTTACCTCTATCAAACTCCCATCTTAAATCAATAAAGCTAAATAGAAATTTGGCTTCTTCATGTCTGTACACTTATGCCAGGAAGTTCCTCAGGAGTTCTCAAGACTTCAGGTGAGAGCTGGAGCTGGTTCTGGCTGGTGCTGAGTTCACCGCGTACTAAAGGTAAGTACTGTATGAGATTAATCAGGGCCAGAGTGGTCGCCTGGGCTAGTTTCGATCAGCTAAGGGAGTTGGAGAGGAATTTTCCAGATTTATTTTCCTAACTTGGCCTGGGTTTTCATCTGTTTTTTTGCCTCTCCCAGGAGATCACATGGCTTTTGGGTGGGGTGCGGAGTCTATATATTGTGATGAACAAGGCATCGCAGTTGTGTGGGACAAGCTGGATGGACCGGATGTCCATCATTGTTCGTATGTTCAATTGGCAATGGAAAAAATTAATAAACTGCATAAACGGGGATTCCTGGTGTCAAAGTCCACACAGCACAAAATTCACTCTAAAGGTTAGCAAAAGTATGGAGCTCCTCCAATGGCTTAGTCAGCACATGCCTGGCCCAGTACAATACGGAGAAAACCCAGCAAAGAAATTCCCATGTTTGCTTCTCAGATTGTGCTGAGTTAGCTAATCTCAGTTGGGTCATTGGTAAGAATGCTACAATTTGCTCAATGTCCCTGCGAATGGGAAGGAAAATAAAATGTGGACTATCCAGCGACCCTTGCATAAGCAAATGCAGGAGCGGACTGGCTGGAGCTCAGCAGTGATGGCTTCCATTATTGAATAGCCTGCCAACACTTATTGTGTATGCTAACACATGAATGGTCCCTTAGTTCAGGTACTGGAGGGCAACCAGCATCTATGGAACCATATCTTAGCAAGACTTCCTTCAGCTGAGGGAAGAAAACTGGAAGGGGAATGGGAAGTATGAATGAAGCCTATTTCTTTACCAACAACTATTCTGCTTCTAAAATATTTTTTTTTAAATTGAGTAGAGTTTTGCAGGAATACTATTCAGGCTAGTTGCATATATGCCAACCTAGAAAATGAATAAACTCTGACCAAAAGCTTACAAAAAGATGAAACAGGCCAAGAAAAGCAGACCTAAAACAGCCATAAGTAAAGAAAGAACTTGCTATTATATAGTGACTTTCATATCTTTAGGTCATCTCAAAGCACGTCACATTCAGTGAAATAGTTCTGAAGTGCAGTCACTATTATTTTGCTGGGCTAAACATGACAGCCAATTTGCGCACAACAAGGTTACCTAAACAACAATGAGACAAATGACCAGATAATCTGTTTTTGGTAGTGTTGGTTGAGGGATGAATGTTGACCAGGACACAGGGAGAATTCTTGCTCTTTGAATACTGCCATAGGATCATTTACATCAACCTGAACAGGTTTAACATCTCATCGAAAGCACAGCAGCTCCAGCAATGCAGCAGTCCCTTAGTAGCTCAACAATTCAGCAGTCCCTCAGTTGGTAGCACTCTCACCTCTGAGTAAGAAGGTTGTGGGTTCAAGTCGCACTCTAGAGACTTGAGCAAAGAATCTAGGCTGACACTCCAGTGCAGTACTGCGGGAGTGCTGCACTGTTGGAGGTGCTGTCTTTCAGATGAGGAAGTAACAAGGAGGGTCGATGAAGGTGGGGCATTTGATGTAGTCTACATGGATTTTAGCAAGGCTTTTGACAAGGTCCCACATGGCAGACTGGTCAGAAAAGTAAAAGCAATTGGGATCCAAGGGAAAGTGAGAAGTTGGATTCAGAATTAGCTCAGTGGCAGGAAGCAAAGGGTAATGGTCGACGAGTGTTTTTGTGACTGGAAGGCTGCTTCCAGTGGGGTTCCGCATTGCTCAGTACTAGGTCCCTTGCTTTTTGTGGTGTATATATCAATGGTTTAGACTTCAATATAGGGGGCATGATTAAGAAGTTTGCAGATGATACAAAAATTGGCCGTATGGTTGATAATGAGGAAGAAAACTGTAGACTGCAGGAAGATATCAATGACTGGTCAGGTGGGTAGAAAAGTGGCAAATGGAATTCAATCCGGAGAAGTGTGAGGTAACGCATTTGGGGAGGGCTAATAAGGCAAGGGAATACACAATAAATGGTAGGATACTGAGAAGTGTAAAGGAACAGAGGGACCTTGGAGTGCATGTCCACAGATCCCTGAAGGTAGCAGGACAGGTAGATAAGAAGGCATATGGGATACTTGCCTTTATTAGCTGACGCATAGAATATAAGAGCAGGGAGGTTATGCTTGAACTTTATAAAACACTATTTAGGCCACAGCTCGAGTACTGTGTACAGTTCTGGTCACCACATTACAGGAAAGATGTGATTGCACTAGAGAGGGTACAGAGGAGATTTACGCAGATGTCGCCAGGACTGGAGAATTTTAGCTACAAGGAAAGATTGATAGACTGGGGTTGTTTTCTCTGGAGCAGAGGAGGCTGAGGGGAGACTTAAAATTATGTATAAAATTATGAGGGGCCTAGATAGAGTGGATAGAAAGGACCTATTTCCCTTAGCAGAGAGGTCAATAACCAGGGGGCATAGATTTAAAGTAATTGCTAGAAGGATTACAGGGGAGTTAAGGAGAACTTTTTTCACCCAGAGGGCGGTGGGGGTCTGGAACTCACTGCCTGAAAGGGTGGTAGAGGCAGAAACTCTCATCACATTTAAAAAGTACTTGGATGTGCACTTGAAGTGCTGTAACATACAGGGCTACGGATCAAGAGCTGGAAAGTGGGATTAGGCTAGATAGCTCTTTTTTGGCCAGCATAGACATGATGAGCTGAATGGTCTCCTTCTGTGCCGTAAATATCTTTGATTCTAGGATTCTATGAGACTGATGTAAGATGGAGCTTTTGACATGTGAAGACAAGGAGATAGACTGAAAGTGCAGTGGAACATGGGCTTATCATTACTTAAGCTGCAGATATATCAACATGCTGTCACTTTTATCACAGAACAAAAGTGTAGTTTGCATCAGTGTTGAATATAGAACTTACTGATGGGAGATGTCAGTGTTGAAGACAGGACATTTATTTTCTAGAAGGACTGGGGGCATTCCCAGAAAATTGTAATTTCTGATACTTTATTGGATGCATTCTCTGACACTTTGAAGCCAACTGTATTCTAGCTCTCAGCCAAAAATAACTCAGGATCACAGAGATTTAAAATGTGAAATAAAATAGTAGTAGGGACTTCAATCCAACTTTACAGGGTCCAGTAACTGTAACCCCAGATACACTATGTTAATTTGTGAACTGAAATCTCTTACAGCACAAATCTACCATAATCCCAAGCATTCTTTAGATACAGGACAAAACTGACTCACTATCATGTCACCCCCTGTTCCTGACCCCATGAGGCAAATGCGGGATTGCATGTGCTGAATTAACTATGTAAAAGATTTTGGATCAGGCTTGATAGTCCTTTCCTGCTCAGTGTCAGCTGTGGCTCAGTTGGTAGCACTACTCACCTCTGATGTCATGAAGGTTGTGGGTTCAAATCCCACTCCACGGGACTTGAGTACATAAAGCTAGGCTGACAGTGCAGTGCTGCACTATCAGAGGTGCCGTCTTTTGGATGTGACGTTAAACCGAGGCCCCGTCTGCTCTCTCAGGTGGACGTAAAAGATCCCATGACACTATTTCGACGAAGAGCAGGGGAGTTATCCCCGATGTCCTGGCCAATATTTATTCCTCAACCAACATAACAAAAAAAAGATTATTTGGTCATTATCACATTGCTGTTTGTGGGAGTTTGCTGTGCACAAATTAGCTGCCGCGTTTCCCACATTTCAACCATGACTGTACTTCATTGGCTGGAAAGCACTTTGAGACGTCTGGTGGTCGTGAAAGGCACTATATAAATGCAAGTCTTTCTTTCTTTTTCATCATTTCCATATGTTTGTAGTAGCTGCAGCAGGGATAAGGGTAGGTCAGTATGATTGAAATGAAACCTTAGAACTGAGTTCTGATCAAATGTCATGGGATCTTTTAGATGCTGATAAACTTGCCGTACATTTCAAGCAATTTTAACATGCGGGGCTAGGAATTACCATTGCTAATAGACAAAGGTCAGGTGGACATAATTCTGCGCAATATTCTAAATATGGCCTTATCTTTTGTTTGCTCTCACCCACACTCCTCCAGTAACAGTCAGCTGCCAAGCATTCCAAATTATTAATCACACCCTGCTTCCTAGTGAACTCAAAGGGCCCAAAGTATGCTTAGAGACATCATAAAATGGTTGGTGTGGGAAATGGAAAAAGCCACACTAGTGTTCTAGGGGTGTTTTTCTCAGGGCAGAAGTACAGCATATTGTTAGGACAGAATGCAGGGAGCTGTACTAGACATCTAATCAAGTTATACGTGACCTGGAATGCTATGCTGACACTGGGCGCCTAAAATGAAAAGCTTCTGAGGGAAAACTTCCAAGGTCTTTACTACCACCACTCAATACTTCTTCCTAGTCTCTGGTCTATATCAATCTCTGTAGTATATTGACCTGTCTCAGCTGAAGGCCGAATAGGATAGATAGCTGAGGTGATATGTAGGATACGTCATCACTAAATTGTACCCAAAGAATCAATAACTTTGCAACCTTGAATTATAAAATCTAAATTCACATCAGGGTGTGCATACATAGGGGGTTAAATTGGATAACCACTGAAAATGGGCGCGGGGACTGCGATGTGTGACTAACCCGCGCCTGTTGATTGAAATGCAGGCAGGACACTAACTTCATGCCTGTGTATTAACATGGTTTCTGCGAGCAGCCAGCACTTCCCGTGCCATTCATTGCCTGCACACATCAGCAGGTGGCCCAATATCGTTACTGCCTAGCACTACTTAAAGCTAGCCTGCACTACTTAAAGCTAGCCTGCACCTCTTAAAGGGAAGTTGCATTGTGGCTACTGGAGGTGTTGAGATAATTGGGAATAGTGTGCGGTGCAACAATCAACAATGGCTGACTGTGGGAGAGAGTGGGCACCTAGGTTTTCGGACGCTGCACTGGAGGTCTTGGTTGAAGATGTGGAACTATGAGTGATGTCATGTACTCTCCAGACATATGCTTAGAAGACAATGGAAAGAGTTAGAGGAGGAGGTCAATGCCAGAAACATGGATGCAGTAGAGGAAGAAGTTAAATGATCTCACATGCCATATCCTACCAACTGCACCACTAACCTCAGCCACCACTCAATTCACCATACCCCCATCACTCACCTATCAACAATCTCTATCACTCAGGAATTATACCTAACATTCATATGCTTCACCTCACCCTCACACATTTAGCACTGTTGCAAGCCTCAAACCCACATCTCACAGCTTGCACACACTGCCAGCTATTGAACCATGACAGCTACATCACCCACACAGATTGCACCACACTCACTGATACACTTCCCTTTCTCTTGCAGGAAAATATGGAGCACAACCTGAGGCAGCAGGACCTAACCGGAGGGGGAGAGGCATGTCTGAATATTTTAATCACCATGGAGGAGACAGTGCTGGCTATTATGGGAAGGGCCATTGTTGAGGCCATGGCCATCGATGGGGCTGAAGCCATTGAAGATGAGGATACCTGCATAACTAATCCTCCTTCTCTCATCCCATTGCTCCCTCATCCCACATGGGCGGCACGGTGGCATAGTGGTTAGCACTGGTGCCTCACAGCGCCAGGGACCCGGGTTCGAATCTGACCTCGGGTGACTGTCTGTGTGGAGTTTGCACATTCTCCCCGTGTCTGCGTGGGTTTCCTCCGGGTGCTCCGGTTTCCTCCCACAGTCCAAAAATGTGCGGGTTAGGTTGATTTGGTTATGATAAATTGACCCTTAGTGTTAGGGGGGGATTAAATATGTGGGGTTACGGGGATAGGATGGGATATGTTAGGGGGAATTAATTACGTGGGGTTACGGGGTGGCGAGAAAGCAGGAATGGGGTACTGAGGTAGCATGTTCAGCCATGAACGCATTGAATGGCGGTGTAGGCTCGAAGGACCGAATGGTCTACTCCTGTACCTATTTTCTATGTTTCTATGTTTCTTACTTTCTCCTCTCCCCTCACCACAACCCTACCCTTGTCCATTTTCCCTTTCAGATCCCCAAGAACTGTAACCTGCCCAGGCAATGGAGGAAGAGCAAGAAGACAGTGAAGATGAAGACACACCATCACTCGATTTCACAGTCACAGCCACCAGCTCAGATATTGAAACTGCGTGTAATTTTGAGGATAGCATAAAGGCGGGATCTGCACATGGTGAGACACCGGGCACAAGTGCGCAAGAGCCAGGGCAGGGGGCAAGGATAGCACCAGTACCAGCTCGTCGGAGGGTGAGGTCACATACTAGTTCTGCTGCAGAGGACTCAGATGATGACTTTGATGGACCAGGCTACAGAAGAAGGCTGATGGATGTACAGAACCAAATGCTTGGTGCATTGGAAAGCCTGCCAGAAAGCCTGTGTTCAATGTCAAGGAGCAAGGAGGAGTCCGGCACCAACTTGGCACAGGGCTTTTTGCAGAGCTTGGAACCCATCATTTCCAGCATGGAATGGGTAGCTAGCTCCAGCAGCATACCTGTGGAACCAACCATAATGCAGTGTCTGATGGAACCACTCTCAGCTTCCATTGCAGCATAAGCAGCATGCACGCAACGTCTGAGTGCTGTAGTGGAAGATCAGACTGGTGTCATGCAATCTCAGCTTGCTGTCATGAACACAGACTGCTGCCATCAAGGCTTTGGAAACCATTGTTCTAAGTGGCTTCCAGGGCATCACAGCACTCCAGCAATCTGCTCTCCAACAGAGTACTAGGATTGCTGAGGCAGCACCCCAGGAGAGTGGTAGTGGCTCCATGGAGTACGAACCTGCTGTACTCTCACCAGGTGACAGCATTCCTGCTCCCACCCCTGCCACTCCACCAGAGCCCTTGCTTTTGCCTGTGAGCCAGCCAGCCCAGACTGTTGCAGCCCATGCCGAGATGGTGCAGCCTGGAGCCGGGCCGTTCTAGGCCCAGAGCTGCTTGAGTTTGCCCTCCGAGGCCATTTGCAGTCCTCTCCATTGAAAGTCAGCATGCTGTAGCCACTGGGGAAGCAACTCATAGGAGTACTAAGACAGGCAAAGGCACACGGAAGAGGCACTAAGGGAATGTACAAGGGTGATTACTTTATTTTTGTATGCACTATGGCATGATTTAATTTATAAATTTGGATTAGAATGTGTATTTTATGTTGGGTTTTATTTTTGCGTTGTGGGAAAGAGGACAATGTGATGGTCAGTGACAGAGGAAAGATAAGGAGTGTGGGACTGTTGATGAATGAGGAATTGGGGTTGAGGTTATTGGTATCGCTTATTAATTATTTGTTCACGTAGCGCCTGAGCAGAAAGGGGCTGTCTAAGTTACAGCCTCCCATCCTCTTCTTCCTGTTCCGCCTCCTCCTCTTCCACCTCCTGCTTCTCTGCCTCCTCCTCCTCCTCCACCTCTGCGTGTTCCTGCTCCTCAGCTTCTCCCCTGATAGGTGGTGGCAAGGGCTGTTCCCATATAATGGCAAGGTTGTGCAGCATGCAGCACACCACGACAAATCTTGCGACCTGCTCAGCCGAGTACTGCAGGGCTCATCCGGCGTGGTCCAGGCAGCGGAATTGTTGCTTCAGGACATTAATGGTCTGCTCTATCGGATTTCTTGTGGCAATGTAGCTCTCGTTTTATGCCTGCTGTGCACGTGTGCATGGGTTGCACACCGGAGTCATGAGCCATGTCATCAGCGGATCGCCCTTGTTGCCCAGTAGCCACACTTTGGTTTGCCGTGGTGATTGAAATACAGCAGGCACAGATAATTGCCACAAAATGAAAGCATTGTGATTGCTGCCAGGATACCAGGCATTAACCTGCATGATGTGCCGCCTATGGTCACACACCACCTGCACGTTGAGGGAATGGAATCCCTTTGGGCTGAGATACATGGAAGAGTTGACATGAGGTGCACGCAAAGTCAATGGCTCCTTGCAAAATGGGGAAGCCTGCAATCCTTGCATACCTTCATGCTCGCTCTGCCTGCTTTTCTCTGGCAAGAAGGAATGAAATGAAGTTATCTCTCTTTGCATAGAGAGCCTCAGTGACCTCCCTTATGCAGCAGTGCACTGCAGACTGAGAGATGTTGCTTGATGAAAGAAATTTGTATTAATAAAAAAATAGTACTGGAGAAATGAATGGGACTGAATGCCGATAAATCCCCTGATCTTGATGGCCTACATCCTAGGGTTTTGAAAGAGGTGGCTACAGAGATAGTGGATGCAGTGGTTGTCATTTTCCAAAATTACATAGATTCTAGAATGGTTCCCGTGGATTGGAAGGTAGCAAATGTAACCCCACTATTTAAGAAAGGAGGGAGAGAGAAAATGGGGAACTACAGACCAGTTAGCCTGACACCAGTAGTAGGGAAAATGCTAGAATCTATTATTAAGGATGTGGTAACAGGACACTTAGAAAATAATAATAGGATTGGGCAGAGTCAACACGGATTTATAAAAAGGAAATTGTGTTTGACGAATCTGTCAGAGTTTTTTGAGGTTGTAACTAGCAGAATAGATAAGGGGGAACCAGTGGATGTGGTGTATTTGGATTTGCAGAAGGCATTCGATAAGGTGCCACACAAGAGGTTATTAAACAAAATTAGGGCTCATGGGATTGGGGGTAATATACTAGCATGGATTGAGGATTGGTTAACGGACAGAAAACAGAGAGTAGGAATAAACGGGTAATTTTTGGGTTGGCAGGGTGTAATTAGTAGGGCTCTGCAAGGATCAGTGCTTGAGCCTCAGCTATTCACAATCTATATCAATGATTTGGATGAGGGGACCAAATGTAATATATCCAAGTTTGCTGATGATACAAAGCTAAGTGGGAATGTAAGTTGTGAGGAGGATGGAAAGAGGCTTCAAGGGGATATAGACAAGCTAAGTGAGTGTGCAAGAGTATGGCAAATGGAATATAATGTGGAGAAAAAAGCAGAGTATTTTTTAAATGGTGAGAGATTGGGAAATGTTGGTGTTCAGAGGGACCTGGGTGTCTTTGTACACAAATCACTGAAAGTTAGTAATCAGTGTTAGTAATCTTGCCTCTGGGTTGGAAGATTATGGGCTCAAGCCCCAATCCAAGGTTTTGAGCACATAATCTAGGCTAACGCTTCAGTGCAGTATTGAGGGAGTGCTCTTTTGCATAAAATATCTGCCCTCTCAGGTGGACGTAAAAGATTCCATGGCACTTTTCAAAGAAAGGCAAGGGAGTTCTCCCAGTGCATTGGCCAATATTCCTCCCTCAACCAACACCATTAAGAAAACAGCTTATCTGGTTATTTATCTCATAGCTGTGTGTGAGACTTTGTTGTGCGCAAATTGGATGCTGCACTTTCCCACATTAGAACAGTGACTACACTTCAAAAGTACTTAATTGGCTGTGTCTAAATTGTTAATGTAAATTGTGAACAGCAGTGGTCCCAGCACTGATCCTTGTGGAACACCACTATCCACCTTCTGCCATTATGAATATCTACCCTTTACTCCTACTCTCTGCTTTCTGTCCTGAAGCCAGCCAGCAATCCATTCTGCTACTTTTCCCCTGACTCCGCATTCTCTGACCTTGTTCACCTGTCTATTATTGGGTACCTTATTGAAGGCCTTTTGAAATCCAGATAAATTACATCTACTGCATTACCATTGTCTACTCTCTCTGTTACCTCTTCAAAAAATTCAATAAGGTTGGTCAAGCAAGACTTTCCCTTTTGAAACCCATGTTGACTATTTATTATATTTTTGGTTTCTAGATGTTCTTCCATTTTCTCCTTTAGTAGGGATTCCATTATTTTTCCTACCACCGATGCTAAGCCGACTGGCCTATAATTCCCTGGACATGTACGATGCCCCTTCTTAAATATCGGTATTACGTTAGCTATCCTTGAGAAGAAAAAAACTTCTCAAAACTAGTGCAATTTTGAGCGCAATTTGCACTGATTGCGCCCAAAGTGGAAACTCTTGACTAAGTTCTTCTTTCTTTCCATCCATTCAGTATAGGATCTATCACTGAATTTGAAAGTCTGTCTATCAGGTAAAGATCCTCCCTTTCCCATTACTTCTTGGTTTTCTTTGCAATAGAATTCCATGGAATTATACATACTGAAGTACAAACTACCAGCAAGGACTTTGCACGGCGTCCTACCCACACTGATCATGAACCGGTAACCCACCCTCGAAAGGAATCTTCCTCTTACTCAGTTTATCAGAGCGTGCCCATCCATTGGGTTGGGGACACCTTAAACACAAAACCTTCTCATTACAGGATATTCTATTCTCCCCTGCCCCCAGATTCACCCTTCTGTTTAAAATCTATTCTCTGCACTTTTGCTGTGTCCATGACCAGGTATGGTCTGGGGATGCCCTGTACTGTCTCGGGAATATCAATTTAGAAAAACTGGAGAGGAGAGAGCAAAAGAGATTTATTCATCAGTTATTTTCGCCAATTCAATGAGAGCCTTACTGTATAGGGCCAATTGACAAGTGACTCCCAAAGCATATGCATAATCTCTGCTCCATTTTTGAAGAGCAGGACAATACTGCAGAGTTTTGTCATGGTGTTGCTGAGATTGGCTTCATCAGTGGTGTTTCTTGGATACTTTAAGTGGGAAGATTTGCAGGGCTATGGGGGAAGGGCAGAGGAATGGAACTAATTAGATTGCTCTTTCAAAGAGTTGGCACAGCCACAATGGCCTCCTTCTGTGCGGTATCAATCTATGATTCTATCACCTTGTAAAGTGAATCAAAATTACTTAAAATATAAAAAACTACAGTGCAATCTATTTATTTTAAAATCTCAAATTTACCCTTTCCAATTTCATTAATCCAATACCAAAAACGTGAAAAGGTCTGCAAGGATAATTATTTTTTTTAAAGATAAGATTAGCCATGGTAGGAATAAAGGACACAGTGCTGCACATTGTTATACAATCCTGATATATTCCAGACTTCATAGGGTGGCAGTCCCAGAGCCTCCACACAATCGTCACCAATCACCATTTGTTTTCCTCGCACCACTGGGTAAATAGTAAAGGTCTTCAAACAAATCTGATCTGTTCGGCTAAAAATAGCAGCCGCTCCACTGGGCTGCATGCTGTAAGTTTTATTTTCCAGGGCCAAGTGCAAGGACAAGAAGCAGGGATGAGAGAATCAACCTTGCTGTCCTATAGTGATGCACAATCAGCAAATCTTCCAGCACTTTATAATGAGGTATCGTATCTCTTCATCCCTTCTTCACAAAAATGGGCAACTTAGCAAGAACTCTAAATAATCCTGCTAAACCACAAAAGGTCCTGCTCGCTGGGATAAGTAAGGTGGAGCTTAAAAATTTGGAAACTATTTGTTATTTTTCCAAAAATACTTGGAACAAAAAGCACCTTACCAGCAGATTTCAGTTATCTTTTCAGAAAGCTTTTTATCTTAAAATCGTGTTCTTCGAATATTGAAGGTTCTTTGCCTGCTATTTTAAGGAGGTATTCGCTCATTTATTTTAAATAGCGGCCATAAAGAATTTCATATGCTGATATTCAAAATGTCCATTTTGAAGCCATTCAGTACTGATTTGAGAAGCAAGGGAAGGCATCAAGAAAAAATCATTAGAATAATTAGACTGTCACTAAAACAGTCCTTGTATCATTTGATCTATCCCCTTTACAACTGTGGCTTACTCAACCTGTTCCAACGCCACTGCATGAGAAGTGCACCCATATGAAACTATTCACTATGTACATGCTCATCCTGCATTTTCTTCCTCCTCTGCTTCAGAGTGGCCATGATGCGGAGATGCCGGTGTTGGACTGGGGTGGACAAAAATGAGAAGTCGCACAACACCAGGTTATAGTCCAAGGGGTAAAAATTGAGTCGCGCCCCATTTGGGGCGCTAACCTCGCCGGGGCGCGACTTTTAGCGCCCCGAAAAAATTAGCGGCCCCGCGCCGGAACTTCAGTGCTTGCGCCCCAAGAGGGAAGCGGGGCGCAACTCGAAGCAGCCCGCATCCCTCTTGGGGCGCTGCGAGTGAATATCCTGGCGCTACGTGCCGCAGCGCCACGTGCTGCGGCACGTCGCGCCGCGGTATTGCAGGCCTTCCTCCCCTTCTTAAAGGGGAGGGACCCTGCGCAGCGCGAACCGGGGCCCAGCTGGGCCCCCAGGGATCGGGAGTGCCGGCAAAAGAGCCCGGCACTCAAGAGAAGTGCCGGGCTCTTGGAGCGCAGCCGGCACTTCATGGTGGGGGGGCTTCACGGGGGCCGGGGGCAGGTGCTGGCAGGCGGCCAGCAACAAAAATGGCCGCCTGCCACCTCCGCTTTAAATATCGCCGCCCCGGAGTTTTATTTGAAATCACGAGCTTTCGGAGCGCTGCTCCTTCGTCAGGTAAAGTGAGGGAATACAAATCAGCAAAGCATATGTAGACAGAGAACAATGGCCCAAAAATTCAGCCGAGAACGGGTGAGTACTCAGTGCGTACTCACCCGTATTCGTTCCCGAAGTGCCGGTTTCCTGCATGCACTGCGCATGCACGGGAAACCGGCACTTCCGGTATGGTGAAGGGGGCGGTTCCTAAGTGAACCACGTGCGCACTAGAGGCTGTGCGCATGCAGCACACTTAGGTTTTTTTTCAGGTTTCAACGCGAGGGTAAGTATGGAAGATTCTACACAAGTAAAAAGGAGGCGTAAGACCCCTTTTGAACAAGGTAAGTAGTTAATTAAGTATAATTTTTTTTTTTTTCAACAGGTTTATCTTTTTTAGAGACTTTAAAGAAAGGTAAGTTTATTTTTATAACTTTTTAAAAAAAATTTATTTTTTCAAAAATTTAAATTTTTGTTTAAAGTGGTTAATTTATTTAACTATAGTTATTTTATTAATGTGATGGGTTTTTTTAATTTATTTGAGGTTTAGCTGTTCTTTTGGGGTCTCTTTCAATTCACAGATTTGACAGGTCTCCTGTCAAATCTATGAATGAAAGATGGTCTGCTGCCATTGGCTCTCCATGGCCCACGTGATCCCAGAGGTCGCATCGCACTAACTGCGCCCCTGGGACACGCACACACTGCGCGCCAACACTAGGGAGAGGCCCAGGACCCGAAGTTCCTGTCGGCCCAATACACAATGGCCGGCGCGGTGTGTGATATCGCGCGCGATCCTTACCCCCGCGGCAAGCCTCTGAGTCAAATTTCTGGGCCAATGTGTTTCTGACTGCCCTCCATCACACCTCGGCAGAGATACAATCAGTCAGGAAGGCATTACATCAAAGACACAGCAAAATACAGCTAAGACAATGAGGTGGGGTCACAGGGGGTCCAACGTGTCAAATGCTGCAGTCTGCAGTTAAGCTTTTAACTTTTTTTTAAAACTGGAAATCACATCTGTGAACAAGACAACGATGACTCGAGTCTGGATGACTCTACGTCATGTAGCGTGACATGAAACCAAGATCCCGGTTGAGGCCATCCTCATGGGTGCAGAACTTGGCTATCAGTTTCTGCTCGATGATTTTGCGTTGTCGAGTGTCTCGAAGGCCGCCTTGGAGAACGCTTACCCGCAGATCCGAGGCTGAATGTCCTTGACTGCTGAAGTGTTCCCCGACTGGGAGGTAACAATCCTGCCTGGCGATTGTTGCGCGGTGTCCGTTCATACGTATGAACGGACACCGCGCAACAATCGCCAGGCAGGATTGTTACCTCCCAGTCGGGGAACACTTCAGCAGTCAAGGACATTCAGCCTCGGATCTGCGGGTAAGCGTTCTCCAAGGCGGCCTTCGAGACACTCGACAACGCAAAATTATCGAGCAGAAACTGATAGCCAAGTATCGCACCCATGAGGACGGCCTCAACCGGGATCTTGGTTTCATGTCACGTTACATGACATAGAGTCATCCAGACTTGAGTCGTCGTTGTCTTGTTCACAGATGTGATTTCCAGTTTTAAAAAAAAGTTAAAAGCTTAACTGCAGACTGCAGCATTTGACACGTTGGACCCCCTGTGACCCCACCTCATTGTCTTAGCTGTATTTTGCTGTGTCTTTGATGTAATGCCTTCCTGACTGATTGTATCTCTGCCGAGGTGGTGTGATGGAGGGCAGTCAGAAACACATTGTTCTCTGTCTATATATGCTTTGCTGATTTGTATTCCCTCACTTTACCTGACGAAGGAGCAGCGCTCCGAAAGCTCGTGATTTCAAATAAAACTGTTGGACTATAACCTGGTGTTGTGCGACTTCTCATTTTTGCTTCAGAGTGGGTTGATTAGTTCTTATGATAGCGAGTCTGTGACTGGGTTATATTTCCTTGGCTTGCGCATATAATTCTTTTGTGCTTAAGTAAGGCCATGTGAGTTACAAGCTGCAGATTTGCTATCTTGGATGATCACAGCATCTAAAGCATCCCGTTGTGTGACAACTTGTAGTATGATCTTTTTTCCTGTGTCAAAATACTGAAAACTTCATCAAGGTTTGTGTCCCATTTGAACATTTTTATTGAATTATTAAGCATTCCAACCGCATGCATTAGTCTTAGGACAAATTTCATAAAGTATATGTGTGACTGTCTCAAAATTCGCTTTTGTCTTTGGGAACTTCATATTTAGAATAACTTCAACCTTTTTAGGATCTGGTTCAAGAAATCTAGCACTAATTGTGTGTCCGAAGTACATTTCTTTTGGAACTGCAATAGTTGAGTCACAAATTTTACTTTGCCATCTCTGTAATTCCCTGAGGTTTTTGCTGTGTGCCTTGTGTAGTTCTGAAAACCTTGATTTCCTTAAGTCTATTTAAAGCAGCTGTAATAATTTCAGTGCTGATGAAATTCCAAATGACATGTGGGTGAATTTCCATTGTCTAAACAGATATTGAACATAGTTTGCCTACTGATTTCCTCATCAAAAGCTACTTGTTCGTATCTTGAGCTTGTACCAAGGATACAGAAGACTCAGGCATTGGCAAGTTTATATGTAGGGGGAAAAATTCGGTTGCGCCCCCTTGGGGTGCTAACTTCGCCAGGGCCCGAAAAAGTTAGCACCCCTGCGCTGTAAATTGAGTGGTAGCGCCCCAAGCAGGAGGCGGGGCACTACTGGAAGCGCTCCCCCTCCTTCCTGGGACGCTACCATTCAATATCGTGGCGCTATGTGCAACAGCTCCACGGTATTACAGGCTTCCCTCCCCTGATTAAAGGGGAGGGGCCTAGTGCTGCGCGCACCGGGGCCCTGCTGAACCACCAGGGAGAGGGGTGCCGGGGAAAGAGCCCGCCGCTCAAGAGGAGTGCCGGGCTGAGTGATCGCGGCCGGCACCCTGCATAAAAATGTGAAAGGGGGACAGGTGCAGGCAGTCGGCCAAAATTAAAATGGCCACCCGACACCTGCCCTTTAAGTAGCACCGCCACCGTTGCAAAAACGCCCTCTGATCCTGTCGGATATATCGTCCGGTGATAGGTCAGGGGGTGCAATGACGTCATCGGCGGCGGCACAGCGGCGCAGGGCGCTACTGGCTACTGCCACCACTAACCTCCCGCTGAATTTTGCAGGAGGCATTAGCGGTACCGCGCCTGGGCGCTAGGGGATATGAGCCACCCAATTTTTCTCCCATAGACTATTGGTGATATTCTGGATTTAGCAATATTTTATTGTCTCAAGGCCTAACCAAAACCATTAGTGATGTCACTGTACTTTTTGAATATGTTTATAAGTGAAGTATTGATAATTTATCAATCTTTACATTTATTATTACCATGCCTAGATTCCCACAAACTTTTTTTTAAACCATGAATCCCTTTAATGTTAAGATTTACCGTTTGGAATTTCCAAACATGCTTTTCCAGGATGGGTGACAGCCAGGTTCTGTTGTCTGTCTGGCCTTACTTCAGAAAATGATAAATGTTTAATTGGTGATATCTAGCAACTTGTTCTTGAGCTGGTTTTGTTGTACTGCCCGTGTTATGACGTTTGCTTGTGCCCTGGTGTCAAGCTTAGATTTGATTGTAATGTTGCTGGCCATGATGCCTTCAATCTATTATCTGCCCTGCTCCTATTTCCAACAGGGAGCTAATATTCAGATTACTGAGTGATATCACCTCTTGATCTTAATTGTTTTCTAGATCATGCATCATTCTCTCTTGGTGTATCTATTCTTTGCTTGAATAGCATACAACGACAAAATGTCCATTTTCCCCACACTTCTGGCATTTGGCATTTATGACTGGTCAGTTCTTGCCTGCTGTGTGGCAGTCATCCACATCTATTTTATCTGCCTGAGCTATTACAATTCTTTTTTGTGCTTGCAATCGTATACCTTGTTGTCAGTTTGCACGAATGCATCTATAGATGCTGTGGCTTGTGATGCGCATGGTGGATCACCTGCTTTGAGCAATGACATTTGCTGCTTTACTGCTTCTTTCTGATGTTTCTTCATCACTGTCATCTCTAACATCAGACACACACCTAATCAAAGTCATTCACTCACAGCCTTATTTTGTATTCCCACCATTAGTTTGTCCCTGGTCATTTCTTCCTTGTCCACATTCACAGACATTTGCTAATCTCTGATGCTCAGTTCTGAATATCTCTGCAGGTTCTCCAAGTCATTGCTTTCTTTTATGGAATTTAGCCCTTTATTGAATCAAATTTTTCTTGATAGTGAAATGTCCATTGAACTTTCCCATCACTGTGTCATGCTTTTTACTTTCATCCAGACAAGAACACCCTCCCCTTTATGAAGAGAGACTGGACAGGCTGGGGTTGTTTTCCTTAGAGCAGAGAAGGCTGAGGGGCGACCTGATTGAGGTGTACAAAATTATGAGAGGCATAGATAGGGTAGATAGAAAGGAACTTGTCCCCTTAGTAGAGGGGTCAATAACCAGGGGGCATAGTTTCAAGGTAAGGGGCAGGAGGTTTAGAAGGGATTTGTGGAAAAACTTTTTCACCCAGAGGGTGGTTGGAATCTGGAACTCACTGCCTGAAAGGGTGGTAGAGGCAGGAACCCTCACAACATTCAAGAAGCATTTAGATGAGCACTTGAAACGCCATAGCATACAAGGCTACGGACCAAGTGCTGGTAAATGGGATTAGAATAGACAGGGCTTGATGGCGGCGCGGACACGATGGGCCGAAGGGCCTCTTTCTGTGCTGTATAAATCTATAACTCTATGACTCTATTTATCGACCATGCAATGAATCTGTGTATTTACTTGTGTAATTTCCACTCTAGCTGCTAGACCTGATGCAATGCAAAATCATTCCCAACGCTTTTACCAGCTCAGCCATTCCCTAGTAATGGAAGCATTAAATACTGCCAGATGAGCTTCTATAATATCTGTAATATTTAGTTGACTTGTAAGTTGATACGTAAGTTGCATTTTGGAACATTTTGTTCCAGGTTCAGCTCACATGGCTGTGATGTTCCTCCTCAATGTTTTGTTCTTTGTTTTCTGGGATCACTTCAGTAACTTAGGCTAACAGTTTCCTTTCATTGTTCTGACACAATGGCCGGAATTCTCCCAAAGCCGAGTGTGCGGGTTTGGGGGCGATCATCAGAAAAAAACCAGAAATTGCCAGTGTGTCGGGAACCCGCCGTCATCCCGCCGACTTCCACATTTATCTCGGGTGCGTTTTTCAGTGCGACACGGACCCGCTTGGGAGAGGCGGGCGACCTCATTGAAGTACTTAAATGCTTGTTGAGAGACCCTTAAGAGGCTTCTTAACACCAGGTTTTGGCTTTAACTTCTTCAGCATGGGTTTCATGCACCTCGGGAACCTTGCCTGTGAAGGGGAGGTGGAAGCTCAGTGGCCATTGTGTGAGTCCATTAATTGAGAGCTGGAAAAAACACATAAACACTCCCACATTACACCTGCTTCCTCGCCTAATGGAAAGGCTCTTGCTGACACCATTTTATGTAGGAATTTAGCTGTCAAGAGTTTGCAGGTCATTTCTGCAACCTCGGAAGCCACGCTCACCACATTGCGAGTCACTATCAGAAAATTGAAGGATTGGCCCTCTGATCTCTGCTTTACCTGCCATCTATTAGATCAGCATGGGTGCCGCTTATGCTGTCTCACCTTGGACCTCAGAATCGGACCAAGATGAGCTCCAGCACCAACAACACCAGCCACACCACACCAGCAGCAGCAGCAGCAGCAACCACAACAGCAGCCTTCTCCTCAACGACCTGGTGCTCCACAGGAGAGAGGGGGTCAGCACAAGGGAGCACCGTGCCAGAGGCGATACCCACAACACAGGGTATACAGGCAGAGGATGAGCTTCCTCAAAATGACTGAACAGCAGTGCTTCAGGATGCTCAGGTTATCGCGCCAGGTCATCGCAGACATTTGTAACTGACTGGAACTAGACCTGCTGCCCAGAGGACCTGGTGGACACACCTTACCAGTGGCGTTCAAAGTCACCACCACCCTCAACTTCTTCTGAGGACATTTGCAGGATCTTGCAGTCGGCCACCCACAGATGCATCACCCAGGTGACCGATTCCATGTTTGACAAGTCAGTCAATTATGTAAACTTTGCCACCGAAGACGCCAGTTTTACTGAGCGGGCGCTCGGCTTTGCGGCTCTGGCTGGCTTCCCACAGGTGCAGAGCATCATCGACTGCACAACATGTGGCCATCAAGACACCCCCTCATCACCCAGGAGTGTTTGTGAACCGCAAGGGCTTCCACTCCCTCAATGTGCAGCTCAACTGCAACCATAAAAATATCATCATGCATGTGTGCGCCAGATTCCCTGGCAGCTGTCATGACTCTTTCATGCTGCTCCAGTCCAGCCTTCCTCAGCTCTTCGCACCTCCAAACAGACTTATTAGCTGGCTGCTTGGAGACAAGGGCTATCCGCTGAAGACATGGTTGATGACACCCTTGAGGAGGCCAAGTAATGAGGCCGAGGAGTGTTATAATGACAGCCACATGTCCATCAGACATGTCATAGAGCAAGCAATCGGCATGATGCTGAAGAAGGTAATATCTCACCATTCACTCCAAGTGACGAGGCCACTTCCCGGGTAGCAGGCAAAAATGGACAAGACGGGAAAGTGGTGCAAAGAAATAAATTTATGTGCGTCATAAATATAACTGAAACTTTAACATTAACATTTTATCCTACACCCATGTGCTTACCCTTGTGCATCTAGGACTGTGCCTTTTTTATTTTCCACGTGCTTCTACGAGGTGCAACCCCTGTGGCTTCAGCAGAGGTAGATGCAGGCTGCTCATGTCCCTGCTGCAACTGCTTTGACACTTTTGGTGAATGTCCTCTGGGTTTTGGAGCCTGTGAGGGCCCCACCAAAGACTGCTCCTCCTGCAACTGTGCAGGGGCAGATTCGGCCATCGCGATCCGAGGCAGCATGTGGGGCTCTGACTGAGAGGGAGGCAATGGGGGAGAAATGGGAGCGCTTTGAGAGGAGCCCCCACTTCTATGACCCCTGTCACCATCATCCCTCTCATGGGCCACCCGCACTTCCCTGCTAGCAAGGAGCTGGAGAGCACCTTGCTGCACAGCAGTGGGGCGATGAAGGCCCAAGTCTACATTAATATCTCTCCTTCAGATGTGGTCAATGAGCATTTGCCATCTGTTGTTTACAGCAAGCATGTTCTGGTTGGAATGGCGCATTAGCTGCTCCATGGAACAGAACATTGTCGCCATCGCCTGCGAGATGGTGGTGCTCATGTTGGAGACGGACTCCTCTATTCTCTGCACATTTGCACACATCGCGGCTGCAAAAGCTGCCAGAGCCTCATGCAATTGTTGCTGCCCCTCCAAGATCACCTTCTTTCTCGATGGCCCCCGAGGTTCAGCATCTGCATGCAGCTCAGCAGAGCTTGGAGCGTCCTGCAAATTCTGGTGAGGAGTCTCCACTGCTGTCCCTGTCTCCACCATCTGCTCTTGCTCACTTGTGATGTGTGAGACACAAAGTGACAACACTACTCTATCTCGTACAGGACCCACCGAGGTGTGCATATCTGCGCTGGTGCTGGCTGCGCTTGGGTCTGCTGACACTGCACCCTCAGAGACTGGAGCTTCCGCTGAGGAGTCCTCCTCCGGCTGGACAGTGGGGGGTGGGGGGGGCGGGCGGCACTTGATGGACCTGTGGGAGAGTAAAGAGATTAATTAGAAGTGTTATGATAAGAATGGGTAATGTTACCATTATGCACACAATGACATTTCACTGCCTGCTGACATCAGTCACCATATGAGTGACTGTTGTATGCCATGTGGCTATATGAGATTTAATTCTGTCACCAAGTTGCTGGGAGGTCCCCCTCTCTCCATCTCCCACCGCTAGCAGCTCTGCAACTCCAGAGATTTTGAGGGTGTGCTCCTCTGCTGGTGTCAAATTGCTGAAGACTGGAAGGCCACCTCCGGTTCTCTGCCTTTCCCTGTTGTTGTGGGCTCTCTTCTCTTGCAAGGAGGGAAAGAAGAGAACTTTGAGTGAGAGTGATAGAATGAGTGTAAGGAATGGATGGACTACATCTGTAGAGGGAGACTATGAGGGAGTGGCATGACATTGCCAAATGGCCTCCTTCTGTGGTGTTACTTGCTATGATTGCATTAGAATGAGGGTGAGTTTCGGGGTGGTTAGTCAGATGGGGATGTGAGTAGGTGCATAGAGAGAGAGGGATGGGTCCACCTGCAAGGTAGGTTGGTGTGAGGAATGATGTGCAGGAATAGGCTTGGGAAGGCAGAGTGATGGGGTTGGAGGTGACAGGCACATCAGGATGTAGGTGAGTGTGGCATTGCACTCACCTTTCCTGACCTCATGAAATCATTGAATCTCCTGCAACACTGGATCCATGTCCTCCTCACGACATCCCTGCTACCGACCTACTCTGCAATCTCTAACCATGCATTCTTAGTGTCTCTGGCTGGTCTTTTTCGGCCATCCACAGGGAAATGACCTGCAAACTCCTAACAGCTAAATCTCTGCATGAAATGGTGTCAGCAAGAGCCTTTCCATTAGGCAAGGAAGCAGGTGTAAGCTGTGAGTATTTATGTGTTTTTTCAAGCTGTCACTTAATGGACTCGCACAATGGCCACTGAACTTCCGCCTCCCCTTCACAGGCAAGGTTCCCGAGGTGCGTGAATCCCTTGTGCAACAAATTAAAGCAAAACCTGATGTTAAAAAGGCAGTTAAGGGTCTCTCAATGAGCAGTTAAGTATCTCAATTAAGTCGCCCGCATCTCCCGAGCGGGTCCACGGCACTCCTCGAAACGTGCCCGAGTCAAAGGCAGAAGTCGGCGGGATGATGGCGGGTTCCCGATGTGTTGTCAATTTCCGTGTTATTAACTGCTGACCCATCCCCAAAACCACACGCTCGACAATGGGAAAATTCCAGCCAAAGTGATTGTACATAATATCAACACAAGAAGTGGCTAACTTTATTTAC